>JAJTUV010001626.1:0-640200 GCA_021653895.1 Mastomys natalensis | reverse complement strand
CCAGAGGGGCGGCTCTGCACTGAACCTCAGGAAACCCAGCAGAAGTGGGGCACCCAGGAGCTCTGACCCGGGCAGTATCTCAGGTAGGGAGACAGCAGCACCCGCCCCAAACAGGGAGTAACTGGGACCCACTGGGACCCACTGGGACCCAGGGATTTCACTCCTGGCCCGGAGCACCGGTTCCTTCCAGTTTGGGCCTGAGCGCTCAGCAGATCTCTGATGGCAACTCTGCACCCAATCTCACAGAACCCAGAGAAAGTGTGGCTCCCAGGAGCTCTAACTGGAGCAGCCTGTTAAGCAAGGAGGGAGCAACACTTGCCCCAAACAGGGAGTAACCAGGACCCACAGGGATCCGGGAATTCACTCCTGGCCCAGAGCACTGGTTCCTTCCAGTCCGGACCAAAGCACTGAGCAGATCTTGGGCCCTAGCGCTAACCTCAGCAGCAACACCCAACCTAAACAGTTCTGACACAACCAAGAGAATAGGAAAGACAGGTTCCAGTGAGAGACAGACAGGTAGCACCGAGGAGAACCAGATGGCAAAAGGCAAGCGCAAGAATACAAGGGCCAGCAACCCAGAGCACATGACATCATCAGAACCTAGTTCTCCCACATTAAGTCCTGAACTCCCCATATCACCAGGAAAGCAAGAGTCAGATCTGAAAAATAAATAATAACCAATAAAAATAAAAGCAGAAAATAATATGGTAATATGCAAAAGGCCTTGTCAAAAGTGCCATGGTCACTTTGATCTGGGTGCTACTGTGCCTCTGCTCCAGTCGTATCTTCTTATCTAGAACTAACAACTTATTCCAGCTCTGACTGGAGAGGAGAAGCATACTACCTACCTTCTGCATGGCATAGTATTCCACTTTATAAAAAAAGAAGTTCAATAGATTTATAGTAAAATACCCGTAGTTGGTTATGGACAGGTTATATTTTATCCCATGCATGAGGTGCAAGTATGAAGGTCAATGGCAAAAGCATACAGAGAGTTGTGTCACTTATTCCTTGTTCCGAATTATCTTCAAAGATATGATGATAGCTAATGAGCAACTGGCCTTGGTCCTGAACAAGGAAGTGTGGAGAATGAAGAGCCAAAGTGAGTCTCAATAATCGAGTTCTGGTATTTAGCTTCCTTCTCATTCCCTTATTGCATACTTAATGCAGACAGTGCAGATAGACAGAAGTCTTAGCTGCACTCTAGTTTTATATGGTTTCTCTCTTTTCAGAAATCAAAAGATAGCAAAACATGCCATGTGGATTAGTGAAATTGTTTGAAAGGAGCAGAATTGATGTTTTACAGACTTTTTTTTCATTTTATTCCATAATACGCTATGATTTCGCAGATAGTTTCTTTTTTATTTCTCAAGTAATAGGTAAAATTGTGCCTGTGAGTGTTACACTGAATCAGCATATGATGAAAGAAAGATGAGGATAATATCAAGGAATTTTCTTCTTTTCTGGTACCCAGAATATTCTCTGGGACAGATGTGCAGATTTAGACATAGTATTTAAAGAACACTCACCAATACATCCAGCTGTTCTGATATTGCAAAAGACATGCAAATTGTACCTTCATTTCCACTCATTCTGATTATAACATCATTGAGAATTTTGGAAGGATGATCTACTGGGAGCCTCTTCCAGCTGTGAGATTTTTTTTTTTTAAATCATGTAGCTGTACTCATTGACATTATTTGAAATATCAAACTGTTGAATAATTATAGAAACAAGTGCAGGAAAACTCCATTGGTGTTTTAGATGTCACTAGATAAATATTTATATATTTTTCACATCATAGAAATTAAAATAGAGCTTACAATTCTCAGAGCAATGTCTTTAAATTACTTATCTAGTTGTTTTTTATTAGATTTTTACTTTCCTCTGGAATAAGGAGGACCTGGCAGTGCCTTCTTTTCCTTGCTGATGATTTTTTTTCCTGCTACTTATGGGATTGAGTGCAACAAGTTCAGTTGAAGTATAGATGTAGATGCTCATTTCAGTGTACTCAAGGGATTGTAAGTTTTATGAATTTAGATTCTGAATCTTGTACGTTTGTTCATCTTTCTGAGCACCTATAATGTAAGAGAAGTAATCTGGTAAAACCACTATGGAAATCAAAATGGATATTTCTCAGAAAACATTAGAGCTACTGTATGAATCAGTTCTACACCTACACCTGTGTGCATGTCAAGAAGCTCTGCAAATCTATTATTAAATTGATTGTGTGTTTTATATTGAAGGTACTTTGGAATCAAGGAATTATAGTACATATATAAAAACCTAAAATACACTTCTAGTAATTACATTGTGAGCAGTTGAAGTAGCTGATTGATATTGACCAGTGGCCTCAATAGAAACACACACATATGTACACACACATACCTTTGACAGCTTCAGAGATAAATCTTTTAGCAAAGTACTTTTCTTAAACATGAGGATATAAGCTTGATCTGAAGAGCCAGTATGTTTCCAGAAGGCTATAAACACAGATGGAAAAGACAGATTCCTGAGCTCACTGGCTATCCTTTTAGCTTAGTTGTGAACTCCAGGACAGTCACAAACCCTGTTGGACAGCTCCCGAGGAACACCACTCAAGGTTATGCTCCAGGTTCTACATACCTGTGCAACATGTACAGGTGTTTGAACACGCATTCACTGCACAAAAATATGCATACATGCACCCACATATACAAATGCTTTAAGATTCCATATCACCCCAGTTAGAATGACTAACACTCAGAGAAAAAATGGTGACATACAATTAGGAAGGAAAGAGAAAACTCATTCACTGATGGGGAAAGAAAACTGGTGAAACCACCATGAAAGTCAATATGGATGTTTCCCAGAAAATAAGAAATAGAACTACTTTATAAGCCAAATTGTGCCTATGCCAATGAGATCTGGTCCTACCATGGAGATGCTTGAACAGCCCTGTTCACTGCTTCACTAGTTGCAACAGCAGAAAATGAAATTAGACTAGCAATAGACGAATAGAAAAAGAAAATCTGATATATTGAATTTTCTTCGTCTTTAAATAAAAAAGGAATCATGACATTTGTGGGCGAATGATGGAGGTGGAAATTATATTTAGTAAATAACTGAGGCTAGCAGAGACAAGATCCACATTTTTAATTGTGGGCATGTCATAGATAGATGAGCCCTGTTTTATGAGGGCCACATACAAAAACAGATCTTAAGAGAAGGAGAGAGAATAGAAGGCAAAGATTGTAAGATATCAACCAGAACAGGGTCTCCTTAGATAAAGAAGTAGATCCATGGGTAAGAAGGGAGCAGGGTACTGAGAGGGGATTGTGAGTCACAAGGAAGCATTTACAAAAAATAAGTAACTATAATAATTTTATAACAAACACCACTACTTGGTATGCTAAGTTTTAAATAAACTAATATTAAATCAGTTAAAATTTAACTTTAATTTATAAACAATAAGAAACATTCACAAATTATTATTTTGTAAGACATATGATCCTTCTATTTGTTGGGAAGATGTGGCAATGAGAAGGAGAAATTTTACCCCAAATACATCAATGGCAGAGGAAGATGAAATTGGACTCCTTTGCTAAAACATAGAACATTATTTTCATGACTAAATTACACTGGGATAGCAGAAATTAAGACAAATAAATGAAGACCAATATAAATTCTCACTTTCAAATTTTAGCCAGAAGTATTATCTCTCTGATATTAATCTTGTTTTGTACTTATGGTTGGTAATAAAGCAATTAAAATCGAGTGTGGCATTTGTGGAGATGAATACCAAAGCAATTAAATCATCAGGACCTAGGTGGCATTTATATACATAACATAAAGAAGTACATTTAGAGCCACAAAAATTTTGTGAAAGAAGGTATTGAAATGAAATTCTGGAAATAGCAGATGTTCACTGCTTCCCACGTAAGCATCACAGCTTTGCCAGCTTTCCATAGAACAGCATTTTAGCTTCCCAGGGAGGTGGTTGCATACAAGGAACTAGGAAAGGTTGTCTGATGCTGATTGCCGTTGATGTGAGTGTCACTTTCCAATTAAACTGCACCTATACTATATTTTAGGGACTGGGTAATGACATAGTTTGCAGACCTGAAAATAATAAAAATTGGATGAGTAGCTTTAAAAATTATTGTTCTTTTTCATAATTACCACACACTACCACAGACACACACACACACACACACACACAACACAACACACAAACATATGTATATAATACACTTTGACCATATCCCCCATTATCCTCTTTATGCTGTTTTTCTTTTTCACTGAACCCTATTAGTTTCAGGGCTCTTTTTGTATCTATTTTTCTCAATTGCTGTTGCCTGTTTGGGCATAGGTAAAGGTGTTTGTTTGTTTTTCAATGGGGACCTACCAGTGGGATGTGACTTGCCCTCCATTAGCAAAAAAATGCCATTTGCTCTCTAGAAAGGTCTGAGGTTACAAGTGCCCTCATTCCCCACTGAAGAGCCCCATCTTATGAAAGCCTTATGTAGAGAGCCACAGCTGCTCTGGTAGCATAGAGTTATAAAATGTGATGAGTTCACAGCACAGCATGAAGACTCTTTTAGAATATGTGCACTTCAACCATGGCAGTCTTACGATGAATTTTTTTCTTCACTGATTACTGACAGACATAGCCAACTATAAAATCATAAAAGATAACATTGTGGACATCAGTAATTTAAGGTTTAGGTTTGATATAGAAGTATTCCCTGGAAGACAGTAACTCAGTATACGGAGTTTTGTCAAGGAATGAAATTGATGCCTCTGTACAGAGAATTGTTCATTCACTACCCCTAAAAAAGTGAAACTAAGCAGGCTTAGCTGTGTATTAAAGATAGCTGAGGACTTGACTGTTCATTACGATGAAGGTTACTTAAGTAAGTGGTGCTATGCAACCATGGTGCCTAAGAAAATAGTTTCTGTGAGGTACATGTATTTTGCAGTGAATTCTCAATGATTCTTCAAGATCCCACTTGTCTGAGAACATTATATTAATGGTTGGATGAATAATATTTTATGTATGCATCATTTGAAAACCATTTTAGGAAATCACGTTCAGACTGTTTGCATATGATGCAGGTGACATGAAAATAGTTATAGTCTTGGATGATAATCAAATTGAGATGATCCTTTTGTTCTTAGCAGCAGTGGCAATACAGGTGTAAGCTACATTGTCCTGTGGTCTTAGTAGCCATATGTTATTGATTGCTACTACTAAGTAGGAAGTAGTGACAGAAAATATTCACTATAGACATTATGGTAAGTATGTAAATGTTCCAAAGTACAATATTCCATAAATCTGAAATACATCTGTCCCCAAACACATCACATAGGTGAATGTATTTATGCTTCATCAAACATACAAATTGTGATGTAACACATGTTTATGAAAAAAGATTATACCTGGTGCATAGCTCAGTCCAATATTAAGGGCTCAAAAATCTTAACATCCAAATCCACAAGACAACGAAGAAAGCATTTGTACAATGACCAATGAACACATGAAATAAATGTTTACTTAAACATCAGATCGATATAAAATACGTTGAAGACCTTGATGCAGAGCTGACATTTTGAAACCATTGAAGGAAAATACAAGGGCAAGCTGTGATTTTCAGTAAGGTTTCTATGGAGGGAAGTTGGGTTCAAGCTGGACTGTTAAATTGTTTTCCTGAGAGTTCATTGTTTCAAAATTAAGTTTACCAGTGAGCAAATTTCTAACACGTTTTGGCAGATTAAAAAAAAAAAAAAAAAAAAAAAACACATGTGGAAGAGAGAAATTCAAAAGGATTAAGGGTTTAGCGATTGAATGACACGTTGTTTGATTCACTAACTATTCACATGATGGGTGATGCTTCTATATCACTGACAAAAGGATTGTGAGTGAATCATTCTATAAATCACCATGTTTTATTTCCTCCAAAACACAATCTGTGTATAGGAAACTCATGACACCGAAAATTGATATTTCATTGAAAGAAAATTAAATTTAACTATAGATTATTTTTGTTTTTTGTTTTTGAGAAGGGTCTCACTCTGTAGTCCTGGGTGACCTTAAACTCCCTGTATTGAACAGGTTGCTGTGAAACTCACAGAGATCCATCTGAATCTCCTTGGGCAGTCCTGGGATTAAAGGTATGCACTATGGTATCCAGCCAGCCAAGTATAAATAATTTTAAAACACATGTAGGAGAGGCCAGGCAGATTTCTGATTCGAGGCCAGCCTGGTCTACAGTGTGAGTTCCAGGACAGCCCGGGCTACACAGAGAAACCCTGTCTCGAAAAACCAAAAAACAACAACACAACAACAACAAAAACACATGTAGATACAACTTGCTGTGGATAAAGAATCATAGATAAGTAATTGTAGATAAAAGTTAAAATAATGTCTTCAAATGGTTAGCAATTATAAATCGTCTTCCACTTCTTTTTATGTTGACAAAATTGCACTTGATATTAACTAGCTTGCATGTTTAAGTGAGAATGTGCAACTCTCTGTTGTTTGTTCTCTCACTGGACCGTGTGGACCAAAGGTGTGGAACCCTGTTATCAGGCTTTGTACAAGTATTTTTACCTCCTGAGCATCTCTCAGGTCCCTGTGCTCTGTTTCCATTAGCAATCATCTACATCCTGATTATTCCATCATGCACATCCTTCTAATAAAGCAATGGTAAATTTAAATATACATGATTTTGTATAGTGTCATCACCAATAAAATTCAGATTAAATAGACATTCAGTAAGTCTTTGTCACATGGAAAATTGTCAATCTTTCTATACACACAGCTCATCTAAAATGCAAATACACATTTATTATGAATATCTTTTTGATTTAAAATTTTTCTCCTCGTTATAATAGAGAACCAAATTTATAGTTTAATAACGATTTTACATATCAATTGCATAAACAAAAGCCATCAGTAAACAACAGATCACATTTATATTTTCTCTCTTATGATCAAGGTGTTTTGAATATTTTTAATCTATAATTTGAATCTTATAAGTCAAGGGAAGCTTCTATGAGGCGATTCTCTAATGTTTTCATCCATTTGGGAATATTTTCACTGTATCTCATAAAGGAATTTTTTACCAGATAGGGTTGAAGTAAAGCTGCCTAGCCACTCATGACCAACAGAGTGACCAGTCTAGGAAGGCATATCTGGGGTTCCTCATCTGAACAGGAAGTATTACAATAAGTGCTTCTCTGTGGTGTCATGCCCGTTGGAAACCTGGGCTGAAATGCACACTGGATTTTCTTAATGCTCCTGGCTTCAGTTTTTCAGTTGCAAATGTCTTTTGTGTAATCATTTACTAGAGCTGGGCAAATACATTCTGAAACTATGACATTCCCTTACTCCACCCCCGATAACATTCTCAAGTGAACTGCTTTAAGACAACCAATTTGCCTTTACAGTTATTTTCTTAATTGTACCTTTAGTTCATACAAACTGAACGTAATAGTTTTGAAATTTTTCTTAACATACTCTGCTATGTTCGATGGTTTGCAAATACAATTTTATTATTCTATCAAGGCAAATATATATATGCATATATATATAACCACCATCTCATAAGACTTAGAGAAATGAAGTGATTTCCCAAATTTTTACATTGGCCGAAAAGAGATATTGAATTTACCTTGACCTAAGTCTAAACTTATAGTTTTGTTTTTAGTTTATGTTTTATTTTAATGTGTGCATGTCTCTCTCAGTGTTTGTGTATGCACATGTGCTATGCAGTGCCCACAGAGGCCAGAATGAGAAATCAGATTTCTTACAGATGGAGTATTTGTTAGCTGTCCGATGTGAGATTCTGTGACCTGCATGCAGGTGGTTTTATAGAAGAGTAGATGTCTTTAAACAGAGCCATCTTGTGAATCCGGGGATTTGAGGACTGTTTAATGTGTTCAACAGTCTTTAGCACATGCTGTGATGACCAGTTTTTGTCTAACAAGTTAAACTAGAGATTCATTCAGTGAATGTCGAAGTTAATAGTTATGGCATATAGTATAAATCAGAGATTTACATGACAAATTGACATGTCTCAATGTTATTTTTTTAAAATTAGTTCTGTTTTATTGATTATAAAGGCAGCAAGTCATTGTATCAACTTAAACCAGAGAGATACAAAGACATGCTTAATTAATTTAACCATGGTTGTCAAATTTCATGTTATATTCAAGTATATTGGGGAAATAAAATGGAGATTTCTGGTTTGGTGCTGTGAAAAATAGGTTTTACCAATATTCCCTGAGAGTCTTTCCTCTTATAGATTGAATGCAGATTGTGAATATGGTAATCTTAAGTATAGTTTTATTTTATTTTCTATAAATATCACTAATGCATAACATTTACCTGTAGTGAGAATTTTGGTTTCTTTTGAAAAACACAGAAATATTACAAGAATATATTTGCATTTTAATCATACCCGCATAGCCATGAGATATGTGGTTACTTCAGATTGTCCACAGCATCTATGTTTTGCCTCGTGTTCTAGCAGGCATATGATTTTTCCCAGCTGCAGATACTTTCTGCAACTGTGTGGCTTTTGGAATTCTGGATAATTTTTAGTGGCATCTAAATGCTAGGGCTCAGAAAGGCCACATGAGTACATTGTTGGGTGTTGTTGTTGGTTTGTTAAGTAGTTGCATGCAAAGAAGAAGTAGGAAGAAGGAATTCAATATCCTGATGGAAAAGATCAATCTTGCCCTAGGGAATTTGATGATCCCAATCAGCAGGAATACCCTTGCTTGATATGCAACCCCTGACTTTTCCTAGGGATCTCTTTCCTTTCCTCTCTATCCCTTTTCCTCTCTTATCTAGTGTTAGGGGATTGAAAGGGTGGAAGAGACAGCATAGAGGATAGAAGAGAGAAGAACCCACAGATTAACCAAAGACCAGTTACGTTTATCTTTTTGTCAATGAGTCCTGTGAAATATGTAGACTAAGAACAAATACAAACTAAAAAGAACTTTCATTCTTTCTAAGTTGAGAATAAAGGAAGGATAGATGCTCTTTTCTCAGATCCTTTCTATTATGTATGACAACAGTAACATGTGGCCAATCACAGATCACCTATGAATTGTTATGTCTCCGAATTCTCTATCCTACAGTTGTCACGTTTTATTATAAAATACACAATTGGCATTGTATTGCAATAGTTCGTGGGAGAGAGATAGGCTCCCAACAGGGCTATGATGCACAGCAAGCTATCATTATCAAGATTTGTGGACATATAACCTGTGATTTTCACTCAATGAGAAAATCAGCTAAGGCTGTGTTTCTCTGAATGTGTGCTATCTTCCAAACTATGCATGATTATACTCTAGAAAGAGTAATTTAAATATTTTCTCTTCTCTTTGATTTGTCAGCTTGAAAGTAGATAAGCCTTCTGTTAGTTTCCCAGAGCCTTCTTTGAAGGGCCTCTGCAAGAGGTTGGCAGCCCTCTCTCCATATCTGTTGGGAAGCAAGAACAACTTGACACCTAGTTCTAAAATGAAACCTCGCCTCCTACAATAGATGTATGAGAAATTAATTTTCCTTTGATTAAAGTCAATCATCTCATACTGGTGGTTAACTCAGTTATGAAGTAATGTTAGAATGTACCACATGTGTGGCATAATATTTTTATCTTCTTAGTTGAAGACTAGTCATTACATATTTGACAGCATGAATGCACAGGATTGTATTCGTTTAGTTCTACAAAAGGGTAAGATTTTATTTTCCATCCTTGGACTCCATTAGATGATTAATTGCTAGTGATGTGCTTTGCAGTCTTTTCACTGTTTATCCAATCATAAAATCCAATCATCTTTCTACTGCCTCTGAGTTGACAGAAGAGTTTCATTATATTTTCACAACACTAGTAATATCTCTTATACACAGAGAATACTCAATGATTATTTCGAGCCAGAGACAGAAACTCTAATGTGAATGTATGTAATTTTGATCTATGGGTTCATTTTCCACATTGAGAAGATAGTAATTACATAATTGCATGTGCGTTTCCATTGATATCTTAGTTGATATTCATGGTTACTCTGATTGTCCTCCATTAAATCTGTCCTGAGTCAAGGACTGGTCCCAGTACCATACAATCAGATGAATATATATGCAAACAAGATCACAGTTCATCCCTGAATGGGCCTCTATAGTTGCTTGATGTAGGGATGCCTGGCAGTCTCAGTGCTCATCCCTGTGTCTTGCCTTGCAGTTCTGTACCTATTCACTTACATCTGCCTTCAGACAGAATCTGGATTCTGCCTCCAGAGCAGGCTTTCATTTCTTTCTATGGATCCAAGCTTATCTCTATCATTGCCAGATCACATACCTGTGGAGCCAAGATCCCCCTTTTAAGACTTAGATTCAGGCTGGAGAGATGGCTCCATGGTTAAGATGCCACTGCTCTTCTAGAGATCCTAAGTTCAATTCCCAGCAGCAACATGGTGGCTCACAACTATCTGTAATAGGATCTGATGTCCTTATCTGGTGTGAAGAGAGCGATGGTGTACTCATATACAGAAAATGAATAAATAAATCTTTAAGACCTAGATTCTTTTTTTTCTAAATTAAATTTTATTTCTTTACTTATTCTTTGTCCCTCTCCTGGTCATACCTCCCACAATCATTTCCCCTCCCCTCGCCTTCCCTTGAATGGTGGGACCTGGTATTACTCTTCATGGCCCATCAAGTCTCTGTGAGCTAGATGCATCCACTCCCACTAAGGCCAGAAATGCAGCCCACTAGTAGAACATATCCATACAGCAATAGCTTTTGGGATAGTTCATGCCTAGTTGTTCAGACCACATGAAGGTCAAGCTGCACATCTTACTAGTGCGAGAGGACAGGTACAGCCTCTGTGTGATTCCTGGTTGGTGGTTCTGTCTGAGAGCCAAGGTCTAGTTAATTGACTCTGTGGTTTCTGAGAGTTCTATCCTTCTGGGCCCAAAATCTTTTCTCCTATTCTTCCACAGAGTCCCCAACCTCCATCGTATCTGTTGAGTCAACTGCTGGGTGGAGTCTCTTAGAAGAAATACATTCTGTCTGTAGCATACAGATTATCATTAATAGTGTTAGGGATGGTCTTGCCATAGGATGGGTCTCAGGTTAGACCAATTATTGGTAAGGCATAGATTCTTAATAGTTTGATATGTCCCTCACATTTCCAAGAACTCAGAGTTCATTTTCTTCATAATTATATATAACATAATGAGAGGCTAAAGTCTAAAGTCACTAAATTATTGAATAGTAAATTAATCACATCTAGGAGGAGGCTTTTTGTACATATTCTTAATATCTTGAGTTGCATTTCAGTGTGTGTGTGTGTGTGTGTGTGTGTGTATTTGGCCAAGTCCCACTACATATATACCTTTCTAAATAGAACCTGAGCCAAATAGCCCCAAAACATAAAATTGTGTTTGTTTCCATTTAAAAATCCTGTTGTGTCCTAATATCAAAACTCAAGGAAAGGAATATATCACCTCTAAACACAAGTCAAAATTAAAAGTATTGATTAAAAGAAAAACTTCAAAACAGGTAACAATCGAATCTACGTTTCTGCAGCTCTTTCTCCCTCTCCACAGCATGTTGGTAGATTTAGAATTTGTTGTTCGGCTTTCTACAGCTGGTAAAATAAGTACAATACCCATGAGTGTTAACTCTCCAATTGGGGGTTCTCTTGAAAGAGATAATTAGTATACAGTGTATAATACACATACATATACATACACACACATGCATATATACATATACATATACATATACATATACATATACATATACATATACATATACATATACATATACATATACATATACATATACATGTATGGAAATGTCCTTATGTAACTCAGTACAATATACCATTAGTATGCATGATGCAAGTGTAAAACAAAGGCACAATTGGCAGTTGCTAATGTAAAAATCTCTAAAAGTATTTGTGAAAGTCTGAATTCTGTCAAATGTTTTGAAGGGAAACAAATCAATATGAGACAAAAAAAAAAAAATAGCTCAGAATACCACTGAGTTCATTTGTATTAGCCAGATGATCTTAGGTAAACAAGATCTCTGTAGCAGGCTCTGTGGAGCTGGGTCATTAGCTACCTTTTCTATGCTCAATAATTGTAATTTTCATTGGGGTTTTTTTCAGTCTTGAACATTGCATGAGTATTGCAATAAGAGACAGATTTGAAAAATCAAGCTTGGACATCTTATTGCAGTATGTAATATTAAATTAAAATATATTAGAAAATTTCAGTTTCAGAAATATGTTAGAGGAAATAAAGCAAGCTGTTCCAACATGTTATAGTAGTGGATATCCGACACAAAATGAACTCAGTGTTTTTCGTAGAGATTTCTTTTCGTCTCATATTGAATTGTTTGCTTGTACATAATGGTTTCTGATTTTTCTGTTTGTACTTACCTGTTTTTATGTGTGTGTTTCTTTCCATTTTTCTTTCTTTTTTTTAAAAAAAATATTTGTGTTTTCTAAAAATAGAGAAAAGGAAAGGATGAATTTTGATGGCTATAGAGGTAGGAGGATAGGGAAGAGATGGAGGGAAACCAAAATCATGATTAGAATATATTGTTTGAAAGAAACTTAGTTTCAGTAAAGAAAAGTAAATACTAAAAGAGATGTGTTCCTTATGCTGTTTAGAACACCATGAAATAAACTGATCATGAATTTCTATATTAAGTTCATCTTTCGTTGCTGTCAACAAATACACTGAAAAGAGCTGGTTAAGGGAGAAGACTTCATTAGGCTCATAGTTTCAGGATATTGTACACCACTGTAGGGAGTGGGGCAGTGGGAAGCTGCAGCAGCAGGTCAATCCCCTCCACAATAGAGATCAAAGGACTGTGACTTCTGCCTGCATCCCAGCATCCCAGTTGCCAGGTTGCTCTCCCCATTCTTCCAGTTCATGGTCCAGCCTGTGATGCCATGCTGTTCGTAGGTCTTCCCATCACAATGAATCCAAGTAACAAAATTACTGCTATGATTACTACAGGCCAACCTGACTTTCCCAATACTTCATCACAATTCTCATCCAAGGTGAGTCTAGACTTAACAAGCTGGCAATGTTAGCCAACTATCACATGACAGTAAGGCAATCGACTGAATCATTGCTACATCAGGAGTCTCTCTAACTCTGATAGGAGCAAGTGATGGGGTGAAAGCATTCAAGCGCTTAACAAAAACTTACTTTTCCCTAATGGGTAAGTATATATCAACTGAGGTAACTATATGTAGTTGTTACAGCCCAGGGAGATGGCTGAATGGATAAAGACCCTTGTTCTGCCAGGTGTGGAATGAGTTTGGACCACTGCCATTCAAAAACAAACAAGCAACCTAAACATAAACAAAAACCAAAATGAAAAACCCTTCATGCTCTGCCAGCACATGAAATCCCAGTCCTGAGGGCAGGATAGGAGGATCACAGGGAACATAAAGAGTGTTGAGATGAATACATATTATGGCTTTAATTGTTGTATTTAAGGAATACTTTGTTCATACTTAGTATTTTTTTAAACATAATTATAAGTAAAAGAAGTCACCATATGAGAAATGTGTAAGGAAATATACTTCAGATTTTAACTTAAAATCCAAGGCTAAGGGAATAATACTTGTAACTTTATATACCAATTATTCTAAATTTATGAGCAGCATTTAAACATCTAAGAAAACAAAATCAACTTATTTGTAAGTTGAATGGAATTGATGTATAGAATTTACATTATCTCTTAAGATTTAGTATTGTGATCAAGCAATTTAAATAATTTAAAGATATTGGCTATATTAAATTTATATATTTCTTTTAAATTTCAATCGAGTTTAATTAAGTTTCAGAATGAAGCACACATTCCTCAAAGCCTTTTAAAAGCATATATTAATATCTTCTGGACTTAAAAGTAGAATGATTTAATTTCTAAGTTAAAGCATTTTACAAAATATTATTTCAACTTTTTAACTTAAAAAATTGGTACTTTGAAATCTATGTCTATTTTCTGTGCAGAGACACTAACACCCCCAACACTGGGAAGCTCGCAAGGACCAACCATGGCTAACTGTGTTAGCAGGAAGTTCTTCTTCCTAGCTAGTCTCAAATGAGGATTTATCACTTTATAAAATCAAGCTTTCCGTTGGCTATCCACCTAAAGAAGCTTGGAGAGCGCTCATTTGCACAGTATATACCTAGCATGATGAGAACCCTGGGTTCCATTTCCGGCATCTCATAGACTAAGTATATTTGCTGTAGTCCTAGCAGGACAGAGGCAGAAGCAGGAAGAATAGAAGTAAGGAGTCATCCTCAGATACAGTATGTGCTCCAGACATGCCTATGCTAGATTCTCTACAAATAAAACAAAATAACAAAACATCTAGCTAAGCTTAGCATTACGTGGTTTGTGCAATAAAAATGAAGAGATCTCATTGCCTTCCACCTTTTGACTCACCTTGCTTTGGTTTCTCTTCTTCAGTCTGTACTCATCCTTCCCTAACCTACATCTCTGTCTCCTGTTGCCCACATCTGTCTGTATCTTCTACTATAGCTTTGGCACTAACATTACTGCTTATCTCTCCCCTAACTGATGCATCCACATGGCCAGGTTCGAATTCACTACACTAATCAATAAGATGATAGTGATTTGTTTACTCGATAAGAAATTTGATTGGAACATATAGTTGGAAGTTTTATTAATCATTTTTTCTCATTTTGGGATATATTTTTCTCTATATACTGGGCAAGTTCCCTTGTTGGTTTGGTGTGTTATTTTGGTATTTTATTCACATATTTTACCTTAAATATCTTTCTACTCTTTCTTTCACCTAGTAATAGACATCCACATATAAAGTGCTTTACAGTGTTTCTATTTTAGTTATCAAGTGCATAGTGTTGCTATTAATGAAACACTTATACACACACACAAACACACACACACACAACACATATGTAAGTTATGTATGCATATTCACCTAAACACACACACATACACCACACACCACACTTAGTCCCCTGTATCTTTGGGGTCTATGTACAGGTCCGAGTAGTCATAGACCAAAAACATCTTTGAAAAGTTATTCTCAGTATCGGTGGCTAAGAGTTCTTGTTGTATATGCACCAGGATTTGATTTCAAAACACTAGCATATATGATTTTTTTATAAATGTTGGGCATGGTTCCACAATATACTCATGAATATAATCCTCTTTTTGCTGTGGTAAAGATGGGGAATCTCTAGGCCTTGCTGGCTACCAGTTTCCCTCTAGGACCAGTGGGAATTCTGTTCAAAGCGAACAGAGAAGACCATGATAATTGAGGAAGATACTGGACATCTTCCTCTGGCCTCCATACAAAGGCACATACATAGATCTAAACATGCCCTACACATATACATGCACACATACACACAAATGCACAAACTCCATATTAATAGAGATTATAAAATCTAATATATATTTTTCATATACATGTGCATCACACACACGCATGCACACATTCATACTAAACTCAAATATATTTTTTTCATTATTTCCTACTAAATGCATTAGAATAACTATTACATAGCAGTTATAATTTATCAGAAGTTATAAGCAATATAGAGGTGACTCAAAGAAATCAGAATGTGCAAAAGGTATATAAAATAAAACTACACTCTATACAGTGACAAGCATATAGAATATGAGATCTGTGAATAGAAGGACAGAAGTCTTATTTTCTCACTGAACTCTGAGTTTTAAATATTCATACTGAATGTGTTTTGTGTGTGGGTGTGTGCGATGTGGGTGTGTGTATGTGTGTGTGTGTGTGTCTGTCTGTCTCTGTGTGTGTGTGTGTGTGTGTGTGTATGTATTGATACCGTTGACTACAAGATACTACATTGTGATGTTTTGTCTTATATGTTTTAGTGATGAACATTAAAATCATCTTCATTGTCTCACTCTACACCACTGTCTTAAAGATATGCTGACTTGTGGACTCTTAGCTTCAAAGAAAAACTCTTTGTGTATGCATATTGAAATAGAATTTTGCTGTCAGCTGAACAACCCTAAAGAATTTGATATTTTCAGAGTGATTTAGCCAACTTGAACTCCCCACACAGTGGCAGCCATAAGGGTTCCAGCATTTCCAGACTGATATTTAATATTAAATACTATTATTTAAAATATATATATATTGTGTTGTGTTGTGTGTGTTCTAGTTGTCTGTTGTGTGTCTGTCGTCTGTGTGTGTATGTACATGCCCAGAGAGTCCAGAAGGTGGTGTCTAATTTTCTGGAGCTGAAATTTACAGTAGTTTGTAAACCACTGCCACGGGTTCTGAATCAAACTCTGGTGCTCTGGAAAAACAGAAATTGCTCTAAACCTCTAAACCATCTCTCCAGCACACATTTTTTGTTTTTGTTTTTTTTTTTTAATGAATTGTCAATCTTTTGAAGAGTGATGACTCTGTGGGGATCCAGGAAATACCAAATACATTGTGAAACTCTGATACAATCTACTTCACTAATTATTACCAAATACTTGCTTAGCGGTAGTTACTGGAACTTTGAACACAAAACACAGTCTTTGAGTGAAGTTTTGGAGTCCAGATGAAGCTCATATTAAGAATGAAGAGTTTTAGGTGCAGAGAGGTTCAGTGTTTTCAATAGCCTAAGAAAGAGCTAAGATTATCTGGGATTTATTTCAGATCACCTAACCCTCTATCCAAGAACCTTTTCACAACTTTTTCTCATTATTACTGTTGCAAGGATGGGGCGTGGTTCCCAGAGGCAAAAAAAAAAAAACTTGAACAGAAGTGTGTGGGAGAGGATCAGGATTCTGACAGGTTTTCTTATCTGAAATTGCTCACACCACTTACTGTATAGATTATCTGTAGAATTCCTCCACAATCACAGCCTTCAAGGAAGAATGTCTAACGCTGTTCCAATCACCTTTGCTCAATGCAGGGCAAAGCCTTGTCTTGCCCCAAATTTGATTTTTTTCACCTTTGCTAAACATTAAGGAATGAGAAAAAAAAAATGGAGATCTCTGAAATGAGGAGAGGGTTAATAACACTGGTGTTGTTTTTCTCTGATAACTGTCAAGTGCTGTCAGTCAAATAGACCGTCATTAAACTTTTATGTCAAGAACAGTCTGTATCTTTTTGAGTACTTTAAGGAAGACCAGACAAGCAAGAGATCATGCAGAATCAATAGTTCCTTTGCTGTGTCATCTTAATTCTGAGTGAGACACACAGGGAGGTCACCAAAACTGGCAAAAATCAAAACACTCAAAAAAATTTTTAATTGGGTCTTTGCTGGTTATCACCCAAAATCTTTTGTATCCAAGATCTTTGGAAATTAAATGTATAAAATGCACATGGTTGTGGCTTAGTAAGGCAGCTTTTCTTAGAATGCCTTCTTCACAAACATCGTTTTCCTTACTAAGTTTGAAAAAAAAATGTGCTAACTTCTAATTGGGGTAGCATTTGATGTATTTAATTATTTCTATTTTTATTTGGAGAGAAAAGAAACAGAAGCTGACAAAATAGCTCAGTACATAATAGCACTTTCTGCAAAGCTTGAAAACTTGAGTTTGATTCTTGGACCCACAAGAGAGGGGTCCAACTTCTGGAACAGTTGTCTGTCATCCACAATGTGGCATGGCATGCAGCCAACCCTACATACACAATCACATACACACAGACCTGCACACCCACATACACACACACACATACACACAAATGTGCAACACACACTTACACACACATACACACAAGAAATTCACGGACACATACATACGAAGATGCACAAAGACACATACACACATGCACACATGCATACATGTACACACATATACACAGACATACATGTATATACACATGCACATACACATACATGCACACACAAACATAAACACATGTACACACACACTACAAGTACTATTACTACTAACAACAATAGTAATAGTAATAATAATAATATAAATGCATTTTTAAAAAGAAAAGAGGCAGCTGCTTTTATTAAAGATGCCCAATACAATTTTGTTGTTTCACTATTACTCATATGCATCTTTCATATTCTTGGACCCAGACCCTTTGATCTTTGCATAAGTGTAAAAGCCCAATAAAAAAATTTCACTGGCTTTGCTTGAAGTTAAGTAAGGAACTAAAAATTTTAAAAGAATATTTGACTATGAGAGCTGGAAAGATTGTTCAGTGGTTAAGACTACTTGCTGTTCTTGCAGAGGACTACTTTCTGTACCCAGCATCCATGGGCCAGCTCTCAGCCATCTGTAACTCCAGTGCCTGGGGACCAGTTGTCCTTTTCTGGCCTTTGAATGTACCAGACACATACATGTACAGAAAATAAACATAATTAATATTTGAGTAGGATTTCATCAAGTCTCTGTACCAATACTTTAACATATTGAGAAGGAAAATGCCCTGATAGTTATCTGCCTTCATTTGTGTTTATCAAATTATAAACTGGTGGCCATAAACACTGTGGCAGCATTTGAATGAACACTTGCATGATAAAGAGTTTGATGTTTAGATTTTAGTAGAATTTTCTGGAATATGTTACCAGGATGCTAAAAATTGAAATGAAATGTTGGTTTCCAAATTCTACATCAGCATGCAGAATCTGTAATGCTCTGTACACCTACTCAGGACATACATTATACTTCTTGTAAAGGAAAAGTATTATGAGAGCCGGGCCAGCATTCTTCTCTAAATTTCCCATGGAGGACTTCTATTTTTTACTTCAAAACTTATTCCCTAGTCTGTAGAGACATATAACTGGTAAGAAACCCACAGAATAGGAGCAGGCTTCAGACATGAAAATGATCTTGGGCTAGGACAGGGAAGTAGGCTCAGATAACTTTGGTCATCTTGATAAGCCCTTCGAAAACAGTGATCATGGGAGTGTTCACGTAATTGGGTTTAATGCCTTGCTTTTTCTTTGACTATTTGTGTTTATTGTATTGCTTATTCCTTGACTGTTTGCATCTATTGTAGTGCTAGACCCTCAACCTAGAACTGACCTTAATACTTGCATGTAATCAAAATGGTATTAAAGCATAAAGGAGGAGGAGGGATGGGATAGGGGGTTTTAGGGAGGAGAAATGGGGAAAGGGGATGACATCTGTATTATAAATAAATAAAATAGGCAACAAAAAAAGAAACCCACAGAATGCTATACCACTTTTGACTATAAACACAGAAGGTATCAGTTTCCCCAAATCCCTCAAATCTCCTGTGATACTTACCTGCCAATCTAATCTTATATCATGGAAAATCTAAACAAATAACAGCAAGCAGAATACATTTTTGTAGATGCTTTTGAGAAAGTTTTATCAATCTTACTATTCTTTTTTTACACCTTTTAAACCATGTTGTGTGGAATAGTATAAAATAATAAGAACTGGTTCTTAAACTATTATTGAATCATACTTTAACTTTAACTAAGGAACAGAGTCTGAACTAAATGTCTTAGGTTTTGCTGGAAAATGGCAAAAGAACTGTTTTAGAAGCAGACTCTCTAGGTAGCCAAGACATGCATCCAAATTATGATCTGTAGGCTCAGGGGTACTGCCACACATCACCACACCAACTTGACAAAATAAAAATATGAACTAAAGTATAGAAACTTTGACCCTAGCAGGGGACAACCATTTGAAGCATGTCTCACTCAAGTGCTTTTTATGTTTCTGCCTTGGATATGCTCAGAAATATCTTTCCTGCTCTCTCATTTAAATCCTGTTACTCACAGTGATTCTAATGTCCTTTCTCCTGGTGCAGATTATAATTCCCAGGTTAAAGATCTTTCAGACAGAGATTTCTCCTCCCCTGCCAATGCTCCACACATCTCCCAAGATCTTACCGGCCATTCCATTAGGTGACTTCTCACAACTTAGAACTTTAACTAAACCCTTGCTCAGAGTGTTCACCATTGGAGAAAACTAACTTTTTTCCTTTTCAAGTAGTTGTCAATTGGAGATAGCTTCTAGATCAGGATGAAGATCAAGTTCACATCCTCCTATCCGTGCTGGAACCTCACGTGTCTTGAACTCATGCAGGCCCTGTGCATCCTGCCAGTCTTTGTGAATTCACATGTCTGGAAGACACTACTTCCTAGATACTCTACATCACCCTGAGCTCTTACATACTTTCTGACTCCTCTTTCTCATAGCTCCCTGCATTCTGAGGGCAGCGATGTCATGAAGACATGTCATTTAAGACTGAGTGTTCCAAAGTCTCTCAGTCTCCACATTGTCCAATTGCAGCTCTCTGTAGAAGTTCTCAGCTGCTGCAAGAGAAGCTTCTGGGATGAAGGCTGAGTGAGGCACTTATCTGTGGGTATAGCGGAATGTACCTAGGAGCCACTTTAGTTACTGTGTTCCTTTAGCAGATCCAAAGCATTTAGTATTTGAGTTCATCCCAGGCGCCAGAGATTTTTACAAAAACCACGGTGTGTGTGACATTAATAATGCTCTTCCC
Organism: Mastomys natalensis; assembly: GCA_021653895.1. Taxonomy (NCBI): domain Eukaryota; kingdom Metazoa; phylum Chordata; class Mammalia; order Rodentia; family Muridae; genus Mastomys; species Mastomys natalensis. Next base: position 619,708 of record JAJTUV010001626.1, on the reverse strand, counting down.
TGTAACACCTCTCAATGCAATCTACTAAGCTTCTTATTCTACTCTCAGGAGTAACTCACTTAGCTTAAATAGTCCACCAATTTTCTCCTTAATATGTGATGTACATTCTATGCATTTCTCTTTTTTTCTGACGTTTTCTGCGTCCCTACTGATCTCCAATTTTAATGTTCATCAAAAACCTATTAAAAGTCTCTACATTTCTATGCACCATAACTTTGGTTGTTTATGTTCCTGACAGAGTTGCCTATACTGACCTCTGGGCATGTAGCTGTTATACTTCAATGCTACATTTTGCCTATATAAACATAAGTATACATTGCGTATTATAGGTTATATACATTCATTTTGTAATCAGTTTGCTTTTTTGAAGGAGGCAAATGCATGTTGAGACTACTACCTTCCTATTGTATTCATTTGTATAATTTCAGTACCTTTTGCTGGGTAGGCAAAAAGAAGTGCTCAGTGAAACACAAGAAAGTGATTAATTAGTATATGACTATAATGATTATATAAATGGATATTTTTCCGCTTACAGTTAATATTTAGATAGCACAGCTTTCTGTGGAGCAAAAAAATAAAACCCCACATTTTACTTACTTGGGTGAGACATGAGTGATGATATTTCCTCAAATCAACAGCATAGTCAGCGCCTTCACAGCCCAGCTGGGGATTTATAAAAGAACTATTTGTTTCAACAGCAAATATTTTCTGCTTGGGAAGTGTTAGCAGATCCCGAGGCATAAACACACACATTGGCACGTTAGAGAGGTTTTGTCTGCACTGTATGTGTGTGTCATGGCAGGTGCCACTTTGCTTAACAAAAGCTGTTCAGGATGCTGGGATTCACTGTGGAAATATGTACATATATACAATTCTATTTTTATTCCTGGCAGGGTATTTAAGGCCATTTGGCAATGGTCTGTGTCTATTTAAACTATTTAAATCCACACCAAACTAGACCCATGAACTTTTAATGTTTCTTGAAATTGGCAAAGTTGGTTGAATGACAGATCTGATACATAGTTACTGAGCTAAAGCAATCCTTATATGTTCCACAGAGACTCACATTTGGGTGTGTCAGGGGAACTATACCAGAAGCATGGACCGGTGACTAGTGTGTGTGTGTGTGTGTGTGTGTGTTGTGTGTGTGTGTGTGTATAACAGTAATGAAAGAGAGGTTGTGCAAATTTGAGAAGGAGTGAGGGGCACACAGGAAGAATTGGTAGGAAGAGACAAAAGAGTTAAATGGTATAGATGTAATATTCATGTATGAAATTCTCGAAATAAAATGAATGTAAAAAAAAAACCTAATGATGAACAAATAGCTGCAGAAATAGTTTGAGGGTTTTAGTAGAATCCGTCTCTAAGAAAAGGAACTAGGTCTGTATGTAACAAGCCATAAGGCAGACTGGTGGGTATCCAAACTAGACCTATGAACTTTTAATGCTTCTTGGAATTGGCAAAGTGAGTTGAATCTGATCTGATACATAGTTACTGAGCTAAAGCAATATTATCTTACACTATCCATACTTTCAAGTCTAGAGTTTGGAGTTTGCCTGAATACCAACTTGAAATAACTTGTTTATTTGGTGTACCCCTTTGTTATGTAAAAATGCACAAGTTCTTATACATTTGTCATAATAAATCACAAGTAACTCAGAATACAATCTTAGATACAAATGTATCTAATATTTTTTTTTTTTATAGAGCAGGCAAGTCCTGATTTTATCCAGTGAAATACATTGTCTCATATTGGGGTTCACTTTTAGAGAAAAAGATGTATTTTTAGAAAGTAGGTTTTGGTAGTTTATAGTTTGGACATAGAGTTGGATATCTCTTGGGATTTGGCTGGATGAGGTATATGTTTTCAACCTCTCGTGAAGAGAAAAGGAGAAATAAGGAAAGGTTCATCATTGGTCTCCTGAGAGTAGTAATGCTCAAATAGTGTCACTGTGAGCAGAGGAGCATGTACCAGCATGCACTGGACTGTTTCACTACTGAAGGTACTGGCATGAGGTGAAGAATGTGTGCAAGGCATAAAAAGACTGGGGATGCTTCTCATAGAAGAGGCATCACGACAATAGGCAGAAGTTGATACACTCATTAAAAGTCAATCAACTAAGTCACTTAAGTTCTGTTCCAGTCTCAGTAAGAGGTCATCCAAGTGAGAGAGTAATGATATCTAGCAATGAATCCGTAGATGGATCTGTTTAACTGATACTGAATTACTCTGAAGCTTGGGCTTCACAGTTAGGGCCCATAACGATGAAACAGTTTCAGGATAGAAGCCGCTAAATTAATAATGACTTCCAAATGAAAGATAAGCCTAATTGCCAGGGATGTGGTGAAAATAAACCTGTAAATGTGAAGAATGACCAAAGTGTGGTTTCAGCACATGTCTGACTTGAGTGTGTGTGTAGGAATGTGTATTGTATGCATACATATATTCAGACATGTGTCTAGATGATTGTGTATAGATATTAGTGTGTGAGTGTATGTGTACAAACATGCACAGGCATATGCACATGTGACTATATTTACCCATGTATGTATACATATCCCTATATTTGTGCACAGGTACATATGTTGCATGCATATGCACTCGTTACAGGTATTCTAAGATCCTGAATCTTTATATGTCAATTTGTAACTGAACTAGTTTTAAGCCAAGCCTGTCTCACACTTAATTATTGTGATATCCCTTCTTTTTAAATTTAGAGCTTGAAACAATCAAATAGTCAATTCTTCCCAAAATACCTTTAACATTTCCTAAAAGACTATGAGAATAAGAAGCCTCATAAATGAAATATTCTGCCTATTTTCATCGTTTTTTTTTACTACTTTAATTTTCTTTTACAGTCCAATCTTTTTCCCCCTCCTGGTCTGCCTTCCTACAGTTCCTCATCCCATTCCTCCTCCCCCTTGTCTCCAAGAGGATTTCCTCTCACCCCACTCTCCCCTACATGCCTTCCCACTCCTTGGGCCTCAAGTATCTCCAGGGTTAGGCTAGTCTTCTCTCACTGAGGACAGACCAGGCAGTCCACTGCTGTATATATGTTAGGGACCTCTGACCAGCTAGTCATATTGTCTGGTTGGTGGCTCAGTGTCTGAGAGATCACAGGGGTCCAGGTTAGTTAAGACTGCTGGTCTTCCTATGGGTTGTTCTTCTCTTCAGCTTCTTCTAGCCTTTCTTAATTCAACCACAGGGACCCCAACTTCAGTCCAATGGTTGGCTGTATCTGCATCTGTTCAGTCAGCTGCTTGTTGGGCTCTTGGAGGTCAGTCATGCTAGGCTCCTGTCTGTAAGCACACCATAGCATCAGTAATAGTGTCAGGCCTTGGAGCCTCCCCTTGAGATGGATCCCAAGTTGGGCTGGTCACTGGACCCCCTTTCTCTCAGTCTCTTCAGTTTTTCCCCTGAAAGTCTTTTAGTTGTGAGCATTTCTGGGTCAGAGCTATTGAATGTGGAATGACAACCCCATCTCTCACTTGATGCCCTGCCTTTCTACTGGAGGTGGACTCGACAAGTTCCCTCTCCTCACTGTTGGACATTTAATCTAAGGTCCTTCCCTTTGAGTCCTTAGATTCTCTCACCTCACAGGTCTCTGGTACATTCTAGAGGGTTTCCCACCTTCCGCCCCCTGAGGTTGCATATTTCCATTCATTTTGTTGGCCCTCAGGGTTTCTCTCCTGTTCCCCATACCTGCCAATATCTGATCATGTTCCCCTTTCTCCTTCTCCTTCCCTCTCCTCCCCAGGACCTGTCTGCCTCTGTCTGCCTTCCATAATTATTTTCTTTTCTTTTCTCTCCCAAGTGGGATTGAAGCATCCTCACTTCCTTACTTGGGCCCTTTGGTTTTTTAATCTTCTTGAGTTCTGTGGATTGTATCATAGGTATTCTGTACTTTTTTGGCTAATATCCATTTATTACCCAGTACATACCATGCATGTCCTTTGGGACCTGAGTTACCTCATCTGGGATGATATTTCTAGTTCCTTCCATTTGCTGCAAAAGTCATGATGTCCTTGTTCTTAATAGCTGAATAGTATTCCATTGTGTAAATAAACTCATTTTCAGTATCCATTCTTCCATTGTGGAACATCTGGGTTGTTTCCAGCTTCTGGCTGTCACAGATAAGTCCACTATGAACATAGTGGAGCACATGCCCCTGTGGTATGGTGAGCATCTTTTGGGTATATGCCAAGATGGTATTGCTGGTCTTCAGTAGATCTATTCAGTTTCTAGAACCCCAGATGATTTCCAAGTGGTTTACCATTTGTAATGCCACCAGCATGGAAGGTATTTTCTTCTCCACATCTTGCCAGTGTGTGCTGTCACCTAGTTTTTGATTTAACCATTCTATTGATGTAAGGGAATTTTGTTATCTTGATTTGTATTTCCCTGATCACTAAAGACTTGAGCATTTCTTTAATGCTTCTTGGCCATTCATGAATCCTCTGTTGTGATTCTCTGTTTAGTTCTATATCCCATTTTTGATTGGGTTGTTTGGCTTTTGGAGTTAGCATCTACTCTTTAATTTTTGTTTAGCCCTTTCGATGGGTTAGTGAGTATTTGGAGTTAGCTTTAAAACAGAACCTGAGCCATTATGTGAGAAGCTTTTTAAATTAGAAGTTCAGTGAAGCTGGAAAAATCTGAAAAAAAAAAAAACCCTATATATTAGAATGTATACTTTTATTTAATATACAACTATCATAACATAATATCTGCAAGACAAGGATAAGAATATGGACTTTTTGTCAAATGTTATATATCACAATTATATAGTTATCTTTTCATTATATCATAGAGCAAAGTTACATGTCTGTAGACTGGGGTAGGGGATGTAAATAAACAGAATATATTATCTATAACGTAAGTGTGAATTCCTGGAACTATCTTCATTTTCCTCTACATTTAGATTTTTTTTTTTTTTTTTTTTTTTTGGTTTTTCGAGTCAGGGTTTCTCTGTGTACCCTGGCTGTCTGGAACTCACTCTGTAGACCAGGCTGGCCTCGAACTCAGAAATTCGCCTTTGCCTCTGCCTCCCAAGTGCTGGGATTAAAGGCGTGCGCCACCACACCCGCATTCCTCTACATTTAGGACTTGATTGTATTTTGTTTTTTTTTGTATTAAAATGTCAAGGTTCATTCTTAATGTTTTTTTAATTTATACAGGTAATATCAACAAGTGATAAGGGTTTATTTAAGCAGAGATCCTTCACTGTGTCTCTCCTTTAGTTTCCAGATTGACTTTAGAACTCTCTATTGGTTGTGACAATGATTTGGTATGAAAGACATCACCTTTGTAATCATACAATCATTAGTGGATTGCTGTGCCTATACCAGAAATCAAGTGTTTAACATGATGACTTTCCTAGTTGTGTATGAAGAACCTAAGTGTAAAGCTATTTTTAAAACTTAAGCTGTAGCAGGACACTTATTTTATCTACTAGATAAGGATTGAATTCCTTTTTCATATTTTATTCATTTATTTATCAATCATATTTCAATTAATAATATATTGGTCAATGAGAAACAAAAATTGACACGCACAATAAAGACAAAAACAAAATGCAAGACAATGGAAAAAATTTAATGGGATTATCGATGAATATTCTTATATGGTAAATTTATTTTTTCTACACAGTAAAAAAAAAAAAAAGCACTGTAGACTGGGGTAGGGGATGTGGGGATGTAAATAAACAGAATATGTTATCTATAACGTAAGTGTGAATTCCTGGAAATATCTTCATTTTCCTCTACATTTAGGACTAGATTATATTTTGTTTTTTGTATTAAAATGTCAAGGTTTATTCTTAATTTTTTAAAAATTTATACAGGTAATATCAACAAGTGATAAGGGTTTATTTTAAGCAGAGATCCTTCACTGTGTCTCTCCTTTAGTTTCCAGACTGACTTTAGAACTCTCTATTGATTGTGACAATGACTTTGGTATGAAAGACATCACCTTGGTCTCTCTGCTCTGCAGGGAAACCATAAAGGCTGACTCATTTGAGAAATAATGTGGAAGAAAACTTTCAGTTTTACCCTAATGTGGAAATACAATAATTTCTGTCTGTCTTTACAATGTGAAAACTTTGATGACATTAAAGCCAATGCATCTTTGAGCTCCCTAAAAGTGTGCCACCTTGTACCTGGTAATGTGTCCATGTTCCTGTATCAAATCTCATGACAATTCAGGAAAGTGGAAGAACCCCATTTGTAAAGATTTCTCAAGAGTGTAAGCAGCAGAGTAAGTGACGGAGAGATGATTTCACAGCTGGAGGACAAGTCAATATCTCCTGTGACTTGTAACTATTACTTCCTTGCTTATGTGCCTTCCACAGACTGCCTTGGTAGGAGTTATTGCCTTCTGTCGTAAAGGGATTCTTGCCCAGACATCTCAGCATTTGGGGGATGGGGACTCCTCAGTCCACTCATCCACATTGTCCTCAAGTCCCATCTAGGGATGCAGGTCACTGTACAATTAAACAATAGAGGTGCCAGGCAGCAAATAGCAATTTTGTTTGTTTGTTTTCCATACTCCTGCTCACGACTAATGATGAGCACTCAAGATTTCTGAGCTCTTCTGAAAAATCAGCATCCAGAAATTTCTCTGTAAATAACTATCCTCACAAAACGCTACCATTTTTGCAAGTCTGGTAAATGGGTTTTATAAAGTGAGGTGTGTCAGGTTTCTGTGCCTGCATCTAATTACTTGATATATGCGTGAAATATAATTTCCCTTAAATTAAACCCCTTAGCAGACAATTGAGACAAGAATACTTAATCTGCGTTTAAGACATTCCATAGAGTGCTGTAAACGAGACTGGTGACAAATCTATTTTTCTCCCTGGTGGTGTTACATTTAACTAAATGGAGGAAATCATAAAAGATTGCACAGATTATGAAGCTACTAATACAAACCTTTCTGTGAATAAGTCTGAGTCTTACGAATATTCCTTATTTTTAGTACTCAGCTTTAGTGGATGTCAATCAAATCAATGAGACATTTTCATTTTCCTAGGATTACCTGTGGATGTAAACTTGTTTGAGAAACAAAATCATTTAAAAAAGTTAAATTGTGAAAGCAAAAGAAGCCAGGATGTTTTTTGGAAACACAATGAATAAATGCAGACAAGTTTTTTTTTTGTTCAACTTTCTTATTAAATTTATATAACTTGTATGCATCTCTCTATATTTCTTTCTCATTTTTCTTGAATGAGAAATGAGTCAAGGTTTTGGTCCTGACATTCCCCTTACATATCATTGGGAAAATGACATAATTTAAAGCGGAAATACAATATTCAAGTATCTAGCTATTGCAAGGTGTGAGGTAATGCTGCAGAACACGCAACACTGGATTTTTAGGAGTTGACAAAATTCAGATTTATTTCCATGTTTATTTGCTACATGAAGACTCTAATTGGACTCATCAGGTGTGACCGTTGGTGAGATGCTATGGTTCTGATGGTTCTAGTTGCTTGTCTGTATGGACTATGTTCCAGCAGCGTTCCCTTTTTCCTGTGGCCATGGCTGACTCCACTGCTCAGCTGAGTAGTTTCTTGATTTAAAAAAAAAATAGAATATTTTTGCTAGGATGTAGCAACACTGAGAGAGGTCATCAACCAAATTGTGTACAAGTCCCAGACACAGTTCTATATCATATATGCTAAAAATTCCAGTGATTTGAAGCCAATACCATTCTCATACCTTAACATCAATTGTAGGAAAAGTAATGACATTCACATCGGGAAGATAAAAGCTGGTGCAGGAAACAGGAAGCGTAACTCCAGTTCTCTAAGTATGTGGGAAGTTGCAAATATAGTTCACTCCTCAGAGGAGCAAACCCTAGTCCTCCTGTTGTTGACACTCATTATCAATTCTCCTTCCGATTCTATCTCTTTCACTATTCCCAGATGTCATGTGCATCTCTCCTTCTCTTCAAAGCACTTCAGTGATTCTTCTGTAAGTTATCTTACCTGATCTCATGCCTATAAATGTTGCCTATATCCTCAGAACTAGCCAAGTTACACTTAGTAGCTCAACTCTATCTCTTAAAGTCTGAACTTGTAGGTCAAGGTATCAATGCAGTCATATCTATTGTAAATAGAAGGACCATCAATATGTTTGCTTCATTTCAGAGTGCTACCACAAGATGCGAAGGTAGGTGAAATAACTGAGAGGAAGTAGTTACTCACAGCAATAGAGACTAAGGAGCCCAAGGCCAAGGTCACAACACATTGGGTGTCTGTGTGGGAGCCTGCTTCCCAATTCATAGATAACCTCTGCCCACGCTGAGTTAACATGGTAGAAGGCAGGAGAAAGCTCTCCAAAGCTTTCCTTTATATGGGCATAGAAAAAAGAAGGCTCCTTTTTCATGGTTTTACCACTTGTTCATCTACTTTATCAACCTTCCAATACCAACCCACTGAGGACTGTGGTTTCAGTAGGTGAACTGAGGGGTACACATACAGAGTGAACCATGCTGGGAAGCTAGATAGACGTAAGCAGGCTCAGAGGACATTGGAATCAGAACTCCTTCTTCATTGTCAGTGGACTATAAGAAGACTGAAGCAGCTGCATGTTAATAGACATTCAGAGGCTAAAACCTGAATCGTTTTTCTAGCTAGGAAAGGAAAATGATCTCTGATGCTGACATCATCACTTGAGGTGCCTGAAGGTTGATAACAAACAACTATTTGTATCGGACTTTATAGAATTCTTAACCAAAAAGGTCATTTTGCAGTAAAATGTGTCCTGGAAAACATTCTATGAAACGCAATGCTAAGATGATTCCATCTTATGAAAGTCAGTGATATTCCAAAAATTCCTTCTGACTCTTTGGACAAAATGAAGACCCTAAAGGGATGTGGGGTTTGCTATTCTGGCTTCAGTGGTCAGACCATCTAGCATCTGGATCTGGACTGTTGTCTCTATGGAGATCACTGCTATCACCTGTGAGAGTTCACTGTGATGCTTTGCGATGTACTCTGCCTTATCTTCTGCATTCTGGGCCTCTTATGAATTCTTTCAACACAGATCAGGAGGATGGGAGTGAGACAGAATTCAGACAGTACATCACATTCTGCCCTCAAACACATCCATTACATTCCATCAGCCCTAAGTATTAACTTGTTCTAAACGCCAACTTTAAATTCTAATGTCCCAAATCTCATCTAAATATCATTTAAGTCAAATAGGAATAAAATCCAAGATACAGCAAATACTGAAGAAAATGGCTTTCCACTTGTGAATCTGTGAAGATAAACAAGCCATTTCCAAATGCACTAGTGTGACAGAAATGGGGAACACACCTCCATCTCAAATGGAAGACTGAGGACTGGAGAAGTGACTTAAGTCCAAACTATAAGGTGGTCTCTAACAGGTGATAAGGTAGGACTTGAGTTAACTCTTTCAGATCTCGTTGTGCCACCCATCCCAGTACAAAAATTACAGCAAAAACTAATGGTATAAAGAACAGCAGGGAGAGGGGAGTGGATTTAAGTCATGTGTGCAATGGAAAGTAGAAAGGAAACAAACAAACAACAAACAAAAAAGGCATTCAGTGATTCCAAGTTCATTTATGATGTACTGACATGAGTTTTACATTAAATGGAGAAAAATCATATTTCGAGAAGACTGCCTGAATGAATAATGAAGTAGACTGCCAAGTTGTTTGGTTAATTATTGTTTAGTCTGGGTTCTGATAAAGTGGTCCAAGGAGATTGTTAGCTGTCATTGCAAAAGAATATCAGTCTGGTTCTGAGAAGATAATTCATGCTCCAGGATGAAGCCTCACATCACAGATGACTAGGTTTATCCCAGGTGTAATCTGTCTGTTGGGCTCTTTAGTTCCTGGAATCTATGCTTTACTGCCCTGGTTTTTCAGTTCCTGGAATCTACCCTGTCTAGTGCCCTTAACTCTGTTAGCCTCAAAGTTGGTAGGGTGTATATCAGGTGTCACTGGCTTGTATACAGATACTCCTTGAATCGTTGTCATATAGATAAAGAGTCAAGGAGTCTCACCCAAAGTAAAGGAGATCATAGCACAATATAAGGCAAGAATGGTAGGTTTTCCATCCAGCTTCTGGTACCTTGTGTGCCCAAGTGAGGAGTCTGTGCATCTTAGCATAAGAAGCTTCTACACGAAGTGCCAAGTTGAGTAGGCTTTTGCGGCAATACTCTTTGAAAGTCTTCAGGAGTTAGTTAAATATCATAAATCTTGAAAAAATCACATTTCTGGGAGCTGTTAGCCAATATAAATTCTTTTGTAGTTTGGAGACATTTTCCTACTTACACACAAGATAAGAAATCTCCTGAAATCAATACCAGAGCTTCCCACATTTCCTGTCTGTGTGGCTCGAGTATGTTTGTGTCTAAAACCAAACATAGCAACTGAACTCCATGCTAAATAAAGTTTAGAAGTTTTAAAACAAATGAACATTGTTCCCCCTAAATGCCTAAGGCCTTTCCCTTTCATCTCAGTATATATCACCTTGTGTTTTCTTCATGTAAAAAACACAATGCAAATAGTGTGTCTGTCACACTCCTAAACTTCACAGATTCTGCAGTGTGAATGGCATTGTGTTTCTGGGTCAGACACCTCCAAATGCTTCTCTTATTGATGGAGGAAAGAGAAGACCATATCCGCAAATGCTTTAATCGTTTACGTGAATTGCGTAATAAAAATTCAAAAGGCCTTTGGCTTCGGTACTGTTTACTGCTAAGCATTCAATTTCAATTGCATGCTTCCTACCCACACCAAAAACACCCACGTCTGAATTTCCATTTCAATTTCCCGAGCTTGATAACTTGGAGTTACATTTTGAGTAATTTTAGAACAGGGCAAAGGAGATGTATCGTCTAGAAATGCTAATAATGTGCCTTGAAACTAAAGTTAAATTTTACTTAATGACATTTGAAAAGAAATACTTCACCTAGAAACAGATGAGGCATAAATAGTGTATGACGCCTAGTCTTGCTAAAGCACTGAGTGTATTTTCTTAAGCAGCGTACACAGAGAAGTAAGGTATTAAGTGCATTACTTTGGTTGTTCATATTAAGTTAGCATTATTGCTTGTTTTGAACCTTTATGACATTGCTCATCTTTGAATATCACAGTATTTCCATTTGCTTTTTACTCTTTATTTTAGAATTTACCAGTAGAACACAAATATCCTAAGACTTCTTTTATTCTTCTTTGTTGCCCAGCACATGGCCAGTGCCAAAGACTGTTTTAAAATTGGCAGATGTGGAGAATTCATCTCATGTTTTGCTTTTATGTTACATTATTGATATAATACTTTAAGTGAATTTAAAATGTTTCCTTTCAGATGAAGTTATCTGGGGTATTATATTTTATTAGTAAATCAGAAAAAAATTATTTCAAACACATAGGGTTATATAAAACTTGTTTCTTTAGTCTCAAAGTCAACTACTCTTATTCTGAAGTTACATAATACAAGCAAGTCTGTGATATATGTCTGTAATATATGTATATGTCTGCATATATGTGTATGTATATATATATACATATTTATTTGTATATATTATATATGCATATGTATACATTCACATGGGTACAATATATGCTAACATTTTTCCACATTATATATTCAATAATTTTCATGTTTGTTTGAAAAAATTTATAGTTAAAAATTAATGTGTACATGATTGTCTTCTGCCAAGTATAACATAAACTGTATTTATTTGTTTGTTTACTAAAAGTAGTTCATTAGGTATTTGAGAGTAGGCCTGGTTATTGACAGCATCTTGCAGCCAGGTAGTGTTGGTGAATGCTTTTAATCTCAGCACTTGAGAGGAAGAGGCAGGTAGATCTCTGTGAGTTCGAAGCCACCCTGGTCTACAGAGTAAGCTCCAGAACAGCCAGGCCTATACAGAGAAACCTTGTCTCAAAAAACAAAAACAAAACAGTAGCTTATTGCAGAAATGACCTTAGTCCAAATACCCACATCTAGACATTTCACAACCATGTATAATTCTACCTCCAGAGGACATGATTTCCTCTTGTGTCTCTAGAGGGCAGGAGTACATTCCCTACCCCTATACTCAACACATACACATCAATAAAAGACACTGTTAAAAACCGTATTTTTAGAATCCATTTTGCCAATGGTTTCATTTGGATAATTTCTTAGATGTAGAATTATCCTTTTTCTTAACACTCTTCTTATCACTACATACAAAGTTTTGTATTATTTTGGAAAGAGAGATTTGCTCTGGGATTCAATATTTAAAATATTAGTTGTGGTATTATTTCTTGATGAATTTCTTCAACATTCTTTCAAACCTAGCTACATTTTGTAGAAGTTTCCTGACTCTTTCCTATGAAAGGAGTTTCTAGTTGCTAGAGACACAGGCAATGCTACCCAACATGATTAGATAGCAAAATTAAAATATCTTGATTTGCCATGCTTCTCATAATCTGGCTTTCCATCTTTTATCAGAGATCCTCCTCTCTTCTCATGTCCCATGATTGTATTTACATATTGGCTCAGAATAGCTACTGAGGCCCAGGCACCTTTTGTGTTTTCTGCTGTAAACTTAAGCATTCCACTTCAAATATTTAAATTATGATTGAGAAAGAACAATATATACACAACTTGAGAAGAAGTTGTATATATACAACTTGTCTTAGGACTCTAATTTAAAGTCATTTGATTCTATCTTTCAGTCTGCATTGAATTAAAACTACTTAAAGACTGATAAATTTATAAAGATAAATGTATTCATTATTGTAGCTTAGCCAATTTATTTGGATTTCATTAGGAAGTCACTCAAAGTGTGAAATAAAATGAATTCTGTCAAATTAGTCACAGTTCTATTAATTCTCTCTGGAAGCTCAAAGACCCTTTACATTTGACTTGACCATATAACTTGCTTTAGGTGAGACAGAAATAATACATACCATATAGGGAAGGATTCCTGGAACTCACAACATGGACTCTTGCTTTGCCTTGTCTTGCTGCCTCCAAGGAAACCATGAACAGCAGTTGAATAAGTACAGAGGTACGCACTGCTCATATCACAGATGATTACAAGAACTAACTTCCAGCCTTGCGTGGATGTTTACTTAGAGAAAAACTATTCCTGATGCTTGGCAATGTTAGCACAAGTGTCATCCAAGCATTTCAAACTCACACTGGAAATCCACAGAATCTTGAGCCAGTAAATGATTCTCATTTTTTGTCCTTGAGATCTTGATGTTTTTGTTACACAGAAAAGACAAGCAATGACATCTATGGATAAATTAGTTACCACAAGAATATAGTTTTGTTATAATGCTAGGATTGTCGATTTATGTTAAATATGTATTTATGAGTGGCTTTCAAAACCAGACTTCAGTATATTTATGATGTTTACAGAAGACAAAATGCTTTTAGGGGAATTCTTATATACTTTTTTTTTTCCTGATGGAAGTAAAACCAATGTCAGGATACACTGTTGTATGAAATATCTCGTCATTATGACATTATATTTTGAATTGTGTTTAGTAAACCAATCCCTTACTAACACAAAGGAGTAAAATCATGTTAAAATAAATGACACATGTGATGGTTTGTAAGTCTAACCAAATAAAATCGTCAAATTAAAAAAAAAAAAAAAACTCTTATGAAAAAAATACTTCCTTAGGTAAGTATTGCAAGTGTAATTCCTTTAAAAAGCAGTTGAACACCATTGCATTTTAATGGGAATGTGATGGGGCAACAAAATTTGCCAAAGGATGTGCTGAGCAGCTTCCAACTTTTGCAGATTTTTTTCCAGCTGATTAACAGCCTTTTTCTTTTGTATCCTCTCAAATAGCTCTCTGTGCATGGGCTGATGAAGAGGAAAAGTGGGTTTCTCACCCAGCCGAAAGAAGAAGCATAAAGCTTGCTCATTTCATGTTCAGAACGTCAGCATGTCCTGTGGCTTTTCACTTCCTTCCTTGTAAGCTCTATCTTGAATTCCCTAGGCTTTCTTCTTTTGTTTCTCGGGACTCTAAAGTGAGAGCTAGCATTTCTCCACAATCTGGTTTCAAACTATGCCACTTACTTTTTGAAACGTATTTTAGCAATCTGTCAAGACAATTAAGATTGGTTTAGATAGGTGAGACTTTCAAAAATGAAAGTTGATTCAGGCTCAAGGTTGGTTGAAATTATTCACTGCTTGCTATGGATGTGAAATAACATGGATTGCTGGATTACTGTACGAATTCCAGTCTTCCATTGCTTTTTTTCAATCCTAAGAAATTTACTTCTTTAATTTTTAAAAATTAAAGTATAATTACATCATTTCTCCATTTCCTGTTCTTCCCTCCAACCTTTGCCATGGCCCCTCTTTGCTATTTCTCAAATTTATGGCTTCTTTATTTTTTAAAATTGTTATTTTTACTTCTTTATATATAATAGTGCTTCTCAATCTTCTTAATGTTATGACCCTTTCATACAGTTCTATGGGACTGTGTAAGGGTATCTTGGTTCTTGGCTGGGCATGGGCCTCGAACTCTGAGACTCCAAGGGAGAAACAGCAGGTGTTCAGCCATGTCTCCAGAACCCAGGGTCTTGACATACAGTCTAGTCTCCATGGACCTACATTGTTCAGTCACATAGGCCTTTACAGCCCCTCCCAAAGTGCACAGGTAGAGGGTGTGACTACAGGCCTCAGGCTCTAAAGAGATTTACATACTAATGAAGGCCAGAAGGCAGAGCCAATTAGGCATTCTTCCCAGACCCTCCCCTTTTCTCCCTCCCTATTTAACTCAGGTCTGCCCTGAGTTTCAGGGAGGGGAGGGTGACATACATCCAGATCCATCTACATCCACCATGAAAATAAACCCTTTTGGAACTATGTACATTCCTGTGTCTTTGGGGCCTGCCTGTCACCAAAGCCTCCAGCCTTTAGAATTCCAGACCTTTCTCCTGTTTGTGGGATCCACTGGCTTGGAAAGTCTCCGGGACTCCACCACACCGGTCTTTTACCCACAGTTCCTCATGTGGTGGCCTCCAACC
Organism: Mastomys natalensis; assembly: GCA_021653895.1. Taxonomy (NCBI): domain Eukaryota; kingdom Metazoa; phylum Chordata; class Mammalia; order Rodentia; family Muridae; genus Mastomys; species Mastomys natalensis. Next base: position 604,694 of record JAJTUV010001626.1, on the reverse strand, counting down.
ATAAAATTATTTTCTTGCTATAGTATAACTGTAATGCTGATATGGCTATGAATCATAATGTAAATATCTGTATGTAGAGTATCTAATATGAAGCCCCTGTGAATGAGACTGTCAACACCCAAAGGTATCATGACCCTCAGGTTGAAAATTACTAGTGTAAAATGCCTAAATTCTTTCTTTTCAAAAAATTATTTTCTCATGTATTACATTTTGACTGATGTTTCCCTTATCTTCCCCAGGCCTCAGTCTTTCTTTCCCATGTTCTCTCTTTCCCAGATTCACCCTGCTCTGCTTCCCCTAAGAAAAGAACAAGCCTCCCAGGGACATCAACTAAACATAGCATAAAAAGCTACAATAAGACCAGGAACAAACCATCATATCAAGGCTGGATGAAGCAACCTTAATAGGAGGGAAAGGGTCCTACAAGTCGGCAAAAGTGTCAAGAATAGCATCTGCTCCATTCTTAAGATTCCCAAAAGAACACCAAGCTATTCAGCCATAACATACATTCAGAGGGCCTAGGTCAGATCCCTACTGGCTCCCTGATATCTAAAAGCCCCCATGAATTCAGGTCAGTTGATTCTGTGAATCATCTTCTCCTGGTTTCCCTGACCCCTCTGGTTCTTCTGATCCTTTTTCCCTCTCCTCCTCTGGACTTCTTGAGCCCCACCTAATGTTTGGCTGTAGGACTGCATCTGTTCCCATCAGTTGCTAGATGAATTCTCTCTAGTCTTTTTGATAATGATTCTGCTGGTCTATGGTTCCAGAACACACTAAAGACAGGACAAACTGTAGGTCAGAGGTTTTATGGCAGGGTTGGTGTTCCAATCCCTCCAACTTGAGGCTTTGCCTGGTTACAGAAGATGTCTGATTCAGGCTTTGTAAGATGCTTTTTTCAATTTCAATCAGGAGGTATTTTCAAGGACTAGCCTTAAAAGGAGCATTCTGTAAGCAATTTAGACTTTGGTTGTGTGGAGATGAAAGATGAGCGTTTTATTTTGAAGGTTCCCTTTTAAATGGCTATTGTCATTTTGTGAGTAATTATATTTATTGGATAGTCTACTAGCTGTTCAGACCCTCCAAGAATTGAAATATGTATCTGAAAAAAGAAAAGAGGGAAGCAACAATACAGAGCATCCTTCAACATCCTTCAAAGATGCTACCCAGACTCTTCTCAGATTTACTTGAAGATCAAGGACATATTTTTCCTCTGAAAAAATTAATAACTTATAGTACTTCAAAGAGTTACAATGTTCTCTTAAATTAAGGTCTAACTTTTATGTGTATTTAATGACCAGCTATCTTATTTAATTAATTTTAATTACAGAATACTGTGCGATTAAACTTGTGGTCAACCATTCTCATAATTGCCAAGTGTACATTTTTAATTGGGTTGAACAATGCAATTAAAATCATTGACCTTTAATATCTCGTTAGCTCTTTCTTAGTCTCTTTATATCAAAATTATATTAACAATTGTTTAAATAACTTATTCTTACTTGATACATTTATTGTAATAGAACATCACTCTTAGAATTAATCTGCTCATTTAATCAAATATTTGAATATACTTTCAAAGTGCCTTTTTTCATGTAACAATCATTTGTTTAGCATCTATCAACAACTTACTAGTACTACTAATTTACCCAGTGAGATGCTTTTAAAGCTATCATCATTGCATATTAATAAATTGGATTTTTCTAAGAAATATATATGAGGAACAAAAGCTCAGGACTTAGTTTGCTAGTGTCTCAAGCTGTTATAGAAGTGTGTTGGCATATAATATATATATATATAATATATATATATATATATATATATGCACGCGCGCACACACACACACACATGTGCTGTAAGGAGAAGAAATGGTTACATTAATCTTAAGATAATTGCATTGAATTGAGAGAGTATAACCAGATGTAGTCTCACATTTGGTTTTGTCTAAAATTATATTTACATAGTTATAGAAAAGTCAATATTACTATAGGGAATCAATGTTAAAAAATTAATCTTTGAAAAGCTTTACTATAGTTATTAAAACTAGTAATTTTTGTTGTACAGACTGTAAATGCTAAAATGAGAAGGCTTTAATTGTTTATGAAGGACACAGTGAGTTGGGAGATACCATGATAGGTAAATGGGATAATTAATAAAATTAATTAATATATAAATTTCAAATTTATATATATAAAATGTGTGTTGTATTTCATATATATATATATATATATATATATATATTTATATAAAATTATTTTGCAAAACATGGCCTATGTACTTTTCTGAAGGTTCAAGTCTAATCTGTAAAAAATTAATATTATATAATTATTGGCATTTAAAAGTTGTAAGGGAAAATAGATGCCAAATATGACTGAGGTTTTTTTCAGCCTTTAATTGTCTGGAGTAAATATTTGATTGCTGTAAGTGATAAATTTAAAAAGACATCATGTTAATATAGGATTATATTGATTAATGTGGAGAAATATTGATGTGACAGGTAATTGGAGAGCTCCTTTGCTGGAGTGGTCTGAGAGCTGTATGGTTATTGTATTTGCTTAGACATTCTCTGTAATTTTTTACACTGCTTCACATATTATTTAATTATTCTTAGTTTTTTGAGACAAGGTTTTGTTCTGGAATCTTGGCTGCCATCAATCTTTTCCTTGTCCTACCTCAACCTCCCAAATTCTAAGATTACACATGTATACCCCCATACAGAACTCCAGTTCTGATTTGAAATTAAAAAAAAAAAAATGTTAGCATTGAAATATGTTCACACAATTGTATTTTCCTTCTTATCTTTTCCCTCAAATTTCCCCAACCTTGAAAAAAATTTAAATTCCTTGAAGCAACTTGAATAGGGGACACCACATAACAGAACCTGGGGCATAAAAGACAATCAGAAATAAAATGGCAATCACAGTGACCACTGCCAACCACTAAAATAGGTACAAATAAATAACGTTTGCTATATCTTACCAAAGCAAACCAAGTTAGTGAGAGGAAGGATAGAACCTCAACAAATGAAACAAAGCAAACCAAGGAGAAGATGAGTGTGAAGGGACAGGTCCTTGTTAGATTCCACCATCAGCGAGCATGAGCATGTGAGGGCTGGGAGCAGTGATGAGAGACATGGAGAGGCAAGGATGCTGAAATTCAACAAAGAACACTATGGCATGGGTAGGAAGAAGCCAACGGTTTGGCATGCTGTTGGACAATAGGTGTCTGTAGATGTTGTTAGTTCCCTTTGTGTTTCAAGAAGATACAACAAAGGACTCTTCAAGGTTTTTATCATTAAAAAAAAAAATAAATGTTTTCACTTATTTTAAGCACTGTACAATTTATGTGCATTAAAATAGTTCAATTTAGCCTGGCAGTGGTGGTGCACACCTTTAATCCCAGCACTTGGGAGGCAGAGGCAGGCGGATTTCTGAGTTTGAGGCCAGCCTGGTCTACAGAGTGAGTTCCAGGACAGCCAGGGCTATACAAAGAAACCCTGTCTCGAAAACAAAACAAAACAAAACAAAACAAAAACAAAAAAAAAAGAAAGTTCAATTTATAAATAATTATAATGGTTTTTATTTTATATGTCAAGTTAAAATAATTAAAACAAAAATAACCCTTTCCCCACTAAAATAAACCTACAAAATAAAATCAATGTATTATTGTCAGTTGGAAATACTATCAACAAGCCTCACTGCATCTTTGATCGTCTCCCTTATGCTCAGTTAATATCATAGACTATATAGAGTGGCGGAGATGATGAAGTGATGATCCACTTCAATTCTTCCTCTAGAGAGTAGCGTTTTATTTAAGTACTCGCTTAATACTCTCTTCTGAATAATTATCCTTTTGGCAAGTACACTTGTACTCAAGCTGTTTTTCACATGACGCTATTTTCCATGAAGTTACCAGGAGAGATTTTTAAAGACCTGGTGAGCTGTATATCATTGCCGCAAGGCTTCTATGACATCATTTTTATCATTATAAACTTATGACTGATGTTAAAATGGACTAAGACAGCAAAAAATATCTTAAATAAACTTTGATATTCTATTAATTATAAAGTGTATCAATATTTAACAGAACATAAACTTTTTAAAAATGGATTAGAGATGCAGTAATCTATAGTTCCAGCCACACATATAGTTTTTAGTTTCCTAGTGGCCACTTTGACCAAAGATATGAATAAAAGAAATAATAACTTTAACAATCCACATAATGAAGGCAGTTGTTTCAAAAAGTTATCACTTCAGCAGGCATTCAACCTCAATAGCATGCTAATGGTATTTTGGGCATCTTGTTATTGTTCTATGTTCTTGAGATCTGATATGTAGCTGATACTCAAGGCTGAGCTATCTCCCAATGTATCATGGCCTCATCTACATATCTAATAGAAAACTTACTGGGCACAGCAAATAAGAATTTAGTTCCATCATCACAGAATGTTAGAGAGTGATAGACTGGAGGAAAAACAGATGTAAAGTACACATTAGTCATGATGTCAGATAAGGCAGAAAGGAGATACCATTAGCCCATCCTTCTGTATTGTGATCCGTTCCTGTACGTGCCATGCTTCTACCTTTGGTCTATGTTTATTCAGAAAACCAGTTGATTTGAGGGCTTTAATTATCATGTTAATGTGCATAAAAGTCTCTTCATACAAGTTAATATGATAATCTATACTTATGAAGCCAATTAATTAGCCAATAAAATTAGCTTTGGCAAGTCAAACTTTTAGACACTAGAAGAAATAAGTCTTGTGTAAACAGAATCTAAATTTTAAAATGGTTTCATTCAAAATGTATGGCAAAATCAGATCCCATAGATATCATTTGTACCCCACATCTGTTTAAATATTGGGAACAAATTAAAATAAGATATTAGTCAGAATTCTCCTCAATAACAGAACATAGAGAATTAATCTCTCCATACATGCAAGTGGTATTTCTTTGAATGGCTTACAGGCTACAATCCAGCTAATCCAACAGATGGCTACATATAAGAGGAAAGTGCAAGAACCCAGTAATTGTTCATTCCATGAGGAAGGATCTCAGCTGTTCTCCAGTAGATGCTGGAATCCCAAAGGAGTAGGCTCTAATGCCAGTAAAGAAATTGACTTGCTAGTGAGGTGAGACCAGGCAGGCAAAAAGCAAAAGCTTCCTTCTTCCATGTCCTTACCTAGGCTCCCAGGAGAAGGCATGACCCAGTTAGAAGTGAGGTTTTCCATCTCAAAAGATCTTGATTAAAGTTGTGCCTTTCTACCTCAAAGATTCTGATTAAAATTAGATCTTCCATCTTCAAATTGCACAAAAATCCCTTATAAGTTTGCCCTTCACGTTTGGATTTTTAGTTAATTTCAGACAGAATCAAGTTGACAATCAAAAATATCCATCACAGATAATATCTCTGACATTTATCCTGGAAATCTACATAGTAGTTCTTTATTCCTCTGTGTGTTTATGAATCAATCTTTCTCTCTCTCTCTCTCTCTCTCTCTCTCTCTCTCTCTCTCTCTCTGTATGTGTGTGTGTGTGGTGTGGATATCTGTGTGATTAATGTGGATATATGAGAGTATATACGTGTGTATATCTATTATATATTTAAGTTCCAACAAATAGACTTCAGAAATCAATAATGAAAACAGATAATATAAGGATATGGCAATGATATACTTTTAGTGACTATTTGAGTATACAGATAACCAATCTGGAGCTTGCTGATAAACAAGACTTTACAGTGCCTGAAAGTAAACCTTTCCACAGTTACTTTTTGGAATTTGCTAGATTTCTGATGTCCAAAACTAGTATTTTCTTTTCAAAGCTGTCACAGCATTTTCTGGCTCTAGAGTGAGATTTCTATGTATCTAACAGGCAATAATTCTCTCTGACTAGATGGATCATCCCTTGATAGCCCCAGAAGGGAGAAAGAGATGCATGGATTGCAAGAGAAAGACATGAAGAAAGGAGAAGAGGAGAACGGGAAGCAGGAGAGGAAAGCAAAGACCCACAGAAGTTTTAGCTATGTGGCCCTGAGTGTAGATTTAAATGACTCTTGGTTTCCGTGACTCCAGTGATGTGAAAATCTTCAGTTAGAATGGGATGGCTGGCTTTTTACAATATGTATATTCTATAAAAAGAACCCAGAGGAAGAGTTATATGGCTTTAGTGTGTGGGAAAAAAGGAGTGGTGCTCTTGGCAGTTTCCTAGGGAGCCCAAGCTCTAATCAAATATCCAGTATCTTGTGTTTTGAGTCATTCACTTCTCACATGTTGCATGGCTATTTACGTGCAGAAAATATAAGGGTATTCCATCATCAAATTGCTATTATCTGTTACAGAAGTAATGTTTTCAAATTATTGCAGCAACCTACTTAAACATGACGTTCCCTTTACTGGTCCAACTATGAGTACCAGTTATGAAATTTCTCTTCCCCTGAGGATTTATCACAATATCATTTTAACATCTTAAACATAGCTACCATGAGGTTTAAATAAAACCATGGCAGATGTTGAAGGAAGAAATATAGAAGAATTAAAAAGAAAACTGACAGCATTTTAAACCATTCTTGGATTTGAGTAAAACATATAGGGGATTTTACATAGACCCAGAATGAACATCTACGAATGTATTATGTGTGAACCTCTATGTAATCATTTTAAAGGTCAAGTGTAGAATCTTATAACCAACCTATAGCCCCCAAACATAAACTACCTTTTTCTTCTAAGGCATCTACTACGCTCAATTTGATGGCAACCACTTCCCTCACAGTGTAGAGTAACTACCTCAGAAGATACACCAAAGTATATTTAATAACTGCTTTGTCTGTGTTTCAAAATTATGTGACTGGAACATCAGAATGCATGCTAGTTGGAGTCTAGATTAGGGTCACAATATTCATTATTAAAATTGAGATAAAATCTAAATTATCAAATGTAACTAACTTGTTGATGCGTTTTCTTTTGATTCCTGTGTAAGATTTCATCATATAAATATGCTACAATTTATCTGTCAGTTTTCATTTTAATGACTATTTAGATAGTTTCTAGTTTAAAACTTTTATAGGGAAGCTATAAACACACATTTATGTGTTTCTGATTGTGCATGTGAATGTATCCCCGCTGTGCATATACCTATGAGAAAATATTGGGATTTTCAAAACCTATAATTACTAGATACCAAACATTTCTCAGAAAGACTACTTGGATTTATATTTCCTCAAAGCAACAGTGTGAGCTCTTCTCCACTCTCACAACTTAATTTTCCCATTTTATGCAATTATTAAAAATATTCTTCTCGCTGGGCGGTGGTGGCGCACGCCTTTAATCCCAGCACTTGGGAGGCAGAAGCAGGCGGATTTCTGAGTTCGAGGCCAGCCTGGTCTACAGAGTGAGTTCCAGGACAGCCCGGGCTACACAGAGAAACCCTGTCTCGAAAAACCAAAAAAAAAAAAAAAAAAATATTCTTCTACCTTTCCCTAATGACTGATAAACTTGAATTACTTTTCAATATTTGGTCAATTCTGGACATTGTTACTGAATCACAATAGCCATCCAGGAATTTAACATAGACTAGATATCTAATAGCCAGAAAGTAACAATGACTCTTTTGAGTTGAACATACACTCCATAATATGGAACTCATTCGCAGTACTGTTTGGTGGCCAAGAACCTGAAACTAGATAGGCCAGGGACTTCAGGGAAAACCATATACCACTGTTCTGCTCAAAGAATACAGTTATAAAGAAATTTCTAACAACATTCTGCTATATTCATAGATCAGTGTCTTGTAAGTCATTATCAGAAAAGCTTCCTTGTGCAGTACATGGGGACAAATAAAGAGACCCACCACTGTACAATGTGTAGAGAATGAGATACCTTTGAACATCCAACTAAATGGTATGTGTCCATCAAATCTCTCTCTTCAGGACTCAGGAAACCTTGCAGAAGAGGCAACAGAAAGATGATAAAATCCAGGGGGGAGAAAGAACACCAGGAAAAGAAGGCCTTCTATACACAGCAGGTTGGAAGTACAATGTATGAGCTCAGAGAAACTGTGGAAGCATGCACAGGTCCCATAAGTCTGGATCAGATGGGGTCCCACCTCTAAGAGGAGAAGTGGAGCAAGTAACCATCCCCAACCTAAAGTTTATCTTCAGTTGATTATACAAACCACTTTTTAGGGCAGATCACATATTCAGGAGTAGCTGGCCAACACAGAACAAATTCAAAGAACATTTTGGAGATTCATCTAATGTTTTGTCAGGGTGGTTGGATTTTTTTTGTTTTGTGTTATTTCACCTTATGGATATTTTGCATATATATTATTGTAGAGGAATTTTAACCCAGAAACATGGCTGCTCTGGCATATCTTCTAGATCTGTGTGATGGAGCTGAGATAAGACACCTTTAATCCCAGGAGACAAAGGCTGGCAGATCTTTGAGTTTAAGGCCAGCCTGGAACAGAGCAAGTTTCAAATAAAAAAAAAAAATGCTTAGGTCCAGGAATGGTGATGCACACCTTTAATCTCAACACTCAGGGAACAGATGCATGCAGATCTCTGAGTTCTTGTCAGTTTAGTTGAGCCAGTGAGTTGAGAGGCTATGCCGTGGAGCAGAGTCCCATGCAGAGAGAGCAATCAAAATACTAGTGAAGACAGAATGAGCCAGAGAATGAGAAGGAGCCATAAGGCTAGAACAGATTGTCAGAGTAAGGCCAAGCAGAGCAGTTCAGTAAGAAGCTGAGAGAAGCCTGATTGAATCAGTCATCCTGGAGAGGAGTTTGAACCAGAAGATTGGAGTTAAACCAGTAAGGCAGAGTTCAGAAAGAACTAGAAAGGATGAGCTTATTCAACAGTAAGCCTCTGAGATGACAATTATATCAGGGGAATAAAAGTTATATTTACATATTATAGTACAAGATTTTTGTATCTTTAGATTTCTGAATATGTGAATGTGTGTGCACTTCTGTATTTATGTGTGTTTCTTATACTGTTTCTCTGGATCTTTTTCTTCTGTTGGTTTTGTCCTATTTTAGTTTGCTTGATTTTGTTTCATCCTGTTTTATTTTAGTATTATTGTTTAGATGACTATTTGGTAAAGAGAGAAAGAAAGGGTATGGTTTCTGATGGGAGAAAGGGTGAGGCGAATCTGGGAGCAGTCAAAAGAGAGAAAAGATATTCAAAATATATTGTAAAAGTCTATTTCCAATAAAGGAAAATTAGAACAATATTAAAATGATTTTTTGGCTATATGCTTTGTATTTGTTCTCATATTAAAATACTATTTCTAATATTTTGCTTATTAAAATGTCTTTTATGAAAAACTTCTAATAGTATATTTTCTAATTAGTGACTTTTCTCATAGCAGCTATGGCTACTACACATGGCTAGTCAAGATCAACCCGTCCAAAATTCCAGCATTGACGAGGTGGTATGCTCTTCAAACATCACCCTTTACCAAGGAGCTAACACCAGTGCTAGTTACTGAGGTAGAGAGGGAGGGAGGATCACTCTTTTTGAGGATCTTTTGACCACTGAGTTCTTCTTGCTGCAGTGGATGGCATTATACTCAGCTTCTATTTAGACTTAATGCATTATGCCAAAGAAGGAGGAAGTGGAAGTGGTGGCTGTGGCAGCAGCGGAGGAGGAGGGGGGGGGAGGAGGAGAGAGGAGGAGGAGGAGAGAAGAGAAGAAGAAGAAGAAGAAAGAAGAAGAAGAAGAAGAAGAAGAAGAAGAAGAAACGATGAAGTTGAAAAGGGACACACTGAATGTGAGAAGTGAACAGAAGAAATGTAGGCTGATAACAGTTCATTGTAGTCATGTGTGAAAATCTCAAGAATCAAGAAAAATCACAATAAAAGCAGCATATTAGCATCCTAAATTATAAATAATATCCAGATCATCCAGATTTGCTTTTTGTATTTTTTTAAATCCATGAAAATATATACATATAATGCGTGTGTGCATATGTGTGTATACAACAGATACACACATTTTCATCATACATATCTGTTTATTACATGTGTGCTTGGTAACCACAGAGGCTAGAAGATAGCATTGAATCCATGAAAACTAGAGTAATGTTTGGTTGTGAACAACCATGTGGGAGCTGAACTCAATCCTTTGGAAGAGCACACAGTACTCTTAACTGCTTAGCCATCTCTTCATCACTACTGTTCCATGTCTTTCAAAACTAAGGTAAAGATACCTTAGTGTCTTAAAAATAGTGTATTGTCAACCTTATTTTTCTGCAGTATGTCCATTGCCTTATGGGAAATCCCTGTAAGTATAAGAATTTAATGCCAGCAACTAAACTGTCCTTCCCATATCACCATGTCATACTAGAAAGATAACATCAACTTGAGGCATCACATATATGCCAAGTCTAGCTGCACTGTATTTCTGAAAGGACTATTGGCTCATTCTGGATCTGTAATTTTCTTGAAATATTAAGTAAATGTGACAAATGTTACCCATTTTTACAAACATGTCAGGAGGCTTGTTCTAAGAAAAGACTAACTCTTCCTCTCTCTCAAAAACCACTGAATACCCAAAGCTCTTCAACTAGAAGTAGGGACTTGTGAGATTACCCACCCCATTCATTCTATCATGTCCGTTTCTGTCATTTTTCAGCTCTTGTTTTGACAACCAAATTGAGATGTCATGGGTGCATCTTCCTTGCTGTATGTGGATGACATTACATCATGATATATGATCTGGTCCTGTGACTCTTGGAGTCTTTCTTCTCCCTGCTCTGGGATGTCTTCTGAACCTTAGACACAGTGATTATGTTGTAGATGCATCGTTGAAGCTGGACATCCCGTGGTCAGTTGCTCTCAGCATTTTGACCAGTTGTAGCTCTGTTTCTTTCCTGTTGCTTTGATTGAACACTGTGATCAGAAACAATTTAGAAGAGTTAAGAGTGTATTTGGCTTGTATTTCAAGGCCATTGCCCATCATTAAGGGAAGTCAGGAGAAAATCAAAGAAGGTGGAGGAACACAGTTGGCTGGATCTGTCTCTGGCTGTCTCACAATCTCATACTTAATTAGCTTCCTTGCACAACTCTGGACCCTTTATATAGGGATGGTACCATCCAGAATAGAACTAGGCCCCCCTTCATCAACTAACAATCCAGAAAATTCTCCACAAACACGCTCATGGGTCAGTCTGATCAAGAAAATTCCTTACTTGAGGTTTCTTTCAAGTGAATCTAGGTTCTGAGATTAGATGGTATATTCAGGTTCTGCAGAAGCTGGAGTCAACTCCGTTGTTCTTGTTCATTAGAGCAATATTATCTATCTGATCATACCCTGGGTCTGCTTTTCTTCCCTGCTGCTTTTCTTGAGTGGCCTCTCAGGGAACAGTGTTGGGTTTGAACTACTTTAAAAGCATCCTTGTGTAAAAGCAGCTGGGGAGGTCCTGTGAGCACACAATGAGGCTCTATCATTTTTTATGGGTACAACCAACATTGTCTACAGTGGTGCTCTTGGTATATGGACCATGACTGACAGTTTTATGTTCAGATCTTTATAGGTCTGGAGATCTTACAGATAAATAATTCTATTAGCTTCCAAAGCTCCCCTGGTTATCATTAGGTGTTCTGTGAGTCTCTGCAGTTTCTCTCACAACCACATCAGAAACCAGTTAGGGACAATTGTAGAATAATTTTGATTGACTTTTCTGTTGTTTGATTTGTTTTATCCTCCCTGTCTCTCCTCTATTCATTTCTTGGCTTCTGTAATTTTCTACTATTGAAACATGACACATGATGTGAATCATATTTATTGGAACAAAGTAGTGGAAGTACTTTTCTCAGATAAACAATTTAAATAAAAATACTTAAGAAGAAAAATAATCACAAAAACAGTTTCCCACAAACAATGACAGTCTTAAACTAAAATAGCAACAAAAACCTCACATTGTAGATTTAGGCAGTTTATGGCATTTTTTTTACACAACTTATTTGCAGGTTAAATTAATTTTCTAGAACATGGCTCATTAACATTTTTAGTGTTTGCCATATTTTAAAATAATATTGTTGTGTACCATTGGAATAAAATTAATAGTGCATTAAAATGATCTCACCTTAAATCAGGGACAGTGTTCTGTAACCAGAATTTGCAATTCCCTGGTGACTTTTTTCCTTTGCTCTGAAAAGAAAAAGCTTCTATATTAAAATGATGTATGAAGGTGGATGGAAATTTATGATCTTAAGTTGCTGCAAATCATTCGTATTGATCTGTTTTGTTTCCATTCTACTCAAGCTAATGGAAATCATTTGTCACCTGGCTTGTCCCAGATGATTTGAAAAAAAAAAAAAAAAAAAAAGAAAAGAAAAAGAAAGAAAAGTGAAGAAAAGCACAAAATAAAACAAAACCCCAAATCATACAGGTTCATTTATCAGACTTGCCGAAGGTCTGGTACAAGTGTGCTTATGTCTGTAATCCCCAAGATACATTTAATTTCTAGTGAAGTAGAGGATATTTGTTTGTAGTGCTTATAACCTAAAGTATATAAATAAAATACTTAGGTGAAAAAATGTATAGTGGAATATGTAATATAGTATGATAAAATGGTAGGTAAGTATTTACAATGGCCAGTCAAATATGCTATGAATAAATAATATGTAGTAGTTTTCATGCCATTAAAGGTAAAATTTAAATGTAATATTTGAATTCAACTTTGGTAGTATTACATAGCAAAAATAAGAGTAATGAGACCAGTTAAGCAGAGCAAGCTGATTATAAGACACATTCTTTTGAATTTTACTTTTCTTTTTTTAGCTGTCTTGAAATTTTCATTCTGAGGATAATATTTTCCTTAAATTTATTTACGTGAATAGGAAATTCAATAAGTGTCTTTATGCCTTTTTTCTTCACATGTGGTAGGAAAGGTCAGTCATAAGAAGTCAACTATTTTTGAGTAATTTTCAAATTCTCATAAAGTTTTTCCACCTGGGTTACTTCCTTTTTGTACTCTAAAATTACACGGAACTAAAAACAAAACAAAACAAAAAATCAGAAAACTAAACAGAGACAACTACAAATTTGATTCACTAATGATGCTAAATAAAAATGTAAATGGTACATTTCTTTATATAATTTTTTATTAATTTATAATTACAACAGATCGGGTTGGAATGAGGAGGTACCAATCAGGGAAAATTACATTTCAACCCTTGCCCTCTATGCAAAATCTCAGTTGAATCCAACACTATATATGAAGCTTAAAGTACAAGCAAGGTACATTTCTTATTTGGGGTCATCTCAGGAAATGACATAGGACTTCTCTTTATTGTACTCCAAGTTGTAGATCTGAGATTAGGTCACCCGTGTGTTTCACTGAGCTGATCCCCAGTCACTCATTTGTTCATTCCACACACTGTCCTATCACTCACAATTAAGGGCTCTCATGGAGATACAAGAGTAGCTACAGAGCACACTGCCCAGAGCAAACAGCATAAAGAAGGGATTTCTAATGGCATACAGTAAAACAATCCAATGCATAATAACATGTGACTAATATATGTAGAGGTAAACACTGCTTATAGTATCTGGAGATTCTTAGAGGGAAAATGAAGGAAACAAATGATGCTGGAGCTTATAGATGCAAGGAAAATCCTGGGTGCTCAGACCTGTGTGCAAACCAATGTGGGTAACAAGTCCTTTTATGTCAGATGATCTAGGATGTAAACATGTTTTAAAGGACATGCATAATGCTGGTTTCTATTAATATATAACCTTAGGCATATAACTGCTTTTGCTTGCCTTTATGGATGTGTCTGATGACCCTGAAGGTCAGAAGATGGTGTCATTTCCCCTCTTAAACTGGGTTGCAGATGTTTGTGAGCCACTGTGTGAGTGCTGGGAACTGAACCCCAAATTTGAAATAGCACCAAGTGCTCTTAATCAGTAAAAAATCTTTTCAGTCATTACTCTTAATGATGTGAAGGGGGATTCTGAATAAGCAGCAGTGCCTTTAAAATGAAAAAAAATCATGTACTTAATATTTTACAAATAATAAAGACAACTGAAGGGCAGAAAAGACAAAGCTATTCATTTTATGTCCAACAAGGCATTTGTCACAAACGTATATCTAGATTGTTGGTCACAAAATGAATATATATCCAACATTGACTTCCAATAGTTTGTGATTTGTAATTGCAATTGGGAATCATGTTATATTATCTCTTTTTGAACTATGCCTACAAGTGATGCTGTACTTCTAAGTCTATTAATAAAGGAAAATACCCTTAATCCTGTTTAATATTAAGCATGGAAATGAATTTTACATGTAAAATGCTAAAAGATTAGGGTTACATTACAAAGGAAGATACTAAGTGTTTCAAATTAATGGAAACAAATATGTGAAATTATACTGCCTAGGCCAATGACAGAGCACTAAACATTAATAAATAGATCCAGGTACAAACATGAATGAATAAATGGGTGGGAGATTACAAGAACCAGATTATGACAACAGATACCCATAAAGCACAATATGAAGTCAATGCATGCTTATTCTTAAAAACAAAAACAAAAATATCTTCCACACATCAGAGGTACAATCAACAAAATAACAAAAAAGTTCTTAGACTAATACTTAGGAGCTTGATAATTTATATTTGATGACTTTTGAAGGAACTTGTTTGAAACATGATATGATATCTGATAAACCAGAATTCCTAAGTGGATTGATTGATTTGCTTATAAAATTAATGTATACTTTTGTTGGAAAATTCTTTCTAGAGACACAAACGTGGTGTAAGATAATACAAAAAATATTCAAAGTGAATGTAACAAAAGGACCCAAGTATGTGAGCCAAATAATGTATCATTCGTTTAGTTACCTTATAGGCTTAGTAGACATACTAATTTATAAGAACTTATTAAAAGAAAATTTTACTTAGCAAGGAAGAGTAACATTAAAAAAAATGTTGACTGAAAACTGGCATAAGCAAAGATATTTCCCTCAGAATTCTATTTCGGTGCAGTGATGCAGAATCACAAAAGCCCCAAAATCTCTTTTCAGATTCCATGTGTATATTTATTTAGAGATCCAAGAAACGTACTAAACCTGTTGTTTAGAGAAACCAAGAGTAGAGTGATTGCTGAAAGTACATTCCTTTCTTCCTGATCTGCCTGGTGATATCTAACATCCCTAGATTCTTTGTTTATACCCACCCTGAGAATACTCCATTTCCCAAAATCCTAGACGAAATGCATTTCAGGATGGGTCTCCGAAGGTGTCTGTGGAAAAGAAGGCTTCTTTCTTACCTCAGCTGTCTACTTCATTGCCCTGTCTGTGTAACCCTCCTATGTGATCATTTCCAACCATTTCATACCTGGAAACAGTAAAGAGATTTTTATATGGAGAAAATGGTGTGGTTGATGGTGTCAGAGAGGTTAATTGTTCGTTTTCTTTCTCATTTGTGTTCCTTTATTTCCTATGTAAAAAGAGAAAGGCCGTTTAAACCATTGACACAATTTAGAATTCATCTTACTGGTGTCACTTTTCTATAAGGAAAACACTGATTGCTACCTTTCTCCTGTTTAACCTATTTATTTACCACACTCGGGGAGTGCTTATCTTTGTATCTCTAGAGATCAGTAAAACAAACATGTATTTTCACTTTAATATAATATAATATGAAGTTACATAGTTTAATGGTAAGTTTTAGGGCTGCATATTTGACACAAGATATATTCATTCTGAAAATACTGGTTTTGTTTGAGTCTCTTTTCACACTGAAATAAGAACTTTACAAAATAATTGAGCTGTTTCATTTCTAAAAGCAAATAATAACTAGCTATGAGGCTTGGTCAAGAGGATATGATCTTGATGAGAAAGCTCTCAAGAAGATTATCTTGAGTCCCCACCACCAGCCATGTAAAGATTCTTACCCTCCCTTGCGAGACTAATACATTTCTCTTTCTTTATCTGTCTGTAAGATTATATTTTTATATGTTTAAGACTATAAAATGATCTTGTTTAAAAATAAGATACTATAAAGGCACATATATGTATATATCATAGGTTTGTCAATACATTATCACATACACAATTATATTTATTTAAGAACCTTCAGCCTGAGAACAGACAGGGGCAAGCTGTCCTCTGAGAGGCTCTAACCAGCAGCTGACTCAGACAGATACAGACACCCAGAGCCAAACAGTGGATGGAGCTTGAGGACTCTTATAGAAAAATAGGGGAAGATTGTGGCCTAAGAGATGGAATGCACAGGAGTCACAGAGTAAACGAATCTGAACCCTTGGAGCTCTCAGAGACTGAATCACCACGTGGAGCATACCTAGTCTACACGATCTACTCATGGGTGGACTAGCCTCCTGCACATATGTTGTAAATGTGCAGCTTGGTTATGTAGTCTTAACATTGGAGTGGGGCTATTCCAAACATGCAGCCTGTATATGGAGTATGGTCTTCTAGCTGGTTCATTGGCTCAATGGAGAGGAAGCACCTAGCCTCTCAGAGACTTAAAGTGCAGGGTAGGGGATACAGGAGAGGGGTACTCAGAACAAGAGAGGAAGGATGTGGGAGGGTGATTGGGAGGGTTATAAGTGAATAAGAAAAAAAAAAAAATTAATAAAAAGGAAAAAAAATAAGACTCCAATCAAGAAATGGAATGATACTAATGTTCAGGAGCTTCATTTTGCTTTTTTTGATACATCATACTCCCAGATATACACTATTGTTTACATGTATAATACTTCATGAGCTTCTGTTCTTATATAAAATGACAGTGTAAGAGAGATGGCTCAATATTTAAAAGAAATTCCTGCTCCTTCCTAGGACCAGAGTTTCATTCCTGCACCATATTTGGCAGCACACAACTTCCTGTTACTCCAGGTCTGATGCATTGACTTAGGTTATCTTTCAGCAACTATGCACAGGGGCACATAGAACTTACCCGCATATAAATAAAAGTAAACTTTATAAAAGAAACATACATTATTTTCCTCCTACTTCTACTTCTTACATGTTATATGAGCCCTTTTTAGTTTGTTTTATTGTATTTGTTTGTTTGGGTACATGGTTTTAGATTCTTCATACTATTCAACATCAGTGGAATATATGTGTGTTCTCAATATACTTATTGTCTTATTTATGTTTGTTGATCTATTTTAATCATCTCTCACTCCTCTAGACCTATGCATGTGTATTTTAATCACTGTTCTTCAGAAGTGTTGATGGTCTTGATTTTGCATAAACTCTCTGAGTGAATTCATTCTTTCCTTTTGTCATCTCCAAATACTTCTAATCACATTTAAGTATCCAGATAAATTGTACATTCTTGTAGTAATATCTTAGTGCCCAAGCGGCTCATTAATTAATTTGTCCATTTCATGATTCAAAGCTTTTATGTCATGCTTTATATTTCTCAGAACTCACTGTTAAGTTTTTTTTTACCCTTTTCCTGCAGATCTCCCAACATAGCGTATTCCCAGAGAGGAAATATATTTCTTTTTCTGGTGTTTGTTTCTGCCAACTGGGTCATAGAGTGCAATGGTAGAGGCTCCTATAATGTCAGATTGTAGATTGAGCACAGTCTTTCCTAGTCCCAAAAGGCCCAGAAATCGTGCTCTCTGAAGTTGTGTTGGACGAGTTCAAACACAGTTCACATTGTTCCACAACTAGATACTCTTTATAATACTCATGTTCTGCTCCCAAGTGCCTGCTATCTTCCCAGAATGAACTTCTTTCCTAAACCTCTATACAGCACATTCTAGCTATATCTAGGTACATTCTTACTCTATGAGACAGGGTAAAGAAGGAAGGTCGTTAGGCAAAAGTTTTCGAGTCATTGTGAAATTGAGACTAGCCAACAGATGTTCAGAGACTCTGATGACTCAGTCTTCCTTCCCTCCCTCCTCCCTCTTCCTTCCTTCCCTCCTTATCTCCCTCCCTGTCTCCTTTTTTCTTCTCTGCCTTCCTCATTATTTCCATCGCTCCTTCCTTCTGTCTAACGTATGTATTTAATGCTATAAGATTTTCTCTAAGAATGATATTATAATAATGTTAATAACTGTGTTCTTGGGAAAATCCATCAAATGTAGAAATATTGAAGGATAAAGGTTCTGTCTTACCAATATGGAAAAGTTTGCTTAAGCTATATCACCACTATGAGATGCAGACAGAGAAATGCCATATTTACAGATTGTCAGTGTTTCTACAAGTGCTCTCTCGTTTCTCTAGAGCTATGCAAGTGTGTTTTAATCAGTGTTCTCAGAAGTGTTAATGATCTTGATTTTGCATAGACTCTCTGGGGAGATTCATTCTTTCATTTTGTCATCTCCAAATACTTCTAATCACATTTATATATCCAGATAAATTGTATATTCTTGTAGTAACATTTTAGTTCCTGTGTGGCTCATTAATTTGTTTGTCCATTTCATGATTCAGTTTAGAATGAATGCCCAACTAAACACAAAAATCAATTATGAATAAGTGATAGAAATGGATAAAAACCTAGATAAAGAGTCTACTTGTGAGAGATGCAGATACCATCCAATTCTGTCTCTGAGCCTGAGAACATATTATTTAAGCTTTTCAAAGACACTATATGACATGTCATTCAAAGTAGAGACCATGGACTACACAAGGCTATTGAGTAGAAATGCACTAAAAGAAGTGAGTTGTCAAAGCTTATGTCAACATTAGGTAGGCAAAGATCCTGGTAGATCTAAAGTTTCTCATAAATAAAGTCCTCAGCCTCTCCTTTTGCCTTTTTCTTCCCTTATATGCAGAACAAGTCCTCATCCAACTTGCGACATGTGTTCAAAGTCTTATAACTTTTCTAACATTTGAAATGATAAGAGCACAGACAGAAGGACAATGCCTAACATCCTACATAACGGCTAGAGAGAACCAAGAGAGATGGAAGTGGGATCAGTTAAGGTGTTTCCCTGATGGATAACTGTCCATTGTTCTTCTAAGCAGGTAAGTCCACTCAGTTGCTACCATTTTCAAGTTTATGTTACTCTTAGCTAGACTGATTCCTTGGTTTGTGTGAGGAAGTACACCTCATTCTAAAATCTGAATTGTGGCAAATAAAGAAAGAGTCTAGAAGAGATGAGGGGGAGGTTGTGATGAGTAGCTTTAGATTTACCTGTAGAAATTTTATGTCATAATCCTATTGGACATTTTAATACTAACATAAACACAATGAGGTAATCCGCTATAATGTTGATTTAAATTTTTGTATTATAGCAATTTTGTATAATAAAATTTTATTGAGTAAAACTTGACAGCAAATAGCATCATAATCATTTTCCTTGGGTTTGCAGCATCATTATTGATTGAAGTTAACTTGACAGTTGTTTACAGTAGGAGTTATTTTACCCTAAATAATATAGTTATCACTTTTCATTAACACCAATTGTTAAGTATCCACTTGATTATTCTTTTACGCTATAATGTTAAGAGATTAAAGAGGAAGAAAGAGTTATAAACCTATGATATAAAAACCTATAATCCAGGATGCAACATGTAATTATATGTACATGTATGTGTGAATTTATATCTATGTGCTCTATATAATTATAATTTGTCTTGTTTTAGATTCACACAATAGTTATATTTTCTTTAAGAAACACAGAGAAACATGAGAAAATGGACGTACCTATCTGAGCTAATGTGTAGTTAAAGATACCATGACAGGTTATATTGATGTAGCTCTAATATGAAAATGATCCATTACTGATAAGAACATAGCTATGAAAACCCCACATTTTGTTATATATATGTGTATGTATATATACATACATGTATATATCATATAATATATGAATATGTGCATATTTATATAATATACATGTAGTATATACATATTACATATATTATACACATTTTACATATATATATATATGTATAATATATTTTCATATATACACATATTTATGTATATGTGTATATATGAATATATGTAATATATATGTGTAATATAGACATGTATATATATTGTGTCGAAGTTGCTATCTTCTGTTCTATGGAATAAAACAAAGGGACGCTCTTGTGTTAGAAATCATATATGACATTTGAACCATTATGATGCATTTCTCAAGTTAAGTATAAATAAATCATGCAATGAACAGCAACCCTTGGCAGGATGCAATTATTAATTTAGATTTTATGATGTAGGGCATTGGACCAAAGATAATGTTCATAGGGGGTGTAATTCTACCAATGAGCTATGTTTCCAGGTATTTATTTTATACAGTTTTAATTTTGCAATACAATATTACTAGGTTGTCTAGCACTGCCTCCAATTCCTGAAGCTTTTTAGATGTGCACCACAAGACACAACTTAGTTGAAGCCATCCTAAATGTTACACTATACAGATTACCTGTAAAAACAAGAGAATCACTTGAACATCATAGAAAATTCAGATGAGAAAAAAGAAAAAAAAAAAAGAGAGAAAGAGAGACAGAGACAGAAAGACAGAAACAGAAACCTAGACAGAGAGAAAAATAATTAAGAATGATTAAGAATGACGTATAGTGAGATGGTTTAGTGAGCAAAGGTGCTTGTTGCCAAGTCTGGTGACATGAGTTTATCCCTCAAGACCCACATTGTGGAAGGAAAGAATCATTTCTTGCATGTTGTCCTTTGACCTCTGCATGTGTGCCATGGTATGTTTTCATCTACACACACACACATGTATCACCACCACCACCACCACACCCATAAAACAACAGTAAATGGATATTTCAAAATATTAGTTAGAACAGCATGTTATAGACAGACTTGTCAGTGAAGAGGTTAGAGTGGTACCAAAACAGGACTGGAAAGACACCTAAAGAGGTATAAGGATTCAGATGGATCACACTGCAGAAAAACAGATATATATATAATATAATATATATTATATAATATATATATATAATATATATATACTGTGTGTGTGTGTATTATGTATATATGTGTAACTAAGTGTGAGTCATATAGACCTTATCATAAAAGTTGTTGGCTATAGGAAATGACCTCAGAATTGACTGATAATGGAAAAGGAACAGATATAAAATCTGATACCTGAGTTAGCCGGAGTTTTTCTTATAGTTGAATATAGTACAAACTTAAGAGACCCACAAAAATTTCAAAGTGCACATGGAGTTTTTTTTCCTGCAAATATCTTTTGTCCCTATATCTGCCGGTTATCCTATACATACTAAGTAGTCACACACACAAGATGCGAGAGGAGCAGGTGACATGATAAGAAGAGATTCACAGGATGCAAAGGGAGGGTGAGACAGGACAATGCAGTGTGGAAAATGAGTAAAATTATACATACATAAAAAGTTGAAAAGACCTAAATAAACAATGAATAAAAAGCCAAAACCAGAAATGCCTGCAAAGTATGGGATGAAGGGATAGTTTCTCACCATGGGAGGCCAAGAATTACTAGTCAACAACAAATTACTAGTCTGGGACATTCTGCAGAGGTGAGTTGCCCTATGTCCCCTGAGCCCCTTTGCCTATCTCTCAGCTTGATCTTCATTCAGGAGGAGGCTTGCAGGACCCACAAGAGCATCTTACATCCCCATGTAAATCTGTAGGGGCACCAAAACTTGGGGGAACGCTTGGAACCCAGCTCCACCAATCCCATCCCAATCATACCAACCAATATCACAGTTAGGTATCTGTTAGGTCCATTTGAATCATAATCTCTGCTACTTTCATTATTTCTCTGTTTAGTTTTTTTGTCTAGATGACTTGTCCATTGGTTAGGGTTGGGATGTTAAGGTCTTCCATTTTTTAAAATATTTTTTAATTTTATTTATATGAGTACATTGTTGCATGGTTTCAGACACACCAGAAAAGAGCATTTGATCACATTAAGGCCATCTGATTTCATTATAGATGGTTATGAGTCACCATGTGGTTGTTGGGAATTGAACTCAGTACCTCTAGAAGAGTAGTCAGTTCTCTTAATTTCTGGGACATCTCTCTAGCCTCCAAGGTTTTCCACTATTAATGTTTATGATTTGATGTGTAATTTAAGCTTAAGCAATGTTTATTTTATGAATGTGGGTACCCTTGCATTTGGGACACCACAATTGAGATGTACTCTTTGTGGATATTTCCTTTGATGTGTATAAAGTGTCTTTTCCTGTGCCTTTGCTTGGTTTTGGTTGAAAGTCTATTTTATTAGATATTAGAATGGCCATTCCAGCTTGTTTCTTGGGTCCATTTGCTTCAAACCTCCTTTTCCAGCCCTTTATATGAAGATAATCACTATCTTTATTGCTGAGATGTTTCTCTTCTATACAGCAGAATGATGGATTCTGTTTATGCATCCATTCTGTTAGCCTGGGTCATCTTACTGGGGAAATGAGTCCATTGATGTGGAGAGATATTAATGATCAATGATTGTTAGTTATTGTTATTTTACTGTTGGTGGTGATTGTGTGTGTGTGTGCACACATCTGTGAGCACGCTCACACATGTGTATGCACGTGAGTGTTTCTCTTCTATTGGTTGAAATGGTGTGAAATTATTATTCATTGCATCTTGTTGCATATAGTTAGATTTATTGGGATGAAGTTTTCCTTCTAGTATCCTTAAGATTAGTGGGAAAGTTGCTTAAATTTGGTTTTGTAATGGAACATGTTGGTTTCTGCAGCTATGGTCATGGTGATTGAAAAGTTTGCTGGGTATAGTACTCTGGACTGACATGTGTGATCTCTGAGTTTGAAAAACCTCTGCCCATTCCCTTTTAGCTTTTATAATCTCAGTTGAGAAATCAGGTGTAATGCTGCTCCACCTGCTTATATGTTACTTGGCCTTTTTCAATTACTGTTTTTATGATTCTTTCTTTGTTCTGTATATTTAGTGTTTTGATTAGTATGTGGAGGGAGAATTTTTTCTGATTCAATCTGTTTGGTGTTCTGCAAATTTCTTGTTCCTTATACGCCTCTTGCTTAGGTAATGGAATTTTTCTTCTATAATTTTGCTGAAGATGTTTTTGGGCCTTTGAGCTAGAAATCTTCTCCTTCTTCTATTCCTATTATTGTTAGGTTTATTCTTTTCATAGTGTACCAAATTTCCTGAAGTTTAGTGTTATGAACTTTTTAAATTTAGCGTTTTTGTTACTGATATATTGATTTCTTCTATTGTGTCTTCTACAGCTGAGATTTCTCTTTCATCTCCTGTATTCTGTAGGTGATGTTTGTATTTGTAGTTCTTGTTCTCTTTCCTAGGTTTTTAATCTCCAGGATTGTCTGTTTGTGTTTTTCTTAATGCTTCTAATTACTGTTTCCGGTCTTAGGCAGATTTATTCATATCTTTTACATATTTAATTGATTTTGCATGTATTTCTTTATATTTATTTGCTTCCTATTTTTAGTACCTCTACATGTTTGAATGCATTTTTTCTATTTCCTTAAAGGATTTATTTATGTCCTCTTTAAAGGCCTCTATCATCTTTGTAAGATTGGATTAAAAATCCTCTTCTTGTGCTTCAGTTTCATTTGGATACCAAGGGCTTCTTGTAGAAGAATAGCTGGAGTCTGGTGATGCCATGTTGCCCTGGGTCTTGTTGATTGTATTGTTAGGCTGTCCTTTAGGCATCTGATTTTCCCTGGCATTGGCTGGATAATTCTGATAGCAGCAGGACTTCTTGGCAAGGTAGGGGATGCCATAGGCCAGACAATGGAGCTCAGGATACCAGCCTCTGCAGAATATGCCATAGGCAGACCCCACTCTGTAGGCTGTGTCCCAGTTGGACAGATTTCACTCAATCACAAAAGAATATACCTTCCTCTCAGGAGCTCATGGAAATGTCTCCAAAATTGATTATATAGTCGGTAACAAAGTAAACCACCAATATAAGGAGATTGAAATAACTCCATGCAGCTTATCAGATCTCCATGGATTAAAGCTGGACTTTGACAACAGCAGAAACAACAGAAAGCCTGAATATTCATGGAAACTGAACTGCTCTCTACTCAAGAATTTCTTGGTCAAATAAAGAAATTAAAGACTTTCTAGAATTCAATGAAAATGTGGGTACAACATACCCAAACTTATAGGGCACTATGAAAACAGTGATAAGAAGAAAGAGTAAGTGGTCTCATAAAGAAATTAAAGAATTCTCATGCTAATGAATGAAAACTACAGCTGAAGGCTCTAGAAAAAAAAAAAGAAAAAGAAAAGAAATACACCCAGGAGAAGTAGGCAGTAAAAATAATCATGCTAGGCTGAAATTAATCAATTAGAAACAAAGAGAACAATAAAAAGTATTAATGAGACCAAGAGCTGGTTCTTTGAGAAAAGCAAGATAGATAAACCCTTAGCCAAACTAACTAAAAGATCTCCAGTATCCAAAAACAAACAAACAAAAAAAAAAAAATTAGAGAGGAGACATAACAACAGAAAGTGAGGAAATTAAAAAAAAAAAAATCATCAGGTCTTCAAAAGCCTATACTTGACAAAAGTGGAAAGGGTAATTTCTAGACAGATACCAATTCAATTGCCAATGCTAAATCAAGATCAGCCAAACTATGTGAACAGTCCTATGAATTTTAAGAAAATAAAAGTAGTCATTAAAGTCTCCCACTCCAAGACCCCCAAAAAACCCTGAGCCAGATGGTTTTAGTGCAGAATTTTACCAGACCTTATAGGAAGAGTTAATGACAATACACCTTAAACTATTCCACAAAGTAGAAACAGAAGGAACATTTGCAAACTCATTCTATGAGGCCACAGTCACCCTGATACCCAAACTATACAATCAACAAAGAAAAATTTCAGACCAATTTTCCTCATAAACATTGATCCAAAAATACTCAATAAAATACTTGTTAACTGAATCAAAGAACACATCAAAGTCATCATCCTCCGTGATCAAGTAGGCTTTATCTTAGGGATATAGGGGTGGTTCAATATGTAAAAATCTATCAGCATGATCCACCTTATAAACAAACTGAAAGAAAAGATCTGCATAACCATACTGCTCGATGCCGAAAAAGCATTTGACAAAATCCAGCACCCCTTTATGTTAAATGTTTCGAGAGAGCAAGGATAACAGCCTTCATACATAAACACAATAAAGGCAATATACAGCAAGACAATAAATAGCCAACATCAAATTACATGAATAGAGACTTAAGGCATTTCCATTAAATCAGGGACAAGAGAAGACTCTCCATTCTCCCTTATCTTTTCAATATAGTACTTAAAGTTCTAACTAGAGCAGTAAGACAACTAAAGAATATCAAGGGAATACAAATTTAAAAGGACAAAGTCAAAGCATCAGTATTCACAGATGATATGACAGTCTACATAAGTGACTCCAAAAATTCTACAAGAGAACCTCTATAACTGATTAATACCTTCAGCAAAGTGGCTGGATACAAAATTCAGTCAAAGAAATCAGTAGCTCTCTTCTACACAAGCAATAAATTGGCTGAGAAAGAAATTAGTAACAGAGTACCCTTCACAAAAGCTAGAAATTACATAAAATACCTTGTAGGTTTACATTTTCAAAACCTACTTTAATAAGGGTTGTTAAATGTTTCAACCTGTCTTATAGCCCACTAACTAAAGGTTGGGAGGAAAATGGTTAATGGGACAAGGGAGATGTGGACCTATTTAGAAGTAGTTCTCTAGGGTGATTCCAATCTTCATCGTCAGCAGTCTAGTCCACTAGGAACACATTAAATGGGAATCAGCAGTAGTGACTTGATCCAGAAGAAGGTGCAAGGCTCTGTCCATCAGCACTAGTCTGCCAAAGTGGGAAGGGAGATCTAGGGGAAGGGGCAGTCTCTAGGATATGCCAGAAACCTGAGATGGGAGAGGCATCAGAGGATCTATGGTAGCAACTCTAGCTGAGACTCCTAACGTGGAGGATATGGATCCTCAAGTGGCCACTTCATGTAGTCAGGCAGGACTCCTGGAGGAGAGATAAAGACAGCTAACCCACCAACAAAACCTTTAACCCAAAATGTGTACTGCCTACAAGATGTTCAGAGACAAAGATGGAACAGAGACTAAAGGAATGCTCAACCAATGACTGCCCCAAATTGAGACCCAGCCCATGGGCAAGAGCCAATCCCTGACAATATTAATGATACTCTGTTATGTGTGCAGATAGGAACCTCACATAACTGTCCTCTAAGAGATTCTACCTAAAAGTCAATGGAGATGCAGAGACTCACACTCAAACATTAGTTGGAGCTCAGGGAGTCTTACAGAAGAGTTGAGAGAAGGTTTCAGGACCTAAAGAGGACAGGGACTCTACAAGAAGACAAACAGAGTCAAATAACCTGAACCCTCGTGGACTCTCAGAGACAGAATCACAAACCAGAGAGTATATATGGGGTGGACCTAGGCCCCTTGGAGAATGAAACAGATGAGCAACTTGGTCTTCATGCAGGTCCCCCAACAACTGGAGGAGGGGCTGTCCTTGAGCCTATTGCCTGCCTGACTGTAGATCCCTTACAAGTGGACAGCTTTGTCTGACCTCAGTGGGAAAGCATGTTCTTAGTCCTTGATGCATGTGTGGGGCAGAGCAGTGGGGGTTTAGGGAGGCTGGGAGGGTATTGGGGGTGTGAAATCCTGAGGCAGGCTTCCCCTTCTCTTTTGAGAAAGGAGAAATGAGGGGAGGTCTTGCGTGAGGTGGTACTGGGAGAAGAGGAGGGATGAATGGATTGAAGTGATAAATTTGCACTGAGGCCAAGTGCACGCTGCAGCTAGAACCGGCCCAACCCAGCCGCATCACTAGATGCCAGCATGAAGATGGCTCTGCAATTCACGCTGTCTCCGCAAGCAGGGCATTGCCAGACTTTTTAAAAAGAATACAAATGGCAGTGTTGGTTAATCAGAATAAGATCAAAATGAAATCATAATCACAGAGATTTGTTGGTAATATTAAAAGGCTCGGTTCACCCGACTATCTAAGGCAGCAACTTGCCTAGCCCAGCTCCATGTTTCTCAGCTAGCCAAGTGCCGCTGCAGCTAGAACCGGCCGCCAGAAACACCAGCCCTGCACTCACTAGATGCCAGCATGAGAGATGGCTCTGCCAATCTTCCACGCTGTCTCCGCAAGGCAGGGCATTGCCCAGACCATTCCGACATCCATGCAGGCCCAGTAAGAGAATGAGACTCTAATTCTTATAGATTAATCAAAGGCTTTATATGTTTGATAATGATTAATAACAAGATGCCCATACAAAGAGAGTTGTATCCCAATTAGCTAACCTAATTAAAAGTTTATAAGTTGTTCCCAACGAGTGCTCTCCATACCTGTGTGGTTCTCCATCCTCTACATCTCTGCTCTCTCTCATCCTCCTCTTCCTTTTTTCTCTTCCTCTCCTAACTCCTCCTCTTTAGCTCCTCCTACAGATGTGAAAAATGATAGGGTGGCTCACACATTTTGGGGATCACTACTACTTCATTAAGTAACATTCCAGTCTGTATCCCTTTCATTCCAAGCCTCTACCAAGGAGACTTAATTGGGCACCAAGCATGGAACTACAGGCTGAGCACTTACGAAGTATACATTGTTTCAGTCATCCTTGCTGAGACTAAATTCAAACACCAGAGTTGAAGATAGTCAGTATATTACTAAAGGGTGACAACTTAAGGTGTTAGAGGATGGATGGAAATTATGCACCAAAAGCAGACCAAGTGGCTCCAGATTGATGATTCAGTTGCAAAGTCACTTGTCACCAAGCCTGATACGGTTGGACTCTATCAGATTCCATCCTAGGGAACCAGTAAGTTTATTTGACTTACTGACTGAGTGTGGGTGAAGGTTATTGGGGGAACATGTGAGACCTCAAAGCAGCTGCACTGGAAAGTCTACACTAAGCATGGATGATTGAGTCTCCTCAACTGTATAGATGGAGCCCCTTTTCAACCAATCTTGCATAGCCTACATCCTTGAGAATCTCCTGAAACCCTGAGACTATGTCTAGCAACTGTACACAAATGGTTAGGAAGAATAGCTGGACTCTTGGCCTATAGATAGTACAGTGACCATCCTCGATCCTGCTCTAAAGAAGAAATGGCAACAAGCCTGATTATGGTGGATTCTTGCAAGTAGGCACAGATGCTTTGTTGAAAATGGAGGCCATTTTGCCGAGAGGAGCATATTCTAAACAATTACATAATGTATCCTAATCACAAAAAACCCAGTAGATATCATGCTGACTTTTCAGCAGTCATCAAAAAATAGAATGATACTGTCACAGTGATTTAAAGAAAGAAGGCCATGGTGACTTAGTCCCTGAAGGAATGACTCTGGGAAGCTGTTCTAGAACTTCATATTAAAATGCATAATCTATGCACAAACGGCACTAGAAATTTATACACCTTGTATAAAAGACCCATTGTTTCCAATGAGTTTAGGGCTTATAATTAAATGCCATTTTTTCCAGTGTTTACCAATTCAGATGCAACTGACAATTTAGAAAATGATTTGATTTCCACAGTAACCTGAATTGAAAATGACATTGACCGTGTCACATCTTCTTATCCAGAGACCAATGCAGTAATTACTTTTCTAAATAGATGGTTAAGAAAATTTATTATAAGGGGAGCTCTGTTTGGCTTTTCTGTGAGTAAACTATTGCTATTACAATATACTTACAAGATCATCTTTGGTGCTGAGAACTTTGGGGTGGTTTAAAAAACCATTGCCATTAATTGAAAGGTCTAGCGAAAATATGATAAACTGTAAACAAACTAATAAGATGTTGGAACAACCAATTAACGTGACTCTTAGGCCCTCATTTTTTGGCTCCACAGAATATTTTATAAACAAATGCACTTTCTATTTCTGAGTCTGAGCAATGTCTTGTACTGACACCCTACTGTTCTGTGCTCCCTTACATTTGATGGGAAACAAAACTGAGATGAATTTAGTTAGACAAATGGTTATTATGATACAAAATATGGTTTGCTATGACAGGGTAACATGATTCATTGTGTTTTCCTATTTTGAATTCACAGGGGATGCTGAACATCTCCGAATATAAACATGGAAACCTTCCATAACATCTGCTGCTAATTTCTGCCAGCTGAAAAGTGATAATGATGATGAATGCTTTTGTTGATGATATGGATACATTGGCCTAACTAAATTAACTTGCAGACTCAGGGCATCTAATTGAAAACACATGATTTGTGGTATCACCTGGTCAGCTTGTGTAGTTACATATTTAATTGTTCCAATAGGTTTAACTTTAAAAAGCTAAAAGGATAAAATAAATGAGAAGTTTGGTAGAATGTCAGGCTGAAAGTAGCTTGCCTGTTTGATCATCATCAAAAATTTTTGAAAGCAAAATTTAAGTGAAAATCATACACTTAAGATACTAACTTGCAATTATTGATAAAGGGGAGAGAATTAAGGTGTTCAACTAGCCTGGAACTTAGTACTGTTAGCATGATCAATTTTTATTTTATGGAAGGCAAATAAATATATTTTAAAGGTATGTCTACTTACAGTGGATTGAATGGGAATGGCCTCCATAAGGTCATGTGTTTGAAGACTTTGTTCCTCATTGGTCAAATTGTTTGTGAAAATTTAGGAGGTCTGTGGATGTTGACAATGTATGTTAAGAGGGATTGGAGATTTCAAGAGCCCACCCTATACCCAGTCATGCTGTCTTCATGCCTGATGCCTGAATATTGGGAGTTCAAGTTATCACATATTTCTCCATTGCCATACTTGTTTGCTTCCTGCCATGATAATCATGGACTGACCCTCTAAAACTGACCCCTCCAGATTAATGCTTTCTTTGATAAAAGTTTCCTTTTTCATGGTGTCTCTTCACAGCAATAAAGTAGAAGCTGAGACAGAGTTGGTACCAAGAGTTGATTATTGACCATGTTGTTTGTTGGAGGAATATAGGATCATTTTGGTAATTTGAATTAGAAACATAGTTGAATGCTTTAAGGTGGGGCTTAATGGGTTATCCTAGTAGGAACACTGAAGACTGTCATGCTGGGGAAAATTTGAACTATGCCAAGTCTAGCCCAAGATGTTTCAAAGGTAATGATTACTATTGGCTGGCCTAGAGAATCTTCTTGTGATATTTTTGGCAACAAATGTGGCTGATTTTTCTGCTTGTCCAGAAAGTCTATGTAAGGCTAAATTGAAGAGTTTTGGGTTGACATCATTGACAGAGGAGAATTAAAGACAGTCAAGTATTGGCTGTGTTATGTACTTATTAATGATCATTCTTATGAATATCTACAATAAAAGGAAGCAAGCAGGGCAAAGAAAAATACAAATTTCTCAGTTTGAGGAGAAAAAGTTCACCAGGAAATATAATGGTAGAGCCAAGTTCTGTTTTCAAGGAGATAAAATGTTTAAATAAAGACCTGATTCAAAGTGGAGTAAAGAAAGTGATTCTCCCTGGGAAAGACCACACCAGCTAAGATTCCAGTATGTGGAAAGGACTTCAATGAAAACTTAAGTAGCAAAAGAAACCATCAACAAATCAAAGCTTAAGCAAATTCAAGTCAAGGAGTGGATCCAATTCCAGCTCCGGGAAGCTGAAGAACTTGGCCACTTGGAGTGCATGGGTTTGAATTTATAACCAAGAAGGAAACAAGGAGCAAAGGGGTTGTGGACTCTTCCTCTGAATTTAAAGAAAAGTGTTGAGACCAGGCATGTAGCAGGAAGAGTCCATGAACGGAGGCCTAGAGAGGCCATTGATTAAAGCTGTGAAGGTGAAACCAGAATTGCTTTGGAGACCCCAAGATATTGGAAATGCCAGAGCCATGTGACACCTCCCAGGAAGAAATGCTAAACAAATAGGAAATAGCCCATGAGAGTGAAGTATGTTGCAGTCAGCAAAGATGGAATGGTGGACCCTTCTAAGCTCTTTGACATCAGACACAGAGTTATATGATTTGGAGTTTGATCTGTTGCATTGTTGCTGTTGTATGTTTTGTTTTCATCTGTTCGTTTTATTTTGTTGTTGTTTTGGGTTTCTGTTTGTTTGTTTCATTTTATCTTGCTTTGGTCCAGTAGCTCTTTATCATGTCTCCTTCTTTCCTTTGGAATGGTAACGTGCATCCTGTGTTACTGAATGTTGAATGTGATCTGCTTTATTATTATTATCTTGCAAGGGTGACAATTAAGAGATTGCTTTGACTTTCAAAGGAAACTTTGGATTTTTAAACAATGTTGAGACTGAAGGTCTATGGAGACTTTTGGAGTGGAACTGCAAGCCTATGGGGGCCAGGTAGTAAAATATGTTGGTTTGATATCCACAGGCTCATAGGTTGCAATGCTTTGGCCCCAGTTAGTAGAACTGTTCTGGAAGGATTAGGTGTAGTCTTATTGGTGTGTTCATTGAGGGTAGTCTTGGTGGTTTCAAAACTCCACCCTAGGCTCAGCCATGCTCTTTCTGTCTTTATTATCTCTCTGCTTGCCAAACAGAATATAAAACTCTCAGCTATTGCTTTAGGGCCTCCTAAAACCTATAGGCTTTAGGGCTGCTTCTTGCCGTGATGATCACGTACTAAATCCCTAAAACCGTAAACAAGTCTCTATTAAATGCTTTTATTTATAAAAGTTGCCCTTGGTCATGACATCTATTCACAGCAAAAGAGCAGTAACTAAGGCACTATCTAAATTAGCATTTTAAAATGAATAAGATGAAAAGCTTTGAAATAAATCAAATGTAAGCACATTATACCTTATTTGGTCAAGGAAGATAATTGAAAGCATTAACTTATTAATAAAGTTAGTTCTTGGGCAATTTCAATCCACACTCCAAATCTCATGTGGACAGTGAATTCTGGCGACTATCTTCCCTCCCCCTCTCTTCCTCCATCTCTGCCTTATCAACCACTTTTCTTCTAATTGTTCATTTCTCAGATTCATGACTTCTGGAATTGTTTACTGAGCCATTTAGTTTAGTGACCATTAGTGTGGGTCTATCCACTGAAGCCTATCTTGTGGGGTCACTGGTGAGGAAACAATTGAATCTAGGTGATGATTCAATTGGTGTAGGTCATGCACTATAAAAAAGAAGTGCTAAATTTTTATCTGCTTCCCTAGGTGAGAAAGCTAGCAAGAACATTGCACCATTTTGAGTAGGGATGTTTTATATTGTGGCATGTTTGCCTAACAGTTCTTTTACAGATATTAATCTGTGTTAAGGGATCATAATGTACTTGCCCTGTGAAAGGCTTTGATTCAAAATCCTAGTGATTTATTATTTAATCAAACACACAACTCTTATTAAATATCAATTAACTGCATGTTTGGGTTTATTTTATAGTTCCTCTAACAAATTGAAACAGACACTATTATTCACAGTGAATGTTTTACATCCAATTCTTTTATAATAATGTAAATGAAAAGGTGTTCATAGCAGAGAACCAGATGGAGAATGGAAACTTTGAAAGGCAGGGATTCTGCCTTTTAGGAATTTTTTTTTCAAAGATTCAATGAAATATCATGGTAAATTTCCTTTTAATTACCAAAGTAGTAGTGGTAACAATTTTATGTTTTCTTTATGTACTCTGCTGTCATATATGTTTTTTTAGCATCTGTGAGTATTGGGGGATAGGGATATGTGCAGTTTTATGTGTGAGGATGAAATGTATGTGCAGATGTGCATGGGAGGTAGAGGTTGACTTAAAGTGTCATTCCCCAGGTACCCTCCATCTTATTTTTAAGACAGCGTTTCTCAGTGAGACTTGGGTCTAGCCAGTTAAACTAGACTGCAGCTGGCCAGCAAGCTCCAGGGATCAGCTTGACTCCTCCTGTCCAGTTCTGAGATTACTAGCCTGTCTCACCATATTAAGGTTTTATTACATGGGTGCTGGAGATTGAACTCAAGTCCTCACACTGATGTGGAAAGCACTTTTCCAATTGAGTTGTTGCCCCAACTAGATGTGTGTGTGTGTGTGTGTGTGTGTGTGTGTGTGTGTGTGTGTGTGTGTGACTGTGATCATGCTTTCTCAGTTTTTCTAGTATTTATAAGTGTCTTAGTTAGGGTTACTATTGCTGTGACAAAACACCATGATCAAAGAAACTTGGGGAAGAATGTGCTTATTTAGTTTATGCTTCTGTATTACAGTTCATCACCAAAGGAAACCAGGACAGACATTCAAGCTGGTCAAGAACAAGAGTGCAAGAGCTAATAGGAGGTCATGGAGAAATGATGCTTACTGACTGTACTGGCTGGTTTTGTGCATCAACTTGACACAAGCTAGTGTCATCATAGGTAAGGGAGTCTCAGTTGAGGAAATGCCTCCATGAGATCCAGCTGTAAGGCATTTTCTCAATTAGTGATCAATGGAGAGAACCCAGCCCTGGTGGTGGTGCCATCCCTGGGCTGGTGGTCCTGAGTTCTATAAGAAGACAGGCTGAGAAAGCCAGGAGGAGCAAGCAATAAGCAAAACTCTTCCATGATCTCTGTATCAGTCCTGCCTCCAGGTTCCAGTCCTGCTTGAGTTCCTATTCCAACTTCCCCCAGTGATAGACTATGATCTAGAAGTCTAAGATGAATAGACCCTTCCTTCCCAGCTTGTTTTTTGGTCCTGGTGTTTTGTCACAGAAACCAAACTTTGATTAAGACAATGACATGCTCCCCATTGCTTACTCAGTCTGCTTTCTTGTAGAACCCAGAACCACTGGTCCAGGGATGGTACTACCCAAAATGAGCTGGACCGCCACTACCACTCTCTAATTACGAAAATGACCTACAGTCAATCTTCTGGAGTGATTTCTTCAGTTGAGCTGCCATAACTCAACTGAAGATAACTTTAGTTTTCTTTTAGATAACTCTAGTTTTCTTCAAGTTGACACAAAACTACCCAGCACAATGAGTTAAGCCTGTAGTCATTATTTTATAGATTACTTATAAATTAGATCCATTCCCATCCTTTATATGATT
The DNA here is from genome assembly GCA_021653895.1 of Mastomys natalensis. Lineage (NCBI taxonomy): Eukaryota > Metazoa > Chordata > Mammalia > Rodentia > Muridae > Mastomys > Mastomys natalensis. The sequence continues at coordinate 570,814 of JAJTUV010001626.1, read as the reverse complement.
CCAAATGTCCTATTATAGCTTCTTCTAGAGAGCCTTGGATTGCCCAGGAGCTCAAGATGGGTGGTCTTCAGTTATGGGTAAGGAGTTTGTTCATCAGTTGTGGAACTTTGGTTGGCATATTTAACTTCTATGATACTAAGGCTTTTTTCAAGGTCTTATTACTATTGCTAATAAAATAGATTTAGCTCTCAACTTGACACACCTGGTAAAAGGGTACTTCAGTTAAAGAGTATTTTGCATCCTTGTCTGTGAGGTAATTTTTAATTGCTAATTGATGTGGGAGGGCTCAGATCATCCCACAGTGGGCATTACCATCCCTAGGTTCCTGGGTCTTGGGTTTACATGAAAAGCAGTTAAACAAGCCAGTAAGCAGTGTTCCTCTGTGGTTGGTATTTCAGTTTCTGACTCTATATTTCTGTCTTGGTTTCTTTTGTTGATGGTGTTGTGCCAGGAAGAGTTTGTGTACCCCAAAAGACCACCAAGGAGCTAATGCTGATGCAATTCACTAGGGTCTCTTCATTCAAGTTCGAGCTTTGATAAAATGCAATAGTCTCTAATGCAGTAGAACGGGAGGGTACAACCTTGAGCCCAGTTTTAGGCAAGCATTTATAGAGGCAAGAAGGTGGTATCTAGCCTGGTACACATTTGATTGGAGGACCATTATGGCCTTACCGTAATTGGTTGTTTCTGGGAGCCAAACCATAAGCTTGACTTCTGCTTTCCTCCTGATTGGTAGTTAGGAAATGAAAGTGCCAGAAGCAGACTTGTAACCTGGAGGTGCAGAATTGTTGGGGAATAGTCTGGAAACTGGTGCTAGATGCAGGTTTGTTTAGGGATATCTTGAAAACTGGTACTAGGTACTGGCCTGTTAGTTAACTTGAGTCCAATCTTAGGTTACTTTTCTAATATAGAGTCTGAACCCAAAAGATCTGGTCTGTCAACGAGCTATAACCTGTAAGCTTAAATAAACATTTCTTTCCCCAAGTTGATTTTGGTCAGTGTTTGACCACAGCAGTCAAGAAACTAATCTGGGCCACCTGTGATGACCATTTGTTGGTTGTATATTTGTTACAGCCACTGTATTTAACTGTCCCTTAAATATTCAATTTGGTGATGTCATCTGTTTTATGCTACAACCTTGATATTGATTCTTTTCTGAGCAGGATAAAGCAGCAGCAGCAATTGAAGTGTGGTGTGTGTTCCTGTGTCTTCAAATATCTCACTACTGTCCCGGAGGAGGTAAGTAACAAAGAGTTCATCATCTATAAACTTGTAAAATTTGACATTGTCATGGCACTGAAAACAAAATTATCCTCTTAATAATGTTATTGTAGGAATCCATGTTTTTTTTAATGTTAACTAAAATTGATTCCCACATAGGTAGGGTTGGGGAGGATGATCTCAGGTGTCAGTTACTGGGATAATCCAGTGATTCTCTAGTCTTCTTTTTTAATCTCAAGGCTTGCTAACATACAAAGTTATCATGAGCCTCAGTATAACCAGCACATTTAAAGTGAGCCACTTTCTAGGTTATTATCAATAAGCCATATAAAGCTGTAAAAGCCAGAATCAGGACATGTATGTATTAGTTTTGTAGAAATAATGGAAATGGGCCAAGAAAAATCCCAAAATCAAGCTGAGCATTCATTTTAAAACTATTTTTCAAGTGTTTGTGTGCCCATTCTCCATAACTAATTCAAAAGTATCTATTATGTGTTCTTGTATTTGGTTTGCAAGAATTGTATTGAGTGTTTTTGCATCAATATTCATAAGCAAAATTGGTCTGAAGTTTTCTTCCTTGGTTGGGTCTTTGTTAGGTTTATCAACGTAACTGGCTTCATAGAATAAATTACTTAGTGTTCCTTCCCTTTCTATTTTGTGGAATTGTTTGAGGAATATTGGTACCTGCTCTTCTTTGAAGGTCTGGTAGAACTCTACTAAAACTATCTGGCCCTGAGTTTTTGTTTGTTTTGTTTTATTGTTTTGTTTTTGTTTTCTTTTTTTTTTTTTGGTATTGTTTTTGTTGTTGTTGTTCTTGGTTTGGAGGCTTTTAATGACTGCTTCTATTTTCTTAGGGGTTATGAGACTGTTTAGATAGTTTACCTACTCTTGCTTTAACTTTGGTATGTGATATTTGTCTAGAAAATCATCCATTTCATCTGGATTTTCCAGTTCTCTTAAGTAAAGTCTTTGGTAGTAAGATCTGATTATTACTTGAATTTCTTCTGTATCTATAATGTCTCCATTTTCATTTCTGATTTTATTAATTTGGATACCATCTCTGTGTCCTTTAGTTAGTTACTTTAGGTTTATCTATCTTGTTTATTTATCAAAGAACCAGTTCTTGGTTTTCTTGATTCTTTGTATCATTTCTTTGTTTCTAATTGGTTGATTTCCACCCTGAGTTTAATTATTTCCTGTTCTTTGGTGTATTTGCTTCCTTTTGCTCTAGAGATTTAAGGTGTGCTGTTAAGTTGTTAGTGTAGGATCTCTCCTATTTCTTTATGAGGACATTTAGTGCTAAAACTTTTCCTTTTAGGACTGCTTTCATTATGTCCCATAAGTTTTGGTATGCTGTCTTCATTTTCATTGAATTCTAAAGTCTTTCTCCCCTGACCAGTTTATCATCCAGTAGAAAGTTGATCGGTTTCCAAGAATATGAGGACTTTCTGTTGTTTTTGTTGTTATGAAGTCTAGCCTTAGTCTGTGGTGATCTGATAGTATGCATGGGATTATTTCAATCTGTAATTCACCGTGATCAAGTAGGCTTCATCCCAGGGATGGAGGGGTATCTCAATATTGAAAATCCATCAACATAATCCACTATGTAAACAAACTCAAAAGAAAAAAACAACATGATCATCTCATTAGATGTTGAAAAATCCTTTGACAAAATCCAACACCCCTTCCTGTAAAAAGTCTTAGAGAAAACAGGAATTCAAGGCCCATACCTAAACATAATAAAAGGCATATACAGCAAATATCAAATTAAATGGTGAGGAAATTGAAGCAATACCATGAAAATCAGGGACAAGAAAATGCTACCCACTCTCTCCCTATTTATTCAATATAGACTCAATGTTCTAGCTAGAGCAGTAAAACAACAAAAGGAGATCAAGGGGATACAAATTGGAAAGGAAGAACTCAAGGTATCACTATTTGCAGATGATATGATAGTATAAATAAACAATGCCCTAAATTATACCAGAGAACTTCTACAGCTGATAAACATCTTCAGCAAAGTGGCTGGATGTAAAATTAAATCCAACAAACCAGTAACCTTCCTTTACAAAAATGATAAATGGGCTGAAAAAGACAATAGGGAAACACCGCCCTTTACAATAGTCTCAAATAGTATAAAATATGTTAGTGTAACTAATCAAACAAGCAATGAATTTCATGTCTCTGAAGAAAGAAATCAAAGAAGACTTCAGACAAATCTCCCATGCTCATGGATTGGTAGATTAATATAGTAAAAAATGGCCATCTTACCTAAAGCAAATGGAATCCCATCAAAATTCCAACAAAATTCTTCAGAGGCAGGAACAAAGCAAGTCTCAACTTCAAATGGGAAAACAAAAAAATAACGAACAACAAAAAAACCAGCATGGTGAAAACTATTCTCAACAATCAAAGCACTTTTGGGGGAATCACCACCCCTGACCTCAAACTGTACTACAAAGAAATAGTGATAAAAATCTGTATGTATTGGTACACAGACACACAAGTAGATCAATGGAATAGAAATGAAGATCCCAGAAATAAATCACATACCTGTGGTCACTTCATCTTTGACAAAGGAGCTAAAACCATCCAGTGGAAAAAAGACAGCATTTTCAACAAATGGTGCTGGTTCAACTGGTGATCAACATGTAGAAGAATTCAAATTGATCCATTCCTATAACCTGTACAAAACACAAGTCCAAGTGGATCAAGGACTTCCACACAAAACCAGATACACAGAAACTAATAGAAGAGAAAGTAGGGAAAAGCCTCAAACACGTGGGCACAGGGGGAAAGTTCCTGAACAGAACACAAATGGTTTATGCTCTAAGATCAAGAATTGACAAATGGGACCTCATAAAATTGCAAAGCTTCTATAAGGCAAAGGACACTGTCAACAGGACAAAACGGCAACCAACAGATTGGGAAAACATCTTTACCAATCTTATATCCAATAGAGGGCTAATATTCAATATATACAAAGAACTCAAGAAGTTAGGCTCTAAAAAACCAAATAATGCAATTTAAATATGAGGTACAGAGCTAAATAGAGAATTCTCAACAGAGGAGTCTCAAAAGGCTGAGAAGCACTTAAAAAGAAATGTTCAACATCCTTAATCATCAAAGAAATGCAAATCAAAATGACTCTGAAATTTGAGCTCACACCAATCAAAATGGCAAAGATCAAAAACTCAAGTAACAGCACATGCTGGCAAGGAGATAAAAAAGAGGAACAGTCCTCAATTCTGGTGGGATTGCAGACTGGTACAATCACTTTGGAAATCAATCTGATTATTCTTCAGAAAATTAGAAGTAGCTCTACCTGAAGACCCTAGCTATACTACTCGTGGAAATATAACCAAAAGTTGTTCCACCATACCACAAGACCACAAGACATGCTTCTCTTCTTTCTCCTCTCCTTTCTTCATATATATATATATTATATATATATTATGTATTATGCCAACACAGTCTATATATATTGTACTGCCAACGAAAAGAATCCAGATGTCCCTCAACAGAAGAATGGATACAGAAAATGTGGTTCATTTACACAATGGAATACTCTTTAGCTATTAAAAACAACATCATGAATTTTACAGGACAAATGGATTGAACTGAAAGTATCATCCTGAGTGAGGTAACCGACACCCAAAAAGACATGCCTGGTATGTACTCACTGATAAGTGGATAGTCACCAAACAGTTCAGAATACCCATGATACAACTCACAGACCATAGGAAGCTTAACAAGAAGGAAGGCCCAAGTGTGGATATCTGAAACCCATTTAGAAGGGATACAAAATAATCATGGGATGCAGAGGGAGGAGGAATCGTGGATGGGAGGGGAGGAAGGAAAAGGAGAGCGGGAATTACTTTTGGGGAGAGACAGGAGGGACACCCAGAGATACAAGGAAATGAATTGAAATATGCAGCCGTGGTGCTAAGAACAGGGGGAACTTCTAGAAAGTCCCAGAGACCTGGGATGCAAGAGGCTACCAGGACTCAATGGGAATGATCTTAGCTGAAATACCCAACAGTAGGGAGATGGAACCAGAAGAGATAACCTCCAATAGATAGATTGGCGCTCAGTTGAGGCAGGGGACCACCTACCCATCTTCAAAATTTTTAACTCAGAGTTGTTTCTGTGTAATGGAAATACAGAGACAAAGCAACAAAGAGTATAGTGTGATGGTTTGTGGTTGAAGGCACATGTGTAGCAGATGTCTTGTATGGCCTCAGTAAGAGAGGATGCTCTTAATCCTGTGGAAACTTGATGCCTCAGGAAAGTGGGATGCTTGTGGGGTGAGGTGTGGGTTGGTGACAGGTAAAAAAGCACCCTCTCAGAGGCAAGGGGTAGTGGTAGAGGGTAGAGTGTGAAGAACTCATGGAGGGAGTAACTTTTGGAATGTAAATAATTTTAAAAATCTATTAATACAAAATAATAATAAATTTATATATAAATAAATGGCTTGTGTTGAGATACAGTAGTAAATAAGACACATAAAATTCATTAAAAACAGAATAGTATGGAGATAAAAACTGTGTTTTGAAGTGATGGGAGAAGTATAAAGAAAGTAGGGAAAGAGGGAGAAAGTAGAATGAGAGAAGAGTGTTAAAGGAGAGATGTAATCCCAGCACTTGGGAGGCAGAGGCAGGCAGATTTTGATTCGAGGCTAGCCTGGTCTACAGAATGAGTTCCAGGACAGCCAGGGCTACACAGAGAAACCCTGTCTCGAAAAAACCAAAAAAAAAAAAAAAAGAGTCAATATCCTGGTTGCCGTCATTTGAAAAAAAGGAGGCATTTGCTTATGCTGGAGTTCCAGTAACAGAAAAACACCCAGTTCCTTAAAATAGCTGTTAGTTTATTTTCTCATTGTTGTAGCAAAAAAGCTTATGTAAGGGAAAAAATAGTTAAGTCCACTCAAGGATTGAGAGTAACATTCTGTAGGGTAGATGTGGGGTCAAGATGCCTGTGTCATGGGTGGACTAGGATGTAGAGATGACCAGAAGCAAAGCTAGGTAGAAACCAGAGATACTAGTTCTTAGTATCCTACATGCACAATATATTGTGTTCCCTATCCTTCCAAGCAGTGCCACCAGCTGGGAGACCCAGGGCTCACACACAAGAATATTTGGGGGGACATTTCACAATAATAATATCTAGGTGACACTTTCCCACCACAAGATTTCTATTATTTGAAATTTGATTATAGAGAAAAGGGGAAATATTAATAATCCCCAGTACTGTGAATATGTCTTTACATTTTGAACATCTCTACAGAACAGCTAGACCATAGCTTTTCTTGTTACTAGTTCAAAGTGAACTAATAGCAGTGTATCAGGAGAGCTCTCATTTTATATTCTTGCCAAAGTCTCAAGTTTTCTACCAATAGTTTTTTTTTTTTTATTTTAAACATGAATCTTCTGAGAGTTGTAGGTTTATATATGACTAGAGGTTTTGTTGTTGTTGTTGTTGTTTATGTGATGACTCTGATGGGAAACACCTTGTTTATTTCTTATAGGCCATGAGCAGTTTCTCTGTGAGCACATGCCTCATCACCAGTTTGTCCATTTTGACTGTAATATCTAATGATTTATCAGCTTGTCTTTATCAAGGGTGGATACACTTCCTCCTCAAAAGGTGATGCTCATGGATTAGCATTTTCATTCTGCTAATTGTGTGTCATTATGACAACATCTGCCATCTGCATTAAGAATCCCTCAGAGGCGTGTCCTTTATAAGGGTTACAGCATTCCACCTAAATAATCTTTGGTCACCTATACAGACAAAATCTCACTCATTTTCACTTGAGAATGGTGCTTTCTACTGTGTTCATTAGTGTACATGTAATCTGTAATGCATTGGCTTTTCTGTGAGCCCTGAGAGCTGTAATTAACCTAATTTGAATAGTATTGACATTTGTTTTATTTTGAATGGATTTACACTAAAATTTCTTCTTTACGTTTATAAAAATTGCATATTTGAATTTAGAAACTAAGACATTGCATATAACTGAATATTTATGTATTTATATTATATTTATACCTTACAAATGTATATATAAGTAGGTAGATTTTAAATGTGTGTGTGTATGTGTAGTACACAGGTGCCTTGCAATAGGCATATGATTGGAAGTCAGAAGTCAGAAGACAACTTGCTGTAGGTATCTCCTTCCACCATGTTGATCCTCAGGATTGAACTGAGGTTGTCCATCTTGGTGGCAAGCTTCTTTACTTGTTGAGCCATCTTGTAGCCCAGTTCTCTTGCCTTTTTTTCCATTTAAGTTTGGTTCAATGCTTATGTTTTGGGAAATCTCTTTTGCCATTTTCCTTCTTCTAATTATGATTTGTGGGTATGCCTATTTTAGAAGATTGGTGATTTTAATTTACTGGAAAAGTCCATGAATGCTAGGATGGAAACAGTAGTGATGTGTTTCCTTTGAAGCATCCTCTGAAGTACCTCAGCCATAGATCTTTTCAGGTACTTAAATTTTCCATGTATCAGCAATAGGAAACACCTCCCTAGGTCTGCTTTTCCTGTTTCCAGGCTAATTACTTAACCTCCGGGTTAATGACATTTTTACTTACAGCTTAACACAAATCTAGGAGAAAGGGAGGGCAGCTTGTCTGTTCTTCCAAACAGGCCCTCTGTCATTTCTTATATGACTTGGACTAGTCTCTAGAGTGCACAACCATGAAGGACTTCATCTACTCATATTCCATCCTTAATTTATTGATACCTTGGTGCTTCTAGTCCTTCTATCTGAATATTAAGGGCCTATTTCCTTTATTATACTTCTGAGTTTTATTTCTGTGGTATTGTGTTATATTTCTCTACCTGGTGTTATATTCACTCTGTTTCCTTTACATTTATTCTGTCATTTCATGGAAATTTAGTTGAAAGTTAGCACACTATAGTTGCTCAGTCTCTGTGATAGTTGGCTTTAATGATGACTTACCACAAATTAGAATCAACTGAGCAGTGACTTTCACTGTAAAATTGTTTGGATTGCCCTAACTGATAAGAAAAACGACCTCAAGATGAGATGCTCCTTCTGGTATACACCAAATGAAAATAGGGCATTGCAGAAAGAGTTATTTGCCTTTTGCAGCTGCAGTGTTTGAAGTCTCTCAGGTATATGAGACAGCTGTTGTTATACTGTTTCAATTGTACACATGTATTCTATTGGTTATGTTCCTCTATGGCAGTGGTTCTCAACCTTCCTAATGCTACGACCCTTTAATATAGTTCCTCCTGCTGTGGTGACCCCCAATCATAAAATTATTTTTGTTGCTACTTCATAACTCTAACTTTGCTACTCTTCTGAATTATAATGTAAGTAGTTCTGATGGTAGAAGTTTGGCGAAGGTGTCGAATTCACAGGTTGAGCACCACTGCTTTAGAAGACACTGACTGATGTATTTTCTTACCCAATCTTTACGATAATTATTTCTAGTATATTTTTGTTTATTAATTATATATACATCTGTAGGGCCATGAAAAGGTGCTGGCTAAAAGTAGTGGAGACCCTGCAAGGGACTGGCATTTATTCTGCCACTCTTCTAGAATCTAGGCTCCTAAAACATGGTCTGGAACTCCATTGACCTGAACTGTTCATAGGGCAATGCAGCCCCTCCCAAAGAGCACAGGTAGAGGGTGTGACTACAGGCCTCAGGCCTTAGAGAGATTTACATACTAATGAGATACCTGAAGGCCAGAGGGCAGAGACAATTAAGCATTCTTCCCCAGACCCTTCCCCCTTCTCCCTCCCTATTTAAGTCAGATCTGCCCTGAGTTTCAGGGGGGTGCATCCAGATCCATCTACCATCCGCCATGAAAATAAACCCTTTTGGAACCATGGACTTTCTTGTGTCTCTGGGGCTCATTGTGGGGAAAACTGTGGAGAAGGCCTTTAATGTTGAGCTGCCACAGCTGCAGCACCTAACTTCCCGCCTGGAGAACCTTTCTGCATTCCAGCCACAGAGACTCGGATCTTCAAGCAAGCTAGCCAGGTCACCAAGTCTGCTAAGTGAGTACAGTAACTGAGTCTCTCCCACAGGGTGCTGCCAGGGCCTCTTTCTTCTCTCCCCACCTCATTTCTCTCAGCTGTGGGTAGGCCAGTTGCTGCCCACCCCCCCCCCCCAGTCTTGGTCCTTCTGTGGCCTCTCAGCGGTGTCTGAGAGCCCAAGGGCTTGAGGCCAGTTGCTCCCTGGCTGCCTCCTGGCCCGGAGATCCCCAACCCAAGAGCTCTGCGCCCCCGAGAAACTTTAGACTGAGTGAGAACTTCCCCCTGCCAGGCAGGGCCCATGAACTCAGTCAAGACTCCCATGCTTCAGTCTTTGGAGCTGTGGAATTTACAACAGCCCAACAAGATTCAAGAACCCACGCCCACGTGTGAGCTAATCATTACCTGAATATATCAATCTTTACAGATGTCCATATCAAAAGTGCTTCTGTGGGATTATGGTCTAAGCATGTGCTCCCATGGTATGATCTGTTTTGGAAGGTAGTGCAACCTTATGGAGTCTGGCTTAGTTATGACAGTAGTAAGTCCCTGGGAGTGGGCCTAAGATGATTATAGCCATGCTAATTCCAGCACACTTCCTGCTTCTTTATCTACTATCATGTGAACAAGCCCCACCACACATTTTCCCATTATTTGATCAAAAGGCTCTGATCTGCCTTGCTCACCATGATAGATTGAGGTATCCCAAAACCATAAGCACAAAGAAATCTTGAGCCTTTAAGTAGATTTCTCAGGTTTTTGGCTCACAGCAATACAAAATTAATGGATTCAACACACATAAACCAATATATGTGCATTCTTACGTGATTATACTTACATATACATATGCACATATCTGATGCATATATGTATGTATATATGCCTGTTTTTGAATCTTAATACTTATGATACATTTGTACATTTTTAAATTGGAACATGTATAAGTCTTGATATATGTTTAAATTTAATTATGTTGTACAGAAATATATATAGGAAATTAAATCATTTTGGACTGAGTTTTATAAATAAAATAATTTTATATGAATTATTTTTTTTTAACCTTCTGTGACTGCTTTAAAATATTAACATTGGAGTGAGTATGGTTAAACAGTCATCACTGAGCCTGATAACATTGAAATCAAGACACAAAAACTTAATTTAGAGTAAGGAACAGAGGAAAGCATTATATATCAGGTAGCTTACATATACCCATTCTTCTCAGGTAATACTAATCATTGGCACTGTGGAATGAGTAGAGTTGGAAACAAGCCCATATGGAACATACTCATATATTACATATCATAGGCCTGGGCTTCCTGGAACTCTTAGATATTATTTTTACAAACTGCATTCGAGGGACTAGCTGCTGTTATACCAGCTGCGGCTAATTTGTTCATGTTTATTATAATTATTCCAGGGCATTCTCAGCTGGTCAGTGGCTTCATTGCTCACCTAACCAGCTCTTTTTAGAACTATTCACACTATTGTAATAGTGATATTTCGAAGGATGTCTTTTTCAGATGCTGTAGTTCAAAGGAATGATGTGTGGCCTGTTAAAACAGGCACTCTTATGCAGCTAGTGAAGTGCTCCTCTGAGTCAGAGAGGCAGGGTTTGAAGTGAATCTAATTTGTTATTAAGGTAATTATCAGGGAGACAACATTCCTGAATACTAGATATGCAAGCAACTCTATTAAAAATTCTAATTCAAGTGAATACAAGCCCATAAAATCTTTCACACTTTTCCTTTAAAATTGTCTATTGATTCTTTGAGGATTTCCCACAATGTGTTTTGATTATATTCATCCCTCTCTGCTAGTCCACTAGCTCCTCCCAGATCCATAACTCCTTCTCTACTCACCCCAATTTGCATTCCCTTTTCATCTGCCTCATTTTGAATTAGTTCTGTGAGGTTTTGAGATGTAATGTAACACATTACATGCAATGTGTTATAACACTCACTCCTTCCTCCACTCCTAACAGGTCCATCACCCACCTTTGTAAGTTAACTAGTTGTGTCCTCTTTTTCTTGTAACCCATCAAGTCTATTTTATGATGCTCATATATCTTGGATGCATGATCTTCACTGGAAGATGATTAATGGGGCAGAACCCTTAAGACTGACTCTTCCTTTCTCAGCAGCTATTGGTTGCCAATGACTCTTTAGCTTGGGTCAGGATTCTATATCTATCTTCCCTCTTCCTGCTGGAATCTCATCTGTCTTGACCTTCCCTGGTCTTATGCACGCTGTCACCACATTTGTAATTCATATGTGTAACTACTCTGCACATACCATTTTTATTCTAATTCATTAAATTTCCCATAATATGATGAACCTTTAATTTTAGTTAATAGCACATAATGTCAACACTAAGAATATGTATTTTCATGTTACTATCTAATGACAATATATTTGCCTTAGTAAAATTAGCAGAAATGAAAGAAGCATTCTAATATGGCCAATAAGAGATGATAATGAAAAGAAATGGTATGATAGAATTATTTTTGTTATATGGAAGCCAGTCTAAATAAAATATATTTGATAAAAACACATACAACATTTCTATCTGCCAATCAAATAAATTCTAGTTTATTTAGTAAAAATAAATAGAACACCAAATCATATAAATTACCTATTAATATCATTATTAACATGCAGTTGGTAAATGGAAAGCAGAGACCATATGCCTTATCTGAGGGTACTGACAAATTACCAATAGAATAATATCCCAATATTTTTGTATAATTAACTAAATACAGTGAGACTAGTTTGAAAAACATTTATGTAACAGAGACTTGCTAAACACTACTGAATTTTTATTTTTTTGTTGCAGAGCACCAGAATGAAGAAATACTTCATGCTGCCTTACATATTGATTCTCTTCTTTCAGTGAGAAATTGACCCAAATGATGTATCATTTAGAATCTAGAGCAGTTAACAACATCTATTTATTCTCTCTCCCAGACTCTTTTCTCTTCCATTTACTGTTAAGATACAGATAATTCCCAGGTTCCATTAGACCTCAGGGATTGATGGAGTCACTGAAAAGTATGACTGTATCAATGCATACCACATGACTAAGATGTTTAGGACCTGTGTCTTTATATTATCTGTTTTACCTAAGGAATTCAGGGTTCCTTTATGTACTAAACATCAATTCCTTTAAACATCACTAACAAATTGTTATTTAATTTCTGTTTTTGAATGAAAAATGAAGAATATTTGTTCATACCTAAACATATTGAATTTGTTGACTATTAGAACTATCTTCAAATACTTTAATCCTTGAAGTACATGCTTACAGACTCTTGGTCCAATGCAAACATTCATTACTGCTTCATTTCAGAGTATTTTGAATGTATCTCATTCTTCCATGAATGTTAAAGTAATTGAGAGAGCAGTCCTCAGCCTTCCTTACGGTTATCATCTTTGCTATCAGTGATTTTTATCTGGTTCTGTTTCCAAACTCTACTGTACATTATAAGTTCTGAATATCTCCACTAGTCCTAAATATATCAAAACAGAATTATCAAATAAAAATATTGCATGTAGTTTTATATACACTGCTTTGAGCTCCCAGTGAGTCACAGGTCCTCACCTGTTCAGGAGCTATTTTCAATCCACAGATGAAAACAACACACACACACACCACACACACACACACACACCAGTTAATCTTGAAATCCCTTGGATGACTCAATGACTGGGAAGTCCTCAATCTTTCCTTGCTACCCATTCAGGCCATTCAGGAAAGTGGCCAGAAGCCGCTTACCTGAAAACTTACATGGCTGGTTGGCTTTATCTCCTCCACTACTGCATCCCCTTCTCCTCTGCCCCAGTCTTCCGATTCTCTCCCTCTCCCTAAGCTGTGAGAACCTGTAAGTCCGGCCTCTTTCTTTCAACCTAGCCATTAGCCACTGGCATTTTTATCGACAGAACAAAAACCAATTGGGGAAAGGACCTTCAGCATCAGTAAATGTCACCTCGACCAGCAAGTAAGACACGACAATCAGCTTTATTTCAGGAACGAATCTTAACTACGGGGACCCCAAGCAGCAGAAACGAGCTGCTTATATATCCGCCCAAGGCGGGCTAAGTGGCTCAGGATAGGTTAGGATGAAAACACCTCATTAGCATAGGTCCGTGTTCTTTCAGGATAGGTTAACTGCCAACAACCCATTAGCATAACTGTCACTAGCTCATTAGCATAACTGCCAGTGCCTAATTAGCATAACTGTCAACGGCCGAACGCATGTGCAACAGACTTGTTTACTCAGGAAGCTGAGCTGGCCTTGGAAAACCGGTGCCATCTTAGAATGGCGGCCTAGAAGTAAAAGTACACCATCCCGGCCAATCACGGATCGTGGCATGGTCCGAGCCCATATGTCCAGAGCGGTCAGATGTTACCTCACACCACTGTCAGCACAGCCCCACGCCATACAAGGAGATGTCAATGGCAAGGACAAGCCAAGGCGCACGCCCGCCTTCGGGGCGTGGCTAAATGGCTCTCCACAAGTAAACACAGATCAAAGAATCAGACCCACCTCCCTACACAAAAAAAAACCCTACATTTCTTTTCTGACCCTTAACTTAAATGGTTCTCTTTCTAGGCTTGACTTCAGGTTGTAATGCTCAAGGAAAATATGTTTTATTTTTGTCCTTGTCTCCCAGATTCTAACTCACGTTGATCTTTATGCAACGCTGTCTTACTGCTTCTTATAGCTTCCCAAGATAAAGTAATATCTAATTTGGAGTTATAAATTTTTCAGCCTGGAACTGTAAGTCCATGTCATGTAAAACAGTGAGTGAATGGGTTAAGGGCTTTCGAGATATACTCACTATTGTTGTTTAGGTAAATTGACATGATGCCAATTTGTGGTCTAAATATGTTCATTCATGTACTCTACTCTTTCCTTTAGTCAGACAAACTGCTCTTTAAACTAAAATAAAACAATTGTCCTTGTTTCTGAGAATTTCATATATATGTTCTCTCCTACTTCATGATATCTATCTCTCTATCTCTCTATCTCTATCTCTATCTCTGCTTTTTCCTCCTCCTCTTCCTCCTCCTCCTTCTTCCTCTCTCTCTCTCATTCTCTCATTCTCTCTCTCTCTCTCTCTCTCTCTCTCTCTCTCTCTCTCCTCTCTCTTTCTCTCTCTCTCTCTCTCCCCCTTTCTCTCTCCCTACCCTTAATGTAGTCAATGCCCATGTATGTATGGGTGTAGAGCCATTCATATCTGGCCATTAGATACATAAAAGAAGCTCCACCCTGAAAAAGGAATCCCTCCTGCCCACCTCCCCCAGAAACTGTTTATTGTTTATAATCCTTCAGTAAGCGATGGAGCCTGGAGGTTATCTAATCAGTCCATATCAGTATAGTGGCTTGCTTGATCTTATGGGAGTCTTGTAAAGATAATGGTGACTCCTCTAAGTTCATGAATGGGATAACCATACCATACCCAGAAGACAGAATTTCAGACCACTGATTCCCATTCTCTGTTGCGTGCATTCTATCTTACATTTTGTCAGTCTCCTCTTCTTCAGTGTTCCCAGGGCTTTGGTTGTTGAGGACCAGACACTCCTCATTCTCATGTCCTCACCACATGACCAAGAATGCATATCCTCACTGACTGCTGCCCACTGAAGCATCTCTGGCTCAAAAGAAGCATCTCTGACCAAGGTTGAAAATAGCCCAGTATATGGGTTTGAACATAAATATAGAGAAGAAAATTCGACAGCATAAATATTTAGTAAAATAACAATAGGAGCCATGGACTTTGGACCAGGACGATGAGGCATAAAACTCCTCCTGTGGATCAATCCTCAATCCAATGAGAAAGTGATTAGTGAGCCCACAACACCTGTGCCATTGTTACACCAGTAAAAGCCTTGCCTTGCCACAATATCAGTGTGATAACTTTTCATGGTATCCCAAAAGCTCTCCAATGTTCCACCTTTGGATTTTTTTTCTAAATGTAGCATTGATCTTTACTCTGTGGTCCAATTCCTCTAATTTCCCATCTAAACCTAGTACTCTATTTTCCAAATGATCTCATTTATTAGTGAGACTTATTTTTGCACTGTGAACTTTTTTTTTTTAGCTTTTTGAGTATTTCATTTCTAGTATCATCTTAGTTTATTTCTTATTCAGTAATTCTAACTTTCTATTGAATTCTGTTTTTATATGTTGGATTGAAGTTTGCCTTCATACCCTTTTGGTTTTGTTCTCTTGGGAGTATATCCATGCTTTCTTTGTGTTGCTTGAACATAGTTATAATCATTCTTTTAGATTCCTTGTCAAAGAATTCATGTCATTCTTGCTGCAGTCCATTATCAGAGCTTAGATTTTTGGAGGAGACATGTCTTGGATTTTTCTGGCTTTGCTTCTGTGTTGGGACTTGTGAATCTGAAGTTGGTTGAAATATGAGACAAGGGTGCTGATAATTTAGGAAGTGCATACCAGTCATCTCTGGGAGCTAGTGGACCTGTATAAATGTGGGCCTAGGGCTCTGCTCAGCATCTAGAGACTCCCTTATGTGTTGGTACCAGGAACTAGTGTATGGCAGAAGTTGAGGCCAGTGATTCAAGCTTCAACATGCCTTATCTGTCAGTACTGGGAGTTAAGAGGTTGAGGAAATTTGGGATTATGTTTGGGTTCTGGAGACATCTTGCTTTTCTATTTCAGGAGTTAAAGGACTAAGTTAGAGTTGAGTGCTCCGAGTCCAGTAACCCTTTGGAGCCAGGATCTAGGGCAGAAGTTTGGGTAGAGGGATGGTTGTCTGAAGACCTGTTACATGATGTTGCCTGAACAGACTCAGAGAAACTTCTCTACAGAATGAATGGTGGTAAATTCAGAGACTCGTGGCAGCTCAGGAATTTTTGTATAAATACCATTTGAAGGATCAGACTGAAGCAGAGTATTTACACATTTACACTACTCCTCTAAGGCTTAGGGAACATTTTGGAATAGGGAATAGCAAGAATAGAAGAAGTAGGTCATCAGGAAAAGGATCATGAAATACTGTCTTCTAGACATAACCATTGAAAATATGATCTCAGAGCAGCTGCAGATGACTGCTGAGCCTACACATGATTGGGGCTGTCAAAAACCAATCACAAATTAGGGAGGGCCTCATGGAGTTCCATCATTCTCTGATGAACTTTGGGCAACTGATGAATTCTGGGGAAGAACAGTTACTGCCTTCAGCTGTGTACTAAAGAGTGAATCCATCAGGCTTTAATCGATAATTTCAAACCTGTGGCCATGCAGATGGGTTTCTTTAAAATCAGTGAGCTACAAAACAAAATTAAAAGACATAAATTCAGGAAATGGACCTATAGAGTGCAGGCAGTGATGACAAGGATAAGAAGAAGCTAAGAGAGAGGATGGAATGAGTACTAAGATGTATACTATGTACATGTAGGAAACTGTCATAGAAGTGATTTAATAGTTAGGTATCCAAAAGGAAGGATTTTCAACAAGGAAGCAGCACCTGATTTATAGTTTCAAAGGACAACATGATTCCTGCTCCTCTTATACTCTAACAAGGGTGAAGATTTAAAAGCCAAATGTAATCTTTAGAATTGTCTTACCTAAGAGATCCATGCCATTTTATATGGTGGCCTTCAATATCCCTAGTCATAATTTCTAGTCTGCTACACATTGCTATAGACCTGTCCCAACCACTGGGTATAAGAGTTAAATATCAATATGCTTTCAAAAAGTCCAAAATAAATGGCTCTTGGGTTATCAGCTTTATGTTGCTTATTGGGTAAAGATCACCTAGGAGCTACATCACTCAGGCTTTTCTATATTGTAATTATGCAAGCATATCTTTCTGTATACACAGTAGTGTCTCTTTCTCCTTCAATATTTGGCTTTATTTCCTCATGTTATAGGCTAAGTAAATCTTATTTAATGTTCCATTTGCTTTCCTGCTTAGATGGTAGAAATCACTTCCTGTCTGGATCTCTTCTTCTATGGTTGTCTTTTAATCCTGTTCTGCACAAGTTACTGTGACCTTTTCAAAGCATAAATCTGATTGTGTCTTCCCTGCCTAGAACTCTTAATAGGCTTCTTATTGCCCTGAGGAAAAACAAAACAAACCCCATTAATATGGCCCGAAGACACTGCTTTATTTGATTTCTGGTTGCTTCTCTGACCTTTCTGCATTCTTCTCCCTCTTGGTTTTGCTCAATAAACCCCAACCACTCTGTCTTCTTTGCTTTCCCTATGTGGGACAAGGTTCTTCTCCGTATTATGTCCGTTGAAGCTGTTTCTCCCAATAGGTTGAAGGGCAACAACCAAAAAAAAAAAAAAAAAAAAAAAAAACCAAGCTTTTTCTTAGCTCTGTGTAAAGTAACCCTCTAGTCCCAACACTCTTCATCAATTCCTCAAGTCAGCTAGAACATGTATCAAATCTAAGATCATCATGTTGCAGCTTATTTATGATGCAGTTTTTGCTAGACTGAATCCACTATAATTTAAACTCTAATTATTCTAACTCCTATGAAAGGTTTCACATATAACAATCAGTCAACGAATATATATTTTCTAGTTTCATGATCTATTTTCAGCCCCATTTAAAATCTCTATAGAGGCAAAGAAGGTGTTCAATCAGTCTTTTTCTAATAAATCACTTTAGAGATTTATATGTGAAGTAGATGTCTACTAAATACTATGTGACAGCACACAGGTTAATAATGAGAAAATACGAGGAGGCATATTAAAATAAATTCATCAAAACATCCTTTTTAGGCACCTGGAGATATGGCTCAGACGTTACAAGCACTGGCTTTTCTTTCAGAGGTCCTGAGTTCAATTCCCAGCAACCTCATGGTGGCTCACAACTGTCTATCATGGGATCTGATATATTTTCCTGGCATTCAGGTGTATATGCAGATAGAGTACTTATATAAAATAAAAAAAAAAATCTTAAAAAAAAAACCCATCCTTATAAAGTATTGAACTTGTCGTGAAGTCTCATTATTTCAATGTAGGTTATGAGTTTTAAAATTAATACTATGAACAAAGCACCCATAAATCTTATTAAGTCAAAAATGATTTTATGTACAATAAGTTATTACCCAGTGCAGGTAGCATAGGAAACCAACATTACTAATGTTTAGACTCAATTCCAGATCCATAGCATCAAAATATTTGGATTTAGTAAGCGAACATTTAAATTCAGTCCATGTTGAGAATGCCCGGCACTTGCAATGATGTTGCTATTTTTAAATTATGGGTTTGGTGTGTGAAAATGATTATGTTCTCTCAAAATATTCCATCAAATTTTGCAGCATTATTTCCTTCCTTAAAAATTCTATCTTCATATTTGCTTACTTGTGCCAGTGAACTCTTGAATTTTCTTTCTTCTCTCATTAAATTTTTAAAAGATTTATGTAAACTAGCTTGTCTTTATTGTAATATTTTAGGAACTAAAATAATTGCCAAAAACGCTGCACTGCATGAAAAATGATCATCTCACTAGATGCTGAGAAAGCATTTGACAAAATTCAACATCCCTTCATGGTAAAAGTCTTGGAAAGATCAGGAATTCAAGGCCCATACCTAAACATAGTAAAAGCAATATACAGCAAACCAATAGCCAACATCAAACTAAATGGAGAGAAACTTGAAGCATTCCCACTAAGATCAGGAACTAGACAAGGCTACCCACTCTCTCCCTACCTATTCAATATAGTACTGGAAGTCCTAGCCAGAGCAATTAGACAACACAAAGAAGTCAAAGGAATACAAATAGGAAAGGAAGAAGTCAAAATATCACTATTTGCAGATGATAAAATACAAGTTTAAAATCTTAATTTTTAGTATCTAGTTCATACAATCATAAACATCAATGCAATTTGTCAAGACAAGATTTAAATTCTGTGAAGTGAAAACATAATCTAAGTTATTTAACGACTTTCATAATTCACCAAACATGAGTTTCATATGATCCATATTTAAGTAATTAAAAAAAGGACAAACACAAAGATGCGTTCGATATAAGTATTTGTGTTAGTGACATTTCTATTGCTATCTTAAATGCCATGACTAAATGTAACTTAAGGATGAGTTTATTTTCATTTATGAGTCTGAAACAGAAAGTGCGGTATATTAGGGAAAGGATGGCAGGAGGCAGAAAAGGCATGATGGCCAGGGTAGAAAGCTGACTGATCCCACTGTTGTCTGCATGCAGGAAGGGAAGAGAGAGAATGAGATCGCTATAAGCTCTCATAGCCTACTCTCAGTGATATACTTCTTCACTTAAAACTCTACCTCATAAATATTCTCTAATCTTTCCAAAGTGCAGTACCAAGTGTTCAAATACATGGCAACAGTGATCTCAGGCTCTACAAAAGCAATGCTGTGTATCACACGCAACTGTGCCTGTGTAAGAGTCAGTATGGTAGTCGTGGGTTAGCGGCTTTAGAAATACTCCTGGTTGTGTTCATTCATTATTGTTTCAATGATAGGGATGTACAATAACTTAGAAGTGAAAGGATGCCAAGATTCACTTCCTTTTTATTATTACTTTAATTTTTTGAGATAATAATATGGTTAAATCATTCCCTTCCCATTTCCTCCCTCTGAATGCTTACATATACCTTTCTTTTAAATTATGTTTTGTGTAGATGATATATTTGTATATGTACATACATAAGTATTCCTAAATATAACCGGCTTGGTCTGTATACTCTTACCCATATATGTGCTTTTAGGGATGACCAGTTGGTGTTGGATAACCAGTTCATATTTTTCTCCCTGGGGAAGACCATTTCTCCCACCCCCAGTATTTTTTTTACCTGTAGTTCTTTATATTGAGTTGCGGCCTTATGGGCTTTCCCTCAACCAGTATAACATGTCTGTTGTCGATATCCTTGCTCAGCTCACATGTCTGTTGTCGATATTCTTGCTCACCTCATGTGTAGGCAGTTATGTTTGTGAAACATGATGGGTGTAGCTTCTAACATTCCTTGGAGACACAGTCTCAAGGCAAACTTCCTGACCCTCTGGCTCTTATAAACTTTCCTCCTTTTTTGTTTTGCAGTATTCTGCCTTAGGTCAGAAGGTTGTTTGGGATTCAACATCCGACTCTATAGTTACTTTCTCAGCTGCGTTCGCTGCTGCTCTTTTCACAGTAGCTTGGAAACGGAAACAACTTAAACATCCTTCAGCTGACCGATAAATCATGAAAATGTGTTTTATATGTATAAAATACATATATTCATTCCATGGAATGCTATTCAACTTTAAGGAAACATGAAATTTACATCTAAGTGGCTTGAACTAGG
Source organism: Mastomys natalensis (assembly GCA_021653895.1). NCBI lineage: Eukaryota > Metazoa > Chordata > Mammalia > Rodentia > Muridae > Mastomys > Mastomys natalensis. The sequence continues at coordinate 550,284 of JAJTUV010001626.1, read as the reverse complement.
AAAGATCATATTAGGTGAGGTAACTCAGACCTAGAAAGATAAATGTCACATGTTTTCTATCATTAGGGGGGGCTCCTCCCTCCAAATCTTCATATGTGAGTACATACACTTCAGAGCCTTCAAAACAGCAAAGTAAAAGGGGTGATTGTCAGAGTAGAGGTGGGGAAGCCATTGAAAAAGGAATAGTAAGTAACTATTTATTTTATATTTAGTGTGTGTGTGTGTGTGTGTGTGTGTGTGTGTGTGTGTGAGCATGCACGCACACACACGTGCTCATGCATGACACAGCATGTCTGTAGAAGTCAGAGGACAATTCATGAGTATTGATTTTAGTCTTTCACCATATGAACCATCAGATTAAACTTAGATAATCAGTCCTGATAGAAAGTACCTTTACCCTCTGAGGCATCTGTTGTATTAAATATTAATATCAATCTGGAGTTTCTACCATGCCTTTGATCATTCAGTTCCCAGATAAAAGGCACATACAACCTTTGTATTCATAATAAGCCTTAACAGTACTAGAGCTGGGCAGATATCTACCCTCTATGATATTAGAATCTATTTTCTTATCAATAACCCTGAGTTATTACTTACTATTTTTCATCTGTTTTTAACTCTAATTGACCAGCCCTCATGGCCATGCTTTCATGACACAATAGTGAACTCCTCCTCTTCAACCTCCTCCTCCTCCCCTCCTCCTCCTCCTCCTCCTCCTCCCTCCTCCTCCTCCTCCTCCTCCTCCTCCTCTTTCTTCTCTTTCTCTTCCTCCTCCTCCTCCTCCTCTTCTTTCTTCTCTTTCTACTCCTCCTTCTCCTCCTTTTTCCTTCTCCTTTCCTTCTTTCTCTCTCTCCCTCCTCCTCTCTATTTCTCTTTGTCTGTTTCCTCTGACCTTCAAATCCCCGAAGCCTGGAAACCCAAGATCTGTCTACCTCAATTCTACCTGGCTATAGGCTGTAGACATTTTTATTCACTAATCAGAAATAAAGTGGGAGCAAGGTCATATAGCACAACTTGGGTTTACATGTAGACTCTCTCAATTCTCGGGGAACCAGGCCTTGAGGTACCTCACAGCACTGCAATACATAACAGCAGCAGACCAAACCTCAACAGGCATGTCACCAGGATTTTGAAGCCCCAGTTGGTCTTCAGTCACTTTGTAGCCAAGGGTGGCTTTGAATGTCTTGTCTAGTCTATTTCTCTTTACTTTCAAAGTATTCGGACTATAGGTGTGGGTGATTGTATCAGATTTAGTGGCACCAGAGATCAAATTCAGGACTTCCTGGATGCAAGTCAAGTTCTCACAGAGGATTCCCAAGTCTTTGAAAGATAAATGTTTCATCATCACTATAATCATACTTACATTAAAATTCACTTTTATTGCCATAAGACATTTTATACATATTAAAACTCCAAGTAACCTGTGTTTGTTTTACATTTGTGAAACTAACTCTAAGGTGTTTGTTTTTGAAACTTTGTCCTGTTTTCCCCAACAGTTTTGGTTTGTTGCTGAAGCCAAAATGATTTGCCTACAGAACTTCCACATTCTGAATATTGTTGATGGCATCTTTGAGTATTCAGATGATATGTTCCCAACTCCAATATAGGATATAATAATCCAAACTCCTTATTAAATCATCTTTCTTTCCATAGATTAACGTGTATTGTTTCCTAGACAGAAGTGTTTAGAAAATGTCAAAACAGCTTCTGATACTTCTTACTAACAAGCATCCTTAAGCCAGATATGGTGTGATATACCCATAATAAAACCATTCTGGAGGGGCTGAGGAGATGGCTCAGTGATTAAGAGATCATGAGTTCTATTTCCAGCAACCACATGGTGGGTCACAAGTATCTGTAATGGGATCTGATTTCCTCTACTGGTTAACATGAAGACTGAGCACTTGACAGGAAGATAGGAAGAGATTACCATGCTGTGGTTTAGAAGGTCTTCATGGAGTGAGTCATTGCAGGCTCCATCTCTGAAAACCTCAGTTCAGAGACCTTAATGTCTGAGTTCTGTAATGTCTGTGTTGTGATATTCATAAACTTAGCTAAATGAAAACTGTACATTACTATTTTCTAAACAGGCTTGATATCCATTCCTGGATAGAACTCACAAGTCTTGTGTGTCAACATGCCGTATCTTGGGACCGTGACTCCGAGTCTCAGGGGTACCACTTGGGAATCTCCAGCACAACCTACTATTCTGTAGCTTTCACATAATGTACATGGGAACTCAGGAACATACATCCTGGAGAAAAGAACAGCCTGAGATTCCTGATTGATTGGGGGGATGAGGACTTTTCTTAATTTAAAGTTTATAAGGGTCATCCCCACCACTGTAAACTACAACACTTTTTATTAATTTTGAAATTAAAATATAATTTCATAATTTTAACCCCTCCTTCTCCCTCAAACCTTTCCCATGTCCCTCTGCCTCATGTTTATGGGCTACACCCCCCCCCTTTTTTTTGAGATCATAGTATAATTACAATACGTCTCCCTTGGAGTTCTTTTCTTCAAAACCTCCCACATACCTCCCCGTGGCTTCTTGTAATACCATAGCCTCCTATGTGATTTATTGTTACCCAATTCCAAATGGACAGCCCTGAAAACATACATACAAGTAACATTATAAAGACTGAACAGTTTGTATTTAGGAATACATATGTATATACATGTATATGTACACATAGAAAACTTTTTACTTAGATTATTATTAGAGTTATTTCTTCAATGAGGAAACATTTACAGAAGTAACTACATCACTGTAGTGTTATAGCTGAATTCAAATATTTATATAAACTCATTATTTTAAACTAGATGGTGTGACTGCATTTAGTTTGTTTTAGATAATAAATAATAACCCCACTTTTAAATTGCAGTTTTGTTGATATGCATCTTCTTATAATGGTGTTTGTAGCTCGCTAATAAAAACACGACTATTACTAGCAACTTGGGGGGTTCTCATTTTAAGGAAACGCTGGCTTTGGATGTACTTCTAGTGAGTTTTATTTCACTGCTGTGTATTGTCTCATTCTGGAATTCAAACACTCTATTGTCTAATATTTGTGGCAAAATCTGTGTGTGAGAAAGCAATGTATATGGAACTCAAACATTTATAAGGGTTTGGAAAGTTGCTTCTGCTTACTTTTAGCAAATTACTTTTCCTAAAAGGCAAACCTTGGCTTGATTGCTGCTATGATTGTATGATTGGGGCTGACCTTGGTGCCATGTAGAATCACATTTGCAGATGACACTCTTAGTTAAAGAAAATTTATCCTTAAAAGCAAACAGTGGTGTTTTTTTTTTTTTCTCATGAAATTAAAACTTGCAGGTCTTGGTAATTACTTGTGCCCCTATTGGCCTTTTCTTTGAAAAGTGAAATCAAATTTAGTGATTTCTAAAAATGCAGCACAAGTTTAACCAAAAAAAAAAAAAAAATTAGATAATGCCTCCAATTTTAGCCCAACTTTTTATATATCTAACTAGTGTGTTGATTAAACTATAGAGTCTTACTTAGTAGGTTTGTACCCAGTTTTTATGGTGATTAATATGATATCAAAATATCTCCTGAAATATAATTGTATGAATTTTAGATTAGTGATGAAAGTTGTTCAAGTTTGTCTGAAGGCAATATGGAACAAGTAAGTCACCACTGAAGCCTTGGATACAGAAATTAAAATTAAGTTTAATACAAAACAGCAAGAAGTATAATCAACAGAGTTAGGCATGATACCTGATAAATGTAACATGCAGAACACAAAGAGAAAGAAACAAAGAAACAAACAAACCTGTGAACACATGAGAAGCAATCCTGTTTTCATAATGGGCTAAAAACTTAGCAAGCATTTCCCAAAAGACAATGTGGAAATGGTCAAGAAATCCATGCAAAAAGGCTATTTCTGTAATTATCCAAGAAATGTAACTCAATTCTATTGAAACTTAATTGGTCATTATAAAAGGGACAATAAATAAATAAAAATCTTGGTTAGAATGTATAGAAAAGGATACTTTATATACTGCTGGTGGTTTGGGTAGAATAGCCTGACCATCATAGCAAACTGTGGTGTTTTCTCAACAAAATAAAAAATACATCCGCCATCTGCCATGGTAATTCACTCACTGGGTATATATCTAGACACAAAGATTTTATGCCAAAAAAGGATACTTGTACATCCTGTTTACTATGGCAACGCTTGATATCCATATTGTATAACTGATGAGGTTGTCCTTCAGCAGATGAGTGAAAAAAATGTGGCGTGTTTACACAATACAATTCCAGTCAGCCATAAAATGAAGGCAATTCGCCATTTGTCTCAGTATTAATGCAACTAGAGAGAACATTGTGTTGATTCAAGCCAGACACAGAGACACAAATATCACATTGCCATGCAATTCAGCAGACCAATAAGTCAACCTTGTTCAAATGAGGAATCAAAGGGACTTTTAAAGGTAGAAGAGAGTAAAAATAGGTATTCAGATGTAGAGGCCATGATTAGATGGTATATGTGTATGTGTGGAAATACCCCAGCCAGTTCCGCTAATTTTCACAATTAAGTGTTATAATTTTATTTTCTTATGGCTGAATAAAATTCCATTGTGTATATGTATATATTCACTCTCCATTCATTAGTTGATGGACAACTACACTGATTATATTTCCTGGCTGTTGGAAATAAAGTAGCCATGAACATGGATGAAGAACCGTGAACACGTACTGTACTCTGTGGTACACACTGTTGTACATTACTGAACACACATCTGGGGTGGCAGAGCATGGAGCCTGGAGATACAGTAGTTCTATATTTCTACCTGTTTTGTAGTCATCTTCACATTGGTTTCCACTGTGATTATAACAATTTAGCCTACCGCCAATATTCATAATGGCTGTCATTAGGAAATCAAATGATGGAAATCACCATTAGGAACATGGTAAAATAATGATTCTTAGAAGGTGTACGGCTCCAGCCACATATGTAGCAGACAATGGCCTTGTCAGGAATCAATGGGAGGAGAGGCCCTTGGTCCTGTGAAGGCCCAGTGTAGGTGAATGCCAGGGCTGGGAGGGGGGAGTGGGTGGGTGGATTGGGGAGCATCCTCATACAAGCAGGTGGAGGGGAGATGGGAGAGTGGAGCTTCCGGAGGGGAAACTGGAAAAAGGGATAATATTTGAAATTCATATACATAAAATGTCCAATAAAAAAGATAAAAACAAATAATGCTGTATTGCATTCTTAATAACAATCTCAATGGAACCTTGAACAATTTTTAAAAAGATTTAAAAGCAATGATATTTACAACAGAGCTATACCTGCACTCATATAATCTGTAAAGTGTGAAAATTCAGCATAGATGAGCATTATCTGCAGAGCTTGTTAATATGAGACTCTTGGATTCACCTTGATAGATAATAAAAGCCCTTTCCTCCTTAGTCCAAAGTGAATCCAGAGATATCTGGAGGAATTGAGCAGATCGGGATGGAAATATTGCTCTGAATTGGCAGTGTTACTAAGAATACAGCTAGAGCTTCACGCTAGGAGGGTGACTCAGACTTGGCTTCCAAGGAGCATACATTGGCATTCTGGCATTTGGAGTGCAAATTCTCCGATGCTTTGCTGGAGAGGAAGCCTCATCTTGAAAAGGCTAGCACCAAAGGGAATGCAGGAGAGCCAGGGAGGATGCATTCCTTCTCCTAAATATTGGGCATAGTCTTTCCTCGAGAAAGGAATAATTAGGAAGCTGAGAGGAGTAACTGCAGATATTATTTTAGTTTTGTTCCTTAAAATTATTTTACATTTATTTCTTTATTTGTGTATTCATTTTAAAGCTATTTTGAAATCCATTTTATCTATTTAATCTATTTTAATCTGTTTAAAATAACATCTATCCCTTCTGGCTGGAGCTATATAGTTGGTTGCAAGCGTGTGGCATGGCTCCTAGGAACTAAACTCCTGTTCTGTGGATGAGCAGCAACTACTGCTAACCTCTTAGCAATCTCTCCAACCCCCCCTGATATAAATTTTGAGGTGGAAATAGTTCCTGATATCAATCCACCAAACACATGAACTCCCAAGCAAATTTACCTACTGAATTTTGTTCCTATGACAATAAATGGTTTGAGCCTAGCTAAATAATGTAGTAAAGCAGGGTAGTCTTACTAACCTAAATGAATTCATGTATTTGGAATTTTGTTGTTTTCTAATGATGAATAGAATGCTAACCAGAGAAAAATCAATTAAACATTAGGAATGTTATTTTTAGGTAGCAATTTATTATGTTAAAGTAAATAATCTTTATGAGCTATGTTATGAATTAGGTTGAGTTCCCCAGAAGCAGACACCAGACAAAGATTCAAGTGCTAATAGTTTAAGAAAGTGGGGGAGGGAGGCTAGATAGACTAGCCAATAAGACCACGTGGAATGTGTCGCTCTCCAAATGAGTCTAACATGGGTTCATCTGGTAGTATGAGCCTCTTCTAAATCTGCCAGTCTTTCCAGCATTCAGTGTTCCTGGCAAATCTAGCTGAGTGCTGGGAAAAAAAAGAAAAGAAAAAAAGAACAACTCCAGCAGCAGGAGAGACCCTTTGGCAATGGAAGGTGCTTAATGGATTTGAACACGAGGCGGCTTCACCTGACTGGGAGAGGTTCCAGAGTACAGAAAGATTTGGATGTTTCCATAGAGATTTTGCTTTACACTTTTTGAAAATATGTAGCTTCAGCACCCCCTCACCCCTCTGCAGCCTTCTTTTTTTCAAAATTAGAAATGTTATTTAAAATGGATGGCAAGCTTTACCAACTGCTTTATTTGCATATAATGAAATCATTATACCATGTGTACTTAAAATATTTTATTATACATTCTGTGTGTGGGGTGGTGTGGTGGGGGGGTGTGTGTACATGCATATATACAGGTGCACACGTGCCTTAACAAATATTAGAGGTCAGAGGCCAATGTGTAGGAGTTTGTTCAATTCTTCAAATCTTGCAAATTCCAAAGATTGGACTCAAGATATCAGGCTTGGTAGCCAGTACTTTTCCTATCGGTTTCTCACTCGGTTCTCTGGTTTGTGTCTTTCATGTACAGATGCAGCATAGTGCAATGTCTACTTTTAAATGATGAAGTAGTTATACAATCTCTGAATAGATCCTGTACGTTCTATACTTCTGATTCATTCTGTATTTTTTTTTATATTGCTTAAATTCAAAGGGCAAGGTCAAATAATTTGTAATAGTCTCTACTGAATATATTTCATTTGGATTCATAAGGTTGATCAGAAGCTAGTCACTCTCCTCCAATCTCAATTGTCTCAATGTGGAAAACTTAAGTAATATTGACTGTAAAATATTTTGAGTAATTGATGCTATTCCTCACTAAACCTTAAGAAAGATTTGAAATTACAAATTCAATGTTTAACAATGGAGCTCATGAGCTTTTCTTTAATACATCATAATTAGTAGGTTTTTATTTCTCCTGAAATTTCCACTAATTGAATGTGGTTTTTTTTTTTTTTTTTTTTTTTCGAGACAGGGTTTCTCTGTGTAACCTGGCTGTCCTGGAACTCACTCTGTAGACCAGGCTGACCTCGAACTCAGAAATCTCGCCTGCCTCTGCCTCCCAAGTGCTGGATTAAAGGCATGTGCCACCACCGCCTGGCTTGAATGTGTTTTAATGCAAAATTATGGGCAGGATTTACATTGCTTTTATTGTACAGTATAAGATTCTAACACCGTCATCTATCTTATAACACCTTTATTTGTGACATGGATTTTTTTTTAACTTGGAACTTTTCTTCTATTTGTCTCAGAATGTTCATAAAGCCCTATTATATAAATTTGATTTTTAAAAGACATAATTATTCTGTTTATTTTATCCTTCCATTTTACTTTATTGACTCCTATTCTACCCCAATTTCTTTCTTGTATTTTTGTGAAATTTGGTTGGGCATCCTTATCCTACATTTCAGTATGGATAATCTATAGGTACACATATTTTCATGTTTTATATGTGAAGTCTAATCTACCTTATTTTCTCTGGTTGGCATTGGAATACACATAAATTATGACATGAATTAAGACCAGTTCATGGCCAGTTTTGTTTGTGACATACCCCTACTCTAACAGATATTCATATACCATAAAATTGTATCCACAGATAAAATTTACATAATAGTAACTGTCAATCAAATATGCTGACTTTGAAACATACAGTGTATCATCATATCTAATTTTCTAAATAACAACTTTACAGATATCTTATTATTTTTGTTATTATTATTAATTTTTAATATATTTTTATTTCAAATGTTGCCCCTGTCCCCTTCACAGAGTTCTTCCCCCATCTTCTCTCCCCTTCATCCCCTCACCAGGGTAGCAAGTCTCTACAGAATTAGGTGCATTTTCTCTCACTAAGGCCAGACAGGGCAGTCCTCTGCTATGTATGTGCCTGGGACTTTGGACAGCCCATGTATGTGTATGCTCTTTGATTGGTGGCTTAGTTCTCTGGAAGCTTCCAGGGGTTCAGGTTAGTTGACACTGTTGGTCTTCCTGAGGGTTGCTATGACCTTCAGCTCCTTCAACTATTTCCCAAACTCTTCCATTGGGCTCCCCGACCTCAGTCCAATGCTTGGCTATGGGTATCTGCTCAGTCAGCTGTTGTTAGAGCCTCTCCTCCAAGGGCAGCCATGCTAGGCTCCTGAGCACAATATAGCATCACTAATAGTGTCAGGGATTGGTGCCTGCCCATGGGATGGATCCCAAGTTGGTCCTGTCGCTGATTGGCCATTTCTTCAGTTTTTGCTCCATTTTTCTCCCTGCATTTCTTTTAGACAGGAACAATTTTGGATTGAAATTTCGAAGGTGGATTGGTGTTGTCATCCTCCACTGGAGGTGGTCTCTTGAGGTTTCATATCCCCACTGTTGGGAATTTCGGCTAAAGTCACCTCCATTGAGTCCTAGGAACCTGTCCTTCCCAGGCCTCTGGGACTTTCTAGAGGTTTCCTTAACACTGGCAGCTACATATTAGCATGGCTGCCCTTTAAAGTTTCTTAGGTTTTTTTTATTTATTTTTTTATTTATTTTTTTTTTTTTTTACATCTATTTTGGTCAACACAGAATTTAAGAACATAGTACCCATTATGACAAATTATGTTGTTTGGTGTTTAAAACGTCCTATAAACCATAGTCTTTGTTTATCAGGTTTCCCTTAGAAATATATTTGTGAAGGTGCAGTGTCATTTATTCTTTATATATTTTTAGCTAAGAAAAAATTTCACTGCAATTCATACATCATTTTACATGCTCATATGTTTCTGAATGTATATAAACACAAGTTAAGAATCGTGGTCCAATAATGAACCCTTATAGTAAGTGGGGTTTCATATGTCATACTTAGTATTTCCTTAATGTGCATATTGTTTTGTCTGTTCATTAGTCTATGATCCACCTACTTTATTGCTTTAAATCTTACTGAGCTCTGTCATCTACACTTTTGGGGTTAATGATTGTTATTACCAATGCACATAATTTTAGTTAAGGTTTAAGATACTAATAATTTAATAATTCATCATTAGCCAAATATGTATAACTTCATCTACTTTGTGCACAAATTATCTTAATTTTGTAGGGGTAATCTTTTTTTTATCTTTTTTTACTGCATTTATTTTTATTATCAAAGACTGCTTACATTTCTTCATAGTAAAAGAGAAATGGTTGAGTTCTTCCCTAAAATCGGTGTAATATTAACAAGGAAAATGCTCATCAAAACTTACTCCTCTGGGCTGGAGAGATGGCTCAGCAGTTAAGAGCACTGACTGCTCTTCCAGAGGTCCTGAGTTCAGATCCCAGCAACCACATGGTGGCTCATAACCATCTGCAATGGGGTCTCATGTCCTCTTCTGGTGTTCTGAAGAGAGCAATGAACTTATATACATAATAAATAAATAAATAAATAAATAAATAAATAAATAAATAAATAAATAAATAAAACATTAAAAAAAATAAAAAACTTGGTCCTCTCAGCCATCTCTCTGGCTCCAGTGGCTGCTAAGAAAAGTCTTCATTTTCTGTTTTCACAGTGGAATGGCTGGTTCATTTTCTCTCTTGAGATGGACAGTAACTTTTCTATAAGCCTCTATTACATTTAGAAGCTAATGTAACATTTGATTTATTATTTTCTTCATTGATTTTTTTATTTTACTATTTACTCATTTATTGTAGTGTCATGATGCTTTTGAACATATACATAAATATTGGATTTCTTCATTCATACACTTAGTATAATTTACTTTCTCTTTGTTAGTATTTTCATATCCACTTTCAGTTTTACTCAGCTGGTCTGTATAATAGCTTAGGAAGGAGTGAGTATAATGTAATATGGAATGATTTAGGCCATCTTTGTGGCTAACGTCTTCTACTTTACTAGGGCACTGGTGGACACTATGTGGTCTTTTCTTTGATCTGTTACAGTGGCTAGTTTCACACTACATATTGCCTGGCATGCTATAAAGCTTTTTGATCTATTAATATAGTAGTAGTCTACATACTTTATCCAATAGGATGTCAGATGTTGAAATGATTTGTCTTCCCTTATGACAACTGCAGATCCATATTGGAAAAATATGCTTTTATATGTGCTTGCAAATAAACTTTGTTCCTGAATATAGTACCTGATCAGGATGCATATGGTTCTACTTGTTAGTGGGTTTATATTTATTAATGTTTAATCTGCTTATTTGTCAGTGACTGAGACATAGTCAGACATCTCATTGTAGAATTTTATTAATATATTTTTCAAATTGCTTTGAACTATAGGACTTTTATTCCTAAGTTTTTATAACAGTTACATGTCAGAAGTATTGCTTGACCGATTCCCTACTGTGGTCAGGATGATAAATTATAGTCGTTATTCCTTGATCAGGGAGTGAGGACTCTGTATATTCTTATGAGATGGGAGGTATTGTGCTTAAAATGCTTGCCATTTACATCACTCTTCTTGAAAGGTAATAGATATTTCAGTATTTGCTAACAATAATGTCTAGTTGGTTTTCCAGGCCACACACATGACTAGTATTCAGTTAATATGGCAGGTACTTTGACCTCTAACCCTGTGGTCTCATCAAAGTTTCTACCATTTAGCTTTTTAAAGTCTTTCTAAACTCTTCCTTAGAAACTGTGGGATTAGATACAAGTCAAGTTTATTTCTACTCTGTACTCTTCAACTCAAAACCTTATAGCAACATAACCATGCTTTACATTAGTAATGAAAAGTCACATGGTTATTTCTGGCATCTGTACTTAAGTATTAATGTCTCCTTAGCAATTGTGATTAAATTAGCTATACAGGGAAACTAATTTGTACTGTCTCTCCTTCTATCATTTATTTGTAAATAGTTATTAATCTAAAGATAAGATTAGTATAGCCTTAATTAAAATTGTTAAAATATAACTTATGCCTCACCCACTATGAAAAAACATAATAATTCATTTTCTATTATCAGTATATAAGTATCACTAAATTCCCATTTATTTGTTTTTAACATTTATCTTTATTTGAAATCCAGATTTTTACTGTTTGAGTATTTTGTTTGTTTGTTTGTTTGTTTCAAGTATACAGTGTATTTGTGTTTGGAGAAAAGTGGATTTTGAATAAAAAGCACTACATACAAAGAAAACTCAAATGAAAGCCGAGTAAAGGAGTTATAAGCCTTTATGAAAACCGGAGGAACTATGGAGAAAATAATGATGATAAACTAGTGACTTAGAGGCAGTCCCTTGCAAACAAACATTCTGACATCATCAGAGTTTGTGGCTAAAGTACAGGCACAGCAAACATTTCTGACTCTTTTGTACTCTGCCAACAACTTTCTTGGGTGGTCGTCACAGCGATGATGACGACCATGCTTGAAGGTTCTTGCTTTATCTATCACGGAAATGAGTCAGAAGCAGCGAGAAAGGGAGAAAATGAGCAAACTTTAAATAATTCTGCTTTACAAATATTTTTCAGTTTCCTCTGTAAATGCTGGTGATTCATCCAACTTCCGGGGTTTATTGTCCTCTGTCTAAAACTGAATATTAAATGGAGAAAAAAAATGTACATAAGAGGAACTACTTGAAAGGTATCAATTACTCTAGTTTTTTGATTGCCATCTCTCTCTCTCTCTCTCTCTCTCTCTCTCTCTCTCTATATATATATATATATATATATATAATATATATATATATGTGTAATGTGTGGGGAGTATTCTCAGAGGATATATCCTGTGAGAATGGTTAGAAAGGGCTTTCTCTTTATATAACTAATCTCACAATAACCTACAACTCAAAATTCATATCTGTTTCTAGGTTATTTATGGAGAGTCAGAATTATTTGAATGCTGCCTTCCTTGCTCATTGCCATTTAGCTGTGCTTTAAAGGTCTCCAAATTTGTCCTGTGATTAATGAAAACATTGCTGAATGAAAAACAAGCACATGTGATAGTTGTACAAATTTTCATTGTAATATTCATTAAAAATGGCTGCATTGTGCTAGTTGGGATTCTTCTCTTTCCTTGTTCCCTTAATGTCACATTTCTTTCCTACCGGCATTTCTACTCTCTGTTCTATAGATCACTTTGGCTTAGTAGTTATTGATGGGTATATTCTGGAGGTTAACTCTTTCTATATAACAACTAAAAGCATCTCTGGCGTTCCAGCATATTTTCTGGGATATACCCTGAACCATACTGAGCAGGGTACAAATGACTCTGTTACTCTGAATTTCTGTGCTCTAGCACTGATAGAATTCTCAGACTTTCCATCTATTTTTAAAATAACATCATTCAGCATTCTCATACTCAGGATTATGGTACTGTTGATGAATTTTCTCTCCTTGACTTGAATGAACAACAATAACTAAGGGGCAAGGGTTTGCGAAACAACATATGTTTTTCCTTGTTTCATCCATCACTGTAAAGACTGTGCACTTCCATATGACCATAATGCTTCTTAAACTCTCTATGGAACTAAACTATTCTTTTTTTATTTCACCTAATGTATGTGCCTAAAAATGAACAAATGACAAAGAGAAATACATTTTGGTTGTACTTGCTTAAGAGAGCAAAAAGCTAGAAATAGATAATTTGGCCCAATTAAGCTAAGTAGGCTTTTAATTTTTAGCTATGATTTTGATATTCATCTCCTTCTTTGCCTTCCTCCCTCCTCCTCCTCCTCCTCCTCCTCCTCCTCCTCCTCCTCCTCCTCTCCTCCTCCTCCTCTTCTTTTTAATTAAGTGAGAAAGAGAATACAAGCAATGGTTAAGACTTTGAGATCCTGGCCTATATGTAGATGTTTTTTACTTTACCAGTGAGAAAGGATCTGTTACTGACTTCTAAATAACTCACATAGTATACTATGCAGGCTGGTAGGCCACACTAGGAATCCATCTGTCTCTTCTCTGCAATACAAAGGCTAGACACTTTCCTGACTCAGGTATCTCCCCAGTCTCTCAAGAATGGTCCTAAATATAGTCATCTTATATCTACAAGAGACTCCCATATGGAAGTACATATGAAAGTGAGGAAACTGAGATTCACAAAATTCCAGGAACTTCATCAAAAATCACAGAAGTGTTGATTCCTAGTCACAATGTTAATTTTCATTCAAAACTAAGATCTTTAGAGGCTGTCTATCATCACTTCAAGGGGGAGGACTTTCTGTGCTTTGCCCTCATGTGATTCTCAAGTCCTGAAAATAGGACTTGTTGTGTAAGAGGTAAAATAGGAAGAAAAGGAAGGGAGGAAAGGAAGAAAGAAAGGAAGAAAAAAGAAAGTAAAAAGAATAGATGTCAAGAGAAGAAAAGAAGATAGAAGAAAGAAGACTATACCATATAGGTTTCCTGTTGTTTTATTGTCACTTTTAGAGACAGGTAACAAATATATTGTTTTTATATAACATTACATGTGTAAAGCCCATGAATAATTATTTCAGATTCTGGATCTCTCATAGCTGTCATTCTTCTGTTCCCACTCAGTATGCACCATAAAGTCATCTCCTCAGCTCATGTAATGTCTATGGAGCTGCAGAGAGATTATTAAGACACACTGAGAGTCCAGAAAGAACTTTGCCAAATACTCTCCAGTTCTTTCTCTGTGCAAACAAATCATATTTATTTGCTTTAAAAGTCTTGCTTATTCTTGTGATCACCAGATGGTTTCCATTTTGTGATAAGAATCTTTTCCACTCATTAAAATCACATTGATTTTTAGCCATAATCGAGATGGAAATGTATGTAAAACAAATGAAATAGATCTAATTTTCATATCTTATATCTGTTTGTCTTGGTTATGCATTTTGCAACTTCATCTAAGGGATTTGAAGTAGAGAAAAGAATAAACATAATTATCTTAATTTAAAAATATTTTACTCAGGGAAATTTTTATTGATCATCAAGAGTGTGGATTATACATTCTCAGACCACATCCTGTCATTCCGTGTAATATAAATCTATGTATATACAAGTTTCATGAATATAATGAAACCCTGTTGGGATATTGCAAACCACTAGCTGATTCATGTTGTTGCCAATAAACAAATGTTACAAGTACTCTTAACTTGATTCATATCATTGCCTATTTACAAAGGTTGTCAAAAGTCTTCTATCTCTGCTATTACTAAGATCAAAGGAGAAGATATTGATTTGAGGATATAAACATTTTAAGAGTTATTTTCAAGTTGTATTTATTGATATGAAATGGTGTCCATTTCCTCTCTGGCATACTGCCTGAAGGCTCTAGCCATAGCTTCAATTGTGATTTATCCAGGACTCTATAATATTAGTTAAAGGTACCCTGATGTACTCTTATGAATATTAAAATGACTCTACATATGATGCAAAGAAAAGCAATAAGAAAAGAACTGACACATCCTATACCATATTTTCAAACAGAAAACTTTACTTCAGTTAGTATTTATTGTACACTATTGTTTAGTAAATTTGAAAACTAGTAATACAAACAAAGCCATGAATACAATAAAGTGAACCTATACTAAACATCCTAGAAATCCCAGGGATCCATCCAGAACTTCTGTAGTTACTATATCAGCAATGCAAATCACTGATTATAGAAGTGGCTTAGAATGTTGAGGACTTATAATCTGACTACCAACAACATTCCTGGTTTTAGACCCCAGCAAAGATCACCCGAAGACAGACAAATATGTTCTCCACACAGTCATCTAAGGGATCCATTTTAATTAGTCTATCTCCTATCCACTTATCCAACAACCTCCTAAGAATTTCTGAAAACATTTTGATATCATCATAAAAGTCTGATTCCTCAGCTCATCTTTAAGTTTCAAAAATGCAAATGAGGACAGTTCATTTTTTCGGGAAGGTGATTTTATGTCTTAAATCTTGAAAGTTTGTCAGATACCATTAAAAGTCGTTCAACTTCATTACCATTTGCTTTGGTGTCAAACAATTATAAATCATACATTCATTAAATAACAGCAAGTTAGGAATAAATTATGTTTCAGAATGGAAATCAGTGGCTATTTGTGATAGGACTTAAATAATGGAATTGATGCAATGTTTGTTCTACCAGATTTTACTTGGCTCTGTTAAATTTTACTTTGCTTTGAAAGAATAATAAACCAGCATAAGAAATAAATTATTTCTTTTATGTGTGTATGTATGTTCATGTATAGCTGCACATGTATGTGCATATGTGCATGATGGGGTAGAAGTCAACTTCAAATATGTTTCCTAAATTATTTACATCTTTTATTCTTGAGGCAGGATCTTCCTTTGAACCTATAGCTCACTGATAGCTAAAGAAGATGTCCATCAAATGCCAGGAATCCATCTCTCTTTGCTAGGCTTACAAAACAGTACCATTTTATTTTTTTTAAATACAGATCCTGATGATCAAACCTAGATCCTCTAAGTGCTTCCCTATCATTCCAGCCCTTACCACCCTTAGTGAAAAAAAAAAAACTTGAAGCAAAAATCCCTCTAAAACCAAGAAGAACTGAAAAAAAAATAGTAATCTTGGGCTTAGCTATAGAGATCCTTTTTTCATGAAAGAAAATGCCCTGAATTGTGATTATAGATATGCTCGGTGGTTGAACATATGTTAATATACAAAGGTGAACTGCATATATCTTACTCTTTCTCTGAGGTAATTTTTCCTCACTGGTAATCTAGTTTTATAGAAGAATTTTAATCTAGCAAGATGGTTGCTTTGGCACGGGATCACATCCAAAGATATAATGCAGTGGAATCCAGATACGTCTTTAGTAAACACTTTTAATCCCAAGCAGTGATACCTAATTGAGGAACATATAAAGTGACAAATCAGAGAAATATTTAATAGAATGAGTCAGAGATAGGATATTCCCAATATTCCAGAGAATGGACAGGAAAGAGTGACTACTCAATGAGCAGTGAGGGAGAGAGAGGCAGTAAGTTCAGGAGTTCGGTTTGGTGGGGTTCAGTTGAGCTCAGAGCAGTTCAGTTCCTGGAGTTCAAATGCAGTCTTTCCAAGTAAAACAATTCAGTCATAAGCAGAGAGTTTGAATAAGTCATGTTGGAAGGCTAAATTGTATGGAGTCTAGAAGCTTCCAGTCCTAGGACTAGGGATAAATAGAAGCACTCTGGGCTCAGCCCATGCTATTATTCGTAAGATTAGGTACAGTGGTTCTCCTCTCATCAAGTGCTCTGAGGAAAGCCAGCAACTTTTACAAAGTATAATGTTGAAGAGTGTGGGGCTTTTAATTCTCATTTGGTATTAGATAGAACTTCTCAGTTTGAGGCCACACTAAAATAAATTTGTTGCAGCCAGATTTCACTGCTCTTTTTAAGGTATTTTGACTCTCTTCCTTGTGATTGGAGTCTCTTTCATTTGAAACAGAATACCATTTGTAATGTACAAATATTTCATGAAATCACATGAAAGTTTTGGAATGAAGGGAAAATTGAGAATTTGGCTATTTCTCATTAAGATTAAATGTTTCTTCGCTGACAAATATCTTCATGAAATAAAAGTATTTTTATTTCTTAGTTTATTTTGCTTCTTTAGCATTTCTTTCAAGTGTAGCTGGAATCAATTACTAATATGAGTTGTGAAAATTTATGTGTTTTATGAGATAGAATGGAGGCTTGAATGTGTATACTTCAGAGCTTGACAAGTGATGTCATAAAGTGCAGAATTTAGAACAACTAGGAAATTCATTGTTCAAAGCCCCAGGACCAATGTTTAGATGGAAACAGCCCATATTATCTATCATAGGTTTGACCTCACTCGAAGAGTATATGAGTTAGAGTAAACACACACTCTCATCTTCTAAGTTGCCCATAAAATGAGAGGAGTCCTCGGAAATCTGTTCTTAGGAGAACCTGTCAGTGACAGGATCATTCCTTCAAAGTTATGACTGAAATGGAACTGTCCTATACATGTTGGTGTCATAGTAGATGCTTCTCATTTTCAGGACATCTACAATGACCATTCAATGTTTCCAACTTTTAAAATTAGTTTATTTTACTTGGATGGGAAAGTTCTATGACAACTAGATTAAATATTCAGTTTATTACATGAAGACAAAGAGAAATTGGACCAAATTCACATACACATGGTAGGTCACAGTCCTCCATTAGGATATGATGTCAGTACATGATGACACTTTTTCAGAGAGAGTCAGACAGCCAGAAATCAACATTGGTCAATTATCTATCTATTCATTCATGCATGTATGTGTATACTTTTAAACTCATGAATATGATATTGCCATAAAATATGCAAGAATTGTCTCTGTCAGACACCAATTTGGTTATGACTATTACCATCATGTTTCTTACTGTGAATATTCATAACTTTAAAAGAAAATTATATGTAATTATAATTGTATAAATGTACCACATTTTCTGTATCCATTCTTCTGTTGAAGGACGTCTGGGTTCTTTTCAGATTCTGGCTATTATAAATAAGGCCGCTATGAACATAGTGGAGCATGTGGCCCTGTTGCATGTTGAAATATCTTCTGGGTATATACCCAGGAGGGGTATAGCTGGGTCCTCAGGTAACACTATGTTCAATTTTCTGAGGTATCGCCAGACTGCTTTCCATAGTGGTTGTACCAGCTTGCAATCCCACCAACAATGGAGGAGTGTTCCTCTTTCTCCACATCCTCGCCAACATCTGCTGTCACCTGTGTTTTGGATCTTAGCCAATCTGACTGGTGTGAGGTAGAATCTCAGTGTTGTTTTCATTTGCATTTCCCTGATGACTAGGATGCTGAGCACTTCTTTAGATGTTTCTCAATCATTCGAGTTTCCTCAGTTGAGAGTTCTTTGTTCAACTCTCTACCCCATTTTTTAATAGGGTTATTTGATGGTCTGGAATCTAGTTTCTTCAGTTCTTTGTATACCTTGGATATTAGCCCTCTATCAGATGTAAGGTTGGTGAAGATCTTTTCTCAATCTGTTGGTTCCCGCTTTGTCCTGTTGACCATATCCTTTGCTTTACAGAAGCTTTGCAGTTTTATGAGATCCCATTTGTCAATTCTTCATCTTAGAGCATACACCATTGGTGTTCTGTTCAGGAACTTTTCCCCTGTGCCCATAAGATCAAGGCTTTTCCCTATTTTCTCTTCTATTAGTTTCAGTGTAGCTGGTTTTATGTGGAGGTCCTTGATCCACTTGGAATTGAGCTTTGTACAAGGAGATAAGTATGGATCAATTTGCATTCTTCTACAAGTTGACCTCCAGTTGGACCAGCACCATTTGTTGAAAATGCTGTCTTTTTTCCACTGGATAGTTTGAGCTCCTTTGTCGAAGATCAAGTGACCATAGGTATGGGGGTTCATTTCTGGGTCTTCTATTCTATTCCATTGATCCTCCTGACTGTCTCTGTTCCAATACCATGCTGTTTTTATCACTATTGCTTTGTAGTACAGCTTGAAATCGGGGATGGAGAGTCCCCCAGAATTTCTTTTATTTTTGAGTGTAGTTTTCGCTATCCTGGGTTTTTTGTTATTCCAAATGAATTTTAAGATTGCTCTTTCTATCTCTGTAAAGAATTGAGTGGGAATTTTGATAGGGATTGCATTAAATCTGTAGATTGCTTTCGGCAAGATAGCCATTTTTACTATATTAATCCTTCTGATCCATGAGCATGGGAGATCTTTCCATCTTCTGAGATCTCCTTCGATTTCTTTCTTCAGGGGTTGAAGTTCTTGTCATACAGGTCTTTTACTTGTTTGGTTAGATTCACACCAAGATATTTTATACTATTTGTGACTATTGTGAATGGTGTCGTTTCCATAATTTCTTTCTCAGCCAGTTTATCCTTTGTGTAGAGGAATGCTACTGATTTGTTTGAGTTAATTTTATACCCAGCCACTTTGCTAAAGTTGTTTATCAGGTTTAAGAGCTCTCTGGTGGAAGTTTTGGGGTCACTTAAGTATACTAACATGTCATCTGCAAATAGTGAAACTTTGACTTCTTCCTTTCCAATTTGTATCCCTTTGATCTCCTTCTGTTGCCTAATTGCTCTGGCTAGGACTTCCAGAACTATATTGAACAGGTAGGGGGAGAGTGGGCGTACTACTCAGATATTAAAAATAATGAGCTCATGAAATTCTTAGGCAAATGGATGGAGCTAGAAAATATCATCCTGAGTGAGATGACCCAATCACAAAAGAACACACATGGTATGCACTCACTGATAAGCGGATATTAGCCCCAAAACACACAATACCTAAGATGCAACGCATAAACCTCATGAGACTCAAGAAGAAGGAGGAAGACCAAAGTGAGGGTGCTTTTGTCCTTTTTAGAATGAGTATCAAAAGATTCAACCAGAGCTCCCAGGATCTAAACTTCCAGCCTGAGAACAGACAGGGGCAAGCTGTCCTCTGAGAGGCTCTAACCAGCAGCTGACTCAGACAGATACAGACATCCAGAGCCAAACAGTGGATGGAGCTTGAGCACTCTTATAGAAGAATAGGCGGAAGGATTGTGGGCCCTAAGGAGATAGGAACTGCAGAGGAAGATCAACAGAGTAAACCAACCTGAACCCTTGGAGCTCTCAGAGACTGAATCACCAACTGTGGAGCATACCTAGTCTACACAGATCTACCTCCATGGGCTGGACCTAGGCCTCCCTGCACATATGTTGTAAATGTGCAGCTTGGTTTTCATGTAGGTCTCAAACATCTGGAGTGGGGGCTATCCCAAAACATGCAGCCTGTATATGGAGTATGGTCTTCTAGCTGGGTGCCTCATCTGGCCTCAATGGGAGAGGAAGCACCTAGCCTCTCAGAGACTTAAAGTGGCAGGGTGGGGGATACAGGAGGAGGGGGTACTCAGAAAACAAGAGATGGGGAAGGATTGTGGGAGGGGGTGACTGGGATGGGTTATAAAGTGAATAAGCAAAAAAAATAAAATTAAAAAGGGAAAAAAAAATTATAATTGTAGCCTTTTATATTGATGCAATTTTTTGTATTATATAAAATATTTCATATAAACATATATTAAATTACCAGACTGTGTATTATCACTATTTGAAAACCATATTATTCAGAATGTAGTCCAAAATTGTATACATATTTATTTAGTTCACACATGTGATTTATTAAAATTATTCTAAAAGAAAACATGGAAATGTTTTTCTTTCTGAAAATTATATCATGTGTTAATTTTTAACAAATCCATCAAAAGGAGATGATCCATTTTTATCCCATTTGTACTTGTGAAGTTAAGAATTGACCCATCACTGAAATGGATATGGAGTTAGTATTTTGGAATAAATGGAATAACCATAAACCACATTATTATGACTTTGATATAAAGACATCTAAAAGGCTCATGTGGTGAAGTATTGGATCACAGTGTAGTTATGTTCAGGTGTAGAGTTTAGGGAAGTAAATTGGCTCCTGGGGACATTAGCGTCATCTATGATTTATCAATAGTGAATTCAGAACTCAAGACATTGAGAATGAAAGAATTTTCAGAGAAGTCTTAGCTTGAGGATGCATATCACTGGGGCTATGCCTTCTGAGGATATATTCTTTCCTTTCTTTCCTCTTTCTCTCTGCTCCTCCTTGACATTAGGCTATCTTCGTTATTAAATGCTCTCTCTGCCATATGATCTACCTTGCTATCAAGATAAGGAACCAACCAACTATGGACTAAAACTTCTGACTCCATGAGCCAAAATAATTCTTTCCTCTCTTAATTTCTTTTTCTCAGATATTCCGCTGCAATGACAGGCACTAGGACAAAAATGCTATTCAATATCCATAAAAATGACATTTTGTCTGTAAGGGATTTGGTAGGCATATGGAACATCTGTCTCAATGTATGCCCTTTGTGTAGTCTTCAAGACTACACAATCATATAAACAAACAAATATCATTGTTTTGTTTATATGATGCGCCTTTGTTAACTAATTACCTTATACTTCCAGATTCTATTATTTGCAATATGTTTACTCAATGAAATGCTGCCCCTATGATGCTCATTCACTGGGGAAACAACTCATTGGTCCTGTTGACAGTCTGTGCAGTTACACAGAGAAGAATGAGAATTGCAACCATTTTATTGTTTGCAAAATGATGCTCATTGTCAACCAAAGTCTGTATCTTACTAAAACTATTTGACATTTTTTTCGTTGTTCAAAACCTTTTTAACATCTTAAAAATAGTATGGTATTTTTCTTTTAGTATTGATTTCTGGATTTTTTAAAATTAGAGATATGAAACTAAGGAAAACTGTCTTCATAAGTTACCTCTCATCACTGTCATGGAGATGGCGGAGAGAACTTGAGCTTGTTCTAACTTGCCTCTCTATGAACAAAAGCAGCTTTGGGAATAATGATTACAGTATATCATTGAAGAAAATCAAGACAGAAACCTGGAGTAGAAATCACAGAGGAACACTGTTGACTTGTTTGCTTCCCCTGGCTTGTCCAGTTATCTTTCTTATAAAACTTCATACTCAGGGATGGCATCTCCATCAATTATAATAATAATAAAAAAAAAGATGCCCGATGAACATTCCATAGCCATTCTGATGTAGGCAATTCTTCCATTGAGGTTTCCTTTTCCAGATGACTCTGGGTTGTCCAAGTTGACAACTAACACCAGCAATAGCAAGTAGAAATAATCATTTTTGCTTAAGGTTTCAAAGGATTCAGTTCATGCCTTCAGGGGATATATTCTTTCCTTTCTTTCCTCTTTCTCTCTGCTCCTCCTTGACATTAGGCATCTTCGTTATTAAATGCTCTATCTGCCATATATGATCTGCTACCTTGCTATCAAGATAAGGAACCAACCAATATGGACTAAAACTTCTGAATCCATGAGCCAAAATAATTCTTTCCTCTCTTAATTTCTTTTT
Organism: Mastomys natalensis; assembly: GCA_021653895.1. Classification (NCBI taxonomy): domain Eukaryota; kingdom Metazoa; phylum Chordata; class Mammalia; order Rodentia; family Muridae; genus Mastomys; species Mastomys natalensis. The sequence goes on along the minus strand of JAJTUV010001626.1, from coordinate 527,907 downwards.
TCAGATATTCCGCTGATATTGTTTGTTTATAACAACAACAAAATGATATTTGTTTGTTTACATGATTGTGTAGTCTTGAAGACTACACAAAGGGCATACATTGAGACAGAAGTCCATATGCCTACCAAATCCTTACAGACAAACTTCTCTCCATCATTTCTGGATCTTTACATGGGGAAGCAGAGCACCAAGTGATGTAGCATGGGATAGAGATTGGTTACCTCTTGATTGACAGAAAGTACTGATAGGGAAACTGGAAGGGTCCAGAGATTACTAATTCATGAATCTTTCCGCATCTTGACTGTACTATTAATAAGGCTGGTCTTGTGATTGCTCAGATAGATAACTACAGTTATTGGTTAACCACATATTCTATTTAGAGAATAGCAATCTATAGCCTTTATCTTGTCTTCATTCTGTTATTTAGTTCACCCAATCTCTTTGCCTCGATTGAGATTTAAATAGAGTGCTCCCATATTTGTGGTGCAGTGATTTTCTGCATTCATAGCCAGTGGTTGTTGTTGTTGTTTTGTTTTATTCTGTTTTTGTTTTTGTTGGTACTACACATCAATACAACTCTTCTTACTAAAGCAATAAGAGTATGTTGAAGGATTCAGAGATTCTGGGTTTCTTTACAGTTAGAGAGACCACGGTTTAAGTTGTGATTTCAAACACTCACTTTGGAAATAAGCTAGAAATTTGACATACTTATTTCTTGTTTTAGTGTTTTTATTGATAAACAATGAAATTGTGGTTTCGGCCAATATATTATGTAAGTAATACAGTAAGGTGAGAACTTTCTCTGTGTTGTTCATAATCATTCTTTTTATATATTTTTTATTGGAAGTACTCCAATATAACAAGAATTTTGCATTCAGTTATGACTAGAGATTTTTAAGTGTGATTTTAATATATATGATATGTTAATTGGCATGTTTGAATAACATTGGAAGGAAATACATCCATACACATACATTTTAGCTATAAAACATTTGACTCATTTTCAGAATTTTAAAGAACAATGACATACAGACAAAAACATTAAAAAGGAAACTATTTAAGAAAAGATAAAAGAAAATAATCAGGTAAGTGAATAATAGGTTTCATCTTTATCTTTGGCCTTTAAAATCATTTAATTTCTTTTTTGTGCTATGAATACATTTGTGGTAATCTTGATTAACTCACTGAATCTACATGATCCTCAAAATTTGGATTTAAGCTTCAATTTAAAATGTGGGAGCCTACTGTGTACTGATTGTCATTACCATCTTCTTTATTTCTAGTTTTTTTTTAATACATTAAACTTTGTACTTTATTTATTAGCTGGTATTCACAAACGGTGGCCATTTTCATCCTCTAGATCTTCTGAATATTATTAAAATTTCTATGGTATCATGGATAAGAGTTTGAGGAATGAACTGTGAGACCAGAACTTAAGAAGATTTCTACAAACAGTGTGAGAAAAAAAAAGATTGAAAAGGTGGAAATAAATGTAGATAATTAAAATGAAGAAAATCAATATCCATACTGTTGTGGTTTGATATTGATTTTGTGTCAAGTTGATATAAATGTCCATAGTTCAAATAAAATATTTTCTTTTCCCTGTGTGCTTATATCTAGAACACTTAGGATATAGACCTCAAAATGTTTGAGCATATGGGTGTACTTAACTTGATTTAAACATTATACCAGGAATGCATGTACTAGACATAAAGCAAATCCATGATTACATATGATCTTTTAAAGATTTATTTTAATTTTGTCTATATGAGTGTTTTCCTGTGGAAGTCAAAACAGGGCACCATGTCCAATAAAAATGAAGTTACAGATGACCGTGCACAAGGATATAGGTTCAGGGAACTGACCCTAGATGTTATACAAGAGCAGAAGCACTTTTATCCCTTGGGTTTCCACTCCAGGCCCATGTACATAAAGATTTATTGTATGTATCAACTAAAAGTAAATTGAACAGAAGTAAACAGACAAGTGTTTTAAATAGTTAAAATTATTAATAGTTAAATTTAGACCAGTGTTTATAGTTCAAATAAAGATGGAAAGAGTGTTTAAATGAGAAAAAAATAATAATTGGTGCTATTTTTGTCATTTCTCCTGACAAGAAGATCTTAGATCAAGAAGGAATGTGAGAAAATCTATAATTTCCATAAACAGCACATTAAATGTTGCCTGTTATTCAAATAGACATCACAGAGACACCAAAAATAAGTCCTTGTGAGTTCATTGGTCAACTATATTTTCTGATAAAATATAGCATAATGTTTAAGATTGAATTTATTGGAATTATATAGATTTGATCACTTGACTGTAATAAAATAAGGACATATGTCCGTTGCCATGCCTTTTGACCACAGGATATACATTTTTCACTGGGATTCATTGTTTCCCTAAGATTTCATTTATCAAATTCTTTCTGTACAAACTCAAATTTGTCTAATGTCAATGTACTCTTTCCTACAATAATATTGACATTACTTTTTATAACAAGCACAGAGACATAAGATGCATCTCTGGCTTAATTTTGACATAGTTAAAAAACATCAAATTCCTTGAGTTTAGGACAATAACCAGATGTGTCATAATTTATGTGTCACAAATATTTAGAAAGATGGATTCAAACTGTTATAGTCTATTTTAAATAGATTACAGATCTAATAGTCAAGTTAAAAGATGTTGAATTAAAGGTACTGAAATGAATTGTAATGTCTTAATTAGTGATAAATAGAACAAATGATATCGAAAAAAATTCTAAAACAAGTTGTATGATTAAAATTTTTATTTTATGTGGTATTATCTAAAATATCAACTTAAGTAATATGTAATTCAAATAAATGTCTACTAAACTAAAATCAGTTTCAAAAAGATTAAACCTAGCCGAATACAAATCCAAGAATATATGAAAACTATTTTGTTAAACTATGGTGACAATTATAATTCTGCAAATGTAACAAAATTGCAAATAGATCTATTTTAGAAATGACTATAATAATCATTATGTTAGAATGATGAAAACAGTATCAGTAATTGGATAAGAAGTCTTATAAAAGAGAATATTGGGGGTTCAAGAGTTATCCTGCATTAGAACTACTGAATGCTATTCAGGGGATGAGTTTTGCAACCCATAAGGCAGTCCTAATTCCAGTTCTGATGGTATCACAAATTTCTCAATCAGGTTTTTTTGATTTAGTCATCTTCCTGAGATAATACATGTAATAATTATAAAGAGTTTAAAAAAATTTGCTAGATAACATCTCAACTTTATCAGTATCCTCAGTCAAGTGATTATGGTCTCCTGATTACATAAAATAATTCCAGCTTGAGTGGAGCCATGATATGCTCTTCTTGCCTCCATGAGCACCTCCACATACCTGGCACACATATAAGCAAAAATTAATCTTGAAATAATATATTCAAAAATGTATTTTCATTAATATAGAACAGGATTGCTCCTTCTAGTCCCTCCCGTGGCCCCTTACTCACTCTTAGAATGATGGCCACTTAGAATGATGGCCACTAATTCTTTGATTATTGTTTTATAACACACACACACACACACATATATATATATATATGCAGAAATAATATAAAAAAAAAAACTTGAGTCTGTTTTTGTGTGTAGGATTCAGGCTGACTATTTTGTATTGGAATAATGAATTAGGGGACATGAATCTTTTTTTAAAAAGGAAGAATTACTACCTGGATCAAAGGTACCAAGTACAGAGTGAAGTCAATGTTCACAAATACAAGGCCTGAGCAAGTTCCTGTGTCATTATGAGGGAGATCACTCAAGAAAATAAAGTGTCACCAGAGTGCAGCCATCAGGAGACTGACAAAAACTATTGGGATAGACAAAATGGTCCTGATGGTGAAGTTTATGATGGATTGTAGAACGCATCATAATGGTTTTGTGTGTAGAAAATTCCTTAGTGCATTTCAGAAGATGTGTAGGAAGCCACCTTGACATTTAACTAGTAACTATGCTCTTAGCTGTATGCTAGGTAGCATTGAATTCTGAGATGATTCTCCTTAGACTACGGAGAAGAAACTCTCTGAGAAATTAGTGATACAGTTACTTTTAACGAAGATAAAATACCATATTTGAAAAATATTTGAAAATATGGTATGTCCAGAATGTCTGATGTGACATCAGTGCGTATGAATCAAATTCTCAGAAGTAATTTCTACCAGCAGAAGTTACCAGTTTAAGAGATACGTGGTACTCTAAAATTCACTCCCAGGTATCTCTCCAAGGGACTTTCTACATTGTATTCTATATAATTTTTTTTATTTTTTAAAAATAGCAGTGAGGTACTAATTTAGCTTTTACATAATTAATCTAAATGGTTTCTAATGTACCTTAACTTGGAAACTTCTTTATTTTGCTGTCAAACTGTAAATTAGTCACATGCTACTCAGAGGCTAAAAGACAAGCTGTAAAATTGTTGAGTACATGTTATATCTCAATCCCTTATATTTATATCATATCTACACTTTGATTTAAATCCAGTTCTGAATACGGAACAAATGAAATCATTTGCCTCAGAAATTTTCTACAAAGGCGATTTTTTTTTTGCATTCAATAATTAGATTACTTGTTTTTGTTAAAATTCATTGCTGAGTAAATACATGTAAAATATACAAAGTATTAAAAAATTTGCTAGATTAAACATTTCCTCATATTATATCATGTAATCCTTTTCAGATTTCAAGTGTATTATGGTCTCCATGATTTTTGTGGAACTTTACATTTATTTTGCTCAAAAACTTATTCAACACTGTGTTAAGATGTGCATCACATTTTAACTTGAGGGGAAAGACTCAGCAGAAGGCAAAATGAAGATGAATTAGCGAAGATACTTAACGTGACTTAGAACATTGTCTCTTCTTCAAACTTATTACCAAACTCCTCTATGTGGATCTTTTCCTCATTGTTTCAGCAATTTATCAAACTCTTTCAGATATATCGGTTAGTAATTTTCCCTTAAAATTGTTTTGCTTTTTTATAAGTGGAAAGAAAGAATCTAAATCTTATTTGTGTAGTCTTTATGAAAAAATATTTAATTGTATTTCTATTCATTGTGTGTGTGCACAGGCAATTGTGAAACAGGTAAAAGTCAGAGCACAGCTTGCAGGAGTCACTTTTCCCTCTCTACAGTGTGGGTCCCAGGAATCGAAATCAGGCCATTGTGCTTGGCAGTAGACAACTTTACCATACTAACCCTCATAGGCCTAAGAATATGTAGCTTCAATTTTACTTCCACATTTCAAACATCCCTACCATAAATCTGATAGTATTTTGAAATAATATGAAATAATATTTACTGTGTTTAGGTAATAGTTGGAGAAGAGTCTATATGTAAGATTCCTACTACAGGTTTGTAAGGCAGATGTAGTGATTAGAGCAGATTAGATAAGTAAGAAAGAGTGAAAATTATTTTTAGTTTTTACCTGTCTGTGTTGGTCAAATTTTCCACAATATAGACAGTAAAAATGAAAAGAGTAGCTATTTCCACCATTTCCATTTCATTAGTTCATCATCAAACATGATCAAACACTTCATGAACATTCCTTGAGTTACAACAGTAAGGCACCTATATAAAATAAGTATTTTGAGGATAACATATCCATTCATTAATATGCTATCGGGATTAGAGAAGTAAAATGAAAAGTTGAAGAAAGAAACAAAAACAGGCCAACATGTAAAGTGTGTTTGTGCACATTCATATTTTCTAGAAGATATCATGGAAGCTTTGTACTAATACAGTCACTTCTGAAAGGAACATGTAATCCTCGCAATGAAAGCAGTTGATAGAATGATTTTCTACAAGCATTGTGATGCTTTGATTTTTTTTTACACTTTAGCCCTGTAGACAAATGACAAGAGAAATAAAAACTGCCTATTATGAATAGACTGAAAAGCTTTTCCATTATGTAGCTGTTGGCTTATCAGGAATGGTATCTCTGTAGCTACAAGCCTCCATAATTTAATCTATTCTTCTGTAACCTCTTATGCTATTATGCAAAAATTAATCTGCTCTCCAAAGAAAGGTAACGACAAAGAAATGTGCCACTATCATGTTAGCTGTGTTTGGGAAATGCTCTTTTTAGTCAATAGCAAGTTTTCATGATATTATTTTACTATTGAAAAAAATACGTTTGTCATCTGTCTTGCAATTGCAAGGAATCATACATTCTCTATAGTCTCATGTTTGATCAGCCCACAGGATCTTCTAGCTGCTTTACTGGTCACTCAAGTACTATCTTCCCAAATATTCTAGAATTTCTTTCAGATTGTATATGAATTCTGGATCTGAAATTTTATCCTTTCAACCTTTTAAAAAGTTATTTTAAAATGATAAGAATCTTAAACATAAGATAATATATGGGCCAAGGATATTTTAACAATAACTAAATGTCATTAGAGACAAGAATCCCACATAATATTTTGAAATACTTGTTCTTTTTAGTTTTATCCATGTAGAGGTTGCTGTTCAGTGAAATAAAGACTGTGCCAACTCTGTCTATAAAGTATTTCACTAAAGTACAGATCAAGCCAAAATCTCTTAGAATTGAAACCCATGTGTTTCTCCATATTTCCATACCTGGAAAGGTTCCATTTCTGTGTCATTAAGCCTGTATTAAAATGTTGGTAATGGGTAAAGATGTAAAGGGCTCCCTGAAAATGTTATACAGGGAAGTGAACTGTATGCCAAGAAATAAGGATGAAAACGCAGTGCAGATTGACTTTGTCAACATGGATCAGACTTTGGGGAGTCTAAAAACAGATGGTTTATTCTCAATGTATTTTTAATCACAGGACAATTTGAAAAAGAAAAGTTCCTAGTATAATATAATCCTTGATATACAAAGAAGCATAACATTGAAACTCAACTCAGGGTCTACACATTTCTTTCAAGAAGATGGGTTCTAAAAGTATACTATCTGTACTAGTTTAAGGGCCTAAGAGTCTGGCCTGGTCTCAGTCATATAGATAGTATAGAGGCCATTTGGGCTATTAATTATCTCTGGTCCCAGTTGTGGAGCTTTATATGGCCTGGCCCAACATATAACACAGATCACTAGTCAGTTAATCATTTACAATTCTCAGCTATCTTGATGGAAGAACATTTTTTCATCTTTTGCATTAGAAAGACAATGCTGTATGCTTCAGGTTCCTGGTTTCTTTGGAGATTCCAGGCTCATGGACCTTTGTGCTATGCTTCCAACAAAGTTGGCCTTTGGAAAAGTACATTTTATTTTATAGGTGCTTTGTATTTAAAGCAAGATTTTCCACACAGACAACCTCTTCTATTATTAGCACTCCTCTGCCTGTAGAGCATGCAGGTTTCACATGATGCTGTTAACTATCTTGATATAGCATCATTACCCTGCTGCCATGTTTTTTATAATAATAATAATTATATTATTATATAATTATATATAATTATCATATTATATATTATATACATATATTATAACATGTAATATCATATATTATATATGTATTATATACTACATGATTATATATTAGGAGTAACTCCTGGTCTTGTATACTTTACAGGTTTGAATAACTTTATAGTAGGGTCTATCTACCATTGGACAATAGACAAAATGGTCACATTAAAATAGCACTGAGTGCTCTTTATTTTCTCTTTTCACTGCACAAAGGAAGGCAATGTTCTCTTGCACTAGGTATAGATTTCATGTTATCTATTTTATGAAATCATAAGATAGTTCCATGTAAGCATGTAGCTTTGTTTTATAAATATTTGTTCTTTGAAAATTTCATATAGGTGTGCAGTATAATATCCCAACTCATCTCCCCTCCAACTCCATGCAATTGTTTGTTTTTTGTTCTTTATAACACCAAGCTCAGTTAGTGTTTACAAGTGCACAGTAGTGAGGCCAGCCACTGAAAAAGAGGCAACCTACTGTTGGCAGCACTGAAAAAGATACAAAGGGCCCAGACATCAAAACTGACTAAGGCATGAAGATATTCTTTCAGGATTAACTTCACGGAGGTTTAAGGTTTGACTTTCTAGGATATTTAAATAGATAATCCTCAAATCCCAGATTCTCACAGTCCAAAGGAAGCACTATGATATTGAGTCACTGATGATATTAACAGAAAATACTCTTTTGTATAAGAGGGGCTTTTTAGGGGTTTTCCTTTAAACCAACCATCCCCTCTCATTCACAAAGTATGTGATACTTTCTTAGAAAAATTGCTCCGTTACCTTTTAGTAGGGTCCAAAGCCACCATAGAACCAGCTTCTTTAAAACTCTAGGGGTACCTAACCTGAGTTTGTACTTTAGGAAAATGTGGCGTGATGTATTGCACCGAGTTGGCTGTGTAAGTCATTCACCAACATCACGAACATAGCATGATCTGAGTCTCAGGTTTGCTCACGAAGCTTCTGTTGTCTCCCCTCTTCACCTTTGCCATCTCATTTCCCTATCATGTTTTATGCAAACCCTCATAATTTGTCATCCCTTCTTGTCTAACATTTTTGGTATCAAGAAGTACCTTTTAAAATGAGAAAACAGAAAGGTTTCTTTCATTCAACAAGCTAAAATCATTATCCAAAACAAGAAATCACCTTCTAACTATTATTCAATATTATTTTCATTGGTAATTGCATGGGAAAGTGAATGGACATAGTCTCTTTTCATATGATAATCTGGTAAGTATCTGAAGATGATATTTTATGAGGTCATTTATTTTCTGAAAAGGTAGTGTTTAAATTATTATTAGTTAAATTAATATTTTATTATTACCATCTTCCTCTGTTATAGTCTATATTTGTCACTATGTCACCTTAAAATGTCTGCAAGTTACCAACTAAATTAAAAAAGCTTGTTCAAACTTGTTTTGCAATTATACTAGATGTTCTTAGAGAATAGATAGCTTACGGGACACTGCCCTCACTGGGGTACTAGGATACTGAGTCTCATAAAGTAGACTGAGGAATACCTTCCTAGCTATTGTACTTTTATGCATTAGGAATTGATTTTGCTTCTTTTCAGTAAGAAAGGATCACTAAAGGCAATATAACCATCAACCAATATTGAGAGTCTTTTTAATCTATTTTCTAGGCAGCTAGCTTGGACATGGAAAACAGATGTTCCACACATACAATCAGAAGGGTGAATTATAAACTATTTTACGTTTCTTTAGAACAACCCCATGTATAGCATTGTCAAAACTCACAGTGAGTCTAAAAAGTGACCTAAAGGAATACATGGAAGACACATTCCATTTGATACTTTTTTTTTTTTTTTAAATCAGTGTTCAGAAAAAACAAATGGCCTGAACAAGCTCAGAGCTGGTTACTGCTCACCTAATCTTCAAAATCTCAATTCAAGGTATTTTTCATTCCCTTTTTCTGCCACTTGTGAAAGAATATGATCAAGTACCGCTATTCATTTGCCTTCTTTCTACTTTCTGGGCTTCTTTTTTATTGTTTTTTTTTCCAGTTATTTAATCTTTGATGCCAACATTTATAATAGTAGAGATGCTAGGTAGGTCTAACTAAGCAGTATCAGCACTGACCAGGAAGATAATCATTGTTAGTTCACCCCATGAGCATTCAGCAGTAGTGTGACTAGCAGTGACTTAGATTCATAGAAGAAAACAGGAATTCTAGCAATCCCACAAGTGCAATTTGGGCTATTATCATTATAATGCTACTATAAATTTACAGGTGCATTTTTTTTCAAATAGATTTTAAACTTAGCTGTAATTTTTAGCATTGGTTAAATGGCATTTGGAAGGACTAGTTAAAATGTAGCTTTAATGGTTTTGTCCTTAAAAATGAACTTAGAAACAGATGAGTTTTAGGCAAAGTGGGGTCATTTGCATGACTTCTTTGCTATTCATTGTCTTATTTTTAATCACTAGTGAATATTTATTTGCAGCATAAACTGATTATGAATGGCATTATCAGTAAGGATACATTAAGTTTATGCTCTGGGGGGGGGAGGAACAGAAAATCTAGATTGACCCAAATGCTTCTGTATCAGATAAATTCTCATTACAATTACTGTATCGATCAAGTATAAGAGAAAAGGAAATGAAAATTTGACAGAAATTATTGAGTCCACAGATACTTAGTAATATCTGACTCTAAGAGGTAATTAATAAACAGTAGCACAAAGGAATTATGTAATTTGTTGAAAACTCCAGTATTTTTTCCTTATACAAAAGAGACAATCACCGGGGGAGTAACGTTCAGTACTCTGTGTATTTCTAAAGCAGGTGTCCATGCATAGAAAAGAAATTTGGGTTTTTATCTTTTCTTTTTTTTTTTTTTAATTTTTTTTTTCAGCAAATCAAAAAAATTTAAAAAGCATTCAAACAGAATAAAATGAAAAGAAAAAACAAGCAAAATACAAGGGTCAGATATACTTATACAAGAATTCTATAGAGCCTTCAAAAAGGCAACACTTTTTGAGTTATGTTTAAAAAAATTCAGAACCCCCAATAAGCTCCTTAACAAAGCAAATAATATTGAAAATTGAAATCAAGTGTAAACCCAAACAAAAATATATAAATTATAGTCCAGTATCCCTCATGAATATACATACAAAAATTCTCAATGAAGTAGTTGCAAACTGAATACAAGAGATATAAAAAAAATAATATTCCTGAATAATGAACAACTTTTTTTGGGTTTTTTTTTTTAGAAGACCGTACTCCATATAAGGCTGCCTGTTTGGGATAGCCCTCACTCCAGATGTTTGACCTACATGAAAACCAAGCTGCAATTTACAACATATTGTGCAGGGAGCCTAGGTTCGGGCCCATGGAGGTAGATCTGTGTAGAATTAGGTATGCCCACGGTTGGTGATTCAGTTCTGAGAGCTCCAAGGGTTCAGGTTCGTTTACCTGTTTTTGATCCTTTCCTGTGCAAGTTCCTATCCCTTGGGCCCACAATCCTTCCACCTATTCTTCTTTAAGAGTCCTCAAGCTCAATCCACTGTTTGGCTCTGGATGCCCGTATCTGTCTGAGTCAGCTCTGGTTGAGCCTCTCAGGGACAGCTTGCCCCGTCTTTCTCAGGCGGAGGTTTCATCCTGGGAGCTTTGGTTGAATCTTTTGATACTGTTCTAAAAAGGACAAAAGCACCCTCACTTTGGTCTTCCTCCTTCTTTTTTGGTTTCTTGGGGGTTTATGCATGAATTTTAGGTATTTTTGTGTTTTTGGGGCTAATATCTGCTTATCATGAGTGCTTTACCAGTGTGTTCTTTGTGATTGGGTCATTCACTCAGGATGAAATTTTTCCCCCGTTTTTTGGATCTTAGCCAAACTGACTGGGGGGGGTTTTTGGGGTTTTTTTTTTTTTCCCCGGGGGGGGAAAATTTTTTAAAGTTTTAAATTTTTTCCCTTTTAATTTTTTGTTCAACCCCCCCCCTTTTTTTTTTTTTTGGGGTTTTTTTTTTTTTTTTTTAAATTTTTTTTTCCCCCAAATTTTTTGGAAAAATTTTTTTTTGGGGGGCCCCTTTTTTTTTTTGTTTTTAAAAAATTTTTTTTTTTTTTTTTAATTTTTTTAAAAAACCCCGGGGGTTTTTTTTTCCCCTTTTTCCCCAAAAAAGGGTTTTTCCCCATTTTTTTTTTTTTTGGGGGGGGTTTTATGTGGAGGCCCTTTATCCATTTTTAATTTTTGTACAAGGGGAAAAAAAATTTTTTTTTTTTTTTTTTCCCCCCCCGGGGGGGAAAAATTTTTTTTCCCCTTTTTTTTGGTTTTGGAATTTGTTAAAAGGGGGGTTTTTTTTTTTTTCCTTTTTTCCCCCCCTTTTTTTCCTTTTTTTTACCCCCTTTTTTTTAAATTTTTAAAAAAGGGGAAAAAACCCCCCCTTTTTTTTTTTTTTGGGGGGTTTTTTTTCCCCCTTTTTTTTTTTTAAATTTAAAAAATTTTTTTTTCTTTTAAAAAAGGGGAAAAGGGAAAAAAATTTTTTTTTTTTTTGGGGGAAAAATTTTTTTTTTTTTTTAACCCCCCCGGGGGGTTTTTTTTTCTGAGATCTCCTTTTTTTTTTTCAAGGGGGTTGAAGTTTTTTTAAAATTTTTTTGCTTGGTTAATTCCCCCCCTTATTTTTAATTTTTTTTTTGGGGGGGTTTTTTTTTTTCTTTCCCCTTTTTTTTAAAAAAGGGGGTTTTTTTTTTTAAATTTAAAAAAAAAAATTTTTTAAAAAAAAAAAAAAAATTTTTTTAAAAAATTTTTTAAAAAAAAAATAAAAAAAATTTTTTAAAAAAAAAATTTTAAAAAAATTTTTCCCCCAAAAAACCCCCCCCCCTTTCCCCCCCCAAAAAACCCCCCCCAAAAACCCCCCAAAAAAACCCCCCCAAAAAAATTTTTTTTTTTCCCCCCCCCCCCCCCCCCCCCCCCCCTTTTATCCCCCCCCTTTTTTTCCCCCCCCCTTTTTTTTTCCCCCAAAATTTCCCCCCCCCCCTTTTTTTTTTCCCCCCCCCCCCAAAAAAAAAAAAAAAAAAACCCCCCCCCAAACCCCCCCCCCCCCCCCCCCCAAAAAAACCCCCCCAAAAAAAAATTTTTGGGGAAAAACCCCCCCCTTTTTTTTCCCCCCAAAAAAAAAAAAACCCCCCCCCCCCCGGGCCCCCCCCCCTTTTTTTTTTCCCCCCCCCAAAATTTTTTCCCCCCCCTTTAAAAAAATTTTTTCCCCCCCCCCCCAAAATTTTAAAACCCCCCCCCCCCAAAAAAATTTTTTCCCCCCCCCCCCCCCCCCTTTTTTCCCCCAAGGGGCCCCCAAAACCCCCCCCCCACCCCAAAAAAACCCCCCAAAAAACCCCCCCCCCCCCTTTTTCCCCCCTTTTTAAACCCCCCCCCCCCCCCTTTTTGGGGCCCCCCCCCCCAAAAAAAACCCCCCCCCCCCCCCAAACCCCCCCTTTTCCCCCCCCCAAACCCCAAATTTTCCCCCAAAAAAAAATAAAACCCCCCTTTTTTTTTGGGCCCCCCCTTTAAAAAACCCCCCCCCCCCTTTTTCCCCCCCCCCCCCCCCCCCAACCCCCTTTTTTTTTCCCCTTTTTTTTCCCCCCCCCCCGGGTTTTTTCCCCCCCCTCCCCCCCCTAAATTTTAAAAAAAACCCCCCCCAAAAAAAAACCCCAAAACCCCCCCCCCAAAAAACCCCCCAAAAAAAACCCCCCCCCCCCCCCCCCCAAAAAAAAAACCCCAAAAAAGGAAAAAAATTTTTTTTTTTTTTTTAAAAAGGGGGGAAAAAACCCCCCCCCAAAAAAAAAAAACCCCCCCCCCCCCCAAAACTTCTTTTTGTTCTAGAGCTTTCAGGTGTGTTTTCAAGCTGCTAGTGTGTTCTCTCTCCAGTTTCTTTTTGTATGCACTTAGAGCTATGAGCTTTCCTCTTAGCACTGCCTTCAGTGTGTCCCATAGGTTTTGGTATGATGTGTCTTCATTTTCATTAAATTCTAAAAAGTCTTTAATTTCTTCCCTGACCCCATTATCAACGAGTAGAGTATTGTTCAGTTTCCATGTGAGTGTGGGCTTTCCATTGTCTTTGTTGTTATTGAAGACCAGCTTTAGACCATGGTGATCTAATAGGATGCATGGGATTATTTCGATTTTTTTATATCTGTTGAGGCCTGTCTTGTGACCAATAATATGGTCTATTTTGGAGAAGGTACCATGTGGTGCAGAGAAAAAGGTATATTCTTTTGTTTTTGGGTGAAATGTTCTATAGATATCTGTTAAGTCCATTTGGTTTAAAACTTCTGTTAGTTTCACTGTACTTCTGTCTAGTTTCCGTTTCCCTGATCTGTCCAGTGCTGAGAGTGGGGTATTGAAGTCTCCCACAATTATTGTGTGAGGTGCAATATGTGCTTTGAGCTTTAGTAAGGCTTCTTTTATGAAAGTGGGTGCTCTTGCATTTGGTGCATAGATGTTCAGAATTGAGAGTTCATGTTGGTTGACTTTTCCTTTGACAAATATGAAATGACCTTCCTTATCCTTTTTATATCTTTAAGTTGAAAGTCAATTTTATTCGATATTAGTATGGCTACTCCAGCTTGTTTCCTAGGACCATTTGCTTGAAAAATTGTTTTCCAGCCTTTTACTCTAAGGTAGAGTCTGTCCTTGTCACTGAGGTGGGTTTCCTGTATGCAGCAAAAAGTCGGATCCTGTTTGCGTATCCAGTCTGTTAGTCTATGTCTTTTTATTGGGAATTGAGTCCATTGACATTAAGAGATATTAAGGAGAGGAGACTGTTGCTTCCTGTTATTTTTGCTAAAAGGGGAGGCATTGTTTGTGTGGCTATCTTCTTTTGGGTTTGTTGGAGGTGGATTACTTTCTTGCTCTTTCTAGGGTATGATTGCTCTCCTTGTAAGGGGTCTTTCCTGCTATTATTCTTTGTAGTGCTGGGTTTGTGGAAAGATATTGTGTAAATTTGGCTTTGTCATGGAATATCTTGGTTTCTCCATCTATGGTAATAGAGAGTTTTGCTGGGTATAGTAGCCTGGGCTGGCATTTGTGTTCTCTTAGGGTCTGCATGACATCTGACCAGGATCTTCTGGCTTTCATAGTCTCTGGTGAGAAGTCTGGTGTAATTCTGATAGGTCTGCCTTTATATGTTACTTGGCCTTTTTCTCTTACTGCTTTTAAAATTCTTTCTTTGTTTTGTGCATTTTGTGTTTTGATTATTATGTGACGGGAGCTATTTCTTTTCTGGTCTAGTCTATTTGGTGTTCTGTAGGCTTCTTGAATTATTATGGGCATCTCGTTCCTTAGGTTAGGGAAGTTTTCTTCTATGATTTTGTTGAAGATATTTACTGGCCCTTTAAGTTGTGAATCTTCACTCTCTTCTATGCCTATTATCCTTAGGTTTGGTCTTCTCATTGTGTCCTGGATTTCCTGGATGTTTTGTGTTAAGAGTTTTTTGCATTTTTCGTTTTCCTTGACAGTTGTGTCAATATTTTCTATGGTATCTTCTGCACCTGAGATTCTCTCTTCTATCTCTTGTATTCTGTTGGTAATGCTTGTGTCTGTGACTCCTGATTTCTTTCTTAGGTTTTCTATCTCCAGAGTAGTCTCCCTTTGTGATTTCTTTATTGTTTCTATTTCCATTTTTATGTCCTGGATGGTTTTGTATAAATCCTTCACCTGTTTGGTTGTGTTCTCTTGTGATTCTTTAAGGGCTTTTACCTGTTTACCTGTGTTCTCCTCAATTCTTTGAGAATGTTATTTATGTCCTTCTTAAAGTCCTCCATCATCATCATTAAAAGTGATTTTAGGTCTGACTCTTGCTTTCCTGGTGATATGGGAGTTCAGGGCTTAATGTGGGAGAACTAGGTTCTGATGATGACATGTGTTCTGGGTTGCTGGCCCTTGTATTCTTGCGCTTGCCTTTTGCCATCTGGTTCTCCTTGGTGCTACCTGTGCTGTCTCTGGCTGGAACCTGTCTTTCCTGTTCTCTTGGTTGTGTCAGAACTGTTTAAGTTGGGTGTCGCTGCTGAGGTTTGAGCTAGGGCCCAGGATCTGCTCAGTGCTTTGGTCCGGACCGGAAGGAATCAGTGCTCTGGGCCAGGAGTGAGTTCCTGGATCCCTGTGGGACCTGGTTACTCCCTGTTTGGGGCAGGTGTTGCTGCCTCCTTGCTTAAGAAGCTGCTCCCAGGATCTAAACCTCCAGCCTGAGAACAGACAGGGGCAAGCTGTCCTCTGAGAGGCTCTAACCAGCAGCTGACTCAGACAGATACAGACATCCAGAGCCAAACAGTGGATGGAGCTTGAGGACTCTTAAAGAAGAATAGGTGGAAGGATTGTGGGCCCTAAGGAGATAGGAACTGCACAGGAAGATCAACAGAGTAAACGAACCTGAACCCTTGGAGCTCTCAGAGACTGAATCACCAACCGTGGAGCATACCTAATCTACACAGATCTACCTCTATGGGCTGAACCTAGGCCTCCCTGCACATATGTTGTAAATGTGCAGCTTGGTTTTCATGTAGGTCTCAAACATCTGGAGTGGGGGCTATCCCAAAACATGCAGCCTGTATATGGAGTACGGTCTTCTAAAAAAAAAAAAACAAAAACAGTTGTTCAGTTATTCATGGAATATTAATTTTTTATATCTCTTGTATTCAGTTTGCAACTACTTCATTGAGAATTTTTGTATGTATGTTCATGAGGGATACTGGACTATAACTTATATATTTTTGTTGGGTTTACACTTGATTTCACTATTTCAATATTATTTGCTTTGTGAAGGAGCTTATTGTGGTTCTGAATTTTTTTAAACATAACTCAAAAAGTATTGCTTGTTTGAAGGCTCTATAGAATTCTTGTATAAGTATATCTGACCCTTGGTATTTTGCTTGTTTGTTTCTTTTCATTTTATTCTGTTTGAATGCTTTTTAAATTTTTTTGATTTGCTGAAAGTAAAAATTAAAAAAAAAAAAAGTAAACCAATTAAAAAGCAACAAAAGAAAAAAAAAAAAAAATAGAAGCTGCTCGAGTTAGAGCTCCTGGGAGCCATGCTTCCTCTGGGTTCTGTGAGATTGGGTGCAGAGTTGCCGCCTGATCTGCTGAGCGCCCAGGCCCAAACCGGAAGAAACCAGTGCTGGGGCCAGGAGTTTGTACTTGGGTCCCAGTGGGTCCCGGTTACTCCCTATTTGGGGCAAATGTTGCTGCCTCCTTGCTTAAGGAGCTGCTTGAGTTGGAGTTCCTTGGAGCTACGCTTCCTCTGGGTTCTGTGAGATTGTGTGCAATATTGCTGCCCGAGATCTGCTGCGCGCTCAGGTCCAAACCAGAAGGAACCAGTGCTGGGGCCAGGAGTGAGTACCTGGGTTCCGGTGGGTCCCAATTACTCCCGGTTTGGGGCAAGTGTTGCTGCCTCCTTGCGTAGGAAGCTGCTTGGGTTAGAGCTCCTAGGAGCCCTGCTTCCCCTGGGTTCTGTGGGATTTGGTGTAGAGCTCCCGCCTGGGATCTGCTGGGAGCTCCGACCTAGACCGGAAGGAGCCGGTGCTCCGGGCCAGGAGTAAATCCCTGGGTCTCAGTGGGTCCCGGTGGGTCCCAGTTACTCCCTGTTTGGGGTGGGTGTTGCTGTCTCCTTACCAGAGGTACTGCCTGGGTCAGAGCTGCTGGGTGCCCCAATTCTGCCGGGTTTTGTGAGGTTCAGTGCAGAGCTGCCTCCAGGATCTGCTGCCTGGGCCCAGACCGGAAGCGGAACCGGTGTTATCTTTTCATAAAAATAGCTAGGTAGGTGTGGAAAGCCATGGCAAGGCCTTCCTCCTGGCAAACACTCATCCTTGGCTCTCCTATCTACTATTCTTCTTTCTGCTTACCTTCCATGATTCACTTGCTGTATTTTCAGTTCTCAGAACTTCAAAGAAGACCTCATAGGAACCCACCTTAGTAACCCTTCCTCCTGATCTTTAGATTTAGCCAACATCCTGCTAGATAGATGTTTTTGGAACCCTTGGTAATGAGAAGGCTTTTGAGAACAACAGGTATAACCTAGTTAGACCCAACAGCTGCAGCTAGCTTCCTCCACCTGCAAAACCCTCTTTCCTTTCCTACCCTTCCCCATATTATGTCTTCAGAGTATATAACCCGTGTGAACAATAAAATCTTTGCCAGCTTGATAAGACTTCTTGACTTGCTGTGCCTTATTATTTTCTCATGCATCTCAGTCCTCTTCACAGGGTCTAAGGGTCCCATTTGATTGTCCAGCTAGACTGGACAGGTAGGTAGATAGGTAATAGAAATTAGAGAAAATGGTTTGCTTGCATGTCCCAATCATAGTTCAAGATGACAGAAAGTCAGTGTAGGAATTCAAGACAGGTCCTGGACGTAGGAAGTGAAGCTTAGGCCATTGAAGAATGGTTTTTATTGGCCTGTTCCTCATAGTTTGCTGAAGCTGATTTCTTCTATAACTCAAGAGCACCTGCCCAGTATTAGCAGTATCTTCTGTGGTATCAACCCAATATATCCAGTCATGAGTAAAGAAAATACCTGATTGTTTATAGGTTAGAAGTCCAAGAAAATGACTTCATGAGTATATAAACATTGTCTCATACAAGGCTGATCTTTCTGTAATATCTTCCATAACCTGTAAAGAACGAAGAGTTCTTTAGACAAATATGCAAATCTAGGTTACCAACTTAAGTGTCTTATCATAAACACTTTGGCATTGGTCTTATCAACACTTCATTTAGAAGTAAAATCACTGTGTATCCTAGGGTCACTTCAGCAAAGCATTACAATTTAATTATTTTATGGAAAATGTCAAGAAAAATAATAGTAAGATACTTTGTGGGGGTCTAATTAAAAATTATGAAATGAGTATAAAAATACCATAGCATTAATATCATCTAAGCAGACTTCCAAGGTTTCAGAATAAACCTATATAGTCAATCTCTGAGTCATTATTTCTCATTTTAAAATGTAAGCTCTCAAACAAAATGAGTAATTAATGATATAATTTATGGTTATTATATTCTTCATTTTCACCAATCAATATGTTAAAGTATTTTAATAAATCATGAGTTAAAAGCTTCTAGTACATTAGAGATATATTTCCATTCCTTCTAAAATTTCCAAAACCTATCATAGTCATTGAATTCCTTAGGGATAGAGATTCTAAATTTTACTTGATATAAAGATTGAGACTAGTATTACAGAAAAAGATATAAAAGAGAAAAGTTATGGTTATTTGTTTGTGTATTTGTTTTTGATGGATTGATTCATAGTAGGCTCAGCAGCTAGGTCTTAAAGCAGCCACTGTGAAAATATATTCCCGGAGTCATTTGTGGCACACATCAAGGACTGACTCATTTTAGAAACCACAGAAAGAAATGGAGATGGATTCACACTGAGCTGGAAATAGTTAATCTTAGACTTCAGAGAAGAATACTGATGAACAAAGAAGCAACATTTGCCATAGGGCAACTGTATCCATTAAGAAAGGGTAGTCAATTTCTTATAGCAGAAAACTTTGTTTGTTTGTTTTTCTCTACAAAAGTATTTTATGACCTCAAAAGTATATTCAGATCACACGGTGGAATCCCATTTAAATAATAATTTCAAACCTCATACGTTCTAATTTTATTAACACTAAATCTGCCTGTGTTTGTTTTAGTTGTTATTGTTTGAGTTTTGTTACTATTCCAGATATTTTAAATGTTTTAAAATAATTGCTTGTATAGATGCTGATTTGTAGTTACAGAGAATGTGAAAATCTGTACAGAGAGGGGTGGATCAGTGGCATTTAAATGACAATCACGCAGGAAATGGCATTGCCAAGGGGAATTAGAAGTAGCATGCAGGGCTGGTGTTTCTGACATATGGATGCACACCAGAGTGGCAGAGTCTGATATTATTTCCTTAAAGACTGCTATTGTGTTTAGCACTAAATGTGGGATAGAATTTTATAGGGTCGGCGTACAATGTTGTTGGAAGAATTTTGATAGTTCATGGTGGAAGAATGCACTTCCTTGTCCTTTATGTGTGAAGAATGTTTAATATGTCTCATACATTACAGTATGAAGTTGCTTCTGTTCAGAGGCAACATGGTAACAACTAAACCCTTTATACAATTATAAGTGATGTCACTTTTTTCTTCTTTTTATTCTCCAAAGCAGGTCATATCTCTTAAAATGTAATTTTGCTAGCATTTAGAAGATTGTTGTCTATAACCATATTACCATCCCCAACTATTAGTAATTCCTCTGTAATAGAATTAAATTACTTTTCCCATTTTTATGTGATTCATCTATTGTGTGTGTCTATTGGAGAATGCATCCATCATTTGTTGATTTGGGGCTTTGTCACATGATCATTTGGCCAATGAGATGCAAGCAAAATATATATTATCCATCCATCTTGGCTGATTCTGTAGTGATTGCATAGCTCCTCTTGAGTTGTTTGACCATTCCTCTTAGTCATGACAGAGCCATGAAGCTCCTATACTATCGAAGACACAAATGAGACTCATAATCATTCGGTTTGCCAAGAAACAACATGGCATCCAGATCTCAGTCAGAGTGAAATCAAGGACAGATGAAAAGCTCAGAACATGCTTCCCCGTTTAAAAGGCATTAAACCTTGAGTTCAGCACAGTTACCACAGCAAAAAGACATTGTACAAGGCAAACAACCAAAGGAAAAGAGCCCCAAGAGAAGGCATAAGAGTCAGCCACTGGCTCATTCACACACTCAAAAGTCCCATCAAAATTCTAAACTGAAAACCAGAATATACACAGAAGCCCTGGTGCAGACTGACTTAAGCCCTGTGATTGTTTCTTCAGTCTCTGTGAGTTCATATGAGCTATGCTCAGTTAATGTAGGGGGTCTTGTTCTCCTGGTGTCCTCCATCCCATATGACATGTACACTCTTTCTGCTTCCCCTTTTATGGAGTTCCATGAGATCTGAGAGGTGAAAGTTGAAGAGACATTTCACTTAGAGTTCGGTGTTCTAAGATCTCTCTATCTCTACATGATGTCTGGATCTGAGTCTCTATATGAGTCATCTGATGCAGGAGAATGGTTCTTTGATGATGTCTGAATAAGGCAGTGAATAGAGTAGAATATCATTAGGAGTCGTTTTATTGTTTCCTTTCTGTTCCTTTTTCCCCAATAGTTTTTGGTTTTTACCCTATGTCACTGGGTTATCTAGTCCATGTTTCTTGGACACCCAAACAGTCTCAGGTATGGGTTCAATCTCATGGAGTGGACCTTAAGTCAAACCTGACACTGGTTGGTTTTTCCCACAAGTTTTATGTCACAATTGCCCTAACATATTTTGAAGGAAGGACAGATTGTAGTTCAAACTTTTTGTGGCTGTGTTGGTGTTTAGGTCTCTCTTTTTGATAGCCTGTGGAGCACCTTCTTGTACCAAATAGACATAGGTGTGAAGGGTCTGTGAAGTCGCCAGCCAGAACTCTCAATGTTCAGTGACTTGTGGGGGTGTTGTTTTCAACAGGGCCTTGCTAGCAGCTTATGGACAGCAACTTATTCTCTTGAGAACCGTATGGAACATTTGGAGATTTCCATGGGACCCCTTTGGCTGAAATTTCAATTGTATGTAACCTAGTCCTGGTACTGGAAGCTTCATTTGGTGATAAGAGATGGCCAGTTGGGAATCTGTTTCCTACAAATTTTGAAGACTTGATTAAGGTTGTCTTTATAAAGCATATATGGGCTGATCTGAGGCCTCCAGCACATATGTAGCAGAGGACTGCCTTGTCTGGCCTTAGAGGGGGAGAATATGCCTGATCCTGTAGAGATTTGATGCAGGCTGGGGGGTGGGGGGTGGGGGGGACACAGGGTGGGGCAACCTTGCAAAGGCTAGGGAGGAGGGATGGGCTAAGGAACTCTGTGAAGGGAGACCAGCAGGTGGCAACATTTGAGATGTAAGTAAATAAAATAATTAATTTTAACTTTAATTAAGTTAAATTAATTAAAAATTTAATTACATTTTAATAAAAATTTAATTAAAAAACATTGCCTTTATATATTTTAGAAAGTTACCACAGCACTAGGTTTCCATGCTACCCTTGTGTTATTGATCTTAACCATTCTGACAGGTGTAAGATGGAGTCTCAAAGAAGTTTTGATTTGCATTTCCCCTATGGCTAAGAATTCCATTATTTAAGTATTTGTGAGCCATTTGTGTTTCTCCTTTTAAGAATTCTCTATTTAGATCTGTATCACATGTATTAAGTGAATTATATTTTATATCTAGTTTCTTGAGCTCTTCATATATCTTAGTTATTAGTCCTCTACTGGATAGAGGACACCCTCTGACGGTCTGGATTTCTAAAGAAATATTGTTTAAATTTGGCTTTTTAATAATATATCTTATCATCTCCACCTATGGTGATTGAAAATTTTGAGAATATAGCAGTTTAAGCTGGCATCTATGGTCTCTTAGAGTTTGCAGCACATCTATCTGTCCAGGCCCTTCTGGGTTTTTAAGTTTCCACTGAGGAGTCAAATGTAATTCTGACAGGTCTGCTTTATATGTACTTGGTGTTGTATTTTATTTAAAAAGAGGAAAGCCAGGATGTGTTCTGTAGAGTGCAGTATGGTGAGGTGAGGTGTGCCTCAATGGACCCATGAAAAGGGATTTCTTCCCCCTGAGGTACTAGCTATAGGATGGATATAGTATAGAATAGAATTTGTTTAGGGACATGGGAAGGGGAGTTGAGAAGGGAGTAAAGACAGACAGACAGACAGACAGACACACACACACACACACACACAGAGAGAGAGAGAGAGAGAGAGAGAGAGAGAGAGAGAGAGAAGAGAGAGAGGCACAGAGAGAGTAAGAGAGAAAGAGAAGGGGCCAAACATCCTCTTCGATGGCCTAAGTTAACTAACTGTTGGTGTTGAACCTAGAAGGAATATTCATACTTGGGCTTTTTCTTTTGTAGCTTTTAATATTTTCTATGTTCTGTATATTTATTATTTTGATTATGATGTACTGAAGGGATTTTCTTTTATGGTCTATTCTATTTGGTGTTTTGTGTGTTTCTTGTATCTTTGTACAGGCGCTTGCCTCTTTAAGTTAGGAAAAAAATTTTTTTCTATGTTTCTGTAGAAAGCATTTTCTGGGTCTTTGAGCTGGATTTCTTATCTTTCTTCCACTTCTGTGATTCTTGGATTTGCTCTTTTCATAGTATTCAAAATTTCTTGGATGTGGTTTTTTTTGGGGGGTGGTCAGGAAATTTTTACATTTAATATTTTCTTTGACCATTGTATCCATTTTGTCTGTCATATCTTCAATGTCTCTCATCCTTTGCATTTTGTTATTGAAGCTTGCTCCTGTGGTTCCTTTTCCAATTTCCAAATTTTTTCATTTCCAGATTCCCCCCAATTTGAGTTTTCTTTATTGATTCTATTTTCCTTTTCAGGTCTTCATCAATTTCTAAAATTTCCTTCCATTGCTCGTTTTTCCTGGATTTCTTTAACGGATTTATTAATTTCCTCTTTAAGGACCCCATTTATCTCCCATACAGGTGGGTTGAAAGGTGCCCCTGTCCCCGACCGTAGGCCTCAGTAGTGTTGAAATATTCAAGGCTTGCCATGGTAGGGTGACTGAGCTCTAGTGGAGACATACTACCCTGGCTGGTATTGATTGTCTTTTTATGTTGGTATCTAGGGATCTGGGATGCTGATGATTATAGGTCTAGATGCCGATTATAGCTTTGTTTTTATTGGGTGAGTGTTTTATTCCCTAATTTCTGTTGCCCCTCTGGAATTTCAGACAATGTAATGGTTGTCTTTTGTCTGGTAGGACATTTTCTGTGGACCTGATAGGTATGGCCACTGGGGTTTCCAGGGAAACTGTATTTCTGGGTATCAGGAGCTGTCACTTAGGAAGGGGGGTATGCTAGAAGTCTAAAGGGTTTTACAGAATGGAAAAGAGAAGATTGTTCAACCAGGATCTGCTTGTTCAGTCTCCTTGGAATAGGGTAGACAATGAAAAGAGCTCACTATGTAAGGTCTGCCATAGCACTGGGCATGAGACTGAGGGATTGGGTCAGGGGAACAGAGAGATAGTCTACAGTCAGTTTACCTGGTTCCCTGGTAGGAGTCCTTGTTGATTAGCAGGGATTACCACCTGGAGTTGGGGGCTGGGATAAAATAATCAGTGGGAGTGGAGATGTTAGAAGGGAAAGACCTATGAGATCCACAGGAGATGGAGCAGGAGGTGGGGGTGGGGGATGGGGGTGCTAGAAAGACTGCAGTAGGTGTTCAATTGCACAACTGGGGTAGAGACTGAAGGACTGCATCAGGGGAACAGCGGGTGTGATCTACAGTCAATTTACCTGGTTCCCTGGTAAGAGTGGCTTGTTGGTCAGCAGGAGGTGGCTGCCGAGTTAGGGGCTGGAATAAATCAAGGAATGGAAGAAAGGAGAGTTAGGAGGGGAAAGTGTGGGATCCACATGAGATGTGGGTGGGGGTGGGGAAGATGGAAAGTTATAGAAGCTGTTCAGTAGCATAATTAGGAAAGAGACTGGGGAATTAGATTTGGAGGGGAGTGAGGGCTGGTAAAGGTCTTTAGTTAGCTTATCTGTTTCTGCTTAACTTGTGTATTCTCTGGGACAACACGCTGGTGTTGGAGCTTGGGATAATAAGATGTGTTCTGGAAAGGAAGGTCAGAGGAGGAGATCTTTATGATCCCTTGGGTAGGGGTTCAGAGGAAAGGGAGACCACAGTAAGTTTTCTGCTAAAGATCTGAGGATGAGACTGGGAAGATTGGGACTGGAAGGGCAGAAAGAGAGGTGAAGAGCTGCAGGTAGCCTACCTGCATCTCTGGCAGAAGTGGTCTTGAGGGTGATGAGCAAGTGCCTGCCACTGAATGATATTTATATTTCCCACAGAGTCACAGCATGGTTGTCTGGCCCTCCATATGATCAATTGCTTCATTTTAGAAGGCCTTATACAAATTTGTAGGCTTTCACTGTGGTTTTAAATCACATTATTCTAGTGACAAAGTGGCAAAAATCCTTTTATCTTCTAATTTGTGACCTGTATGCATTTTCTCAGTTAAGTTTCTTAGTGGTTAAACGTTTGATCTGTTTTTATTGGGTTACGTGTCTTACAGTTGACGGTGAAGAGTTGTGCTTCAGCTCTCAAATAATACATTCAGCAAAACAAATACTCTCGAGGTAGCTTTAAACTGACTGCGGCTCTGGTTTTCATTTTAAAATAGTTTTATACGAAGAGAAGAAGACTTGGAATGTGATATAAAGTCTAATCTGTCTGGTTTTCTTTATATTAATTTTGAATATTCTGTTATAACTAAAGATATTTGCTTAATCTGCTATAATAGACTTATACCTTCTCTCAAAATTTTTTTTACAATTTTAAATTGCGTGTGTGTGCATGTGTGTGTGTGTGACTGTGTGTGATTTCCATATGTAAGTTCTTTATTAGTATAAGAAAAGCTATAAGATCATTCCTTTAAAATATGAATATTGAATATTTTCACTGTTGTTAGTTAAATGTTTACTTCCATTGAATTACAATTTCAGCAAAAATGTTTCAATAGGAATCATATATTTTCCCACTATCTTTCATTTTTATTAGAAATGATTATGAAATAGTTCACCAATAGTTCTCCAAATTACCACCATTTACCACCTGAAGGTGCATAGCACTTTTATTTTCCACAGATCTTTTATTGTTATGAACTTCTTGTGTTATAGTTGAAATTATAGTCATCTTTGAATCTTTATTCTGTTCCTTTATTTCATTGTTATCTACAGTAACTTTAAGAGTATGTAGGCAAGGAACTGAATAAGAATTCACCACAGAAAACTTCACCTATGTCTTACTAACTATGAGTCCCCAAACACAGATGTTCTTTTGTGGTTTTGTCCTTGTATGAGAAACCCAGGAACTGGGGTGCTGTTTCAACTTTTATGCACACACACATGTGCACACGCAAATGCGTACATACACACATACACAAACACACACACACACACACACACACACACTCACACACATATATTAGACTATAATAACATTTACATTGTAGTTTTGAACTGCCACCCTTCAGTCAGAATTTCACAGTGTCATGAAAGAAATATTAAAGAGAACTCAAATATAAATTGATTTACTATTATTTAAAGAGTAAAATGGGGTCCCTTAGAAAATGACTTTATGAATTTGCCTGCTCCTCATAAAATTTTCCCAAACACTATAAAAATCCAGAATGTAGAGAATGGAAGACTGCTACTTGTCTTAGCAGGGATATTGTAGGAAATTTAAGGCTAAAAGTAGAACTTAGTGGGCATTAGTTCTTTCTTTCTTTATTAGTTCTATATTATTATAAAAATAAAGAGACTTCCAGCAAATGACTGGTTTGAGAACTGTCCAGTGTTTAGACTGGTTGAGATGGACTAATTTGTAGGAGTTATATTGTATAGCTCTAGAACAAGTTCAGTTAATGGTCAATGAAGAAGGCCATGATATGTGGGTTTGATTTCAAGATGTGGCAAAATTGCTATTAGTCAAGACCTAACTACATTCCAACCATTTATATTTTGCATCTTATATAATGATATGTGGAATTCACATATTTCTATGGGTTGATTCTAGACTCTCTGTTATACACATTATAATCCTTTGATTCCAAATATGAGGATGTTTTCACTACTTCCAGATTGTTGAGCCTTCTTTTTTCCTCTGGATTCTACAATTCTTCATATTTAAAATTTTTAAATATTTTTTTTTTTAATGCTGCAATGTTCTAAATTAAATGTTAAATTATTCAGTATTTACGAAATTTTATTGTTTATATAATAAATACTCAATTATTGATTACATATTACATGGAGGCAATTATAAACTATATGCAAATTAATAAGACATGGACTCAGTTAAGCCACCATCTTGAATAAAAACCAATACATGGGAAGATATATCTCCAATGGTGTAGGAGTATTATAAACTCACTATTGAAAGTTAAAACAGGTAGAAAATATTGCTAGAACTACAAAATAGAAACAAAAGAAAATGGAAGAAAAATATCCTGAAAATATGAGGAGGGAATCTTTGCCATCCATCTATACAGCTGACAGAGTTTTAATATCCAGAATATATAAAGGACTTAAAAAACTAGAAGAAAAACCAAAGAATTGACAAAACAAAAGACTCACTCAAAAAATGGGGCAAACAGAAGAAAAAATGGCTAACTAATATATCATTTTTATGTCCCTATTAATTAGGGAAAAGGCAAATCAAAACCACTTTGTAATTTCATCATACCCCAGTCAGAATGGCAATGATCAACAAAACACACTCCAAAACAAGTAGCTACATGGGATGTAAAGAAAAGGGAATCCTTATATTGGGATTTCAAATGGGTGTAGCTACTATAGAAATCAATGTGGAGAAACCTCAAAAAGCCAAAAGGAAAAGAGCCGTATAACCCAGCTCTATTGCTCCATGGCATTTGACCAAAGAACTCACAGATGCTTGCTTGGCTATATTCATTGCTTTTATATTCACAATAGCAAGGAAATAAAAATGATCTAGACATCCTACAATTGATGAATGGATAATGAAAATGTGGTACATATGCACCATGAAATATTATTCTGCTATAAAGAAAAATGAAATAGTAAACATTGCAGGTTGAGGGATAAAACTAGCTCAAATCATACTGACTCAGGTAACTTATAGTGACAAATGTTATATGTATTCTTACTCTCATTGGAGGCTCCTAGCTCCAAGTCTTCAGATATGAGTACATATCCCAGCACAACTGCAGGAAATCAGGAAAGTATAAAAATGCCATTGCCAGGGGATGAGGGTTGGGGACAAATAGAGAAGGGAATAACAGGGTACTTGGGATCTGACTGAGAAAATGAAAAAAGGGTTGGCCTTTAATCATGGAGGGTGGATGGAGTTTAAGACAGAAGAAGGAGGAAGAAAGGTAAAATAGCAGGAATTAGGTTTGAAAATCAAAATGAGTCTACCTATTTACATAAAAATTATAATACATGTACCTATATACATATATACATAGATATAGTTATATGTATTATATACATATATTTATGTATATATATGTAGTTACATGTATTATAATTTATGTATATACATATGTGTGTGTGTGTGGTATGTGGTGTATGTGTGTGTGTGTAGGAAACTTCTCTTTATAAAATAAAGACTGTTTTTAAAAAAGTACAATCAATCAAAATTCAGCATTGTCAAACCTAGTCTTACTGAATATATCTATGAAACAGTCCTACACCTAACGCTTAGAGAACATTGTCAAAGAGATGGTGGAAAGATTTTACAAGCCAAAGGATCCAGACATTTGTTTAAGACCGTGTCTCCTAGTAATATCAAAAGGTAGAGCCACAAAAGTCACACCAACATGACTGTCTAAACATAAGCTGAACCATGACAACAATGATTGACATGCTAATTGGACATGAGAAAGGCCAGGAAGCCTCAACCCTACAGAGGACTACAGGCAGCTAAAGAATTCTGAAATCTGGAGAAACAGTCTCCTCTAGAAGGACATACCAAGTGGTTATCAAATGCCAACTGTAGGGCCTATAATCAGTTGAGTGATTATGTTTAGAAATATATACATATATACAAAAGATCTCCATGTAACAACAATGAATGGAAATAGAGGCCACTGATGTGAAAGAGAACAAGGAAGGATTTGGTTTGGAGGGATGAAGGTGAAAAGTCAAGGGGAATGTTGCTTTTATTAATATTATAGTTTCAAAACTAAAAGAATTAGAGTAGCCAATTTTAGAAAGAAAATCTTTGTACATGGCCTTCCAGATAAAAATTGCAAGAATATGTAGACATGGAATTTATTTATCTGTGACATTGATATAATTCTGTTCTTTTCATGAGGGATATTCATTAACATATAAACTATATTCCTGAGTGTAAGGAGTTTAGCATAAATCATATAATAGCTGACTAGCCAACAGTGGCGGATCAGTTTATCTGTGAATCAGATTTACAAAAGGATATATTAAAGAGAATAAAGGAGAAATCTATCAAACAATACCACATGGCCTTTGAATGTAGCACAGTTCTCCATTTAAGTAGATTTTGAAATAATTGTGTAGTATCTTATCCTGTGGTCAACATGATTAACTTAATTTTTAAAGGAGGCTACCTTGTGAAAGAGAAAGAATAGACACTTTGAACCAAATTACAATTTTTTTTTCTGATGTGGACTAGAAGAAAAATAACAGGAAATATTCCTAATGGTTCTGTGTTTAATGGAGCATACACTAAACAATCTTCTTTCATTCTTTGCAAGATTTTTCCCCCTGGAATTGCTGCTAAGATATTCAAGAAAGGGAAACAACCACGTAATAACAAGTCTGTGAAAGTCACTGCAGATGGTAATCATAAGTTCCCTGGGATTGCATGGCAAGTAGAGCTACTTGGGAAGGAAATAAAGACATGGGGCTCTGGTCCCCTGGGAAAAATTATACGAGGCAGTCTGATTGAGTGGAAACTACCCAATAAACTGTTCATGGACTTTACAATCAGTGAACTCTATAAAAGAGACTCAATTTCCTGAATTACATGTCAAGGAATAAATTTACATGACATATCCACTTGAAGCAAATACAAGGAAGTCTGCTAGTATTGGAATGCTTTGGGGATAAATGGGTATCACTAAGCAACTGCCTGACCACTTAGTCAGATTATTTATGTAGCTGTGAATGGGTATTACTGCCTAATTCCCCTCCTTTCTCTCTTTCCCTCTCTCTCACACAAACATTACACACACACACACACACACACACAGAGGCACACACACACACAAAGAGAGTTCACACTCACAGTTGTTTTTCAAGATGTACACAAAGAAAAATTACTTCCTTTCAACGTTAGCACTAGACTAAATTAGGTCAATAATGCTTCAGAGTATATCTATTAAATATAGGTATTATTCTCCCAAAATCCATTTAATAGTAGTGGAGATTCTAATAAGTTCTTAATTCTACCCAAGTATAGTAGAACAATAATAAAAGTTGTCCTAGGCTTCCTATCTATCTGTTTCTATATCTATTATGATTTTTCTTTTCTCTCCATGTAAGTATTCTTTAAATCTGACTCTTTGATTTCTTGCTAAAGAAATCTTATCAGTCATACATACATGCTGGCCTTACATTGGTCTTGATCAAAGGCATTTGGAAGAAGCTGCAGTATGCCAGTTCTGAACCTAGACTTCAAAGGTGTTCCAGCATTTCCTTTATTTCTTAGAACCTCATGAGCATGACTGAGCAACTCTATGCTACTTGTACTTGAGGATGGAATAACACATGGAGGAGACATTGTAGGCTATTTAGGACTGTCTAACATCAGTCATCCTTAGGCAGCCTTCTATCTCTCTTTCTCACACAAGCTAGGCCACATGGGCACCCACCTCTATCTCCTATGAGAAATAGTTTATAGGGATTTGTTTAGATTACCAAGTGAATTGCCACTAGAGATATTCCCTGCCAGGAGGTATATTTCTTGAAGATTCAGAGAAGGAAAAAGGCAGTGTGTTGTCAATTCCTGAGAGTATGTTTGAGAGGAAAGGATGAGTAGTCACTTTACAGAAATAAAAACAGGAATTTCTAAAGACCCATGAAGGTCATGGTCTACAGGAACCAGCCACGGCGAAACATTGTAAGCCCAGGCCATAGAATGTGAGACATAGTTTGCTTCCAGGGCATGCATAGTTAGGTTGCCATCCAACAACCTTCTATCTTAATTGTCTTGGCTCTCTTGCTTCTTCCACTTTATTTCCAGCCTTGTAAGAAAATACCGTTCACAACTCAACATTTATATTTTGGAAATGAAGTCATACAGAATGCCTTTTGAAACCATAATGGAAAAAACAGGAACCAAAGACAAAGACTAGGAAATTATTCAACGCGGTGAAACTGAAAAAAAAAAAAAAAAACATTTAGAAATGATCCATAAGTCAATGGGAAGTCTCAAAGAAGATGAAAAAGACTATTGATCTGAATTAAAAAAAATCACAATTTTACAATGACTGAGCAAGCCTATGCTATTTGTACTTGAGGATGGAATAACATAAAGAGGATAAATTGTAGGCTATTCAGACTGTCTGACACAAGCTGTCCCTTAGGCAACCTTCCATCCAGCTTCCCACACAAGCTTGGCCACCCAGTGATCCAATATCTGTTCCTATGAGAAATGGCTCATAGGTGTTTGTTTAAATCACCAAGTGACTTGAATTGTATTAGAGATAGAAAAAAAATGTCATAGAGATAGGAAAAAATATGAATAAATCATCATTGAATTAGATGTTGTAACATATACTGAGAAAAAGAAAGTGAAGTCCAAGTTGAGAATCTAATCTTCCAGGTCAAAAACCTTGGGAGATGAGAGTAAATAAACTGAAAATCAAACATCAAAGGAATAAGAAGAAAAGAAGAAATACTGTAAACTAGAAACAAAACTGCCATAGTTGGGAAAAACAAGTAAAATAATTAACTAATTCTAGGAAGGCCAATAAAATTGAAAAGTTTTAATGAAAAAGCAAATGCAAGACTCAACAGTTAGGTCCAAACAAGATGAGAAACGTTGGGGAGACAGGTCTTTGTATTAGTTACCCCACGTAAAAGCTGTGGGTGAGAATCCTGTAGACAGACTGACTTGTTTGACTTGCTAGAACTGGGTGAGTTCTAGGTTTGAAGAAGACAATGCATTAATAAATGCAGACAAACAGAGGAAGAGGCTTGATAACAACCTTAGGCCTCCATATCCATGTTCATATGTATACATATGCACCCCCACACACAACAAAATGAACATATACCCTAATGCACAACATGCACATTCACATGAGAGAGACAGAGACAGAGAAAGACAGGGACAGAGAGAGACAGAGAGAAGAGAGATATATACATGAGAGAGACAGAGACAAAGAGAGACAGAGACAGAGAGAGAAGAGATACACACACACACACAAGAGAGAGAGAGAGAGAGAGAGAGAGAGAGAGAGAGAGAAAGAGAGAGAATAAGAGGTGAGTGGAAAAGCAATAAAAAGATGAGGATCTTACTTTAAATATTCTCCAGAAAGACATTCATAAGGTCTTATGGTTTCAGTTAGTGACTCTATTAATCTCAACAAAGTAGCATTAGTATTTAAGGTCTTCTTCTCAAAAACCCAATAAGACAATATTATCAAATACCTTTTAAGGAGCTTAGATTACATTGATAAACTATCCTGAAAATATATTACAGCCACACAGTCGAAGATGGAAGATTACTAAACTATACAAAGAGTCTTTAATATTCTACATTTAAAAATAAGAAAGAAAATGGATATTGGGAGACATTTTGAAACTTATAGGGGATCACTATTGGTAATAGAATAGAATTCTCCAGCCTGTAGAAAGAACATCAAGTGCAGGAGGTTTAAATAATCATCAACTACAAAGAAGGTAGGAGATGAGGGAAGAAAGAACAGTAAAGACATCAGAATGAATCTCTTGTAACACGGGTTTGCTCAAATACATTAATGCTAAGTGTTAGAGAAAAAAATGAATCAAAAAGCAAAATAACATTTGAAAGGTTATCTGACATTGAATGCGTAACCTATATATTAATGGTAAATGACATTGAAGAAAAAAAAACAGCTAGGTGGAGTTGAGTTGTCCAGTCCTCAACTACCAGAGGATATGGATATACAGAGTTACTAGAGTAACCTAGTTAACAGATGGAGACATTGTCTTAAAAAGGAAATAGATGGGGGCTAGATGAGTGGCCTCAGCAGCTAAGAGTGCTTGCTGCTCTTGCAGAGGAATGGAATTGTGTCCCTAACATATCAGATAGCTCACAACCACCTACAATGCTACCTCATTCTCACTTCCAAGAACATTTTACATATGTGTACATGTGCACACACACATAAATAAAAATAATTTTATAAAAAGGCAATTTAATTTACCTATGTAATTTTGGATAATATACCTAATTTTTATGAATTATTTAACACTATTCATTTCAGTTTTGATTTTACTGTTAATCTATCTCACTGTGAAATGACATAATTATCTGATTTACCTTAAACTTCACAATGGATTGAAGATATAGTCTGAACAGATTGCAAAGGTTGGCAGTAGTATCAGGAAAACATAATGTATGTGGTTTGCTTCAGTTTCAGGCAATGATGTCTAATTGATCGTATGCATCTCATGCCAGATTAACTTCACAAATGAGAATTACCAGATACTCATCTGAGCATATCTTTTGTAAACACAATATGCTGGCTTTACAATTCTTTTAATGCTAATTGTAAGAGCATCTTTATGGCAAATTTTTTTTTTAAAAAAATGCCTTGTGACATTTGTACTTCACAATACTTTTTGTATTGTATAAATGCCAATTTTTAAGGAATCTCAAAATAAGGAGAGTGAATCAAGTTTTCAATGTTCTTATTTTTTTCGGCATCAATATTAGCAAGATGGTGTAAGAAAATGCTGTAGTAAATGTATCTTCTACTTTGTCAAAATAGAAGATATTTCAGCCTTTCTTGAATAGGTTTTCTTGTTGAAAAATAAAACTGGATCAACACAAACATATAAAGCAAACATGGGAAACAGCTGTTCTGACCTGGTTGAATTTCCATTTCAGAATCAGTTCATCTGGAATCTGTAGATGCTGCCTATGAAACCCAATCTTACCAACATCACTTTAGAGTCAGAGATGCCTGTGGGCAGGTAGGTATTCAAATTGAAAAGTATTTAATTTTCTGACATCAAAAACTGAGGAGATGTGAAAAGTTAATATTTTAATATAAAGAGACTTAGCTTTGATTCCTCTTTTTTTTTCATGGTACAGGGACTTTATTAAACGGAAGCGATTTGATATCAAGAGAGAGCTCTGAGAGGGAACCAAGGAAATAATATTATTTCAATGGCAAAAATAAAAATTTCTCAAATTTTGAGAAAGAATTGAAATATTGATCACATTTTTTTGTTTCCTTTATGTTTATAGAAACCATAAAGAAAGAAATGTCTATAAATAGTTTCTATTATTTGTAGCAGAATATTTCCCCCACTACTTTGTATAAAGCTCGGAGATTAGGCTATATGAGAGGTAAGCGGAGTGAGGAGTTGGGATTAGAAAGAGGAAGAGGGGACGGCGGGGTGGGGGGGGGAGATGGTGGCAGATGTGTGCATGTCTCTAGCAGTCTAAGGTAGTTGTAATATCTAGGTTATGTAATGGGTAACACCTCTAATTGTGTGGACATCTTGTTAGTTGAGCATTACCAAATATGTAAAGCTGTTGGATAATCTCTTAAGCTTTAGAAACTCATTTCTACCAGGTACCGTATGGATGGCAGAATGGTCTGGGCTCAGCCAAGCACTGTGGAGACAGTGAAGTAGATTGGCAGAGCCATCTCCCACACTGGCATCTCGTGGGTGACAGGGCTGGTGCTTTTGACAAGCATAAGCTGCAGTCAGAGTTGAGCAGCTGCAGGAGAACGTTGCTGCTCTTGGCCTCAGGCCTTTTCTAGTTGGGAACATGGTGACCCCGTAACAACAAGCCAGATTGGGTGCCGCCATTTTAAATATTACCCTTAACAATTATTCAGTTTTCTTTACAGAAGTAAGGAAACCAAACTATAGGAGTAAGAGAGCTAGGTGGAAGGGACTATGTACCTTTGGGATATATGCCTATAATTATTGACATACTGAGAAGATTTCATTGAAACCTTATTGGTCCTCAGAGCTGTGTTCTTCAATTTGTGTGTATCTTTGGCACAAATTCAGACTCTTTGTACAAATGAAATTATTTGTCCTCTTCTTTAAATGATGGATATGTATTCGGTTTTCTCCTAAGGCCAATTACCTAGCCAGGCATTTTGTTACAGTTAGTGGTAACAGGCATGAGTTCTGAGTTCCTTCTTGCAGAGTGGGCCTTAATCCAGAGAGTTATTGGTTATTTCCAAAACATTCATGCTACTATTGCACTAGTGAAAATTCCTTGCCAGACCAGTGTCTCACAGCTAAATAAGACAGCTTATAATTTCTTTTCCACCAGTAGTATACATGGAACTTTGAAGGACTACAGACTCACAACGCCTGTGGTTGCATAAACAAGACATGTTCAGACAGAGCCAGCCCAAATCCCAGCATCGATATAGGAAGAATTCATGGAGTCCTACTCTGTGGTTGAGACCTACTAGTTATAAATGGCTACTAGGGGAGAAAGAGTCAGTCATCTTCCAAGATGCAGATTCTCTGAGGCTTCATACATTCCATTAGACTGTCCTACACTCATGTACATATTGAAAGCACTAAATGAATTCAGTAGGTTTAAAACTAGAGCACATAGACTTGAAATGGAAAAGTGAAAAGGAGAAAAGGAGTTGCAGAATAAAGAGAGTTGGGGATATTTGATCAAAACATGTATGGATGGATGACATTCCAAAACAATTAAAAAATAGAAATGAAAACAACAACAAGAAAGAATACTTACCAAAACAGTAATCCATTATCTCAACATTTACTCATTTCAGAATTTGAATATATGCAATATTTGGTATATTCCAATGAAATGTAGGTAACTATAATTAGAATTCCATACTCTATTAGGCCTTCTGAGGCTTTGTGCATCCCTGTCCACACATGGAAACCTTCCTTGGTTGTCCTTATACATGTTTAATTACAGCTAGGCCCAATAGAGTCCACAAAAAGATAACCAGAAGGTACAGTTGAGGTGTAAATGGTCTAGGAGTGTCCATCCAGGGATGGACGCTCTTGGATCCATTTCAGAATGTCAATAGGTATAGGCAAATATTTCAGAGGTACACAGTCCGTTCCACTAGCCCTCTCACTCCTATAATGAATCAATTCTCTTTTAAAGAAAAGTGAATGACAGAAACTATAGACATTTCTTTGCTTATGGTTTCTATAAACATCAAGGAAACTAGAATGCCCATATCTCATCTTTGTGGTATTATGTTCTTGTACATTACAAAAACCTCACAATTTCATCAAAAAATCCTACATGCATGTATTGTATCACAGGAATATTAGAGAAAATATCAAAACAGGTTTCTTATATAACCTGGAAATACACAGAAGACATCAGAATCAATAGGAACAATAATCTAATAACCTATGTATGATCATGTTTCATATATCTATTTCTAGGACAAGGTCAATAGAATATACATGAACATTGGAAGAAAGTTTTCTGATAGTAAATAGAAAAATTACATAGAAAATATATATGAATATTTATATATATATTTATATTATATACAACAGTCTCTAAAGTAATGTTACTTTTTAAATATTTATTTTGGGTATGTGTGTGGTGTGTGTGTGTGTGTTTGTTGAATGTATGCATGTGCACCATGTGCATGCATGAGGCCATGGAGATCAAAAGATGTCATTGGATTCTCTGGAACTAGAGTTTTTTTATGAGTTGTCATATAAATGTTGGGAAACAAAGTCATGTCTTCTGCAAGAACATGAAATGCTCTTAAGGACTGAACTATCTCTCCTGCCCAATGTAAAGCAAGCTTAAAAATAATTTCCTCTGTTCTTTGTGATTTTTCCCCATTTGTTGCTACTATTAACTTTTCTAAGATTGTTGTTGTTGTTTATTTGTTTGTTTGTGTGTTTGGTTGGTTGGTTGGTTTTCCTGATCTTCCTGAAAGAAGTACCAGGAATCATTGGGTACCAATTCATATTACTATTTTTGTCTTCTGAAGGGCTCATTTTCTAAGCTATCCTTTTTTAATGATTATTTTCATCTTCTCGGAGTCATTGCGAGATGGCTTAGAGGAGGCAAGTGACACAGCTTGCTTCACCAGTACCTCAGGTGTAGCAGATGTTGGATTTTCCTTAGTTATTACTTATTTTTAATTTATAACTCCTCTCTCGGACACCTCTTCTCTCCTCACTAGCTGTGTGCACGTGCTGTGGGGTCTCAGTGTGAGGCATGGATCAGTGGTCAATTCACCCTGTGATCTCGTCACTCCTCCACAGACTGTGTAACCAGGGTGGCTGGAAACTAATTTAAAGCTCTGTGCCCAAACGTTTGAGGGATTTGAAAGCAATAGGATGAAAGCACAAGAGAGAGACATCTCTCCCTATGTGTGTTTCTATAGTAACAGTGAGTTCAGTCTTCCTAAGTTATGGCTTGGTCCAAGCTTATTCTTAATATTATGGTTTCCTTCCTTCCTTTCTTTTTCTTTAAAAAAAGGAATCTTTACTTTATAAGGAACCACATATTTCTTATTACTTAATTCTTATTAGAGAATTATCTATGAGAGTTTTCTATTGAGTAGACATATATAGCTTATGTATATCAAAAGGAAGTTTCACCTGACAAGTATCGTTTATACCAATACCATTCCCAAGAAAATAATTGTTCCAATGAGAGGCTTAGTATTAAGAATCACACTGATGTTTGAAATTAATTAAAAGAAGATGTCAGAGCTGGCCAGTGGTGTTACATGCCTTTAATCCCAGCACTTGAGAGTCAGAGGGAAGCAGATCTCTGTGTTTGAGGTCAGCCTGGTCTACCGAGGAAGTTCTAGGACAGCCAGAGCCACATAGAGAAACACTATCTCAAAAAGTTTCAAAAGTAGATGTTTTGTTCCTCAATATTATTTCAGTGCCACTTTGGCTGATCCATATCACAGCACAAACAGGCCAATAGTATGTCTACTGAAGTTTATGGCCATTTCTATTTTCAAAATAGGTAGAAAGAGTGGCGTGAGTAGTTTTCTTTCTAGATTGATGTATTTACTTATTTAATCTGTAGTGCAAAGCCTCAAAGTAGCCTGCAAGTGCACTATTTTGTAGGAAAGAAGGATCTCATCCATATGTACATATACACATACACATATATATATATGATTTCAACAAAGTATCCAATATTTCCCCTGGAATGAAAAATGACTACAAGTATCCTAGCAAAAGGAAAATGTCGATATTTATAGAGTATTCTGCTCAGTATGGCAGTAGGTACCATAGTGAACAGTGAAAACCAAGAGGATTACAGAATAATTTCAAACATTGGAGGAAAATCATTTATGCAGACCTCTGATACTGTGTTAGTTAGGGTTTTCTTGACTTGGGAGAAAGAAAATAAAACATCTTTGAAGAAACTGCACTACCTAAGATTTGACCTAATTTATGGTTATCAAGATGACACAAGGACCCTGAGACAGAGATGCTCACATACTGCTAAAAGCCTGCGCATACTGTGTGAAATGAATGTGGCAGTACTTTGTAAAAACTCTGATGAGCTGAGTACATTTGCTCTTTATGCATATATTATCTCTCTCCACCAGTGTTGGCTTCTCACACAAGTGACAGTGTAATCTATGGAAGGGAAATGGCTATTGTCATAAATAAGGCATCTCTGGCTAGCTTATAATTAGACTTCAATAGATAGTGACACTTTTCCCTTGGAAACAAATCACTACTAGAAATAATTGAATTAGTCTGAGGAGCACAGGGTAATGGTAGTATGGGAGCTGTAG
This sequence comes from Mastomys natalensis, assembly GCA_021653895.1. Lineage (NCBI taxonomy): Eukaryota > Metazoa > Chordata > Mammalia > Rodentia > Muridae > Mastomys > Mastomys natalensis. The sequence goes on along the minus strand of JAJTUV010001626.1, from coordinate 489,900 downwards.
AGCTCTCAAAAATCTCAGTGATGTTTCTCCTCTTGAGACTTTTCTTGTGTGTTCATTCTCTGTTCATTTTGGTGACTCTTCAGTTACTATCTTGTGGTGACTTAGGAATAAAGTTTTATAAAAACTTGTTGTTCCTTCCACTTTACAATCAGGACAGAAGTGAAGGGAATATCTATAGTAGTTTTATCTTTTGTCTTCAATTGCTTTCGCTCAGGAATTAGGCTTCAGTCTGTAACCTGGTGAGAAAGATTGGTCATATTAAAAGGTTACGGCGTTGCGCGGCTTAAAGCAGACCACACCAGACTAGCTGATTCCATGGGAGAAAGTGGATTTATTTGGATAGAGGATGGGGGAAGAAGTGGGGAGAAATATGGAGAGAGAGAGAGAGAGAGAGAGAGAGAGAGCTGTTGCTCGCCCTGAATATTTATATCGCCTGTGACATATTCATCCACAGGTACCATGTGAGGTAGTCAGGTGAATTATGGGAAGGTTTGGCGGTTGTCTTGGTAACGAGGTAGAGGTCGCAGGTCACCTACCTGAGTAGTCACCTGAATATGACATCACTCAGAGTTCGGGCTTGATGCTAACACATATGACATTGCCTAGAGTCATAGAGGTCAGAAAATAAAAGGCAGCAGAGAAAATATTTAGTAAGAATTAATGTCTCTGTGAAAAAAAAAAAAAAAAAAAAACAACAACAAAAAACTCTAAGATTGGCTGGAACAATGGTTCAATGGTTGAGAGTGTTCACTGCATTTGTAAAGGACATGGATTCAATTCTTCAAGACCCAGATGATGGCTCACAACTATCTGTAAATCCAGTCCCAAGGGTTCTGCTGTCTTATTGTTGTTTCCCTGTGTTTGTGCACATATATGCACATAAGCAAACCATGCAGACGCATAACAAATTAAAGTATTATTTTATAAAATACCTAAGACTATTTTATGGAATTGGGGAAGGTTACTAAAATTTAACAAGGAAATACATGTAGCGTTTGAATCTAATCAAGAAACTTGAGTCAGCATATAGTCAGTATTAGAGCATTAGCCTATTCAAGGAGCAGGGTTCTATCTCCATCACTACAAACAAAAAAACAAAACAAACAAATAAAAAATACAAAAGAGCTTGAAAATTAGTCCAGACATATAAGGAAGATGAACATGTCAAAAAAAACATTTTACCTTGAATGTCGTAAGGATAACACCATAATGGATCAGAGAAAAGAATTTTGGTTTCATTTAGTATTACTGGAGGATTTTATGCTAAATAAAATAATAATGCTTCCTGTTTAATTTCATGGAACTCTCACTTTCAGGCACATTTTATATTCAATGCATAGATTAAAAAAACAGGGCACTTAAGAGAAAAGGTAGGAGTCTTGCTGGGAAAAATTGGAGTAGGCAATTTTTCTTAAAGAGGACAGCAGCATTTCCGATTATCTAAGGAGTATTAGAAATAAGAAATGAAAGGCAAAATATCATTTTAAGGATATAATTCATGGAATGAGAAGGAAAATTAGTCTATTGGACAATATATTGTGATAAACACTTCTAAAATGGAACGATATGTACATTGCGTTAAAGAGAGAAAGGGAGATCACCCAATCAGGAAACAGAAAACCTGGACAATATACTTCATGAAGGAAGACAATTGATGGCTAAGATTCTAATTATTAGTTATTAAATAACTACAGATCCAAGATCACAATATAGCACTATCACATACCCAACGATGTCTCAAATGAAAAAGACATGTCCGACTCAGCCTCAATACAGAGAAATCATGGAACATTCCTGTTTGGTTGCTGGAAATGGAAAATGATTAAGTTCATACTTTTTAAAATTGAACACATTCAAAAATACTGAATTACACTCTCTTCTTTGGTAGGATAAACATGTCCATGCATTTATGAATGAGATTTACAGTAACATTTAATGAAATACTGTTCATAAAAGGCAGAAACTGAAGAAATGCTCATTACATACAGGATAGAGCAAGAACAGTCATGTTTTGAGAAAGATTGGATAGGAAATTATTTAGGTTCTGTTGGTCACGTGATGCCCGCCACAGATACTCAGTTCTGACTTCGTAGTGCAAAAGCAAACCTACAAAATCTGTAACTAGGTTTGTATAACTGTATTTCAACACAGTTTGGTTGAAAAAGCAGGTGGTTTACAGGATGCAATCAATGAGTTCCTTTTTCTTCTTGCAGCAGAGATAATAAATGCTGCATATTTAGAAGATGTATATTAGAAACCAAAGGCCACAGATAGACTATAACTACATGATCAACATGAATCAATTTCCTGCAAGTTTACAAAAAGAAACTAGATAGATTCACATGTATGTTCACAGTATATTCGAATTGTATGATGCTATGTATTAAGTGGCCACTTTGAAATCAGAGGGATGGGTTCCCCTGGTGTGTGTGTATGTGTGTGTGTGTGTGTGTGTGTGTGTGTGTGTGTGTATGTGTGTGTGCAGCAATGAGAGAGAGAGATCTATGGCTAAAGTAGCTACAGCCTATGTTGGAAGTCGGAACAGAGTTCAGACTGAGTGAGTATGCTGAATAGCTAATGCTGTTCTCTTTCAAACTGGCTTCTGACTAGAAATATATTTTACCTTGTGAAAATTCATCAAGCGATTCATGAAGTATTTCTGATCAGTACATATGGCTCTGTTCCATGGGGAAGGATGGTCTTAAGAAAATGAATGGTTCATACCCTTTAATAGAGGAGCAGTAGGCATTCACGTTTCTCATATGCTAATTTAAATTTATTTCATTATGGTAGAAAAATGAAAGAAGATTAAATTACCTTTAAAGTGAAACCATAAAACCAAACCCTGTCAAAAGTTTTCAAGTCATATTCAATCATAAGAAAATATAGAAAATCTAAAGCATTAGTTTTTTGCTTTTTTAGAAAAATAGATTGGAAGATATATTATGATAATATTAAATTAATAAACAAAGGTCTGGATTCTAATTAGACTAATAATTAATGGGAACTTAGAGTTATGACATTCATTAAATTAAAGTATATTAGAGGCACCAGGTGGTGATCTAGGCTCTGATGTCATGTCCAGTTTGTCTCGCCCACTATCCTGGCCTGGCACCCCCAATTAGCTTTGCTCTTTTTACATTACTGTTGTGGCCCCATATCAGTCCTCACTATCTTCTTCCATCTGTTCATGAGCTCTTCCGTGAGGAGATCTGGAAGGACCTTCTAATGGTTGGCACGAGTGAAATCAGTGACCAGTCAGGGGTTGTCAATGACCTGCACACCTAACTCAAGTTACAGACTCTGCTAGCCATATTCTGTACACCAATGAGGATGCAACTAAGTGGAATTTTGCCTTTACCATGGAAGATTATGACAAATTTGAAGTGTTTTGAGAGCAAGGAAATGGGCGATACCTGACCAACTCGTGATTCTACACAAGAAGCATGGATTGGGAGTGAAGACTTATGAAGAGATTGCAAAAGCTGAGATAACCAAACCATTGGAGTTGGCGTACTGATGACTAAAGGACCTTTGAAAAACAAATGTTAATAGTTTGGCATATGTGAAGAAGTGGGAAGTGGAGAGGTGCTATCCCAATGATTCCATGAGAACCAGAGTCCTGTACTTCAGCATCTTTTCAGTGATATGTCTCATTGGACTAGTCACATGGCAGATCTTCTACCTGCATCCCTTCTTTAAGACCAAGAGTTTGTTACAGTAATGAGGCTTGGCCTTCTGTCTCCTTGTATCTCAGTCAGCAGAACATCGGTAGGATTTGCCTGACCTAACCCAAGCCTATCCTGAAAATGGGGCCATTGAAACACAGTGGGGCTTTCTTGTCAGAACTGTTTGCCTTTGGTGTGGGAAAACACAGGGCATCACCTTCAAGCAACAAGTCAGCCAGGTTCATAGGATTTGGATTGGTTTGGCAACATGATTATTAAAGTCGTCTATGGGGTTAAAAGACCAAAACAAAACAGAACAGAACAGAAACAAATAAAATAGTGGTTACCTAGATAATGTCAAAGCCAGCATTCATCCTGGTTTCCTTGCCTGATCCGTTTGAGCTGCCTGCTTTCTCCCGGTTGCCTGGCACTTTGATCTTTCACTATACATCTCCCAAGATTTCAATGACCATGGTCAGCTTGTCTCATACCAACTTGCCCTCTTACAGGTTCCTTATAAAACTTTCTGCACTTTCTCTTGATCCTTAGATGACATGTTTCTATAGCTGCTGCTGATATACTTCATGATTTTATGTCTCTTAAAAGGATCATGGGAGGGAACCATTAAAAAAGGTGGAGCATTGTACTGTATAGAATCTCTTAAAAGAAAATCTCATTTTACAACAATTAAAATGCCTGTGCTCAATGAAATATAAAATATTGAGGTTTTGCCTCTTCTTTAATAACTTTGGGAAGATACTGTTATGAATGGAACAATTTAGAGCCCCGGCAAATTTCTGGAATTAGGAGAATTTACTCCTCACATAAAGCTCACTAAAATATATATATTTAGAAATAATGTTTGGTGGTGGGGCTGAGCGGACCAAGTTGCTTGTCAGGCAGGCACATAAAGCTGAGAGGAGAGAACTGGCTGTCAGACTGCTGAACTCATACCTCAATATCTTTGGTGTGGTAATTTTATTATTTCTGTGTGCTGCAAGCCCCATTCATCATGCACACACAATTAAAATCTCAAGGAATATATCAAAGATCCAGCATTATGTATACTTTTATAGATTAAATGTTTTCTTAATATTTATTCAGTGTGTATGGGTGTTTTCCCTGCATGCCTCCATGGGCACCAGGCAGGCATGCTGTGCACCAACATACATGAAGTCAAAAACCCGGGAACATACAAAATGTTTAAAGAAAAACAAATAGTCTTGCAATGAACGGTAATTATTTTCCACTGAGGCCATTTATTGGTTCCTTTCTGTTTTGAAGGTCTTCTAATCTTCTGTGATCTTGATGCATCTTCTTTATACCATTTAAAGAAAGAGCAGGGGAAGCAGCTGTGTTTTCCCATGCAGGAAGCCCTGGCCTGCATTTACTTCCTGTCACCCGTCATGGTCTTCAATTCTTGCAATCAGGATGTAGAAGGATAAAGGTTGGCAGTTCATCATGGCTAGCCTTTGCAACACAGTGAATTTAAGAGGCCAGCTTAGGATACATAAAATCTCATCTCAATAAAACAGCCAACCAATCAACCAGCAGAACCTATTTTCTTTTGTATCCTTTTATTATTTTTAATAACATTTAGCATTAAAAACGTTGCATCACAGGTTATATTGTATAGGAGACTATACTATACTAAATATTTAATTGACACTTATGATCAGAACAGGGATGGGAGTCATGCCTTCCATCTTTACCTTTGGATTTAACATAGTAAAACTCTATTAAACATTAAACAAATGGCTTGATGACAGTGTCACTAAAGCCATTCTAATTGTTGCTGAAATATAACTTCAAATACAGAATTCATTTTCATACGAATCTCAAACTATGGTTTAGTTGGTCATAAAAATAATGATAAGAAAAGCCTCAGGAAGGTCTATTTTTTCCCCCTGTTATTATGTAAGCTTTCTGAGCTATTACTGTGATAGCTAACATTAGGTGGCACTGTTTTCCTTTTGGTATAAACCCCAAAGGCAAAACTCAGAACGAAAGAACTGTATTTGTGTGTTCTCAGTCCATAATAAAACTCACAGAGACTGTAGGAAGGTATTATAATTAAAGAGTGGCAGATGCCTTCAAAGTGTAGTGGGCACTAAAATTTACATGGTCCACGAATCCTTTATAGAAGAGGTACTTGCAGGTTATGAGTTAAACATGCGATGACTGAACTTCAAAATTCGCTTCTACACACTCATCGTGGCACTATACAGTTTAGAAGGATTTATTTTGTAATTGGTAAATGTTCTCCTGGGAAAGGGAAAGGTTATTGTACTGGCTGGTTTTGCATCAACTTGACACAAGCTGAAGATATCACAGAGAAATGAACGTCCCTTGAGGAAATGCTTCCGTGAGATGCAGCTGTAAAGCATTTTCTCAGTTAGTGATCAAGATGTGGGAAGGCCCCTTGTGGGTGGGGCCATCCCTGGCCTGGTAGTCATGGGTTCTATAAGAAAGCAAGCTGAGCAAGCCAGGAGAAGCAAGCCAATTAGTAACATCTCTCCATGGCCTCTGCATCAGCTCCTGCTTCCTGACCTGCTTGAGTTCCTGTCTTGACTTCCTTTGGTGACGAACAGCAACATGGAAGTGTAGCTGAATAAACCCTTTCCTCCCCAACTTGCTTCTTAATCATGATGTTTGTGCAGGAATAGAAACCCTGACTAAGAAAGTTGTTTTAAGCAGAGATGAAATTTAACTACATTATTAGAACATCAATTATACTCACATATGATAACATTCACATTACATTTGTTTTTGCAAAGGCTTCATTGAGTTCACAGATTATATATGTTATATTTATAATGTTGACAAGCATATTTTCTGACATATTAGGAATTAGTGGGTAGAAAATGATGTTATTAACTAGCAACCACAGAGTTAAGACTTAGCTGTTTTTTTCTACTATTGTATTGATTATTAATTCTTACTTGTATCACAATTATTTTATTTTTAAAAATTCTAGTTTGAACTTTATAAGTTCTATCCCCATATCCTCCCTTCAAATTCCTTTCCTTCCTGCCTCCACCATCTCCTCCTGAACCATGTCCTCTTTCTAAAACTCACTGAGCCTACTTACTGCTGTCTGTATGTGCATGCTTGTAGAACAGTCTACTGGACCATGTGTAACATCTCAATAGCTTCATTCCTGAAGAAAAAAAAATGAATGTTCCTCTTCTAGCAACCACCAGTAGCCAATGTCTTCTTAGCTAGAGATGAGATTTTTATGACAAGCCCCTTCATCGTCTATGCTGAGATTTTTTTGTTGTGCACAATCACAGCTATTTTGAGTTCTTATGTGTACCTCAAACACCCTTTTCTGTAAACAACAAAAAATTAGCCAATTCCTTTGGGGAGCACATATGAAAAAGGTTCTCAGCAAAATTAGAAAACACAGTAAGATCATACAGTATTAAAAAGTTGCCAGGAATAGAGGGTTTTCAAAATACAAAAGTCAGTAAATATAATGGGACATATAACAGAATAGACTTTTTCACTGCAGGTGGAATTACAAACCACTCAAGCCAATTAAGACTGAGTGAAGATCTCAAAGCTAAAAATACAGTGACCATATGAACCAGCTGTAGCGTTCCTCAGGATATTCTCAAAGGAATCGAAGTCTTGGTAAATCTAGTACTTATTTTGGCATTGTTCACATTTACTGAGGGATAGAAAGAGCCTATGTGTTAACTGATGAATGCGTGAAGAAAATGCAGTTCATGTGCATAATGAATGATATAAGATCTTAAACTATGATCTTGATCATGCTTGAAATTGTAAATACTCAATAAATACAGAAGTCTGTACTTATGTATTTATGATTACACACACACACACACACACACACACACACACACATATATAATAAGAGAAAAAATCAAATTGACAGAGGGTAATAAATACAGAAACTTGGAACTACCTGGAGAAGAAGGAAGAAGTGATTTAATTATATATATTTGATTTACTTTATTATTTTGTATGTATGTGTTTGCCTCTCTTTCGGTCATTGTTGATTTGTGTGGGTAGTTTGTTGGGTGTGGGAGTGGGTATGTGCCATGCATGTGTCTAGTAGACATGAAGACCAAAGGATGTCATGAAATTGAAGTTACAGATTGTTTGATGCCACTATGTAGGTGCTGGAAATTGGACTTGGGTTCTCTAGAAGAGCAGCCAGTGCTTTTAATTACTGAACCATCTCTCTAACATTAAATTATCTTTTAATTAAAGAATAATTTTAATTAAAATAAAAATGAGGTCATTTTGCAAGGTAAATGAATGGAACTGGAAATGTATTGTGTTAAACAAAATAAGTCACAGTCAGAAAATAAATACATTATTTTCTCTTATAATTTAACACTATGTATGAGAGAGAATATATCTATATATTTATATAGATATTAGATTATATAGAGAGAATATATATTCTAATATAGAATATTCTCTTATTCTACAGAACATAATAATGCATTTGTATACAGTACCAATAAACAATGTAGAAGGACAACGAGGAAGAGAATTATGTTTAAAATAGCATCCAAACTGGGTGCTGGGGAAAAGATGAGTGAATAAATTGCTTGCTGCTCAAACATGGAGACCTCAGTTCAGATTCCCAGCACCTTGGAAAACAAGCTTGTAATCTGTAGCTAGAGAGGCAAGGGCAGGCAGATGGATCCTTGAAGCACATTGGCTATTCTGCTTTGCCAAATTAGTGACCTCTGTGGTCAGTGAGAGACCCCATGTTAGGGAAAAACACTTGACATTGACCACTAGCTTCTGTTTTCAGGTGTTTACACACAAGCACACATGCGGGTAGTTACAACACATGTGCACATAAAAAGAATTTAAAAACTAAAATAAAACTTCTTAGAAGTAAATTTAGGGAAAAAAGCCAACCACATATTCTGAGTACTATACAACATCATGGGAGAGGGAATTCCTGGAGAATTAAATTATTGGAAATATAAACCAATTCCATTGATCAGAGGGCTAGACATTACAAAAAGGCACACTCCAAGAAATGACATACAGATTCAATGCAAAGCTCCTCAATAGCCTACATTATATCCTTACAGAATATTGCTGTCTAATACTAGAAGTCTTATGGAATTTAAGGTGCTCAGAACACCCAAAATTATTTTTTAAGGGGTCAGGGAAGGACAAAGAAAAGTTCTTGATATCAGAGCTTGTTCCAAAGCCATGGGGATGAAGAGGATGGATTCAGGAAAGGATAAACAGACAAATTACTATAAAGAGACATTATTATTATGCAGAGATAGTTATATATTAATTACATTAATTTTCCTTTTCTTACTTTAATTAACATGCAGATAATGGGTGTCTTCATGTTAGTTTCAGGTATACAGTTTCTGATGTCTCTCAGCTTCTCTCCCACTTGTCTCCTGCCTCTACCCTCTTCCTGCTCTCTGTAGCCCACTGCTACATTCATGGTACATGTGGTCAATTGTTCTTTTCACTGTTCCTCCCATGTTGAGATTTCTTTTTATCTTTTCTTGGCCTACTTTCTAATTTCATAATGCTCTCTTTCTATCTAAAGATACATAGCTATAGATTCTATATTAGAATAAATATATTCTTTATTAGGATATATTCTACATACATATTATATATTATATATGTTCTCTATATAATATATAGACCATATCCTCAATATATGCTCTAGTAGAGAATATATATTCTGACTTATATAATATATTAATATTAGTCAGTATTATTAACATTGATTATTAAAATTAATATATATGATAATTATATATTCATATGATTATAATAATATTAATAATGATATATCAATATATACATATACATATGCCTCTCTAGCTACAAAGTATCAGTGTGTTTACCTAAGTGCTAGGAATCTGAACTAAAGTCTCCATGCTAGAACAGCAAGCAACTTATTCTATCTACACTAATCTATTTCCCCAGCAACCCAGCCTGGATGCTATTTTAAGCACAATTGTTTTATTCACTGCCTTTCCAGCTTGCTCATTGATACAGAATACAAATGCAATCGATGTTTGTCACTGTTTTGTTGGTTTCTTATGATTATACATACACACAATTATACCAGTCACACAACATCTTGTTTCTCCTTTTCTTGGAATTCACTTTAATTTATCTTCTTTGTTAATTCCCCTGACTAGTACTTTTGGGATAATATGTAATTAACCCAGTGAGTAGGGACACTCTTATCTTGTTCGTAACTGTAGAAGGAACATATTACCCGTTAAGTATCATATTCTAGGAGTTTTATTTTTTTGGTACATATTTTTCTTCTTTTTCAGATTGAAGAAGTTCCTTTTTTAATTGGAGCTAGTCGTGGCCCTCCTCCCTCCTTTTCTATCCATGAAGGTGTGCTGTATTTTGTCTGATGCTTTTCGCTTGTCTATCTTGGTAATCGCTCAACAGGTTATCTTATTAGTATGCGATAAAGCCTTATTTGAAGTTGAATGTCATTTTCATAAACAGGTCAGATAGATGTAAATTATTCCTTGTATCAATTTCTCTATGCAAATCAGGAAAGGTAACTCCACCTTTCTAGAAAATAGAGGACCAGGAAAAGGCCGTGTATCTACTCACTCTAAAGCCTGTTCCTTCAGCCTTTTGATGAGGAGCCACTTCATTTCAGACCACACTAATTTCTCTGAGCACATGATTAGACTACCTTAGCAGAATTTTTAAAATATTGGTTGTTTAGTCAGAATTCTGTTCCACACATGGCACTTTAAATAAGAAATGTTTACCAAAAAGTTGGATTATTAGCAATATGGTTGGCAGGGGTTTAAGGTGCGAAGGAGTTGTTATGGTGCTATTCTAGTCCACTGGGTTTAATGTTTCTAATAATTTTGAGAATGTGTTCCATCCTATAATCTCTCATTGTGTCCTCTAAAAGTAAGCTAGCTCAGTGAAGTACTTGGTTATTTTTTCTTTTCCCTGTACTGTGATTTTCTCACCTCTAAATTTTACAAATCTTTGTTCAAGCTCCTCCTCCTGTAGGGAGTCATCTAAATCAACCTGTATTTCCAAGACACAGACGTTCCATTCTGCCAGGGATTCACACATCTTGAGACCTCAGTGATGAATAAGACATAACTGGTGACATCACACTTCTCCTAAGTACTGCTAAATGTTAGGGCTTGGTTTACAATGTGATGGATGGAGACAGGTGGACATTGAAAAGCTTCTTCCCTGAGAGTGGGTTGACAAAATGCTCATCTTTCTTTTTTTTTTTTTTTTTGGTTTTTCGAGACAGGGTTTCTCTGTGTAGCCCGGGCTGTCCTGGAACTCACTCTGTAGACCAGGCTGGCCTCGAACTCAGAAATCCGCCTGCCTCTGCCTCCCAAGTGCTGGGATTAAAGGCGTGCGCCACCACCGCCCAGCAATGCTCATCTTTCTATTCCCAATATTTCTCTTGCTCATATTGATATGCTTGTGTTTTCAACATCATTTTTAATAGTAGACACGTAACATTTTCTTAAATACTGTGCCTCATAACATCTCTTGTTTCAATTCTGAAACTTTAATAATCTCAGCAGAGAAAGAGTACTTCTTGCAAATATTCATAATGGAACCTCAGTAACTACATAAGTTTGATATTGAAAGACAATAAATGTCCTAGCTCAAGTTAAAAGTATTGGACAAATAGGGAATATAACATTGTCCATTTCAACAGGGACTTACCATTTTTAAGACAGTAAACTACTAATTATGGCAGTACTAGATGTTAAGCAAGGTTGTTTGTTTTTACTTTCCAATGGAAAATTTTCTGATTTATATTTCCATTTGTTGTGAAATACACTCCTCATGATCCTTTGTACTCTCTGAAAATGAAAAAAAGTTTTAATATTCATTAAGTACAAATATATTCCCACTGTGGTTAGCATTACTAACACATAATGGTATGGCGTATATCAATCCAGAAAAAATGAAATTATGAAAGAATATTAACATAACCTTTAATTTCAGATGAAATACTTGTTGAAAAGTTTAGAGAAACTTAACATTTAAATGAACCCATGTGCTATTCATTATTTTAGTTGAAAAGGACTGCACTAGCTGTTGGCCATCCCCTAGAGACATGATTACCTCTAGTTTAATAGATTCTTTTAGAAACTTTACAGACGTGAGGTAACTGGCTCACCGCTGAGAATCTGCCAATTCATTTGGAATATTCTTTTAATATTTTTGTAATATCTGTGAGAAATTATCATTTACCAACTAGACAGACTGGAAGAGCTGTGGTCCACAGTTTTTAGCTGGGTGAATATGGTATAAACATTCCTAACTTTATTTATATATTACTGTTACTATAATCTCATATTTTAGCTTTCTCTAGGATATTTGTATATCCTTTAATTGCATTTAATAAATATCTCCGCTATTGATCTAATTTCCTTTTTCTATGATGCAGTTACTATTATCTTACTGATAATTTCTAATATCATTAATATCTGTCTCTTATATAGAGACAAAATCTGAAATCAATTTTAATTATATCTGCTTCGCTTTCTGTGTATGTCTTTTAGATCAAGAAGTGTTATAATTTTCCTCAGAATTTGTATTTGTTTCTATCTTCTTTCTATTTCAGAAAATATGCTCTTGTGAAACTTTGGACATATTTGATATTTACACAAATACATATTGCATACGATACAATGATGATGTATGTGTGAATACACACCAGATACCCAGAGAGCTGTTTCCCTAACATTACTACCTATAACGATGATAAGGAAAAGTTTAACTTACCCTTGAATTCTCTTAGATTTGTAATCATTAATAATAAGAATTCAAATATACCTTCTATCCAGCCTCTCTGTCACTGACATCCAGCAGAATCACATTATTGCTGTTATTAAAACAGAAAGCACGCTGGCACTCACATACTATATAATCTGTGGGCTTTCTTTAGATTGTACTTATTCTTCTGTCAATGCCCCTAACTGCACCAGATGTGTGCCAGAGCTCCACATTGATTTGTAGCCATTTGCTTTTAATGACTCCCCACCTGAGACAGTTCCTCAGTGTCTATCTGTCATGTATTTGACACTTTTGAAGAACAATGTGAACACTGTTCTGTAGGATGATCTCCAATTTAGGATTGCCTGATTTTTTTTTTTTTCTTTTCATGTAAACTGAAGCTTTGCATTTTTGACATATGTACCCGTAAAGGGATGTGTCCTTTTAAACATCACATGTTAGTATCTTTTTATATTGATATGTTCACCACAGAATGGGTGTGTGCCCATGTAAATATCACATGTTTAAATGTCTTAGTATGGTGATGTCATCCTTAACTATAAGTTACGATGATGTCTGTTCAGTTGGTTCACTAAAGGCATTGGATTATCCAAATAACATTAAGACTTATCACATCCTGTGCTAAGTCATTTGAAACAATGCAAATACAGTATTAAAAGTTGTTGTATTCAGTGGGATCTTCTTAAAAATCGTTATTACTATATTTTTAGGTTATTTTAAAATGTCTGTAATATGTTCTACATTAAGCTATTTGAATTACTTTTAAGTGAAATATGTCAGTTCATTGGCATTTTTTTCTATTGTTTATGTCCATATATAATGAAATGTTCCCTAGTTTATAAATCAGCAGTGACATTATTTTGTTGTTCTATTTCATTTTACATCATGATTTAATATACATTAGTTGTTTATAATATTAGCCTTTTCTTTGGATTCTTGAAATTTTTTTTCTTATCTGAAGCTTCGAACCACCTGTTTCTCCAGGGACCCCCGGCTTCCTTTATTTAATATACACATTTAAAAACATGTATCTAAGATGCCATTTGATGTAAGCTCTATCCTAAACCAATTTTGACAATTGTCTTTGATTTTGTGTTGCCTCTCCAGAGCATTGTCTTATAAAATGATAGTTGGATTATTATTTCTTCTTCAACTTTTTCAGTGTAGTTAAAATTATAAATCTATTAAACTTATTTCTGTAATCTGAATTACACTTTGAGATTTTCGAATTTCCTTGGCTATTGTTTTTAACAATTTATATACATCAGAATTCTGTCATAGTTGAGATATGCAGGGAAGCTTCCTTAAATCAGTCAAATACCTACAACACAGAGCACTTTGGTGATCCATTTCTTTCCCCTTCTCTTTGCTCATGTGAGATCTCTGAAAAGTGTATATTCTTCTCCATCGTTCTGCCGTGCCCTTTACTGAATGTTTTATACATGAGATCATGCAACATGTGGTGGTAATTTAGCAAAACGCAATTATATGTTTGTTTTTTCACCAGTTTGCACCGTCTCAATTGCATACTTTTTCAAATAATACTTACGTTTGATCCCTGACATTTCTTTGTCATCCAAATGTTTCAGTTAGTTCTGTTGATGTTTTACCTACCTTACTGTCTATTTCTTATTAAAAGAGTCAATGTACTTCTGTGTACCATTTACATTTCTTTTCTGAGACATATACTTACATAGTTGCTTTTGGCTTTTCATTACATGTTTCAACAACACCCATCACAGACCCAACAACTGTGATACTTATTTGGATAGAATGTGCTCTTTCTTTTTGTTGAACAGGTTGTATCATAATATTTCACAGTGTCTTACCCAACTCAAATGTTACAATGGTTTTACTATTGCCCTTGTTTTTAAAATATTTATAAATTTAAATTCCATGCAGGTTTCATGAGAGATATTTTCATACTCATATTTATACTTATTTTATTCTTTGGACAAAGGCTCTATCATTTTGTCAGGAGAGATGATATGATGATAAAGATTATCAGCATGCTCATGCCTTTTCCATTCCCAATTCAAAACCTTAGGAAAAGAAGAATAGGATCCAGAGAGCGGTTTAAAATACCCAAATCAGAAACAAGCTGAAGGGAATGACAGATTAGAAAACTGGAAAGTGCTTTCACTTAGAATAATGAAGAATATTCAGCTTACTAACGAATGAAGAGAGGATTGCTTGGCATGGCTCTGTTACTCACAGTGGAACTAGGACAAAACATGTGAAACCTTAGTCTTAGGGTTTTACTACTGTGAATATCATGACCAAAGCAACTCTTATAAAAACAACATTTAATTGGGGCTGGCTTACAGGTTCAGAGGGTCAGTTCATTGTCATCAAGGCAGGAGCATGGCAGCATCCAGGCAGGCAGGGTGCAAGCAGAGCTGAGAGTTCTACATCTACATCTGAAGGCTGCTAGCAGAATACTGGCTTCCAGGCAGCTAGGATGAGAGTCTTAAAACCCACACCCACAGTGACACACCTACTCCATCAGGGCAACACCTTCTAATAGTACGACTCCCTGGGCTGAGCATATACAAACCATCACACTTGTTATTGAAAGGTTTGGATACCGTGATGTTTGCAAAAACTTCAATTGGAAAGGTAGTGTGACATGGCAGAGCCCCACAGACAATTTCTGATCCATGAAGAATGTCTGCACCCCAGTTATGCAAAAGAGAGCCTTGAGTGGCATGCACAAAGCAAACAAACAAACAAAACAAAACCTCCAGAAATGGGAAGATTGTTGGCTCAACAAACTTCATAAAGCTGCCATGGAAAATAGAAAATTCTTTTGATGTGAGTTCTAATAAAAAGATTGCATAAAAATTCTTCCAATATAGTAAAATGAATTGAAGCAAAAAATAAAGTGGTACCAATATATTATCTAAAGTTTCATGTTGTCTCTTTCTCCGTTTCTATTTTATCTAAGAAGTTTGCTTTGGGCATCAGGGACTAGCTCCTTAGGTAGGGTGCTTACCTACCATGAAGTAGATCTGGGTTCCTCCTCCAGGACTTCATAAACCAGGTCTGATGGGCATTGCTATAACCCCAAAGCTCTGCAAATAGAGACAGAAAGATCAGAAATTGGAGGTCATACCTACCTACATAGAAATGTCAAGGTCGACCTAGGATAAATGAAACTATGCCTCCTTTACCTCAAAATAAACTGTCATGTCATAAAAATAAACTGTAGCAATATTTATTTATCACCTCAGACTTTTCCATAATTATATTGGGACCAAAATAATATTTGTTGGGTAAATAACTTGAGGTTGGTTGTGAAAATCATGTAAACTGGCATGTAATGATTTGGATATTTGTGGAAAATGCTCCTCTTAATAGTTTAAGATAATGTTAGAAAACAATACTAGAAAATACACATTTTCCAAAAGTAATTAAAAATAAACTTTAGTGCTACAAAGGCAATGGTTTTACAAAGTTCATGTACTTACAAAGTTATAAGTGTATTATACTGCTGTAATATTTATGAATATGTTTCTATCTATTAAAGAATATGAAATTAGATTTTCTGTACATCTGCTATGGACTCTGCCTCCCAAGTGCTGGGATTAAAGGCATGCGCCACCACTGCCCGGCTGAAGTAAAATTTTTAAAGACTAAAATCATATAATATCCTGTGTAGGTGTTTTATAAAATGTTGAAATTAAATATAGTCTCAAATGATGACCTGTGCTAAGATATTAGCATGGATATTTTAACATTTAAAATTTCCATTTAACATACCGATTACAAAATGACTTAAACTCAACTAGATGCATTATTTCAGGAAGCTTTTCCAGAAGTAAGTAGGTTTCCATATGCCTTTCTCAGTCCTTAATGTGTGATTAATGTCTCCCTGTATTATCACCTTTACTGTCCCCACCCCCACTCTATTTAACTCTTCCTCTTTGTCATTCTCATTTCCTCATTCAGGTCTGTGTACTGCATTTCTACTCTTTTGAATTTTCCATAGCCCTCTATTAATCCTGACATCTGAGCATATTGCAAATAACATATAGTACCCACATAAGAGCGAAAACATATAATATTGTATTCTCTGAACCTAGGTTACCTTACTTAGAATGATTGATACAAGCCTCATCAATTTAATAGTGAATTTCATTTCTCTTAACAGCTGACTAATATTAGTATGTATATCTTGTAAATGCATTTTTTCATCCTATAGACTGCCTTTTCACTCAAATGACAATGCCATTTGCTGTACAAAAGGTGTATATCTTCTTGTGGTCCAATTTTCCAATTGTTGGTCTTGATGCTTGTTATATCAGGGTCCACTTCAGAAAGTCCTTTCCTGTGCCTGTGGATTAAATATATTCCCTTCATTTTGTTCTCTGTCATGTTAGGTTTTATGTTGATATCTTGGAGCTACTATTCAGGGTCAGTGATAAGGATACAGTTTCAAATATATGACGAATATAAAGTTGAGTAGATAAGGAAAGTGAGGATGGATCTTAAAGGAAATGGATAAAGGAGAATAATATGAGCAACATATAATGTATAAAATGTTTAAATAATTAATATAATTATTTTTAAAAGCTAAATTTGATAAAAATTTTCAAATTCCATGAATGATAATAATTTAAGAAGGTATGATAGATAAAAGATATATGTTTTCTTCTGAACCTGTCTGTCCAGACCTAATGATGTAAATTTAACTTTAGCAAATTTACATGAAGACTGTGCCTTTAGTTATTTCTCTGCATATTTTAATGTCTTTATTGTAATTGAACAGGGATGCTCATAAAGAAATATTTTTTTGTACTTCCCTATATTTAAAAATGCTTAGAATTTACTGAAGGTTTCTAAATGGCAGCCAATGAAGCAGATGAATGTTATTAATTTATTTAACTTGTTCATACAAAGAGAAATCAAGCTTTAAAAAAATAGTTTCATGGGCACTTTTTGAAATGAAAGCCATGATTGAGGCAAAGCTATACAAAAAGTTCAATGTAAAAGTTTCACAAATTGCAAAGCCAACTTAAGGTGACTAAATATTATACATAGAGCCATACAAGGAGTGATTGAGAGGTTCACATATCCTTCAAGAGCCTAAGCTGTTGCTGCTGTGATTACCTCTTTCACACAGTATTGACTATTTAATCAAAGTATGCCTGCCATATTATTATTTCCAGTGGTACAGTGAACAGGAGTTAAGTATCCACACCAGTTTCTTTTATTATTATTATTATTATTATTATTATTATTATTATTATTAATCATTTTATTTGTTTACATTTCAAATGAAATCCCTCCACAAACCTCCCATCCCATCTGCCCTTTCCCCCTCACCTTTACCTCTATGAGGTTACTCCTCCACCGACCCACCCACTCCCGCCTCCCTGCTCCAGCATTCCCCTTCACTGGTGCATCAAGCCTCCCAGGACCAAGGGCCTCCTCTTCACTGATGACAGATAAGGTCATTCTCTGCTGCATTTGTATATGGAGCCATAGATGCCTCCCTGTGTACTCTTTGATTGGTGGTTTAGTGTTTGTTAGCTCTGGGTGGTATGGTTAGTTAATATTGTTCTTCCTCGGAGGTTGCAATCCCCTTCAGCGCCTTCAATCCTTCCCCTAGCTCTTCCGTTGGAGTCCCCATCCTCAGTTCGATGGTTGGCTGTGAGTATCTGCATCTGTATTGATCAGGTAGGACCTCTCAGGTGACAGCTATACTAGGCTCCTGTCGTAAGTACTCTTGGCATCAGCCCTAGTGTCTGGATTTGGAGTTTGCAAATGGGATGGATCTTTAGGTGGGGCGGTTTCTGGATGGCCTTTCCTTCAGTCTCAGCTACATTTTTTTGCCCTGGCTTTCCTTTGGACAGGAACATTTCTCGGTTAAAAATTTTGAGATGAGTGGGTGGCCCTATCCCTCAACTTGCGACCAGGCTTATCTACTGGGGGTAGTCTCTACAGGTTCTATACCCCTTCATAAAATCATCCTCATTGGATCCTGGGTGCCTCTTGCTTCCTTGGCATCTGGGACTTTCTAGAGGCTACCCCAGTACCCTATCCCCACTGCCACATATTTCTATTTGATTTCTTGGCCCTCTGTACTTCTCTACTGTCCCTTCCAATACCTGATCCTGACCCCGATTTCCCCTCACCCTTCTCTCTCCCTCCCAGGTTCCTTCATCCTTCTACTGCATGTGATTATTTTGTTCCCCATTCTATGTAGGATTGAAGGACCCACACTTTGGTCTTCCTTTTTAAGCTTCATATGATGTGGGTTGAATCATGGGTATTCTCAGCTTTTGGGCTAATATCTACTCATCAGTGAGTACATATCATGTGTGTTCTTTTGTGACTGGGTTACCTCACTCAGGATGATATTTTCAAGTTCCATCTATTTGCCTGTAAATTTCAAGAAGTCATTTTTTTAATAGCTGAGTGAATGAGTACGTTGAGTGAATGTACCACACTGTCTGTATCCCTTCTGTTGAGAAACATCTGGGTGGTTTCCAGTTTTATGCTATCCAGCTATCCTCTGTTGAAGGACATCTGGGTTCTTTACAGCTTCTGGCAATTATAAATAAGGGTACTATGAACATACTGGAGCATGTGTCCTTGTTATATGTTGGGACATCTTTTGGGTATACGCTCAATAGTGGTATAGTTGGGCCTTCAGGTAGAACTATTTCCAATTTTCTAAAGAACTGCCAGACTGATTTCCAGAGTGTGTGTACCAGCTTGAAGTCCTATCAGCAATGGAAGAGTGTTCCTCTTTCTCCACATCCTCCCAACCCAATTTCTTGCAGTCAAAATCTCTCCACACAGTTCTGAGTTAGATAATTTGAAGTCACTTAGAAGCCAGGTAGTTTTTGATAAGTCCTGATTCTTCACATTAGCTCCCAGTGATCATGGTCCGAATCCTGATGTCTGTGCTTTCAACTTGAGACTAGCACTTGTGACTTACAACTGGAACTTAGTAGTGGAGTTTGTACCAGGACATATAGAGCTTCCTCCCAATCAAACCACTGTCAGAGTTTTTTTTCTTGCTCTGGTTCTGAACTCTCTTTTCAGCTGTTGTGATCACAGTTAGGTTTGCAGAAAGCATATGCAACAGCACCACAATTACCCTAACCCTGTACAGCAGCTTCTTACCATGATGCTTTGTATCCTCTGAAGTCAAGTGTTCTTCTGTCTTGAGCATAGGATATATGATCTAGTGGACATTTGTGATTTTCCTGGCACCCAATCATAATTGCATTTTCCTATGACATGACTCTCTCCTTGCCTCCTGAAGTCATCCTAAGACTAAGTATTTCTGATAAGACTTCCCTGGTTTGTGCGTCATTTGTGTATAGGCTCCATCTATAACACAATGATAATGCTCAGAGACAAGACACACTGTACTTTTCTGATAGACAGTGGATTTTATTGTTGTTGTTGCTTTGATGGTTTTGTTTTGAAGTTTTAGTAGATCTCTGAGCATCATTTGTCAAGAGCTAATTGAGAAACATTTGCCTAGGCTGTTGATCATTAAACTCTTGATTTAAAGCAGTCCATGGATCTAGAGGTAGAATAAACCAAAACAAATATTTGCTGACGTGAATTCTTGATTTTCTGTTTATTTCCTTCAGTTCCATCAACATCCAGACAGTAGGATATCATGATAAATTGTTTTCAATTGTTTCTTACTCTTATTCTATATTTAGTGATACTGAAAAATACAACCTAGTATGATGAAATGCATTTATAAAATGCTAATATAAAACCAATTAATTCTTATGCCAACCTAAAAACTTTATTTTGTTAATTATAAAAGTAATGCAAACCCTTGAATTTCATAGAATTTCAAAGAATAGATCATACATTTAACTAGATAAGAATTGGTGAAAGAAGGAATATTTGTATGTGTGTGTGTGTTCAAAATTGATTGCATACTAAACCAAAATTGATGAACTATCATTATTGAGGAATGTCATTTTCTTCTTTTTCCAAGTGTATTTATATATTATTTACTCTTACTCTGGCCCATGACTTTATGTAGGCCTTTGACAGTACTCAGAGGAAACAGTGGCCCATTCAAGAGTCTGAAGCTCATTCAACCATAGCTTACTTTAATATTTATGATAGCAGATTGAACATATTAAAATAACATTTGAACAAACTACATAAATAGTGCCAAGGCCCTTGAATTGCTCTTAAACCCACTCCATATTCAAGCATCCGAACAAGACAAGCCATCAACAAAGAAAGGTATAAAAAATTCACAGACATCAATCTTGTACCAAATTTTCACAATTGTGTGTTTCCTCCTGCTCCTGAATTCTTTTAGTTTATATTTAACACATAGGTCTCAGATCATCACTTCCTCTCCAACTCAGGCTGAAACTCAAAATTCAACCAATTTATATTTCTCTAGGTCTTTTATCTACCCAAGATGTGAGTTTGACAAAGATTTTTGTGGACACTGAAATCCACCTATTTACATACTATTTACATTATTGTTTTAGTGTTGATTAAATCATGTTGTTCATTTCTTTGTAATGTATTCTTTAAACTAGCCTTAAGATCTCAGAAACACGCAACACTACCTTTAGGTTCAGATTAATTATGGGGAAAACAGGAACAAATGATAATATGCTAAGGAATATGCCTAGAAAATTGAAAGGCTCATCTCTAAATCTGAACCAAGTGAAAACTGAAGTGTCTGCTCTAAACTCTAATAATAAATTATGTGTGTGTTTACGCATACTACAACATATTTAATGCATAGCATATATATATGTATATATATGTATATGCTTATGCTTATGTTTATGTGTATGTATACGTGTATAGCAAATAAATTTGGGGCTACGGCATCAGGAACTGCTTACTTTATATGCATCAGGACAAGAGTTCAACCCCCTGTACAAAAAGTAAAGCAAGGTGGCATGCTATTCTTGGTAGAAACCCTCAGGATTGCTGACCAGCATGCTAGATGATTCAGTGAGTAGCCTCTTCAGTGAGGGACCCTGTCTCAAAAATAAAGTAGAGAAACATTCAAAAGAGCTACTAAACGTTAACTTCTAGCCTCTGTATGCTGATACATACACACACACACAAGTGAATAAGGCATCAGCTTACATGCATGTGCAAATCTACAAACACAACTACATATGTACAAAAGTTGATTACTGAAAAATAAATTTACCTTTTACTAGAGATAAATTAAAAGATTATAAGTCTTCCAAAAATTGTTATGAGTTTGTTTTTGGGAAACTTTATTTTCCAAATTAGCTCTGGGCTATGTATTTATTTTCAGATATGGTGTAAAGCTGTATACAGAATTAATAACTAAATAAGATAAGAAGTATTGTATCCTAAATACATGAAGTATGCCAAAACCATCATCTATTCATGACTAGCTCTTTTATTGATGAAATAAAAGCATTTACCAGTTGATACTACCTTTAGCCACAAGCTATAGAGTTGTAAAAAAAAATATGGTTTACAACATATCTGGAAAAAAATCAGACCTTTAACAGAATTTCAATACATGAGGGGCTGATGAGATTTTGCTGCACACACAGGCTGTGGATCTACTTGGCTGGAAGGCTTTAAATTAGTAATGGCCATCTACTCTTATAAAATATTTTCTGGGAGATAGGGCCTCTAGTTCTGAGCATAGCTAAGCTAAATGAAAGCAGAGATGAAGAGAAAGAGGAGAGAGATGAGAGAGAGAGAGAGAGAGAGGAGAAGAGAAGAGAGTAAGAGAATAATAAGAGGCACTCCAACCTGAAGCATTTCAAGCTCTGCTTAATAAATAAATCAGATTTATGAGCATTAAATAAAAAGTTTACTCAAGACTGTGCAATGAATATTTGCAGAGTATTTTTTTTTTTTCGTATGCAGCATTAAATTTTCTCACTGAAAAGCAAGGGCTCTTCACAGAAAGTGCAAGGAGGGCTTTATTTTCATGTTTTTTCTGAGCTTCATTTGAATATGAAATAACATTTTTTTTTCTTCATTGCTGTTGCTGCTTCAGTGAAGAGAAAGATTCTGAAGAACAGTGTAGAGAGAAGCCTTCTGAACTACACAATGACCTCAGAGTAAGCTTCTGCTTCAACACTCCTGACATGCATTCGTTGACCAGCAAAATCTAATGCTTTTTTATTTACATTTAGAGACAGTAGAAAGAAATAGAGAGCGCTTAAGACTATTAGACACACAGCTCACTCAGAAGTTGGCCATTTGCCACTTTACTCTGGACCTTCAAGATTTATTATTATTGATACACTTGAAATAATATACACAAACTATCCAGAAGGCTTTAAGAGGTACTGAAGTGATCTCTATTGTACCCACTATATAGATTAAGAAATAGAACATTACTAAGGCCTTCGTGAGTTTCTTCAGAAATTAAATTTCCATTTGTCACTTTCAATTGGTACTTGTGCGTGATTTTTTCACATTCATTTTGTCTGTCTGTGTGTGTGTGTGTGTGTGTGTGTGTGTGTGTGTGATGTATCTTGCATGTTTATGTCTATGTGTGAGTACATCAATACATGTTTGTACGCATATACATTGAAAAGCCAGAATTTAGTATTAAGGCCTTTCTTGGTTTCACTCCACCTTAATTTTTGAGAGGTTGACTTATTCTTGGAGAACCTGCAGCTTATGAGTTGGAAAGATGAGGAGGCTGTGAGCTCAAAGGATATTGCTATTCCCTCCTCCTCATGCTAGAATTGTGGGTGTGGACTGGTGGTAGAATTTATGTCCCAAGATTTCATAATAAATGCTTTACTGACCATGATACTGTTACTCTTTCTTATGTCTGCATATCTTTATAAAAATACATATGCATCCAAACACATGTTCTACACTTCTGCATTTTTACTTCTTAAATGGTATTCGAACACAAAACATATTTATGTTTTTAATTGAATATAATTTTTCTAATTACTTTATCAAAAATATTTTAAAGACATTGATAATGGGTATCACAGTTGGGTTTGCATTTTTTCAGTATACATAATTCCATTTTCTGACTGTGCCTTAAAACGATCTGAGGTTTTGTTCCACCATTGTAATACAGCAGTCTTAAGCATGTACCTGATGTGAATAAACTGGGATTCTGGTTACATTCACATTAACCTTCAGCAAGTCCTGGTAGGTAGTTTCAAAGCTTATTTACAAATGTACGTTTTTACAACCTCTAAATGAGGGACGTTGGATCTATTTGTTGCCCATCAGTTGACATTGTTAGGCATTTGCATTTCATGAGCATCTTGTTAGATAAGGAGTCTATGAACTTAAGTCATATGACAGGTCCCTGAATCTGTTAGGCCCATATTTCTGATGTCCACATCACTTACATTTTATCTCCTGTGAGTGCATACTTAGTCTTTACCTGACTTATTTTTGTTACTTGTCCTTTTCTCATTCCTTTCTGAGAAATCCATTGATCTTTACATGAATGGACAACTTATATCTTGTAAGTGGGTGGTCATGATTCCCTTTTACCCTGTGATGCATTGCACCTTCCTTAGACCAGGCTCTCAGAGGCTCTTGGTGGATTTAGGAATTTTCAGGGCTTCTCACTGGTTGGTGTCATAGAAGGAAAGTACAAACAGGGATTTACTGGATGAGATATCACCAATGTTGGGAGAGCTCAAATGTTTTCTTGTTTTTATTTTGTTTTTAACCAGCAGGATGACAGAAGGCTTGACAGTCTACAGGATCCATTCATAAGAACTCAGCCCTGGTGATGTAAAGGTTAAATTAAATATGGACTATGTACAAAATGTATCCTAAAGATCAAAAGCCCTAGAAAAGAGATGACAGACTGCAAAGGAGAATTCACTTTTAAGGTGGAACATCAGAAGCAGAAATTGTAAAACATTAAAAGTAGAACTTCTCAATAGAGAAACACTCATAGGCAGTAAAATATTCAGTGCTATATTAGAACTCTTGCAATCAGTCTCATTTGTCAGATGTTATATCCCTTGAAATTTACACATGAAAGTGGCCTATGGAGAATGACATGAAATATTAGATATATAGTTACATATGAGATATTTGAACATTAGGCAATCCTGTGCTCAATATATAATAATGGATTTGCCGAGTACATCGATATGTACAGTAGCTGACTCCATCTCTACTAGACAGACAGGTAATGCCTTTAAGAAAGGTAATGGGAAATTCACAAGGCACTGGCAAACTTAAGAAGCGCCTAGGTAAATGTGAGATACAGGCTTAGTTGATGATATTTTGGGATTCTGGATTAACAAGAAGCCAGGCAGCAATATGTTCATCTAAAGTCCAATGGACATAATTCCAGATGGAAGATAACAGCCATCTGGAAAGCTTGAGATTGTTGCCCTTCATTAGGCCCATTTTGACTTAACGAAGGTGTGTGAATATTGGATGCTATGCCCTGTATTTTTTTTTTTTAACTAATCCTAAGTTACACAGTAGCTGGCTCTTGGTATGTATCTATTCACTGGACCAAGCTCTTTTCTTTTAACCTCAGGTGTATGTCTTAAAGGCATTCACCTTCATCTGGAAACTGCAGTGGTGTATGTCAACTGTCATGCCTCTAGGCTATCTCAATTATCCTTCTCGTTTCCATATCAAAGCCCAGGGTATCTAATACTCAAGCATACACTGAAATCCCCTGAGATCTTACTAAAATGAGGATTTTGATTTGGCAGTTCCGGGGTAAAATCTTAGACTTAACTTTTCTAACAGGTTACCTAAGGATGGTGAAACTCTTCAAGGAAGATGTGGACAAGTGTCCTGATGATGTTAGCAAGTGAGAGTTATGGCACAATGATTCTGTAGAGTGACAGCAGTATCCTAATTGAGGTTGCTGGGTACAGATCTACGAGAAACTAGATATCATTGTAAGACAACAGAAGTGAAAGGTGAGAAGAACTATTTGAAATTAAAGCATCCTGCCAACTCACAGTGGTTCTATGTCAGCAAATCATGGCAATGTGTTGCCTTCTGAAAGGCAAAGATAAGAATGGCACTGCATCTCTCTTGTTAAGAAGATCCACACTAGTCCTCTTTAGGTCACACAGACTTGTGTGTGTTAAGAATTCTTACTCATTTTGCTGATATCAAATGGGGCATAAAAACTTGTATGAACAAATTGATCCCTTCACCAACTTTTATAGATCATCCCCAAAATATAAATAGAAGATTGTCATGATTTCCTTTGATAATAAAGATTAAATGACATGGTTGGTGGGGTAACTTTTGATGATTCATAATTTTTCGTGAATAAGAACAGATTATGGTATCATTAACCTCTCCATGAATACCCCAGAGTGACTGTGGAGAAAGAAAATTTCTCACCTGTTTTGTGCATATAGTTGTTTTACTTTGTCTGTAGAGAGAAACACCCTGAGTGGGGATATATTTTCACTTCATTAAAGGGCTGAGCAAATTTGTTCTTTCAAGAAAGTGTTCTCATTATATGGAGGCTACCTGGTCACCAAGAATAGGAGTTTAAACACTTCTACCCACTACATCTTGGACTACATTTTCTCAGTTGTCTGAATGTGGTAAGAGAAAATCTTTACATGCCAAATATTATGTGAAATGAATTTATCACAGACAGGCAGCAAGGCATAAAAGAAGCCTAAGAGCAATTGTGAGCTGGTCTCACGGGACCAGTGAGATACAAAAGCAGATCGTGTCATTGTTTTCCCAGCTATGGTGCTAATCAGTGCAGACATTCCGAGAGCTGATGCATTAATACCCTAAAGCAACAACAGACACAAAGGGACTCAAGCAAGTTTTGTTGTATGGGATATACACCTGCAGCTAGATACACTTATCTGAGAAACCAAAGTCAAGCAAACTTTCATCCCTCTCACCATGAATTCCAATTGACCCCGTGTAGACTTTGTGTTTCTCTGTCATGATCGTAGAGGTTATGTGTTTATATATCTTGACTTTCCCAATGGTGCAGTTTCGATCTGTGCCTTATTTTTAGAACTTCAAAATCTGTACATAAATTTTAATATTGTAAGTAACAATGTAAATTATGTAGTCTTTATTTCATCCTATCCCATGGTTTCACCTAAATGCCAATGTTATTTGTTAATCATTCAGGTATTGAAGCCATTTAGGGAATATTTATTTTACTATGCCAGTCATAACTTTTAAAGGAAGAAAACTATTAAAGTATATATTAAACATGGATGGATGTTATTAGTAAATGGAGACATATACATTTTACTGGGTCTAGAGAACACATGCAATGTAATTGAAGAGAAATCTATGGTCTTCTGAAAAAAATGAGATTAAAAATTAAATCATTTGAGGTGGCAGGAAAAGTAGATACTTCAGGTAGATAAAAATGAATAGTTTTTAATGTTTGTACTCAAAGCCTTGATGATCCACACATGGTGGGGTTTTACAAATAAAATTACAGTTTCAATGTATTGAATTTTCTTTCAAAGCTCTTACAATATTTCTTCTTGATGGGAAAATGAATTTTCAAGTCAAATATCATATAGGGAACAACAATGCACATGGCATATTTTTCCTCTCCTCTAAATAGGCTGAGGGCTTAAGCAGCTCGATTGTAATGCAAATATGAGTATTATTATGATTTTAAATGGATATTTTGAAAAGCCTGTTATTGCCTGTCAATAATGTTTATAATTATCCCAAGTGCTTTCACAGTTCTCTGGAGACATAGAAATGGCAAGGGCAGGCAAAGAGCTTTCAGCACAGATCCTCATGGGGTCACATACAATCCTGTTAGCAGCTCAGCTCTTTTAGAGATGCCAGGGTCAAGAAAGTAGCAAATAGTTGTTACTGTCATTTTCATAAAAACAAAAAACAAAAACAAAAAAAAAAACAAACAAAACAAAAAAAACGCTTCTATCTTGGTCTTTGCTTCTGACGTATTTGGTTAAGAGGCTTATGAAGTCTATTTTAAGATAGCACATGGAGTTGGAAATACATGAAATGTTATTAGTGACAGTGTTAGCTTATATTGTTATTACTGTTATAAAAAATTCTATTGTATACTTGCATAATTCAGTGTCAACCTCAAATATTTGTAAAAGATTCAAAGAGAAGAGAATTTTTGCCTATCAACTGCCAATATGAAAGATATTAATAATAATTAATATAAATTATAAATATAAATATATATTTATAATTTATATTAATTATTATAATTAATATAAATATAAATTATATATTTATAAATATAAATAATAATTAATATAAAAATTAATTTATTAAGTTAAATATAATATATACAGAAATTTATATTCATGTAAATGACATTTGAGGATAAAATCCCATTATGTAGTCATTGCTGATCTAGAATTCTCTCTGTTGAACAGGT
Source organism: Mastomys natalensis (assembly GCA_021653895.1). NCBI lineage: Eukaryota > Metazoa > Chordata > Mammalia > Rodentia > Muridae > Mastomys > Mastomys natalensis. The sequence continues at coordinate 462,099 of JAJTUV010001626.1, read as the reverse complement.
TGGCCTCTAACCTACCGAAATCTGCCTACGTCTGGTTTCAGAGTCGTGGAATTAAAGGTACATATCATTGGGTCTGTGTTTTTCATTAGCAATCAAACAGAAATAAAAATAACAAGAATATCTGAATATTCTGAGATTATCGTACTCAGATATGGGGCAAAACGGGAAGTAAATTAAAGTAAATTAAAGGGTAGTTTGTATACACAGAGAGCTTTAAATTCTTAGTAATATTTTACATATTAGCTATCACTGACCTCAGACAATTGTGCCATATTTTATTTACCTTAATATAAAAATCAATGTTTTAATATAATAGTTTAAATTTATTTTTTTGTCTTAGTCACATAGCTCTGATCCTATTTTCAGAGGTCTTTCTTTTAAGCATTATTTAGGGTGCCTTTTAGCTATATATTTTGCATTATTAAATTTGAAAATTTATGCATTAATAATAGAATATAGTGCATCTGCTGCTTTGTATAGACTAACTTTAAGACTTATATGTACATAAAGTAAGGAGCACATTTTAAAAAAACACATTGTCGATGGGTGAGTTGGGGAGCACCCACATTGAAGCAGGGGGTGGTGGGATAGGAGGCTTTCAAAGGGGAAACTGGGAAGAGGGATAACATTTGAAATATAAATAAATGAAATAACCAATAAAAATTAAAAACCAAAACCACATTGTAAATGCTTATATTGAAATGAATAATAATTTAAATAAAACCATAGTATCTTGTTGAATAAAATGCCCCAGCTACATACCCAACAGAAAAATTTGGCAAATCATCTTAGAACAATAACCAATGATCAGACATTCATCCTTATCATGTCGAAGGATGACTTCAGTAGATGATCATCCAGAATCGTAATTGCTATTGACATTTATTTTTTTGAGACATTTACAACTAGGAAACATGTTTGATCTTTAGTGTTATTTCTGTTATTAATTTCAGGCTCAATTCCCCTTTGGTCTGACAGGAGACATTTTACCTTTAGCTTTTCTAATGTTTTTAAGATGTAATCATATGCAGGATGTAGACTATCTTAGAGGATGTTCTTTGTTAGTTTGAGCGGAGCAGATAATATGCTGCTGCGAGCGAACAAGGTGTCAAGTATGTTGAATGTTGATCTGTGTTGAGTGTTTGCGCTCAGCAAAGTACTCACCTTGTGCCTTTGAGATCTACCCATTTGTGTGGGGTGCAGACGGTGATGAGCATCCTTAATTACAATAAAGGATTAATCTAGTAGTGGATTCATCTATTGCTTCTTGCAGTTTTATCAGGTTTTGGTTACTTACTTTGACAAAATTGAGGATAGTAGAGACTTACCTTTTCAACAAAATGTATCATCAATTGAGCCAATGACTATTTTGATTAGTGTTGCATGGTAAAAATTATTTTGTTGTTAATATGTGTGTCTTCATATTTAAAGTGAGTTTTATTGAGATAACATATGGTAATTTTTGTTTGTTTTTATTTTAATCCAAAGAAAGGTGCCCTTTTAATGTTGGTGGACTCACAACATTGATAAAGATGGTTTTTGATACGGTTGAATTAATAAAACTATATTTGTGACTATTTTGCATTTGCTATCCTTGTATATCCCTCCAGCTCCCCCCCAAAACAATCCAAACACAAAAGCAAAATCAACTAGCCAAACCAAACCAAACCAAACCAAACCAAACCAAACCAAACCAAACCAAATTAAACCAAACCAGATGAGCAAAACTCCCAACTTAAGTAAATAGACCTTCCATAAAGTAATAAGGTCAGGAAAGGGAACCATTCTATAGTCCTGGATTAATTCTACTTTTCTTAAGACTGTGACCCTATGAACTAAACCCATATATTCTCATAATCTCATGATCCCTGTCTTCCTGAGTAGAACAGAGTGTCTGTAGTAGGCTGGCATTTTGATTTCTTTAACTTTATGGAAATCTTGGTGTTTTTTTTCCTCCCCCAGGCCATTCAGGCTGTGATAAACTGTAGGAAGTTAGGTTTATCTAGAACAAATTACTCTTGAGAACAACAGCTTTTGCTAAGTAGAAAACAATGCCCTGCCATATTTATGAATGGTTCCATTTACTTTTCTACCGTCAAAATACACAATACTACATACAAAATAATACTAATTCTAGTTGGTTTGAGGATCAATAGAACCCCTGAAGTGAAATTCACAGTGGTTAGATTGGAATTAGGTGGTTTCCATATACTGGGCTTTTAATTCTCAAACTTGTCCTCTCTGAGGCTCTAAAACTTTGTTTCAGAGTCTCCTACACACTAGTTGCCATAGAGACATCTATTCAAGAATTTCTAGCTGTGGTTATGAATCTGTGTACCTGTAGATCTCTTTAATTAGCACTTAGCTCTATGGGTTCAATTCTTCAATTCATTGACAGATCTAAGACTGTATCTTGACTTTTAATCTTATAAGAAAGTGATGACAACTAAGTTCCTTCTGTGTTTCAAATCAAACGAATTCTGAGAATAAATGTGATCACGATTGTAACTGAAATAATGTTGAGTTGAAACTAATTTGAAGAAAAGTGGCAGCTTCACATTAGTGAAGATATAGTTTCACATTTTGATATGTCAGCAACTTTTATGACTTTTGCTAATTTTTGGCATTATTTTTCATAGATATTAGTTTTGTTACCACCATTAAACTGCACCAGCTTGTAAAAATTAAATTCTAAAGTATGTATTGATGGAATAGAGAACATAAAATAAATGGGTAGATAAATTATACATAGATTATAGATAGATACATGAATAGCTGATAGATTTTTTAGATAGATACATAGATTATAGATAGATGATAAATTTTTATAGGTAGATAAATTATAGACAGATGATAGGTAGACAATGACATATTGAAAAACAATTGATTGATAAATGATGGATAGGTGATAGATAATGGAAGTTTGCTCCATGTCTCATCCTATACAGACCTTTGACTTGTTTCTTAAAGCACAATTTTTTTTTACTAACTTGTAGAAAGCAAGACAAAACTTATTTTTGATATGTTGCAAGTGTAAATTATTTGGAAATTTTATTCAAAGTAGAAAATGACAGAAACAATTAACATTTTGGGATTGCAATGTATTTTGATCATTATGTTATCCAAAAAATGAAAGTGTTCCAAATACTTCCATTGATGTAATATGTAATTATTGCTGCAAAATGTTACCTTCTCTTTATAATGGAGTATATGGTTGTTCACACTCATCAATTTGCACAAACAGTTCAATTATGTAGTTAATAAAACTGATCAGAGGACTATATATTCTCCAAAGCCACATTTGGAATATTATTGCATAGAAATTTTAACCTACAACACTTATGCAAAGGTTGCAGCTTATAACTGCGGTAAAATATACTCAAGCATGATTTTGTTATAATTCTTAAGCAATAAAATACATGAAGCCTTTGTGTACTAAAATGGGGCTTTAAATTTTCATTTATGAGATGTGGAAAGCTAACTGTTGTCTTCAGCATGAATAAGTCTGTCTAAGACCCAAATGATAGCCTGGGTTTCAAGCCATTTATGTGTTTAGATGTCGTATGATTCACACATTAAGTTTTGATCTTGACAGAGGGCATCAAAGTTTGAGCAAATATCTACTTAGGCTTTATCTTGATATTTTAATGCACCAGAACTATCCTGTTTAAGGCACTAGAGGGTCTATGCCCTAAGGAAACATTTTCATTTTAATTAATTTCTGAAAATTGTAGCATACTTGTTTGATAATTAGTAAGTATACTATATACTAAATAAAACACAGTGTAATACAACAGACCTATACTAGGGGTCTTACTGCATTTGCACCTAAATAACATACAGATGTATTTTAGGAAGAGAGGAAGAAAAATGGTTTAATTTGTGCTATATTCTGTATATTCATGTTTCTTTATGTATATAACTGCAAGAGGCTCTCAGTATCCACCTGATTCTCTTTAGTTAAATTGAGCTACATATTCTCAAGCATATGCTTATATACATATATTTCAAAACACAGCAACTCAAATGGGGACACTTTTATCAAAGTGGAATAATAATAAATACAGTAAATAAAGCCTCTTAATAAGGTATGAGTGTTTCTAATCTCCTAAATGTGACTGAATTAGATAAAAAAGAAACCAGCCAGGAGTGAGTATGAAATTAGGGAAACAGGATCTTTTCCATGGACCCATTTTCTACTATCTCTTATACTCACTTGAGAGAAAAAGTGAGCCATAGCATCTAATAACAATGTTCTGATTCATGGACTCGAGAGACATGGTCAAGGCAATGAACCCAGTAGAGAATTTGAACAGTGATCAGGCTGTTAGGAGAATCTCAAATTTCTATTAGCCAGAGGCCTTTATGACCAAAAGTATTTTATATTTTTTATTTGTAGCACTGTGAAATGTTCTCCATAGGTTCTTATAGTATGAATGTTATTAGTTATCTCAGAGTAATTACCAAAGTTGAAGGTATGGAATGAAAACTTTCCATTTACACAGCTTTCTTATCAGTGACACTTTATGTCTATCTGTCTGCTTTCATTTTCTTTGTTTTGTTAAGATTATTTTTAGGTCATGGGATGGGTTGTTTTGTGTTGGTATGTATGTGCATTGGTCAAAGAGTCCAGAGGAGGGCATTAGGTGGACCATATCTGAAGTTATAGATGGTTGTGAGTCACCATGCCGGTGCTCGAAACCAGACTTAGGTACTCTGCAAAAGCACACGCTCTTGATTGCTGAGATGTCTCTCCAGTTTTCTTCATTAAAAACAAACAAACAAACAAACAAACAAACAAAACCCGAAAACAATATGATTTTCATATCCTTGTTAAATTAGGAATTTCACAAGTGATAACAAAAGTCTACTATCATGATATCATATGAACATGTGTGTGCACTTGTGTAGATGCCCAGCACATCATAACATGTGGCTTCACACTGTACTCAGGATAAGATGTGCACAGTGTTCAAAAAAGAAAGCCATGATTTCCGGCCTTAGCTTGGGCATGTTATTTCTGACCATGTTTCCCAAAAGTTTCATCTCAAATAATTTGCACAGCTTTCATGTAATATACCTCTTCTTCAAGTGTTCAGAAAACTTCAGAAAACCCCAAGTCCTCTCTCCTCTCAGAAATGTAAGTGTCCTTTTGCTACTAAATGACATTTTCTGTTTTAGTGGATGACATTTTTACGTACCCATCCTCAATATATAAATTTAGATGATTCTGCATACCTAATCTTAATTTCTTCTTAAGCTCATTCACAGTGTTCTGATGTAGTTTATTTGCTTACTTTAAAATAAACCAGTAATCTTTGAGATACTTTCTTATCCATTTATCTGTCCCCTTCTAATATAATGCACTATAGTGACACATTATTATCATTCTTTTGAGTAGCCCTCAAAATGTGGTTTCCAAAGAAACACAACCAATTGAAAAAACTCATTAAAATGTCAGCCATCTTGTATGTTTCTGAATGCATTGAAATAAATTTAATGTTGCTTTAGTAGTTCTGTTGGTGTAGGTCATATGAACATATACTTCATTGTCTTCATACAGACAGTATTATCTTTCTGAATCACCAAGGCTGTAAACATAGATAATTGAAGCTTTGATTACAGTGTTGTGGTACTGAGTTTAGCTATCACATAGGAAACCGCTGAAATTTTAAAGAGAAAAATAAATGTTACATTGAAAGAAGGAATAAAAGTGAAGTCAATTTTAAGTTGTAAAGCAAGGAGATGTAGTTAGAAATAAAAAACAGAGTGAAAATCTAAATATTGATGATTTGACTGAGAGACTGGTTTTTGTAAAATTAAATTAAATAATTTTAAATCTATTCTCGCTCTTTTTTTTTATGAGTAAGAGAGAAAATAAAGTCTGATAGTTGACTAACAGAGACTATAAATTTAAATTGTGATCTCAAGTATTCACTAGTTCTGCTATCTAAGGATGTGACTAAATACTTTGAATATCTGCTTCTCCTGTATAAATATCACTAATTATTCTTGACATGCAAGAATCCTACAGGAGGTTATTTAGGGCATTTGTTTGAAACTTCTTACACAAACATTTTTTCAAATATTGGTAGCTATTAAAACTTGTCCATCTAGGTGAAATATAGATTTGTTCATCAAAGCAAATAGCCTTGTTCCTGAAATACTATGAGTGAAAATATAAAATATAATAAGTATTTACACATATACCTAAGAACAAGAACTTAATTTCAGAATCTGGACAAGATACACTGAACCAAGCACACAAGGTATATAGGCAAGCACTCTACCAAACAAGTACAGCCACAGCCACAGACATATCAGGCAACTGTCTATTGCTCATTACAGTCCTAAGGACTTGTCTTTACATTATATTATGATGTTTCTTGCTCCTCAATGTTCTTTGTATTTCAGTTAAGTTTTCTACCATCATGTTTCAAAGCCAAAATTAAGAACTAGTTACATTTTTTTTGTCTGCAATTTGTATAAAAATTATAAACACTATCAAAAATAAAATAGAATGTTGGTAGTCTGCAAAATGTCAGAAAATAGAAATGAGAGCTGTCAGCATACATTAAACATCCTTTCAATTTCCCCTTTATTTCAGTCACTTATACCATCTAAGTATATGTTACCCAATGTATCTGTTTGATCTGTGATCCCAGAACCTCTATGATTCCCTTGAAGTTAAAAATAATAGAGACATGATATAATCCTGCTGAAATAAGGATTATTTTGTCACATGAAATAAACCTGATGAGTAAGGAAGTCATCAAAATTCATGAGACTGCATCCGTCCTAGTAACTGTGTTCAATGAATTGAGCCACACCATATGATATATTTAAGACACACCTGTCCTTTACAGGTAAAAAAGCACACAATGTTAAGGTAGTGCATGAGAGCTCAGAGCCTGTCATGTTTTAAAAAGTATTTGAGTCTCCCTTGCAATTTAAAAATGAGTCACAAACTCATTATCGTCAGATCACTCCACAGAAAACTGACTTCTATCTCATTCCCTCCACCCCTGAAAATTCTAGACATCTTTCATTTCTTCTCTTTAGATTCTACCTGCAACTCTACCAAGGTGGTCTTCTCCCTCCTCTGCCAAACTGAATTAGTTGAGCTTGGAATGATTAGTAGTAATTTCTCTGGCTTTTTTTAAATACAAAGAACAGTGGATGAAGGAGTTATAAGTATTTTATTCAGGGAGCTAATATTAATGTTTTCCTATGTTAAATGTCAGCAGAACATCCCAAACTGTGAAGTTCAAGGAGCTGTTAGAATTTAAAAAGTCTGTTAAAGTTTATTTGTGAACTTTAGATGTAGAATTATGTTTTACATTTTGTAATTGACCATATCTCTATATGTACTTTGCTATCAAAAAGTTTTACAGTAAACAGAAAAATCCCATATTCAACTCAAACTTGGATATTCTTACTTCAATAAAACTTGGTTTACGTGCATACTAGGTTATACATAGTAAGTACATCATGTCATATAAGAATGCTTACACATACTAAGTGGAATTTTCATATATATATATAATATATATATATATATATTATATAATATTTAATATATATGTTTGTGTGTATGTATATGTATATATACACAAATATATCTTTAATAAATGAACATTAGTGATAAAATATGAGCTTTCATGATAAAAATTCATTTTTTCCTGATGATAGTCTAATATTTTAATGACAACAAAAATGATATTTAATGAGAAAAGAAAGCCCTATCTCCTTATCATTACCAAATTTTATAACAGTTTGATAAATACTAACCACATTCAGGCCTGTGGCAAAAATCAACATCATAGTAGAAAACTTAACAACTGGGTATAGCGATTCAGCTCTGAACAACTGGAGAGGACAGGAAGGCACAAGAATGTATGAGGGACCAGATGTCCCTTCCCAAAGCTTGCTTCTGGATTCTGCTTTATTTCAACTAGACTACACCTCCTAATAAACCCAGGTGACAAAACAAAATAAATGTATATGATATATGTATATGTTATGTGTATATATATGAATATGTATATGATGTATGTGCATGTATATGTATATGATGTATATGCATATGTATATTTATGCCTATTATTTGTAATATTTTCAAAGGTGAGCTTATACTGCTGTCTAAACCATGTCTAAATTATTATTGTCTAAGCCCATGGAATGCTCTAACTTTTTTCCATTACTATTTGTAAATGTTCTCTTTAACAGTGAGAGAACCAGGGTCCCACTACCTTCTATCTATTAACCTCATTATGTGACCAGTCATTTCCTCCTTGACTCTCTTGCTGTAGTTTTATTGACTTTTTCCAAATGCACTAGTTTTGATAATAGAATCTGTTTCACTGATTTTCATTTCACTGACTTCTGTCCAGATTTTCTTTTGTAACTACTTCATAAAATTGCTCTTCTCTTATGCATATTTTCTATTAATGTCTTATTAGTCTTTTGTCATTTTCCAATCCCATCATGCAATGTATAGTTATTTACAGCAGAGCTTATGCTGTATCGTACTTCTTTACGCTGATTTATCTTGTAAAACTATAAGTTTGCTCAAAATAACGAACCATACTAACATAATGCAAATATATTAGAATGTATCCATTTGGCATTTGAAATATTTCACATTAGAAGTAGCAGCTATGGTCTGTGAATGTTGTAGTATTTGGAATGTAAATGGATCTGGAAACCTCTAATGAATTTAATATTTGTTCATTTATTTTCTTGGATATTTATTAGTGATGAGGTGATGATAAGTCACTAGTTGGGATTAATAATTCTGCTATATATGGCAAGTTAATGGTAGTTAGCATCTGAATTAACTCGGGTACTTATTTGTAAATGGATTATTTAAAATCCACTCATTGAGAAAAGCTTGAATATATGGTTCAGTTTATAACTATAGTTATCAACAATTTATTAACCCATCCAAAATAATTTGAAAGTTAAGGCTGGATAGATAATTCAGTTGCTCTCGTAGAGGACCTGCATTCAGTTCTCAACACCCATATGGTATCTCCCAACATTCGGTAGCTCTAGTTCTTAGTGAATTCAATGCCCTCTTATGAACTCTTGTAGAAGCTGGGCATGCATGTGACAGACAAGGGCACGAGCATGTATTTCAGCAAAATACACATACACATAAAAATACAAAACTTATAATTCAAGAGAAATAGTTGAAAATTCAAAATATATGGGCTCCAGTTATATACTCCATGTCTTCTTTTGCAAGACCCATAACTTAAAGCTACTTTTTTTTTGAGGTATTCACAATCTTAATGGTCTAAAACATGCTAATGACAATTACAATGGGTATCATTTCAATTGCAATATGTTTATTTGTTCAAATGAGCTAGATAAATGAATGAAAAAGGAAAGATAATGATAACTCGGGTAATAATGATGGTAAATGTAAATTGGAAATTCTGAGAAAGGGGTTGAAACTTGAAAGCTAGAATGTTGAAGGTCAGAAATGACAAAGCAGAGGAAGCTTGTTGGGAAACTATCTGGTTCTCTTCAGCAGCGTTTTCAGGATACAATTAATGTCAAAAGAATGGACGAGTCCTCTCTGGAAAACAAACGATCCCAACGTCTACTACATCATGTTTAGTTTGCACAGGTTTTCTGGGTGTGCTCATCTGGAGAGTCAACTCCTTGCATTATAGGTTAGTGTGTATGGGCTACATACACTGTTTCATGCTGCTCGGAAGACCTACTGCTGGCAGGTCTGCCCCTTTAGAGACTCCTCATCATTCCTAGATTCCAGAGGTATCTGCATGGTTTGAGTCATGTCTGTTTCTATCATCTTAAGAGACAGTCACTCCAACATCTGCCTCTATCATCAACTCTGCTCTCTTCATTTACACACCTAAGCTTCTTTTCATTAGAAATCCTGTCAGTATGATGACCCCATCTAGTATCTAGGTCAGTCTTCTAGCTCAAAGAAACTAAGTAGCCTCATTAATAGAACAACTTGTTTTGTGTAAGATGAGATATTTACATGTTATAGGGATTTGAAATGAACATTTAACTAATATATACATGGAATACACACATATATAGGTTATTAATTATCTACTTAAAATGGAGTGTGGTTATGTCTGAACAAGTCCACTGCCAGGTAAAAGTATTGTAAGTTTAAAATAGATTTAGCAACTGTAACTTATAAGGATCATATCTTAGCCTCATCAACACTGAACCTATTGAAAAATTTATGTCACCCCACGGTTGGGAACAATGTCTAACACAAAGTTGATTGTATCATAGAGGTCAGAATATGTCATAAATATACAGATAGGTGTTTTGTAGATGAGAGATGTTAAAACATAAAGTAAAATACGCTAGGAATAGTGAACATATACTATACCAGAGATTTCCTCCTGTAGTCAGAACAGTGGTTTACTGGGTTAGTGTCTTGCTGCTGTTGTCAGACAAAATATATCACTGCATATTAGTAGATTGGGAAAAGGTCAAAATTGAAAACATGAATAATAAGTTGTACTGAGTAGTATTGTTTTCTTGCTATGATAATTCTGCAAAGACTGAAGCCTAGCTCTCATAACCACAGTTTCTGGCTAGCACAGGGAAGCTTTTACTGCTGTCTCTATCCTATGGAAGGAGAGAGGTTTGTCTACATTTTTGTGTCTTACCTCAATACTTCTGATCAACAAATTTGTTAATGAGCTGTTCCTGAACCTGTTTTTCACAAGTTATTAGTCTTCTCATTGCTAAACAGTCAAGGAAAATTTGCAATATATTTTTACTTTATGTCTTTATAAGAATCTAGATTCTAACTTTTAGAAATTATCCCTTAAAGCTATAGGGATAGACTTAGAATTGATAACTATAATTGATGTACTTAAAATTAGAGCCTTTAAAAGGCTATTAATTCACGTGTTAAAGGAACAGTGTCCAGAACTTACTTACCTTCAGGGTCAAAATTTTAAGAAGTCTTAAGATCATTGGTAGAAAGTATTTTTTTAACCTAATCATTATAAAGATTCTAGACTCTGGAAAATATGACATGTTGATATTATAAGTTATGCTGTTTTACTTTTTTACTTCAGCAGTACTAGGGATACATTCATGAGAGGAATGAATACTAATAAATCATAATTATTTGTGAGAAAATGTAAAAGGCTAAAATTAGCGACTGAAAGTAAGAGTTAGCTATGACATCAGCATGCATGGCTTTTTTCCTAATATAAACAATTATTACCTTTCTTGTTTTTTTACCATCGTGATTTTTCTTTCGTATTTGCACAGCTTGAATTTAGATTAAACATTTTAGTATGGATTTTCAGATTTAGCTACCAGTATTTGAAATTTTTTTTGAACTAAAAGTTGAGGACAATGATGAGTTCCAACCTGTGGTGCTTCCAAACACTTCCAGCTAAGTAAAATTTGTCCGTGTGGCACAGAGTAGCTATTAGAGCTTATTAAACAGCCGCTGGGTGCACACTTCTGAGACTAAAACACAAAGCATCATTCATCCCTGATGTTTTAGCAGCTGTTTAATGAAAAGTGTCAGCTCAGTGTGTAGTTAATCTATATAATAATTAATAGAACCGCAGCCAGGGACCAATGTGGTATAACTTCAAAGATCTTGTTCATTTGCAAATTAACAAAGAGACTTACTTTTTTAGACCCAGTTGATTATTTAGGAAGGAGACTTAGGTGCTTAAAAATTCCTAATTTCAAGGTTTCCATTTGATCACATTTCATTTGAGTATACCACATAAAATAGAATTTGAATGATAATGCTTAAGAGTGTAATTCGTTAAATTAATCCCCTTATGGTTGTTAAAATACACACATTCAACTCTCAAACCTAAAAGATATCATTACGGCATTTTATTGCAAAAATGCTAACTTCAGAGCAAAATTATGTCTAATGTCCCTAACAACACAAACGTGTACAATTTATCTTTACTTGTGATGTAGTCAAAATTATCTAATGCATGCAAAACCTTATATTGGCTGGTAAAAATTTTTTAAATTTTAATTTAAATATAAATGTTTTTTTGGACACAAAAGATTGTTAAAAATGAATATGAGGTACGGTGAATAATTCCATTTATTCAAAGCTAACACATACATACATTTAGATAGTATTATGACTGTATTTTGGAACTTCCCTAGTTAGTATGTGCAAATAAGTCAATTCATCTTCAAAGGTAAGGCTTTGAGGAAGTAATTGGGCCATAAGGTTGGAGACATCATGATATGATTAATACCCTATTGTGGGACTGCATAAGGGTATCCTGGTTCTTGGCTGGGCATGGGCCTAGAATCCTGAGACTCCAAGGGAGAAACGGCAGGAGTTCGGCCACGTCCCCAGAACTCAGGGTCCTAACAAGCAGTCCAATCTCCATAGACCTACATTGTTCAGTCACGTAGGCCATTACAGCCCCTCCCAAAGTGCACAGGTAGAGGGTGTAACTACAGGCCTCAGGCCCTAGAGATTTACATACTAATGAAGGTCAGAGGGCAGAGCCAATTAAGCATTCCTCCTCAGAACCTCCCTCTTTCTCCCTCCCTACTTAACTCAGGTCTGCCCTGAGTTTGGGGGTGTACATCCAGATCCATCCACCATCCACCATGACAATAAACCCTTTTGGAACCAAAGACTTCCTCGTGTCATTGAGGCGTGCCGCCACCGAAGCCTCCAGCCACTTGAACCTGGGACCTTCCTCCGGTAGGAGAGACAGGCTGCCTGGAGGCTTCCAGGCAGCCTCCACCTCACAGGTCCCAGGCTGCTGCCACATGGGCCTCGGGCCTGCTGCTGCGGCCGCCCAGTTTTTCCCACACCCTATAATCAAGAGACAAAGATAACTCTTCCCCCTCCTCTCTCCCTCCCTCCTCCCCCTCTCTCTCTTTCTCTCTCTCTCTCTCTTGCTTTCCCTCTTATATCCCCATACCTCTTTCTTTATTTCTCAAAAAGAGATAATTACTACCCTGAAAACTAGAAACACTTTACCATTCAACAGATAGATCTGTGACACCTGCATCATGATATTCCCAGTATCAAGGAGTGTAATATGTTTCTTGCTTTTTTAAAGTTAACTAGTTTGTAGAAATCTAGTTTTAGCCAGTCAATTGTCTTAACACACACACATACACACACACACACATCTTTTTTCTGTGTATATTCCCATGTCTTATGTGAATACAGTTCTACATATAGTGTGCAGAGATCAAAAGAAAACCTTGATGTCTACTCATTTCTTTTTGCTTTGTTCAAGTCAAGACCTTTTGCTGTTATTATTCTTTGCCATCTACACAAGGCAATCTGACCAAGGAGCCTTCGGGAATCCAGGACTACATGCTATATTGACAAGGATAACTCTGTAAGATGTGACTGATGTTGAAAATGTCCTCTACAGTGACGCTAAAATTTTTTTTTCAGTTAATTCCTGTTTTTAACCAACAGTACAATTTTTTTCTCAAGATCTTATTGCATACTTCAAATGATTTCAATAATAATGAAAAATTTCAATGCAGCACACACAGCCAGAAACAAAACTCTTTACCCACAAAATACAATGAACATAGATTAACAGGATAGTTCAATACAGATTTGTGATGTAAGATAAGCATTGCTTAGAAAGGATTTTATTTAAAAAATGCATTTACAGTCAGATATAGATCATGTTGGTTTTGACCTAACAAAATATAATTGCGACAATGAAATAATTAAAAAGAATATGTAAAATGGCACAAGACTGAACAACTTCTTGTATTAATGAATAAATTAATAATGATCTTTCTTAGTATGGACAATAAGCTCTTTGAATGAATCTGATATGATCTAACTGTGATTAGATGCAAAGCTTTTGAGTAAAAAATGAATAAAAATTAAACTTCACAGTTTTTTTAGTTATTTCCCCTGTTTTTAATTTTAATTTTTCAATTTATACAAAATTGGTGAGAATAAAACAATGAACACCTACTTCTATTGCTAGCATTTTATCTTAATAGATTTAATTTTTCTTTTCCTTTCTTTCTGTTGAATTGATTCAGCTAGTTCTAAGAACAAGGACATTCTTCCAAATAACTAAAATAAATCATGACACAGAAAGAAATTTAACATTCATGAAATGTTATCAAATACATACTCTTTGAAAGTTATGAAAATTGTTTTCACAATGTAATACAAAACAGTGTTGGTTTTGTTGAAAGGAGCATATGCTTAGCTTTTGATTCTCTCCAGTTCAAAATTAAATTATAGTAACTTTCCATTACAGTAGTCAATCATCTACTACATAATATTGAACAAAATGTGGCATGGATCATCCTAAAATTCTTTGATTAATCCTCAGCATTCTGCATAGTTTTGTGTCAAGTAGATACAGGCTAAAGTCTTTGGTGAAGAAGAATTCTCAATTAAGATAGTGGCTCCATAAGACAGATCTGTAGGTAAGCCTATAAGACACTTTCTGAATTTGTTAATGATGTGGGAGGAACCAGCCCATTGTGGCTGGCAGTATTCTTGCTTGGGTAGGTGATCCTGAGTACAATAATGGTAGGCTGAGCAAGCCAAGGGGCAGCAAGGCAGCATAAAGCATTTCCCTATAGCCTCTGCTTCACATCCTACCTCCCGGTTCTTTCCCTTTGTTCCTATTCTGACTTCTTTGCATGAAGCATGTATATGCTGAAATAAACTCTTCTCTCCCTAAGTTGCTTTTGGTCATGATATCTTACCGTAGCAATAAAGACCTTAACTTTGACATTCAAAGAAAATATTTTTGTTTAAGACTTATATACTGATCGATAATAATAGTAAAATAGTTTCCAGTGGAGTGGGATTATATCTCCAAATACAAATGATAAATAATACCCTAAACCAAAATCTATGAAGGTTTAATGGCGTAAAAACCATGAGTGAATAAAATCATGACATAGTTGACTTACTGACCACCAGTTAGATGCAAGTGTCCTAATAAGGTCTACATGTGAACCTCTGTTGGTCTTTACACCTTTGATTCTGCAGGGGACAGATCTATAGACAGAATATTCCACTCTCAAAATAGCCTTTTCGGCCCTAGAAAAAAAAAAACCCAAACTCCTTATGCCTCTTTGTACAGGTGCCATAGCCACAGAAAGACCCAAGCCTTTCATTGTTCTAATTGAAGGACAGTCTGTTCCTACTGATGTTCATCTCTCCTTTCTGTTGTTCACACATAGCCTCAGTTGATGCTGATGGTCCATCTGGTACCAAACAGGTTTGAATTTTCCCACTGTGAAGGCTATTCTTGGTTGTCAACTTGACTACATCTGTGAATTAGCTAAAAACCCAAGCATCTGGGCACACCTGAGAGAGATTTTTAGTTAATTGTGTCAATTTTTTTTAATTGGATCTTTTATTTACATTTCAGATGTTATCTCCTTACCCCATTTCTGCCCCCACCCCACATCCAGGAACTCCTTATCCCATCCACCCTCCTCCTGCTTCTATGAGGATGTGCCCCCACTTACACCTCTCCCCCACTGCCACCTCCCCATCCTCAAATTCCCCACACTGGGCGTCCAGCCATCATGGGAACAAGGATCTCCTCTCCCACCTATGCCTGACAAGGCCATCCTCCCCTATATATACAGGTGGAGCCATGGGTCCCTCCCTATGTGCTCCCAGGCTGGTGGTTTAGACTCTGGGAACTCTGGTTGGTTGGTATTATTGCTCTCCTCATGGGGCCGCAAACCCTTTCAGATCCTTCAGACTTCTCTCTAACTCCTCCATTGGGAAACCCTTGATCAGTTCAATGGTTAGGTGTGAGCATCCGCCTCTGAATATGTCAGACTCTTGAGGGCCGCACCTTATGTTGGCATGTCTATATAAGTACCTAGGTGAAATTTTGACTTTTCACCTGCTTGCCCACATTCTCACTGGCCAGTTCATTTATCCTGCTGCTGAGACATTCCTTGACTCTTGAGGATTCTCGTATATCTAAGACTAGCTGAGATATCCTGTCTTCTGGACTGGACAACTATTGGCTTTTTGTGCTTTCTATCTGGAGACAGCCATTGTTGGAGTAGTTGTACCACAGCCCATACGCTATTCTAGACAAATCTAATAAACCCCAAATATCCTCTTAGCTCTGTTCCTCTAGAGAACACTAATACATTCACCTTCAAGTCTTCTTTTTATTTCTAATGCTGCCCTTTTGTTTTTACAGTTCTGTATATCAGGCTTTACCAGCTCAAACTTCTAAACAACATTTCCTAAAGCCTTTACCTTTACCACATTTTTCTTCCCTTGCCTCTTCTACAGCTCTGACAGAGATTCCATGCTGTGATTCTGGCTACTTTAACCCACAGACTCTGCTTTCTTAAGCTGGAGTCATGGAATTCCTTCTTCTGGTTTTTTGTTTGTTTGTTTGTTTTACTATTTTTCCTCTACCTGCCTAGGATATCACTACCATGTCCTCCTATATCTACACTAATTTAACTAAAGTGTCTTTTAGAATACAAGTGTGTAATAATCCACATTTCATCTGAGAGATGGTAGATCACACATGGACCTGAAGACGGATGGTCTCCCTTTGCTGTGGAGTTGAGCTCATTCGAGCAAAAAGCAAACATATAGTTACCTATCTTGGCTGGTGACCTCATTAAGATGGAAGCAACCAAGTGATTTGCCACTATCTTTTCTAATGATATAAATAAGGTATATACCATGTGACTGCCCTAATACCTTGACTAATGGAAACACATGGCACAAACCAAACTGGCAGTGCCCATAAAACTTGTTGTTCCACTGAGTCCTTTGTCGGTTCCCACATCTTTTAGTGTTAAAGAAGGAGGTTACATCAGATTTCTAAGGTGGATATGCATATATATAAATTGAGGATGTGTGGGACTGTGTAAGGGTATCTTGGTTCTTGGCTGGGCATGGGCCTCGAACCCCTAGACTTCAAGGGAGAAACAGGAGTTCGGCCACGTCCCCAGAACCCAGGGTTCTGACAAGCAGTTTAATCTCCATGGACCTACTTTGTTCAGTCATGTAGGCCATTACAGCCCCTCCCAAAGTGCACAGGTAGAGGGTGTGACTACAAGCCTCAGGCTCTAGAGAGATTTACATACTAATGAAGGCCAGAGGGCGGAGCCAATTAAACCTTCCCCAGAACCTCCTCCTTTCTCCCTCCCTATTTAACTCAGGTCTGCCCTGAGTTTCAGCGGGGTACATCCAGATCCATCCACTGCCTGCCATGAAAATAAACCCTTTTGGAACCAAGGACTTCCTTGTATCATTGGGGCCTGCCGTCGCCAAAGCTTCCAGCCTTTGGAACTCCAGACCTTTCCCCTCCATGTAGGACCCGCCTGTCTGGAAGCCTCCGAGACTCCTCCACTGTGGCCCCTTTTCCCATAAGGATGTTTTTGACCACTACTACTTCTTTTTAAACAAACAAATGAACATTTAAAGATTCTTAACTTAGCAGGGCTTATGGTTTTGTTTTGTTTAGTTTTTTGTTTGTTTCTGTTTTTGATTTTAATATATCTCTTATTATACAGGGTTTTTGTCCTATCATCTAAATGGAACATCTGCCATCTTTATACTTTCAGCTGTGTTTATACAAAATGATCACAGTGGGGCTTGTTAAATGTTAATACTCCTCACAAAAACAGGAGACGAACAGGCCATCTTAGTCAATTTTATATGCCCCTTAAAAAAAAAAAAACTAAAACAATGAGGCTTACCTATGTGACTATATAAAAGGCCTCATACACACTGAGTACAGACTTTCCAAGGTGACTGTTGGTACTATCTACACGCCCATCTGTGACCTCTATCCACGTAAGCCCAATTAAGTCATTGGTTCTTCAGGGCCAACATGGATGAAACTGAACTTTTGTCTGTAATTTGAGGCCCTATAAGGAGAAGCCAACCATTGCTTACTTTCCCCTCTCCCCTAAAATGAAAAGTCTTACAACAGATAGCAAATTAAAATGTATTATATACCCTGTAGAATCATGGTATTAAGAAACAAAAGAAAATTTTAGAGAGATGAATATAAAGTTGGAAAATGTTTTAGAAGAGAAGGATTTATATATAAAAAGTTGGATGTGTGGATATTTCCAGAATGAGAAGAAAGACTAGAAAGCTTCTTTTGCAAGTTGTGAAAGTTTGAGTAGGTACATAAATGATGAAAATTTGAGAAGATTTATGTGATACAAAGGGTTCTAAAGTCTAAGATCAATAATTGTAAGAACTGTATAAAATTTATGTCTAATTGTGGTGGATTTAAATAAGAATGTTCCTCTCTTCAATAGGTTCCTATATTTCAATGCCTAGAAATCAAGGAGTAGCACTATTTGAGAAGGATTTGGAGGTGTGGCCTTACAAGAGGAATTATGTCACTAAGGGTGTGCTTGAAGGTTTTAAAAGCCCATGTCCGGGCCAGTCTCTTTCTTCCTAATGCCTGTGGATCTAATGCCTTAATCTCAGCTACTTCTCTAGTACTATATCTGCCTGCCTCCCATGATAATGATAATGGATTAAACGTCTGACAGTGTAAGCAAGCTCCAATTAAATGCCTCCTTTTTTTGTAAGAGTTGTGAAGGGACACTGAAGTCATAGTCTCTCTTCATATCAATGGAACAGCGACAAAGACAATAAATAACCAAACTTTATTTAGAATTATCTACTTATTTAAATATACTGTATTTAAAAGCATCAGATATGTGTATCTGTGAAGCAGTAAATATTTAATGTCTGCTCTATGCTCCCGGCAGGCATGGGTGGCTGTACACTCACCCAAGACCTCTGGATTCATGAGTGAAGGACACACACATGCAACTTTTATATTTTAATATGTCTTAACTAGCTCAATGGTTGGGCACTTTCAAACCTTCCCACAGCTAGCACACATTCCCCTCTGGTATTCCTGAGTTAACATTTTCTAAACCTATATTTTATCTTTGCTGCCCTGTTTCCTTCAGTACAGCCCTCCCACGGGGCCACTTTCCCTTTGTATCTACATTTCGTCCGTCTCATTCTTCTGCTCCTTTATAATGTGGTCCTTCCTACAACCTTCTCATGTCAGACTCCTCTCTCCTCCCTCTCCTGCACTTCTTGCCTGGGAATCTAAAAGTCCTACCTCTGTCTCCCTATCCAGCCATTGACTGCTGGCAACTTTATTTCTCAATCAGAATCAACTGGGGCCAGGCTTCCTTTAGCCTACATTCAGGATGTTGCAAACAGGTTTGGGGGTAACATAATTAGCATGGGAACACAAACCTATGCATAAAGGATCCTCTTGGATGTCTAATAACCATACTTGGGGTTTTCTAATGTAGTTAGATGGATTGAAAGGGAAAGAGTTTGTTGCTTCCCCTTCAGAGTCAATGGAGTCCCACAGCATCATGGGCAAACTCTCAAAATGCTCTGTACCAGTGGAAAGTCACTTGTTCAAGGAAGCCATGGAGACTTTGTCTAGTGAACTCTAATTAATGCCTTGTCTTTAAAGAGGAAGGTCAACAAAGAGGAAAAAATTCCTTCATGCTTCTAAGGAAAAGAGTGCTCAAATAAGGCCTTTGGCTTATCTTAAATGGCTGGTAAAAGAAAGACTAGAATAAAAGCAAAATTTGATATTGACTACCTATATGGTCTTAAACTCCTATCAGGAAAGTATACCCAGGATTAAATTGATCCATATGTTTCTTTAACAGTTCAAGAGATTCTTGTTCTCAAATTATGCTTCACCATATGAAGTGTTATTTGGACAACCATATCTCATGATGAATCAACACACACACACACACACACAGAGAGAGAGAGAGAGAGAGAGAGAGAGAGAGAGAGAGAGAGAGAGAGAGAGAGAGAACATAGGGAAACTCCCTGACTTACTTCAGCACTGCAATGAATATCCATAATATCCTTAGCTAAGAAAGAAGGGCCTATCTTCTTGAGAACAGAGTGCAAATCATACAGCTGTATTTACCAACCGTGGAGCACTATCTCTTTCTGGGAGATCACTTCTCACAGCTGAAACATGCCTTTTGGACTCTAACTGCCTAAGTTCCCGGATATACTGTCATCAAACTCACAGCTTTGAAAATTTACTCAGGATATCCCAGTGGTATCCTTAGAACTTTGCTAAACAAAAAGCACATGAAGAAATTTTGTGTCTCTTTTAAATTGTCAGTTAGATGTTGACTTTACCTGACTTATATTACAGAGTTTCCAGGTGCTTCCGTATGCAGGCCTGTAACAAACAGGCTTGCATTGTCCTTCCGCAGGGCTCTGATAACATGGTCCAGGCAGTTCAACAATTACATTTCAAGCTACTAATCAAGATTTAGTTTAAATATTTTCCTGTTAACTTTAGCTTGCAACATTCCCAAGTTATAAAAGAAGATACCTGGCAGCCAATTCTGAACTTATGCTGGACGTTGATAAATGTCTGAAGCTGATCCAGCAAACCAATGGCCTTATATCTTGTAATTAACTACAGTAACAAAAATTATCAGTCTTGCTAACGCCTATAATAAAGCTGAGCAAGAGTTGTGTAGATGGTTTCTTGCCTGTCTTCTTCCTCTGATAACAGCAAAACTCCCCAACTGTTTTCTTAATTATATTCTCAGTAAGAATTATAATAATACTAACAATCTCATTTTTGTATGCTGTAAATGGTAAAATTACTCACACAGGATACTCCAAAGATGCATAATAATGTCACATACATGTCTTATGTTCTGAATCTTTCCCGTCTGTGAAGTTTAATTGTGGCCCCCTAGAGCCTCCTATGAGACACTCTGATGGCTCTCTTGCCACATCTAAAGCAATTACAGTGGTCTATGCCCCTAAATCCTCCAGCAGTTCAGGTGACCTTTGAAACAGAACTAATGGGCTGTCCAGCTCATCCCTCTTCTCACTCTGAGAGCTTCATTCCACCTGTTAACATCTTGGACTCACCAGCTCTCAGAAAACATTAAAGACATTCCAAGTCGGCTTAATATCCTTCAGGACCAACTTGATTCTTGTCTGCTGCAGTTCTCCAAAAATTAAAGAAGATATGTCATCCTCCACCTTTCCTCTCTCCTCAGGATCAGAAATGAAAGGTTGATGACGTTAAAGCCTCAGGTAAGAAACTTCCAAGTGGAATATTGACAGGCTAATGACATCTCCAGGTAGTTATGGGACCTTCCTGACAAGAAGATCAATATAGCAACTTCTGTTTGCATTTATAACTTTGAGGGGACAGCTCTACAGATAGAATGTTCTACTGCATAAGTTCCTGTTTCTACTTTATGAACGGCCCAAGCACCCTGTGCCTCCTCACACAGGTTCCACTCCCACAGAGAGACGTGGCCTTCATTGTTCTAATTAAGGACAATCCGTTCCTAATGATGCCCCCTTTTCTTTCTTTTCTTTTCTTTTCTTTTCTTTTCTTTTCTTTTCTTTTCTTTTCTTTTCTTTTCTTTTCTTTTCTCTTCTTTCTTTTTTTCTTTCTTTTTTCTTTCCTTCCTTCTTCTTTCCTTCTTTCTTTTTTCTATCTTTCTTTCTTTTTCTTTATTTTCTGTCTTTCTGTATTCTTTTTCTTTTTTCATTTAGCCTCAGTCAATCAAAATCTAAAAATCTATTTCCAGCAAACATGTCTATAATACATGCACACCATTTTGACAGGAAATAAATAAGGTAAAAGAGGAAATGAAGTGATTAGGTAAAGTTGTGTTATCAAATGTGATGTACCCAACCCCACAATTGCACTCCATTGTTATTTCCTGTGTAAAGTGCATTTTAGTTAATGAACATATATATAAAGTTTCAAAACTGCAAGATATACATAATCTGTCATAATTTTGTCAGTTAGATGTTTTTAAAACAAAAATATATACTCTGTGCCTCCATAATATGACATATATTCTCTTTTCTTATTTATTTATTCTCATTCTTGTATCATTTATCTCATGATATAGTAGAAGAAACAAGTGTAGAAGAAAAAACTGATGGTAGAGGAAAAAGTAGAAACTTCCTACAAGAACAGGAAAAAATGAATGAGAAGGTAACTATTTCAGTCCACAAAGAAAGGTAGCAGCATTGAACAGCAAAGGGGAGGGAGGATGGGGTGAAGAACTCCGGGAAGGGCAACAGGGATGGGGGACAACGCTTGGAATGCGAGTAAATAAAATTAATAAATTAAATAAAAAACATCTTTTCTATGGAACTTGTAGGGAAGGATTAGCGGGAATCTGAAGATGGTAGACTAATGGAAAACATCATTGGGTACATATATACAGCCTCTCAATTCTTTTTAATCATCAGAGAACTAGGAAATAAGGTCATAGCCTGAGTGCAGAGAGTGTTCATAGGAGTTGTATGAATTTTAAGCCAAGAGCAGAATTTTTACCACAGGTGTCCACCAGCTCCTTTTGTAAGAATACTGTTGGTCATGGGAAACAATGAGTTTCCCGCAGTAACACTAAGGAGCCACCAGATGTTAGGGATGAGTAATCTGGGGTCGGCTGAATGTGCTTTAGTCTTTTTTGTCATGATGTTTACCTGAAAAGGCACAGCCGTGAAGCAGAGCAAGATGCGTTTAACTGAGACCATCTTCTTGAGAGCTAAAGACAAAGAAGCAAAGACAGAGTGCTGTGCAAAGAAGCGATTGCCATAAGAGATCACAGTGGACTTCAGCGCTAACTGGAGGTACATAATAATGATGTGTTGGGTTTTGTTAACTGTCTACTATGCTTTGGTATACTTCATGTATATGCTTGTCTGAAGAATGAAACCAGAGATGGAAGATACGTACATATGTCTTCTTACATATATGTTTTATATTTCACACACGTTTTATACTTTCATTAATATGTGTACTAACTAGGAAGATTTTTTTCATGCTTTGCACTGAGTATCTTTTCGTCTAAAACATAATTTCTGTGTTACAACTATATTTTATAGACCAATGCATGTGGCTAAGTGCAATGAACTAAATACTGTGGTCTGAGGGGCCCTGTACCGTAGCTCCTTCATGTTCCTGTTCTACCTCTCACTGTCTCTTGGCCACCCTGAAGGCCAAGGTGGTCATTATCTCATCAGGTCCCTGATCTATTTAAAGCTTTATGGCTGGGCCGCTCTGTTCCTGGGCCTTTAGTAGAAAATAAAAGTGCTCGTATGTAGGGTGTTTACCAAGTTGTCTCACTGTCTCACTTCCAAACATTTCTCTGTATTCTCTCAGAAACATTGACATTGCCAGATCCCCTGCCCCCATCCAATGTGTCAAATCGTGAAGTTTTGTGATTTTAATTTGAAGTGTGTAACGCACTAACAATTCAGCACCTTGTGCGGTCATCAGGATTGTGTCATTTGTAAATTATGTATTTATCATTTTATTATTTTTCTAATACCATCCTCTTTCCCTTTTGGTCTTTTAATGCAGACACACCTAATCTAGAAGTTTTCCTGAAGCCTATGCACTATCAGTATCTTCTGCTTGGTGATTTGCACTTTCTCCTACTTAAAAGGACATAACTCTTACAGAGCTTTCACTTTCTTCCTTAAACAAATTTAGTACAGCATTATTGACATACATAAGAGCTGTAATCTGAGAAAAACACAGGCTTGGAGCTCAAACTTTCAGGCTGGGCTCATTCACCCTATAAGCAGGGTAACTTCCTGTCCTTGCTTTTCCGACCCCACCTGATGTTGTTTCTGCATTGATGAAGAGCTGATAGGAGGGCTGATCTATCTGAAGGATTCCCAGAGCAGACACCTAGAGCTATGAGCATGCACAAGTTTTTTTTTTTTTTTTCTTCATAATTTTAAACCATTATTTCTCATGGTCTGAGCTGTCCGATAGTTTATCTTCTGATAGGCTACCAGAACACCACTCTATTGATTTCCAGAAAGTTGAGTGTATGTTTTCATGATCTACCAGTGTATCTTTCATTATGTCAGTATTTAAAATGCATCTGTGACGTGTGGCAAAGATGCATCAGCTAGTCCCTTTGGCAGTTATTTGACCCTGTTCTTAGCATGTGGAGGTTTCTTTATTGCTTTTTAATTTTCTTGACGACTTAGTACTCTGAAATAATTGGGTTTCATTCTCCCTTTTGGTTTTAGCTAAGCAGACTGGAGGAATGAGAGGGATCTGTAACTCTGACCCAAAGGTACAGGAGTCTGGTTCATTTGCCTTTAGTTGTTCCTTCAGTTGTTTAGTTGATCGTCATAATCAAATGTTCCTTTTTCCTAACACATAGACATGATCTTTCTCTGTTGGATAAATTAGATACCTTGAAAAATAATTAATTTTATATAACAAATATTATAAATATATTCATTTAGAAGTTATGCAAATATAATTTCTATAAGTTAGAAGTATTTTAATAGTGGAGACTTTGAAACATTCAATATATCACCCTCATGTTTGATAAACCTTTTAGTTATCTTGTCTACATAGACTTTATTGTCTTTTATTTAAGCAAAAGCACATTTGTGGCCCCTAATTGTTATGGTTTCAGTAAATATTTTCCAATGATGCAGTGTCCAAAACTCTATTGGCCCCTTTCTAATTTCAGTTCTATTGATGTGATAAAATATCCTGATAAAAAAGCAATTTAGGGGAATAAAAGTATATTTGGATCACAAATATTTGTGATTATGCATTACTTTTAGAAAATCTGAGAGCTTGAGACACATCATGGTAAAGAACAAGAGAAACAGAGACACTCATACTGCCTAACGGCGTGCTAATTTAATATTCAGCTTTCCCTAACTTTCTAGGTCTGGGGCCCAGCCCATGAAACAGTGTTGCCCAAATCAATCAGTTTTCTCAGTTCTGATCCTTTCCCTAAGTGTTTGTAGATGGTGGTAAGTTGTCATTTAAAAATATCCACTACACTCTCTAGTTGTCTTTTATCAAGTAAAGAACTCACCATTCCTAATGAATGTGGTAATTTATTGGTATGTGTGCGTGTGTGTGTGTTTGTGCTATTACAAACACACACACTATACATTATAATATATAATATATAATATATAATATATAATATAATATATAATATATAATAAGAATATATATGATATATGATAAATATATAATATGTAGTATGTAGCATGTAATGTGTAACATACAACATATAATATACAGGATACAATATATAACATATAGCATATAACATATAGCATATAACAGCATATAGCATATAATATGTAATATGTAATATATGACATATAATAATATATGATTGATATATGATGTATGATATAATATATTCAAGAGTTTATATAATATATTATATATTAGTATTATATAGATTGTATATATATATATATATATATATATATATATATTGTACATACATATACACATACATATACATAGTAAGTATTTGCTGACACTGTTAACTGCTGGTAGAATATTTAGAAGGGTGTGATCTAGCTGCAAGGAAGCACCTCACTAGTGGGTGTTGCTTTCCTGGGGCTTGGTTTCCCTCATCCATTCCTTTTTCTCTGAGTTAATGGTTGCCCTGTAATGAGTAATTCCTCTGTCAGATATTCTAATACTGTATATAATGCCACGGCCCTAGAGCAATAAATTCATTGAGCTTGCACTGCAATCCTCTGAAATACTAAGCTAAAGTATAGATTTCCTTTTATTAGTGGGCATGGGTAGATATGTGTTCATGTAAATGTGTTTATGGGTATATACACATGTATAAGTGTGTGGAGGCCTCAGGTGAGGCTTTGATGTCATTCTTAGGACATCTCAGGATGCTATCATTTTTTGGGAGAAAGAGGGGAACATGGAAGCAGATGTGCACCTGTCTCTAGCAGTCAAAGGTAGTTGATATATCTAGGTTGGATATTGGGTTACACCTCTGATTGTGTGGACATCTTGTTATTGAGCATTACTAACTATATAAAGCCTTTGGATAATCTAAGCATTAGAGTCTCATTCCTACCGGGCCCATGTGGATGGCGGAATGGTCTGGGCTTAGCCAAGCATTATGGAGACAGTGTGGCAGAGCCATCTCCCATGCTGGCATCTTGTAGGTGGCAGGGCTGGTGTTTCTGGCTGGCCGTTTCTAGGTGTGACCACGGAACATGGTGGCTGAGCTAGGCAGAGCCGCCACAGCTTAGAGTCGGCTTGATCAGCTGCCATTTTAAATAATTGCTTCAACATAGCTGGAATCAGAATCTAATATACTGATATACTATATGTGTGATATATTGTATGTGTGATAGTGAGTCTTAATTGTCAATTTTATAAGACCTCGAACCACCTAAGTAGAGACAGGCAATGAAGGAATGAATGGACCAGGTTGGCCTGTATGCATGCCTATGACATATTTTTTTTTCTTAATTGGCTTCTGTAAGGTTTAGCCCACTGTGGGTAGTATCATTCCCTAGGTTTGAGTCCTGGACTCTTAACAGTCGATAAGGTAAGTTGGGCAATAGAAATGGATATATTGATTTCTCTGCTTCTGACTATGACTATGACCATTTTTAATTTATGTATTGAAAGGATAGTGAACATGTTGAAATGTTACCTACACTATTTTCTAACTAACAAGTATCAAATTAAATTCACAATGTTATCTGCTCACAGCACGCTTTGTTCATTTCTTCTATTGTGTTTTTGTTCATCAACTGAGCTTGATTTGTCTTGAAAAGTTGATTTTTCCCACAAATAACATATACAAGAAGTCACTGCTTATTTACATATAGTGGGAGGTGTTAGAAAAATCGGTGGTATGGCAGGCTCCTGGCCGCCACCATGTTCCTGCTCTAAGTTCCCATACTAGAGTGGCCCCGGCTGGCTAGGTGTACTGGCCAGGGACCAATGAGATGTTGGCATGGCTGCTGCCTCCGCAGGTCAGCTCTATGGAGCCCAAGGCTCTAAGCATGGCTCTTGGGACAACTCTGCCACCCTCATAGTGCTCGGCTCAACCCCTGACAATAACCCCATCCTCATGGTACAGGTAGAAGTTAAGACTCTTAATTCTTAAGATTAACCAGATAGATTTATGTATCAGCAAATACTCAATACACAAGATGCCGACACAATTAGAATTGTTAACCTAATAACCTAACCTTAATAAGAATAACTACTTTAGACTGCTAGAGACACACGAACATCTGTGACCATCTTCTCTCCTCTCGCTCCTTCTCCTTCTTCCTCTCCTCCCAACTCCTTGCTCCGCCTACTTCTCTATCCAATGACGGAGCTCCACTGCAAATACAACCGGCAGGAAAAATCCTGCAACATTTACATAAATCAGCCATTCCCTTCTGGTACTTCATCTCTAGACATAGATTTTATTTAGACTCCTAGAAAAACATACTGTTGCTTTTTAGCCACCGGTGGCTACAAATTTTCCAAATACAATCACTTCTACTTCCTTGCTTCTTGAGTTGCATAGAGAGGAACAACGAATCAAACTGTTTACCTTAGCTAAACGGCCATAAAGGATCTAACCATCACAAGGCTTCCACAAAGCATTCCCTTTTCATGTGTGTCTGGCTTCTGTCACACCTTCAGAAACCTCACGGCAAACAGATGACATGCCCTAACTAATTTCTAACTATATAGTTATAAGAACATTGAAAGCTCAAGAAAAACACATTTTTTCTTTATAACAATAGGAGTCAGATGTATTTCCACATATTGACTTCATAAGCCTTGGCAAATGCGGCAGCTACTGATGCTGCTGACTGCTTTTATGCTCTTCTGTTACAGCATCTTCCTGTAAAACTGCATCTTCAGATTTAGGGGTTGCCTTCAAGTTTTGGCCGTTTTTTGAAATAAAATTCTGGATGTGTTCACTGCCAATTATTAATCCACCCCATTTTTATTCCTAGGAAACAAAGTGCAAATGGAACAGTCTGTTCTCTATGATGTTTAAGATATTGTTCTTCAGCCGGCTGGTAAGCACACCAATGCTGCCAAGTTCTATATACTCATATTTCTCTTGTGCACTTTACTTGTATCCTGGGAGCTTCCAGGCTAGTTACGGTTTGTGCAACTGTTCCCTTATTTTCTGTAAAGTAGATGTGACAGCTAACACAACAAAACCATACATGCTCCCCCATATATGCCACCCTTTGTGCAGTCATTTCTATAATATGCATCTTTGCCTTTGTGTTTCTTTCAAGAGATGCTAACGATTTTTATACTGATGGTACTCTCATGTCTTTGATTTTACGCTGACATCATATGTTTTAATATACCTACAGAATCAATACCAATAGACATGCATCAAAGTCATCATTTCAGGCTAAATGTTCTATGAACTGTACACACTTTCCATACGGTAACATCATCATAGCTTTTTCCTCGCAGTTGTATGCATGCTCCAAGGTTCCTTTTACCAGGTGTGCGCATGTCACATGTCCATCCGGAAGCTCATTCTGAAGGCGGGATCCCTGCCAGCTTCTTAATACTGAATTGGACTTACTTTTTTCTTCTCTGTGCTCTCTGATACTAAGATAAAGCCCTATAGTCACAACATCTTTTTAGAATTTACCTTAAATGAGGTTCAGTATTACATGAGACCACAGTGATGAGGATCCTGGCAACTATAAATTTGCTCACAATAAGTGAACAGAGCTGATGGATAACAAGCCAAGTTTCATAAAGAACACTGCAGAAAACAAAATGCAATGAGAAGTTTGGATGTTTGTTTTGCTTTGAACAAATCTAAAACAATGTAAATTCCCAGTGTGCAAAATGGATGAGCAGTGAACTCGATGAGACTATCGTGAACAATGAACTTTCTCTTTAAAAGAAGGATTACAATTAGCTTGATGGGGGCTGTGAGATTCTAAAGAATGGAACTTTAAGTTCTATTAAGTGCCTTACAAAGACCAAGGATTTAGGCTTTGTTTACAAGATTTATCTTTTTATTCAAGTCTTAGCTGTTGTAACACATCGACTACTCATAAAAATTCTAGGCGATAGAGAGGTGAACTCATCTCTGACCTAACTGCCATTGTACGCTCTTTTGTTTCTCAATCACACATGAACCAATCCTTACCAAAATATGCTGGGAAGTCCATTTGACAAAGAGAATGACCTACAATTACATGTTATTTTCATTAAAAAAAATATCTATTCTCAAACTTTCTATTGTGATGTATTTTATACTTTAGCATAACTGGGCTTTCAAAGACCATGCTAAATTTCCTCACTACGCTATGAAGTATTATTATCTTGGGTGCCATGCTATGCATTCTTCAAAAAAAAAATTATCTCTCACTTTTAGTTTTCTATGTGGACCTCTATGTGGGTATATGCATTTGCCGTCAGAAGCATAGGATTCCCTGGATCTGCAGATGTAGTGGTTGTGAATAGTCTACTTGGATGCTACAAGCTGAGCTTGGAAGAAGAATGCAGGCTCTAAACCACTGACCATCTCCTCATCCCCAGACTGTGCACTGTTTTTGAGGCTAACAAGTTTCAGCATCTATCTTTAGCAAAGGCTGTGTAGGGTTCCCTTTCCAGGGTCAGTCTATGGATTATTTAGCACAGTGCTGAGGATGGCTTAGGCATTTCGCTGTCTGAAATACCCTTGATATGTTGGAAATGTTTGCTTTGACTCTATGTGGTGAACTAAGCTCAGAAATGTTTGTGTATTCCACATACAAATCAGAGCGTACCTCATCTTTTTCTAGCTCAGAAGTAACCTCAATGGATTGGGAAAACATGTGCAAGACTGAAGGGTCAGAAAAAAGTGAAGTCATTCTAAATTGTTAGTTGTGAGGTGCCCCATTGGTTGAGATTAGGCAGCTTCATTCAGCAAGCACTTTTTTACAATGTTACCATATGCTAGGCATTATTAATATAATAAAAGACAGTCACGAGATAGGTAGTTGGAACTCCTCTTTAGGACTTTACAAAATAGGTGCTATCACTCAGGGCCATATTTCAAGTACACAGATGTGGGCATCATCTTCTGCAAAGCATTTTCCGCTTTTCTTTGGGTTGTATGTCAATCAATAGATACACATTTTAAGTGTAAACATAATTGTGCATGTTTTTTTTCACATGTCCCTTGGAGAAAGCTTGTATTACAGCATCGGGGCAGGTTTTACCATCATTGACTGAGCAGTGGCCACTTCTAGGGTATCAGCAGGCCTTTCCTATTTGGGTTTAGCGTGTTCTCCTTGACTCAATGAGCATGTGGACCAGGTTACTGCTGAGTTTCCTCTCCACATCACAACTGAGGCCTCTGCTAATCTCATTAAGAAATTATTAGAATTACTGTGTGAAAATTAAATGCCATTAGATCATAGCATTTTAATCTCGTAGTGTTCTGTAAATGAGCAGTTTAATCAAATGCTTGAGACGGCAGAAAGAGGGGTTATAATGTCAGAAAGGGGTAAGTTTGTATAATATAAACTTAATGAAGCAATTTGCTGGAGGCTGTGTGTATGGCTATTGCCCAGCTGGGTTTCATATTGACTGCCTGTTTGTTACAATGCATAGCATAGGTACCGGATTTTAGTACTTAAATTCCTACCCGGAGGCTTTTATTAGTTTCTAAGCCAGCCTCATATCTATTTAAGGACCTTAATTACCTCCTTTGAAATAATTGCAATTATTTAACTTATGTTCTCAAAGTTCAGGAAAAAAAAATGCCGCCATAAAGTAATTACTCTCCAAGTCAAATGAGGCCCTTAAAATGCTTCCAACACCAGGATGCTGCTTTCCATAATTTACAACAAAAGGTCACTGACTAAACAGATAACAGAGTAGTCACACTATCTCATCTCTGATCCCTTCAGTATTCCAGAGAAGATGCAGTTTAGGAATTGTCACTCTCAGTTATTATGGACCACAATGGTGAGTTATGTTTACTCTCTATATGAACCCACCATTGGGGTTGGTAAGGAAATAGGTTATGTAGCATTGAGATTTACCTTGTGGTTGGATGTACATTTAGATTTCATACTTGTGGTGTGTGAGGCATGAATCACGATGGAGTATTTCAATGGTCTCACCTTTGTGAAGATCTGCTTGTCAGCATGAAGCCCATGGGTGTCACTGTATGAGATAAAAGTGACGTAGAAGAATGTTTGCTCTCTTCACCTCTTTATGGTGATGATTTTGTTGCCTATCTACAATCAATTTTGGACAATGATGAAAATGTTGAATATTAATGAACAAGGTAATTTGTGTGTTTTGTGCAGCATACACACATGGCGAAGCCACTAACAGTTTCTGATCAGAAAACTGGTAAACCCAACTGAACCATTGCTTATCAATACTCATGTAGCTAGCTTTCTAAAATCCAGTTAATGTTGGAAGATGGGTATAACTCTTGGATGGTTTGAGGTAGTGCTTATGCAATAGTTCATTGGTTTGTTAGACACTGGCTGCAATACTATGGCACTCTTCCTCGTTCTTCATTAAACATTGGAACGACCAGATAGAGATGCTTGTGATGGTGTGTGTGTGTGTGTGTGTGTGTGTGTGTGTTGTGTTTGCCCCAACAAAATCAGAAGAACTTCAAGGTCAGTGCAAATCAATAACAGAAGAGCCCAGCTAATCTTAGCTGACTGCTTTCTGTGTGTCTGTTTGAGCAGGACATTGATCCATTTCTCTGATGTGTTGTGACTCTGTCCTCTGAGCACAGCATGGCCTGGGATCCTCTTGAAAGATCAGCAGTGTGTCTACCCTGGGACTTGCAGAAGACTGGGTCTGTTGACTTTGTGCCACAGAGGGAAAATACTGCTTCCCAGACCCCCCCTCTCAATGATTTGTAGAGCAGTAAACCCTTGCTCTAATTCCTGTCTTTAGTGGTATTCCAGCCCATATGCTGCTCATGTTCCTGTCAGAACCTGCATTAAACTCATTGGAATTGTTTCTTCAATTCTGTTATTGGTGTCCGTTCTGGGCTGACTTGGTGTTTGTGTATCTCCTTAGGAACAGTTTACTAAAAAGCTAGAGCCAAGATGTGAAATGATGTGTTCTCACACTAAGGATGAAATAGATACAGCCATTGGAATATAATCTTGTTACAGAAAGAGAAATAAAACAGTAAGATGAATAATACTTCAGAATTCGATGTAATAATACAAGAGTCAGAAAAATGATCTCAGCAGCACTCATGCAGCATAGGGTTAATACCTTAGGCATGGGGAAAGGAAGGACTTGGTAATGTCTTGGGAAAATGTGTACAAATCCAGATTAAATTTGCTGGGTGGGTTTTAGTTTTTTTTTAACTTTATTATTTTAATGATTGAAACTCAAAATATCACACACAAAAGTGAATCAAACTCTAGTTCTATACATCCCAACCAACAGTTAGTATGACTATTCCAAAGCTGTGGAATTTCACACTGGAATTTATACAAACATATTTTGATACACTTCTCTGCCATCATAAATAAAAAATTACGACAAAGTTGGGACTAGAAAACAATTATACTTCATATTTGTCTTCATACTTTATAAGTGTACTTCATAACAGTATATGAACTTTTATGTCCATTATTTACATTTGATCTTTTCTGCATTCACCTGATTGGCTGTGTTTTAGAAGAAATGAAAGAATCCTGGGAGTGGGGTGGACATCAAAAGGCAGAGAGAGGGTCAAGTTTCATGAGAGAAATAGAGATTCACAACTTCCATAAACAATAACTTATTTCATGGAGATAAACATCTGGCTTCAGGTGTAGGTCTCTAATTTCTGAATTTAGGATGTTGACACAGAAGAATTGTGAGTTTTCGTGATAGATAAACAGTGGTTCCTTCAAACACACACACATACACACACATCCCAAAACAAAGACAAACGAAAGCAACCAAGACAAGAAGATTTTTTAATGTAAATAAGATTAACATAAAAATTAAAACAAATTTAAATGTGTAGAATGAATTTTACTTTAAAGATAGACATACAATTATAGCTTTTGAAGTTTTACAATTATTTAATGTGTTATCTATGAAAATATGTTTTAATTTTTACAGTAAAATATAGTTACTTTCTAATGTTTTATGATAGCTGTGAAAAACAGATTAGTTGTAAGTAACATGATGACATTGTTTGCCCTTTGGCTAAATGTAGACATGAACAAGAGTCTAGAACGAATGCAAGCAAGCTATCCTTTACCTCAATGTTCCTAATTTCATTTTCTTCCTGTGCAACAGCAAATTGTAGCATATTTGACATTTTGCTCTCTGAGTCTATTTTGCATCTTCTTATTGTTAAGAAGGAAAACCGTTCTGGTGCCATCATTCCATAGCTATTGATATTTCTGTATCCTGTGCTCTAATACAAAGAAAAACCATCTGACACAGGGAGTGTATGCATGCTGTCAGAGCGGTCAGTGAGAAGAATGGATGTCTTTCTTGGAAGGAATTTTGTCCTGCAGATACCTATTACTTACTCTATTCAAGTCGAAGGTTTGAACCATCATTTTGCAGTTTCTGCAACATGGCTAGTTTTCTCCTTGGTGTCTTGCATGAAGTACAGATATGAGAGCAAGTCGCACTTTCTTCTACTTTCCATTTGACACCTTCTAAGATGGGGCAACCTCAAGAAAGAGAAACCATAGGCAGGAATTCAAGACCAGGACTATATAATGGTCCTCAACATACCTCTGCTCAGATCTGTTCTATTCTAATTCCACCCTGTATCTCTCATTCATATTAAATATTTAAAACAGTTTTACCCTAAATACTCTGATCCACTACTCATCTGTTGCTTTTCTTCATTAATTACTAATGACATGGGCACAGCTCACCGTGGAAGTGTTTCCCCTGGGCATCTGGTCCTTTGCTGAATATAAAAAGCGACATTTTAAGCCACAAGGAGAGACACTATTTCGTTCACAGAATCGCTGTTGCATGGTCTTTATTGACCAGTAAAACTCAAAGCCTTCACCACTTCTTGGTGGCTTAACATTCCAATTGCCCAGTGGCTGTTCTTCATTAGTATGGCTTCTACGGTTCATTTGAGTTCACAGGATGGAAAGCTGAAATATCTCTGTGTCAGAAAATGAAGCAAGACTACAATTTCAGTGTGGATATTCTTCTTTGTATAATTCCTGATATATACCAAATACCTATGTAATGCTTGCTTATGATTGACACTTTGGGGCCAGATTATTAATCTTAAAAATAGTCATCTTCGGCTATTACAAAACAAGCATGGAGGCATGTGTTGAAGCAGCAATTCATACTTCAGTAGTTAATTCATTCTTTTTTGGGGGAGGGGTTGGTTTTTCGAGACAGGGTTTCTCTGTATAGCCCTGGCTATCCTGGAACTCACTCTGTAGACCAGGCTGGCCTCTAACTCAGAAATCCACCTGCCTCTGCCTCTCAAGTGCTGGGATTAAAGGCGTGCACCACCACTGCTCGGCCTGAATTAGTTAATTCATTCTTATATCTGTTAATTTACTTGAAAAATACTTATTGAGCTTCCTACTATAGTGTGTGTTTGTGTAAGTGTGTATGTGTGTGTGTAATGTTATATAAATAAAGCTACTTTTTAGCTTATATATGACTAATTTATTGTGTCACAAACAAGCTTAGAAAAGATTTATTGAAAATTAGTCATGCCAAAATAAATGTATTTTATTGAAGTATGCAACCAAAATACGGAGACTTTAGCATGTTTGTTGACATATACAATTCTTTTTATCCTTTCTATTCTTTCATTTTTTTAACCATGGGATTCTTAATGCTTGATTCACATAAAATAGTTAAGTCATCTAAAATCTCTTTTCAAGTGTGAATTTGTTCAAGCATGCTGTTAGGGAATAAGAAATCACATTTTAGTATTCAGAATTGTTTTAGCTATTCTTGGCCTTTTTGTGTGTTCCATATGAAACTGAACATTGTCACTTCGTGTCCTGTGAAGATTTGTGTTGGAATTATGATGGGGATTATAAAGAATCTATAGAGTCTACAGGACTGCCGTTTTGACTATGCCAATATTACTGATTCGTGATCATCACTAATAGATCTTTCCATCTTCTGATACATTCTTCAATTTCTTAGTTCAGTGACTTGGAATTTGTATCATAGAAGGCTTTTCTTGCTTCGTTAGAGATACACCAAGATATTTATATTATTTGAGAATTATTGTGACAGGTATTGTTTCCCTGATTTCTTTCAGTCTGTTTGTCATTTGTATATGCAAAGCTATTGGTTTTTATGAGTTAATTTTAAATTCAAACCACTTTAAAGTATTTATCAGCTGTAGGAGTTTCATAGTGGAATTCTTAGTGTAATATCTTTCCATATATATGTGTGTGTATGTATAAAATATTACCATATAGTATAATATCATCTTCAAATAAAGATCCTTTGTACTTCTTCTTTTCTAATTTCTATTCTCTTGATCACGTTCCATTATCTTTCTGCTTTAGCTAAGATTTCCAGAACTATGTTGAATTGGTAAAGGGAGAGTAGACATCATTGAGTTGTTCCTGGTTTTAGTAAATTTGCTTTGAGTTTCTGCCTATTTAAGCTGATGCTGGCAATGGCTTGCTGTAAAGTGTCTTTATTGTTGAGGTATGTCTCCAAATCCCCAATCTCTTTAGACAATTTGTCATGAAGCAGTGTTGGATTTTGCCAAAGACCCCTTTTGGTATCTATTTAGATGATTGTGTGTTTTTGTCTTTCAGTTTGTGTTTATAATGGTTTAATTTGCTGATTTATGTATGTTGAACCATCCCTGCATCCATCCTCTGGATCAAACCTACTTGATCATGGTGGATTATCTTTTTGATGTATTCCTGGATTTTGTTTTTTGCTAGTGTTTTATTGAGAATTCTTGGATGTATTTGGCTATCTCTAATTTCAAGTTGTATAGAGCCAGAGTAATTTAAAAAAAAAAACACAGCATGGTATTAACACAAAATCAGATACGTGATCAATTGAATTGAACATACAGACATAAATGCCAGACACCAGTGAACACCTGATTTTTTATAAAGATGTTTGCAGGATGCAGGCTTATGATATTGTTTCTGAACTCTGGTCTTCAAATTTATCAAGCAAAGCATTTTAACCACTGAGCTATCTCTTCAAGCCCTAGTTCCTAGTTAATATTTAAACTGATATATTATTTATGACAGCTCGATTGCAGATAGGAATAACCTTGTAAAGCCAAGCCAGACCTCCTTCCCTCATTGGCATGCTGACTCAATACTGTTCTCTACATCTGGTTTCCTTCTTTGCACTGAATTGCCTGCTTCACATGACTTTCCCTCGTGAATCCCCACTAAACCATGTACATCACATCTGTTCTGCTGCTCATTATGTGTGTTTATCTTTCCCGTTTTCTATTTCCCTTAAAATGAGAGAAATTTCTTTTTTTTTTTTTACTTAAATTACATATTTTCCAAGTTATGGGGACAACATATCATGTTTTAATTAAATACATATGCAACATTTCTTTCATACTCAAACTTCCATAGGAAGAAGTATTTCCTGGTATCCGTACATAAAACTCATTGATGATATGCATTAAGCATTAGAAATTGAGATACTTGACCACAATTCTAAGAGAGGTCATGTTTTTATAATCACTTTGATAGCAGTACATTGTACCATGTTTCTGTTGACAGATGTTCTGAGGTCACATCTTGTTTTAACCTGAAGCCCAATGTGAATTAATTACAAACAATTGTAATTTCTCCCTATGCTTATTTCTCTCAAAGTTTTGCTTTCATGATATTAATCTTATCCATTTTATTTTCAGCACCCTTGTTTGCTTTTAAGTTAAGGCTGAAGAGATGGCTCAGAGTTTAAGAAGAGTTATTGATGCTTTCACAGAGGACTAGAGATCAGTTCCTAGCACCATGTGAAACAACTCGATCTACCTTTAGCTACAGCTTAAGGGTATTTACAGACAATAGCAGACATATGTAAATACTTACATGCATATGTACACATGCACATACATGTACACATACACACACACATGCACACACACACACCCAAAGAGAGATCATTAAATAAAACAACTCACTCTTTTTTCTTTCAAACAGAAAATGCTTCTACCTGTCAAATAATGATTCTTCTTTCTGTCATTGCCTTTCTTCCATATAGCTGGAAGCATATAGTATTTTTCAACTTTTCTGTCACTTGGGGTCTGGAATAGTTTTCTAAATAGTTTTCCTGGTGTCATTTTACCATTTTTTTAATTCCCGACTAAAGTTAAAACTATTTTCCCTTCAAACATAAAACCATTCCTGTTATTGCTGTGCATTGCTGTGTTAGCTTGAATAAAATTGGCTCCCAGAGTTTCATATATTTGCATGCTTCATTCCCAGCTGGTGAACTGTTTGAGAAGGATTAGAAGGATTAGAAGGTGTGCCCTTGTTAGAGGAGGTATGACATTATTGGAGGAAGTGTGTCACTGGTGGTGGTGGGCTTTGAAGTTTTAAATGCCCAGTGGCTTTCTCTGCCTGCTGCCTGAGGATCAAGACATAAAACTTTCAGTTAATTATCCAGCACTATGCGTGCCTGCATGCTGTCCTGATCCTCACCATGATGATAATGGACTGTCTCTAAAACTGTTAAGAGAGCCTGCAATGAAATCCTTTCCTTTATAAGAAGTCCCTTGGTCATGATGTCTCTTCATAGTAATATAAACACTAAGTCAGTGGCATTTATCATTAATCTCTATTTTTTAGAATAGAGACCAAATAGCTACTGGATATATGGCTTTAATTTCCAACAATATAATCTCTATTATTGTACACCATAAATGCCACTGCCCAGCTTTGTAGGTGAATTTCAGTATGTCAAATTGCCTAGAAAACACACACACACACACACACACACACACACACCTCTGATATGCTTAGAAATTCACAGCATTAATATGTAAATGACCTTTTTTTGGCCTAATATTTAGTGCTTCTTTGAAAAAGTGCAAATATATTTTGTTCTCAAAATAGACTCATGAGCTTTTAAATATTGCCGATTTCAATATTGCCTAACATAATCTCCTTGCGTTTTGAGTTTTGGATTTCTTCAGACTGAGTTTTGTTGTACATCCCAGACTGACATAAATTCATCATCTACTGGGCTCACTTTCTTGAATGCTGGAATGATATTTTGCTTCAAATATAGTTACTAAGTAGCTGGCCAGCCATTATTCTGGGATTTTAACCAACTGTTACAGCAGGAAAGTGCTCCAACGTATCAGCCATACGATAATACTGCGTTTTATTTTCTCTCTTTCTGATACTTTGTACTTTCTCATTCTAATAAAACTCCAAATCAGAGGCTCCAGTTAATAAGAGACATTTGCATACTGATTAGTAATGACATTATCAAACACATGATA
The DNA here is from genome assembly GCA_021653895.1 of Mastomys natalensis. NCBI lineage: Eukaryota > Metazoa > Chordata > Mammalia > Rodentia > Muridae > Mastomys > Mastomys natalensis. The sequence continues at coordinate 423,825 of JAJTUV010001626.1, read as the reverse complement.
CCCTTTATAGGATGCTTGAATAACCATCAACAATGATGGGGTCATCAAAATGTAACCTTATTAAAGTGCTTTTGATTTCCTTAATAACTGATTAAAGATTAAATTCCATCAGCATCTCACACAGGATCTTCTAACACAGTAATATTATAAACCGTTCCATTTATCTTATCTCTACCTCTTATTACTGCTAAGAAAGAATGAAACAATATATCATACAAAGATATTACTGGCAAGCTATATTTTCTTCTTGCAGTCATTTGACAATAAAGATGTATTGTAGTCCATATTAACTCATTTTGAAAATTGTTTTTGTTGTTCTTATTTTTATTAAAAATTTTTTAAATGTTATTTTCAATACATAACCATTTAACTCCGAGTTCTTGTGATGAGAACTTGAAGAGATCTCAGTGAGTAAGGATGCCTGCTGTCAAGGGGAAAGCCTAAGTTCCACCCTCCCCCGGCCCCCAGCATTCACATAATGAGTTGTGCACTGCTGCTTGTGGCTGCAAACAGTGTGGGCTATAGTTGTGGGATAGATAGTCAGATCCTAGGATTTAGCTTAACTACCATTGTAGTTACTGTGGTAGATCAGGCTCTCTACCAGTCTGCCTTTTAGTGACTCAGTGCTAGCAGCTGAAGTCATCACCTGCCTCTGCTAGGTGCAGCACATCTGTACTGCCCCTCTGAGTTACATACGTTTCCCTCCGTGACATGAATAACCTTTATAAGGTTCCTCTGAACATTACAGCTTTCTCTCATTCCTTCTCAGTCATGTTCTCTCTGTCTCCTGGTTGGTTGGTATCTATCTATCTATCTATCTATCTATCTATCTATCTATCTAATCTATTGTCTATAATCTATCATCTATCATCTATTATCTACCTATATTATGTATCACAATTTGAATATTTCACAAAAAGCTGTCATTTTGACTTACAGATGAAAGCCAAGCTTAAACTGTTTTAGAAGGCCAAAGAGATTTGTAAGTTTTATATTTATTATTCAGCATATTTGTTTAAGAATGATTTCATTAGCATGTAGGCTTGATTAAAAATATAGCGTTTACTCTCATATTTTTTTTGATAAAATTATGTAATTTTGGCTAACTGGTTAATTCACCAAAACTGTCATGTCCAGTATATATAAAATAAATTATAACCATGTCATACTAATAATTTCATTGTAATGGGCTTAAGGTATAAAAATAAAGATCTGCATATTTTGATCTGCTGTTTTAAATATCATTTGTGATGGTTAAATTGCAGATGTAAACTTGCTATATCATAAAGGTCAAAACAAATTTAAGCCTTCTAGGATATTTAATTTTGAAGCAAATCTGCTAAGCACCTATACATTTTAAAGGCAAAATACTCAGTTTTTAATCAGATAACTCTGTTCCCGTTGATTGCATAAATTGACTTTGGTGGCTGTCTTCCTGACAGTGTCAGTGTATAGCCCTGAAATGTCTTGAATTTCGTGTGTGGCTCTGCCTGGCCTCATATATTTGCTTTAGTGTTTCTGGCTCTAGAATGCTATCCCTCCAGCATGACACTACTACATGAACCAAAAACTCGACATTCCTGGAATACTATCTTCTGGCGACAATTCTTTTTTTTCTTTGTTACTCTTATACTGCTCTAATTTACATATCTGCAAGCATTTCAATCCCTTCTTACACAGGGCAGAAAGAGAGGGCTTCCGTTTAAGCAAAGAGAATCTCCAGAGACCAGGAGATGATGCAATGATTATATGCTCATCTACTCCGTGGCTCATGTGTCAACTGAGCTGCACCTTGACTTAGAAATGATGTGCTACCCTTTCAATGGAGAAGGTTAACTAATTAGTATGACAAGTTCTTCAATTTGGGAAACCGGAAAGGTCATTGTTTCAAACTCAATTGTACAAGTTTTTTTTTTTTTTTAAATCTAAAAATGATTTGCTGCTTAAAATAAGAATACATGAATTGAAAATGGCAGAAAAGGGAGAAAATATAAAATTCTCCATCCTTCCTAGTTGAACATTGGTCAATAGGGTCCAAAACTGAAACTAGATTGACTTAATACTTGCCATAATGAAGGTGGAAGAGGAGACGGATAGCAACCATAGATACCTTGTTTACCTGAAAATTTTTATTTTTCAGACGCTTTCTGGCATTATTTTCAAACTTTATATTTTCTAAATTTGAACATGGAAAGAGAGCGCTGATTTATAATTTTTCCCTTACAATCAATTCCAGATATAATCACTACAGCCCCAAAGACGATATAGATTCAACTGAGAGATGTGAAAGGAACATCTGCATGTTTTCTCCAAGTCATTTTGGGAAATGTAGCGCTCTGTTGTAGCCCATTAAATTGTGACTTTACAGTTTCTAAGTAAATAAAGCGGCAGTAAATAAAAGCTTGTGAAACCACAATACGCGGAAGTGTTCAAATATTACCTTTCAACGAATCGTAATTTAAGCTGTCACTTAAATTTTAGGTAAGATAAGTGTTTTATATATTTTTAAAAAGACCAAAATTGCTATTCATCTATAAGAATAACTCTATTATTTTCTAACTTCTCATTTTCTGAGTTAGAGGTGTTCAAGGTTGTGTTAAGATTGTGGCTACCAGCTGGGTCATGGCACAGGAGGCAAAGAAGCCTGCTGCCATGTCTCACTACTTGTGTTCCTGCCTGGAACTCACATGGTGGAAGGCAAGAAACAGCTCAAATGGATTGTTTCCTGATTCCCACATATGTGCTAGCCAAGGAACACAGGCATGTGTGACCTCTCACCCACATTCATATGTAAATAGCTGTAACGAACAATTAAAATGAATGTGGCTATGTAGGAGAAACTAAACTTAAATGTGTGGCTCTCTGGTTTATACTGTTAGAAGAATGTACCAAAATGCAGAAGTTCTTGTGATGAACTAGTGTGCTCTTAAGAAAAGTCACTACTGTTAGAACATTTAGCTTTCAAAGTCCATAGTTACATTTTAAATAATGCTTTCTTCTGTGTTTTCTCAGCATTTAATTCTTATAAAAATAAAATGAGTATATCTTGATTCAAGACAACTGACCAAGGATGTAACCCGTCAAGTTGTCTTTGCCTATTTTAATCAACTTTACTAATTTACACACGGGCACACACACAAAAAGATTGTGGTCTAAGAGATTCATGGGTTTAGACAAGTAGTTACTTAATACATTTAAATATTTTACCATAATCTCTTAATCACCCAGTTTGTATTCTTTGACTTTTTCCTTAAAATTGGCAAGAGGCTGGCTTCTACTAGTGCAGCCACTATGGGAGCATCTCGCTTTTTTGTCTTGTTCTGAGTAAATACCTAAGAGTAGTATGGATCCCTGAACAACCAGATTAACTGGTTTCCTATCTGAAGGTAGCATTTAAACTTTATGTTAGTAAAAATTAACCATACAAAAACGATAGGTGTTGTTTCCTTCATTCATGTGTTCATTGATGGGCATCTATGCTGCTGACATAACTATCTACTGTGGACAGTATGTAATTGTCTTTATTGAATGATGACTTTTATTTATACATCAGGATCACACTCAGAGACTGGATCATCTCGTGGTCTTATTGTAACATTCTGAAGAACCTACAATGTGCAAGTGTCCTTCCCCTGAACTGCCACCCACCACACAGTCTTCCCATTATCCTCACCAACATTTGTTAGCTTTGTTTATCTGATGGTAGATACTCTGATAGATGTGAAGTAGAATCCCATCAGAATTTCTGTTTGGAGTTCCTTGATGGCTAAACATTTTGAACAATTTTAATATATGTGTTTGCCTTTCTCCTTTTGAATTTCTCCAACCGATTCACTTGACCATTTATTGGTTGGACCACTTAGTTTTTTCTTTTTTCTTTTCCTTTTGATTTTTCATTTCTTTATATATTCTGGATATTATTATTACCACATGAATATGGTAAAGAATTCCCTTCTTCTTTCAGACTGTCTCCTCACTCTTGCCTTCTTTGCAGAGGCTATGGTTTGCTGCCAAACCATTTGACGATTCTTACTATAATTTGCTGAACTATTGGCCCTCTATAGAGGACAGTATTAGCTTTTCCTATATCATAGGTGTATCTCACAATTTTCAACCAGCTGTTTCAGTGTTTCAGGTATTATTTTAAGGTCCTAGATTATTTTTGAGTTGAGTTTTATAGAGGGTAAGACATAGGTCTTGGGTTTCAATCTCACACATCGCATGCTTATTTTTCCCAGCAGCACGTTGTTAAACAGACTTCCATGTCTGTAAAGTATACTTTAACACTTGTGGACATTGACAGTAACATTTTATTTCACACCTGCAATGCGTCAGACTTACCAAAGAAGATCCATCATATCATACACACAGATATTGATATCTTTCAACTTTGTTCAGTCCAGTGGTGTGCCATGATGTCTTCTTAGGGCTTAATGCTAGTTTTTCTCATAGTGTTTATCTTCATTTCTTTTGTTTTCAGTCATTCATATACCATGTTTTAATAATTTTTTTCAATAATACAATATGGTCGATTGTTTTCATCATTTAACAGATGACAAAACCAAAACCAAAAAAAAAAAATCTTTAAATTCTGAATATGTTGTCAGGAAGGTGCAAAACAGTGTCCCAGTATGCTCATAATTTTATATAACCAATTACTATCAAATTTCAAGTTTAGTGAAAATAAGTTTATTAATATTTACTCTGTAGCTTGATATTCTAGCAACTTTTGTAATGTTATAAAGATCAATCCTATATTATTATTAAATATTTTAGTTTTTGCTTTAATATTTAATTTATAGTTCCAGTGAATAAATTTATATATGGCATGAGATAACAGTCAAGTCTTCTTACTTTTATTGTACATATTTAGTTCTTTTGGACATTTTGGTCCCATTAAATGACATTGGCACTAGCATTAAATCACTTCAACATTGTACCTTATTTGAATGCTCACTTTTGTCGCATTGATATGCATGTCAATACAAAAGATGTAAAAAAAAATGCAATAAGATAGCATTATCCCTTTACTCTTTGTCTTTGCCAAACTCATTTTAGCTTTCCAGCTCATTTGTGCCTCAGAATACGTGTTAGAACCATTTTGACAACTTGTTTAAAAATGCCTGCTGGGATGCTAATTGAGATTGTAATGAATTTTAGATGCGACTTTTAGGCACTTGACAGTTGACATCTTGACAATGTCTTCTCGTGAACACTTCAGATTTCTTCATTTATTAGGTTTCTCCAAATTATTTCTGGAATGCTTCATATATAAGTCAAGAAGTTTGATGTATATTTTTCATTACTGACTGGCACATGCTATTTGGCAGTGTTTTGATGGATATCGTGTGATATTCATTACTATTTTGATTCAACATAAGGATTTTACTCAGCTTCAGATTATTTATTGCTTCAAAGGACAGGTAGAATTATATATGAATGTGTGCGTGTGTGTGTATGTTCATATGTGTGTGTATGTATATAGTTATGCTTTCTATGAATAAGGACAATATCCCTTCCATTCCTTTATCATGTGTTACATATTATTTCTTTTCACTACATTATGGCATTGGATAGAGTTTCCATGAATGCAAACTGAATTTATTACTCCAATGTTATGTAAAATCATTAAGTATTTTACTATTAATTAAAATATATATGGTGGGTATATCATAACTGGTTTCATCAGACTACAAAATTTCTTTTCCTGTTACCATTTTGAGATCTTTCATTGCTGACCTAGGATCTATTATTCTTCTAACCATGAGGAACACAGTTTTCTTTTATTCTGTTAATTCAGTAGATTAACCTGATTTGACTTGAAAGGTTTAAACTGACCATAAATTCTGATGATGTACTGTTAATCTATGTTTACTAATTTTGATTTGATACATTTGAGGAAATCTTATAGGTGAAATATGCATACATAATTTTCTTTTCCTTTTCTTTTTTGTATTAAGGCAATAATGACTTCAAAACCTGAATTAGAAAGTGTAACTTTTTCCAATGGCATTTGAGCTGTTTTTTCTATATGACACTCCTAAAAAGCATTTTACCTGTCTTTCCTAGAATGCAATGCTGTTTTACCCTATCCCTGCATACACTGGTTAAAGATGTGAGCCATTCTCTGCTGCTTTATTCCTGTCTTTCTCTCCCTGTATGGTTTCCCATATACTGTTGTGGATATTCTAGCTCCCGTGCCCATCCCAGTTCTACACTCTCTACTTGAATTTGCTGTTTCCCATGCTACACCCTGGAAATATCCTCAAGAGAAACATACATTGAAATTAACATATTTCCTATTCCTAGGTCCCTAGTCCTGTATTCTTTTGTGAAGAATAGAAAAAATACTGACTATGTGCTTCTCACAGATTGTTCTGTTATTCTCTTTCTTGTCATAGTGGAAGAATGTCCACTGACTGTGTTTTTAGATGGTTCACAGGTATTGGTCATCATGTGCAATTGAAGCAGGAAGTGCTTTGAAGATGCCCCTTTGCCTCTGGCACAGTCCAGGATTTTCATACAAATAGTGCTTTGTAAAGCTCTAGTTTCCATTTCCCCTCACCAGCTGAATTGTAGGGAATTCTATATGCCTCTCTACAGTCAGTGTTGTGGGCTCAGGACTTGTAATTCTAATTTATAGCATGTCAAGTCAGGGATGAGAATGATCATATCAACATTTATTGATCTGGAGCTCTTCCCTGTATCACCCAAGATTTCACTTAAAGATTCTGATTGGCAAAGAAATATTTTTGGCATGGATCATGGAGATTTGCAGGAGATTAATTTCTTATCTAAAAACAAAAGTCAACATAGAAATAGCCTTAGACATGGTCTTGCAGTAGATAAGTTTTGTAACTTAATTAAAACCAGACCAAGCAAATTTTCAGAGCTGTAATACAAGCTGTATCTCTGTAAGAGTATAATTGTACCCAATGCATATAACCATTGTATCAATGGCTATGATTTGTGATTAAAGAAAATGAAGTTCATTGGCTTCTAATATCCAGTTTATTAATTGTTTGTTACTACCTAATAATTTAAAAAACTAAAATTAACAGTCTGAAACAATGACCACTTGTCATTTGGCAGTGTCTAAAGTCCAGAAGTCCCAGTATAGCTTAAGTTGGTTGTCTAGTTCAGTCCCTCCTAAAATAACAATCTTATTGACTGGGATTTCAGTCATTTGAAAGCTTGACTTACATGAACCTGTGCATTAAATTTCAGTTTCCTATCAATTTCTTCATGAGATGGTACCTGGATTATCCCAGCATGAGAATGCAAGAGAGTGAACATGACGAAGTCAATGTCTTTATAACAGCATCTCAGAAGTGACAAGTTATCACTTCAAGATGTCCTGTAAATAGAGGATCCACTTTGGCACCATGTAGACAGTTCATGAATAATCGTTTGAATATATGGAGGCAGACTTGGAGGCTTTCTTATATAACATCCCTTAAACCCAGAACAGTTCATATCTCCCCTCTCCACAAAATACACTGATCCCATAGTAAGATCTCTTGAACTTTATCCAATTACACCCTTCATATTAATACTACTTAGACCATAGGGGAACATACCAAATAGATATCCAACATTAGTCAAATAGTTACATCCTTTGTTGCAAATGCAACACCCAGTCTATATGAATTTGTTGAATATTATAACATTGTAAAACAGGAAAAACATATGCTGGTTTCTATATATTTATATATCACACCTGAAGAATTAACTATTTTAATAAATCCCAGCACAGAGTTACTTCCTGCCTCGATGATTTATGTTCTCGAATGAAACACACACACACACAGCCTTCATATTTTAAGATGCTCTAAGCAGCACAATAGCTGCCTCCCTGTTGCTAGAATCTACCTGCTGCCAATAATACCTACTCATTTCTTAACCACTGAGCAAAGGCTCCTGCACATATTTACTCATTTCTACGTTCCATCTTGGCTGTTCTAGATGCAGTTGAGCAGCCCTTGGGCCACGTCCTCTTGTCCCCCTTACATGAAGGCTCTGCTCCTCTCTCCTGTCTATACCTCAGGCTTGACATCACTTTCTTCCTCCTTCTCTTCATGGTACCAAACCTGGGAAACCTAAACTCTGCTTCTCTCATCCCCTCCCCTCCTCCCCAACTATTAGCTGCTGGCATCTTTTTTTTTTTTACCAATCTGAATTAACTGGGGGCAGGATTACAGAAGATACTGCAGACCCTTGCCTGAAAACTAATTTGGGGGACCCCATTAGCATTAGAATACAATCAGCTACATAGTATAGATAGATAGATAGATAGATAGATAGATAGATAGATAGATGTAGTGTTGGTTTCCTTGACTTGAAACACAGGGCTTTTGGTGCTAATTTGTGTTTATTGTTTGATAATATAATGCATTTAACATGAAAGACTTATCAAAAGACATTGGACATTTTAGGTTTATTATTGATAAAATTGAAACATTTTCCTACAAGTATGTTATGAGAATAAGAACAACACATTTAAATACGTATATGAAAGTGAGCTTTTCCTCTGTTAATGAAATTGAACAAGACACACTGAACAAAGAATTCATATTATTCATATATTTTATGCTGATACAGTTAAGCTTAATCAATGAGTTAGTTGTATTTAAGTCAAGTACAGCATCAACAATATTGTTATTCAGAATACAGTTTTCACTGATTAGCCAGGCATAGTGGCACAAGCCTATGATCTGAAAACTTGAAAGACAGAGGCAGGAAAATCAAGAGTTCTAGAATACCTTTGGCTACATAGAAAGTTGAGACCAGGCTAGACTACCTGAGACTCTGTCTCCATAAACAAAGCCAAAGATAATGATAATTTCTGTAGATTACATTAGCTTTTTTTCTAAGTATAATTATCCTCTCTTCCACTCTTCTCCACTCTTCATCTTAGTTTTTAATAAAATTATGTTTTCTTTTTAAACATTTTTTTTTTCGAGACAGGGTTTCTCTGTGTAGCCCTGGCTGTCCTGGAACTCACTCTGTAGACCAGGCTGGCCTCGAACTCAGAAATCCACCTGCCTCTGCCTCCCAAGTGCTGGGATTAAAGGCGTGCGCCACCACTGCCTGGCTTAAAATTATGTTTTAAAAGCTTAGTATATTATGCTAGACAACAAATGATTGGGTTGGGGTCCATGTCTGGTATATTTTATTTCAGAAAATTGCCCTTCCATGTGCTCATTGCTGACTTCCACGATATAAATTCTAGTAATTTTTACAACAGAGATGGTTTCAAATTGAACAATGTTATGTTTGCAATAATAAAAGAAATCATACTGAAATTTGGGATCACATGAATGATTTTAAAATACTGGAGGTACTAATACAACAATTAGCAATTAAACTCAGTTTTAACTGTTTTTTATATTTTTTTTTTATCCTAAAATGATCCATCACCTGATGTAGGCATTGTCAGCATTTGTCATAGTTTTCTAGAATTACAGAATCTTAGAATGTTCAAATATTCCAAAAGGTATGTTTAGATTGTTCTACATTGTACAATCTAGTTATTCCAACAATGGCTGACTACACACATGGAGAAGCTGAGAGTCTGGTAGATTTTCTCCAGGAGAATGCATGTATTCTCTATCTCACCCTAAATGTCTGGAAGATTCTTGGGGAAATAGGTTGGTCTTTAGTCCACGTCGAAAACTATATATTGCTACCGAGAAGAAAAGTATGCTAAGGGGGCAGACATAGTTATATATCTTCTTATGCATGCAAAAACGCTAAATAGTCACAACAGAAATGTAAATATTGAAAACATTGAACTGCCATGCCCGTGTTACTGGAGGTGACTGATAACACCAGTGTTGTATCCATGAGACCCATATCCATCCACTTGGCTGTTGGAAAGGGGTATCCGAGGCATTCACACCATGCTGATTGGAAGAGGTAGGAGCCACAGGGAACACAGCAGACCCGTACTGGAAGGTGCTGGGGAGGCCTGGGACCCTGTGGTATGGCAGGCTAACTATAGCCAGGAGGCCCCATCGGGTTCACGAATGTCTGCTGCATGGTGTGCTGAATTTGTTGATTCTGTTGGGGTTTTAGTCAAGGTTGTGGCTGAGGCTGGGGAGGAGGCATCCCCACGGCTGAACTTGGTGAAATCGCCAGAGTAAGGGTTGCTGGCTAGGCTACCATCCCTCCCAGTAAGTGGAGCGGTGGGTGTGGGAAACGGGATACTGTAGTAATCCAATGGAAATATCTCGGGTACTTGTGTACTCCAAACCTCAGCAGTCCTTTGAGAAATAAAGGTTTCATTCCAGTATTCCAGTACTCCTCCCACCTCCATCAACTTGCCTTCAGCCCTAGGAAGTAGAGGGCCCCACAGCTGCTGCCTACCCATCTGCCCCCTTTATGCATATTCTGACCCCACATCAGCAGCCACACTCTCAGATCCTTCGCGGTCACCTGCATCAGGAGGGTCCGACCAGCTCCATCCCACAGAAGCACGAGACTGACAAGTCTACCTACAACAGCTACAGCTGAGGGGGAGGGCAACTGAGGCCCTGACCCTTTTCTCCTGTTCCATCTTCTGAGAGGGCTTCTCAGCCTGGAAACTATGGAAACAACATCAAAGACAGAAAAGAATATGGGGCGATTCCGCTGCTTTATACCCACAGCGGCCCATCCCACACCTCAGCTTCATGTCTGTCCCAACCCTATACCATCCTACCGTGTTGTATGTGTTATAGGATTTCTTTTCTTCCCCTCCCCTCTTCTTCACCCTTTCTCTTCCCTTTCAAGATTATGAAACTTTGATGTGGGCCCTGCCATTTCTACACTTCTTCCTGTTCACCCTGGTGGTGTATGGGTGAGGTGGGAAGGTGAAACCCCTCCTCCAATATATATCATCCCAACAGCCCTAAGTCGTCTTCTTTATTACTAGGAAAACCACCCCCCCACACACACACTAAAAAAATGGCGACATAAATGTGTATGTGTATATATATATATGGAGAAAGAAATCAAAACATTGAACTGAATATTGGTGAAAACATTTTATGACAGAAAAAAATTACAAATTTAATTAGACAATATGGTTACATTTTACCAGCATGTATAATGCTTGAATATGCATTTTATGTGAAAAAGCTACTTATGAAAGTTGAACATAAAAATCAACGTTGTGAGATGCAAGTAGAAAAAAAGTTATACATTTTCCAGTAACATATCATGGCATGGGATATTTATTCAAAATAAATTATAATTCATGCATTTCTAGAAGAAAATTTTTTTATTTTACACATATTTCATATTTTACTTATGTCTTATAAATTTATTATTCATATATGTCAGACATGTGTCTATATAATAGTTATTAATATTTAAATTTCTTTCTAGGTTTTCTATTATTAATTAATTGACTTTCTTGAGTCAATATACATAAAACTGTATTGAAACAAAGCCATGGGTTGAACGAAGGAACCCTGAATTCTACCTAAGTGGGAGAGATCATGGATACTATAATCTCTGCATTCCAAATTGTTGCAGTCTTCTGTGGTTAAAACACATCACTGAATAAAATGTTTGTGTTTTATTTGTTTTGTAATTTAGAGCACATGTAAGTCCTTGCAATATATTATGTATTCAGAAAATATCATTTGAACACATAAAAATATCCTCATTTATATCCAAGGAACCTGGAAACTACTTGTAATTTGTATGAAAGGTGTGTATATGTATATGAATATGTGAGCAGGTGTATTAGTTTGTGTGCTTATTGCTGAATGTGTATGTGTTTGTGTGTGCATGTGTGTATATGTGTGTGTGTGTTGTTGGAGTGATATAAAAGTATGATTTGGTTTAACTAGTATCCTCTTAGAGAATGATATTTTTATCCAGAAAAGCTCATAATACAAAGATGCTTTTGTAGTAAACCAAAGAGCATAAAATTATTTGGTCATACTAAAAATAATGTTCTTCAACTACAAGTATGGTAAATCCTTGGAGGGACAATGTGACAGTCCAGTGAATGACTATGTTTATCCATAGACATACATAATATAATTTGAGTGAATCATGTTTTGTTCATGCTGCATGGGATAAAACTACTTCAAAACAAGGATTTCTTCCATTTTACTAGTGTTGTTTTTGTCTATACTTGTATACAGCACAATTTATTTCTTTCAGGTGGCTTTTTACTTTTAATATAACAACAAATTTTTCATAAAAATCTTAAGTACAATAATAAGTTGCTTTTCTCTCATTTTTTTCAATAAAGTTACAGTTTAGCATAAAATGCTTTTCTAAAATATACCAGTTCATCAATATAGTTCATCTTCAGTAAATTTATAGCTCCAATTACCCTTTCTTAATATCTTTTCAGAACTTAATTTTCAGTAGACTGGAGCTTATTTGGGGCATAATTTAAATAACACAATGTGATGCATGTAATTTAAGAACATTTTGTTAGAGTGTGCAATGAGACTCCCATTTATTCTCTTGCATTACATAAAAAGGAGTAGTTTTACAATTTAAAAGCACTAGCACAATTTCCAAAAGGAAGCTCTGTTATTAGCTGGCAGATTCAAAGGCACATCAGTCATTATCATGATTCTGCAGAATACATAGTGTGTTTTCCAGGGTTGGACCCACAGAAAAGGTAGGGGACTTCTGGTGTGCAAAACTGTAAAGTGCATGATCATCATTATCTTGGAAAATGCGTATTATTCACAATAGATATTTTTAATCTAATGGAAATAAATCAAATGATATCTTTGTACCCAATATAATATTAAGATTTGACAAAAACTTAAATACCGTTCATGTATTAGTATTGCACATAAAGTAACATTAAAACTTTAAAAATTAGTTTTGAATTATTATACAAAGTGATTGGCATCATTCTGGAACTGTATGCATGCATGCCATTATACTCTGTTTTTTTTTTCATTTTACCTCCAACCCCTTTTGCTCATGTCCTGTAGACCCCCTTCCTCTTTCCAAATAGTCTTCCCTATTGATCTCACATGATAGGAATTTTGCTGTACTCTTGTTTTGCCCCTCTACCTCCCTTAAGCTATACTAATTCTCTCTGTGGTCCCATTTGTATTAGTATCTACACACACACACACATTTAAATTAGGAATCTACATATTGTTCAGTCTCTTATGAGCCCCAATTGGTCCAGATTAGTTCACTCTGTAGGTCTTCTTGTGGTATCCTTAACTAGCTAATGGAGAATGAACTACCAACCAAGAGCATGCAAGGGCTGTACATAGCCCCTCCTATACATTTGTAGCAGATATGCAGCTTGGTCTATATATGGGTCCCCTAATAGTTGAAGCAGCGGGCTGTCTCTGACTCTTTTGCCTGCCATTGAATCCCCTAACTAGCTGCCAAATTGGGCCCAATGAGGGAGGATGTGGTTAATCCTGTTTGAACTAGATGTCTCAGGGCAGGGTAATACCCAAGATCAACTTCCCCTCCTTCTTTGAGGAGGAATTTGTAAGGGTGTGACTGGGAGAAAAGGAAAGAAGGGGGTTTCCAATCGGGATTTAAAGTGAATGAATGGATGAATTAATGAATAAATTTCACACATGAAAGAAAAACATGTACTATTTTCCTTTCTCAGTTTGCTTATTTCACTTAATTCAATGATATGCTATGATATTTCTTCCCGATGGATTGTGGCATCTTCTGCCTATTGTCCCAATAAACATATAGCAGAAGCAGACATATTGTCACAAATTTGAGGCCAGCAAGATCTGTTTAACAACAACTAAACCATCCAAGTCTACTCAGGAAGACTCTGTGTCTCTACAGGAATTTGCAGCTTTTACAGTAAATGGTACTTAGTATCTGTAGGATGATTATAGACATCTTAGAGATTTTCAGCTGTGAGTTCTAACTATAATCCAGCACAGGCTGGAGAACCTTCTTTTATTTTAGATACTTGTCTCAGTTTGTTTTCAGTACTCCATTTAGTTTAATGATAACCAAGAAAGATTGCACTACAGAGTAACCAAACAAGGCAAACAGAACATTATAAACACAGAAACAGAAATACAACTCTCTGGTTGGTCCTGAGGACTATCCTCAGTCCCTTCTGATTTTCTTGATAAAAAGAAAACCGTGAAGCATGGGAAAGTTCATTTGATCTGAGTAGCTTTTCTTCACAAAATTGCATTAAACTCCATCCTTCATTCTCCCTCACGAAATTTCTCATTTAAGTCTCCGTATCCTTTTAGTGAATTTGACAATCAACACCCCCCATGCACTTTTAAATGTAACTAGCTAAATACTGTCTTATAGTTGTAGTTGTAATTTGCTATCTTTGGAATTTTCATTGTATTATCATTATATGATTATCACACATGAAGTTCTTAGGTATCTGACATTTTAAATAATCTTTTACTCTGTTCTAAATTTTTGTGGTTGAGGGGAAAGACATTCCAGAGCTTTTCTGCATGCTTAGCAAGCTGTCTAGCACAGAGAAATATCGGTTGCCTTTGTGTTTTGGATATAGTCTTTGTGTTTGGATGTAGCTCAGTCTAACCTTAAACTTGGGATTCTCATATAGCTATCTCCTTAGAGGTCTGCAAGAGTCTGACATATTCAGAGGCAGATGCTCACAGCTAACCATTAAACTGATCATGGGGTTCCCAACAGAGAAGATAGAGTGAAAACTGAAGGAGTTGAGAGGATTCGTGACACCATGAGGAAAGCAATATATCAACCAACCAGAGTCCCCAGGGTCTAAACCACCAGCCTGGGAGCGCTTAGGGAGGGACCCATGGCTCCAGCTATATATTCAAGGGAGCTATTTATAAGTGGGAGAAGAGATCCTTGGTCCCATGAAGGCTGGACATCGTTGGGGGGGATGGTATTCGAGGGTGGGGAGGTGATATATGGGGGAGGGTGGGTGGGAGTACACCATCATAGAGGCAAGATGAGGGGGGAAGGGATAGGGAGTTCCTGGGAGGGAGGGGGGAAAGGGGGTAAGGGGAAAACATCTGAAATGTAAATAAAATTTCCAATAATAAAAAAAAAAAAAAACCTTGGGATTCTCATGTCACAGATTCCCGGCTGCTGGCATTACTTGTCTATGACATCATCCCTCTGATAAAATTGTTTTTAAGATTATTTGAAACATTGAATTTGGATGTGTTTCAGAAATATTACTTTAAATATTTTCTGTAAGCCTTTTATAAATGCACCTTTTAATTTTTGTAGACTATTTACCCAGGAATTAAATTTCTAGGCTAGTGTTAATTATTAATGACAAAATGCTAATCCTGTTTAGAGTGATGAATCTATGTACAGTCCCACTGGTCATGCAGGAAAATTCTCATTACCCATTTTCTTATCAGAAGTTTGTTATATCATAAAATTAATTTTAAATGTTCTGGAGGTTCATAGTGGAACCAATGCTATGATTTTAATTTGAATGTCTCCTAAGACTAATTATAGTTGAGATTAACTATTGCTTTTGAATATCTATCCAGGGCTTTTGCCTAATATTTTATTTTGTTGTCTATTGTTTTATTTTATGAAATAATTCGTATGATATACAACTTCTTTTTTCCTATTAAAGCATTGTTATCATTTTTCTAGGCTAAGACAGAATTTTATAGTCTCAATACTTTTGCTATAAGGATGGATTTTAATATTAATGAAAATCAATTGATAAGCTTTTAAAAATCACTCAGTATATTTTGTATCCTTTAAATAAAAAAAAAAAAAAACTTTGCTTCAGGAGATAAAGCTCAGTGGTCGAACACTTGTATAATTTATGTGAAGTCATGCATTCAATTATTATTAGCTTTCAGAAAATAAAAAATAAATTAAAAAATTTAAGTGTGATTTATCTTATTCTAAGGGATAAAGATAATTTTCTCATTTAAAAGTTCTCTGGGCAAGAGATGTGGCTCAGTGTTTAAGAGGTCTCTTCCACAGGCCCTGAGTTTGATTCCCACCACCAATGTGGTAGCTTTCTACTCTCTGTAACATTTGTCCCAGGAGAACTGAGGTATTTATTCTAGTATTTGTGGGAACTAGGCACACAAATGGTGTATAGTTACAGGAGCAGATAAAATACACATTCACATAAAATTTATTTAAATGGGTCAAGGAAGGCAAGAGAAAACTTCTTTTAGTCTATGGTGGTTAATATTGTCAAGATCTAGAGTAACCTAGGAGACAGAGATCTATACATGACTTTCAGAGTGTTTCTGGATCAAGTTGACTGGATGCAAGGTTAAACTTCACCATTATGTTCTATATTAATTATGGTCTAACTCACAGATTCCTGAGTCAATTTTAAAATGATTGTTTATTTTCTTTATGTATTCAATAATTTTGAGGTGAAAATCTACTTTTAGTTTTGGAAATAATTCCTATCTACATTGAGATGACCTTAGAGTAGTCTTGGTGTTCTAATAAAGCTTTCTCTTCACTGGCCTGTCCTATCCCATCCTACTCTGTTCCCTTTGGTAATGAAGGTTGGGTGTTATAAAAATCTTACCTAGTGTTACTTCAGAGTGTATGTATGGCAGTTTATACATATATACATGTGTGTGATTGTTTGTTATGCACATATATTAGGTATATGTATATTTGTTTATGTAGGTATATTTTTATTTGTGTCTGCATATTTTATATATGTGTTTACTGTTTG
The DNA here is from genome assembly GCA_021653895.1 of Mastomys natalensis. Classification (NCBI taxonomy): domain Eukaryota; kingdom Metazoa; phylum Chordata; class Mammalia; order Rodentia; family Muridae; genus Mastomys; species Mastomys natalensis. Next base: position 407,177 of record JAJTUV010001626.1, on the reverse strand, counting down.
CTGTTAGCATTCATCCAATGAGATTTAAATATCAACAATTTATTGTTCTTAAGTATCTATTAAGTTCTTTCAATTGATCTTTCATTCTTCTCTTTGTGATTATCCATGATTCCTCTCTCTCTCTCTCTCTCTCTTCTCTCTCTCTCTCTTTTTACAAATCTTTTGTATGGCAATCTCATTGTATAAATAAATTGCACTAACCGCATAATTTTAGCTTCTATCAGATGGATGTTCTTTTGTGTCCGAAAAATCGGGTAGTTCCCTCAGCTTACTCAGGAACTAGGCTAGCTGGACATAGTATGCGGGATATGCTGTTCTTGATTCTTTCTTCATTCATTGAGCACTTGATTCCACCTAGGCTTAATGTTAATAGCAGTTTTTACCTGCCTTTATCTTTTGATGCCTTCTCATAGCTACAAAAGTTTTGACTTTCTGAAGCTGAAGCAGGACTGTAAATGCAATATTTATGAGTCTAATGTACTTGTTGTCTCAAAGACTTACTGCTGAATAAACTCAACCTTTCTAGTTTTTTCTGAACTCAGGATGCTGGATCAAAACAGGTGTTCTGGCTCAGACTTCTCTCCAAGCTGACTATTCTATCTGGCTTCTCTCACTTCTCACTGAATTTCTCTGTTTGTCCCCAAACTAACTCTGGCAACCTGCCTTAATCTGCTGGCTCTTCTTATTCTATGGCTTCAACTGCTTCTGCTGACCTGCCCTGAACTACATGAAGTTACAAACAAACTCATCATTACTGCACTGCACTGAATCCCAACTCACTGACTCTCTCATCTCTCTCTCTCTCTGCTCTCTCTCTCTCTTCTGTCTCTCTCTCTCTCTGTCTCTCTCTGTCTCTCTCTTTCTCTCTCTTCTCTCTCTCTCTCTCTCTCTCTCTCTTCTTCTGCCTGCTCTTAAATAGCTTTTCATTCCCATGCTTTTCTCCTAAGAGTGATGTTGTAGTAATTATTTAAAATCGACCTCTGGTCAAGCCGACTATCTAAGCTGCAGCAGCTCTGTCTAGCTCAGCCACCATGTTCCAAGGCCAGAGACCACGTTCGTGCAGCAGCTAGAACGTCCAGCCAGAAAGCCACCACGAGACACCAGCGTGGGAGATGGCTCTGCCAATATTCCATTCTGTCTCCACAAGGCTGGCATTGCCCAGACCATCCCAACATCCACGTGGTCCCAGTAGAAAGATGAGACTCTAAGTCTTATAGATTAATTTCAAAGGCTTATATATTTGGTAATGATCAGTAACAAGGTACCCATACAATCAGAAGTGTAACCGAATACCCAATCTAGATATACCAACTACCTTTGACTGCTACAGACACATGAACATCCGCCTCCATCTCCTCTCTCTCTCCCTCTCTCCTAGCTCCTCCTCTTCCTTTTCCTCTTCCTCTCCTAACTCCCTCCCACCTTAGCTCCTCCTACAGAGTGGAGCATCTCCTATCTCTGACTCATTCTGTCAAATTGTTCTCTGATTTGTCATTTTATTTGTCCTCAATTATATGCACTTTCAAACATGGCAACTTCCTTCAACAAACTAATTTTGCCTTAAAAGTTTGTGCTAAGGACATGTCTATATTCCAGCCAGATAGTACTGTAATCCAGAGCATGTCTTCATTCCAGTAGATTAGTATCTTTGAATGTGATGTTGCCAGAGCAGCCATGATACTAGATTATAATTACTCTACATAGAAATTCATAATTCATTAACAAAGGATAATTTGATAGAACAAATTTACTATAGAAGAGATTAGCCACAAATCCAAAGCTTTTTTTGTTTGTTGTTTGTTATAACTATCTAAATTGTGTAAAGCATGTGTCACTGTCTGTGGTTCTAGCTCAAAATGAATCCCATAGGCAGAGGAGAAAATTACCTTAGGAAATTTTTCTCTGTGAATTTTCACCTTATGTAATCTTGTTTTCCTCAATCACTACTCATGTCTTTAGTAACACAGTCTGAAAGCATTTGCATAATGTTTTACTTGATGGCTTTCTGAAAATGAATTTTATTACTTTTAACATGGTAACAAGAAACATATTATCTTAATAATGTAACAGTGGGTTTATTTAAATGTTTATATAGATGGTCATTAATTTTAGCATAAACATTAAAAACTTCTACATAAAGAAGTTTGGGTTATTCTACTTCGTGTGTTTTCGCAATGAATTCAAAATAAAATATCAATTTATTAACATTATGAGCATGTGTCCACATTATAAACATACTGAATCAAAAACAAGGCTGACTAATTAAAAATATATTTAGTTCCTCTGTATAAAAACATGAATATTTGGAACATGATATGTATGTATATTTTAGGTTACATTTAGTTCAAAATTTACCAAGAGACATGAAAATATTATTTATTGTTTTAATTTACAAGAAGAAAAATAATCTGTCAAGTAATAAGATGGAGACCTGTGGCTCTCAGAATAATCAAAATTCACAAGTTAAAGAATCTTAACGTATTCCTAGATTAAGAATATATTTAAGGGCTGGAGAGATGCTCAGTGGTTAAGAGCACTGACTGCTCTGCCAGAGGTCCTGAGTTCAATTCCCAGCAACCACATGGTGGCTCACAACCATCAGTAATGTGATTCAATGTACTCTTCTAGTGTGTGTCTGAAGATAGCTGCAGAGTGTACTCATATAAATAAAAAATAAATAAGTCTATAAAAAGGAATACAGTTAAGCAATAACAAGAGTGTTATTAGCAACTACTCAAAGGTGTTTTATTTATAAACAGATTTTCAAGAAATACACACAATTGACCACATTGTGTGTTGATAAAAATGACAAGAAGCTAAGTACTTACAAGAAGCTAAGAAGGAATACAACTATGGTGTGCATTCATCCAGCCTACCATAAATATTGAAAAGAATAATTAATTTAATAAAAAAATTAGCAATCCTATCTAAAGCGTGGTTAAGGCAAAGACCAACATTCAATGCTATTCTCTGATTCCTCTGTGTACAGTATGACATGCAGGTACCCACATTCACACACATACAAATGCACACACATGTATAAAGATTCTCTAAAACAGTGTTCCACCTGTACCTTCTACCCAGCAATTGGCCCCTGGATTTCTTTACTGACAAATTAAGAACTCAATTGGGGAACAAGACCTTAATCAGGTGACCTCCCTCTATATTCCTCATCTAGAACAAAGTCCATTATGCATATAATTATCCTCTGAACAGCTCCAGTTCTTCACATTCACTACGGGATTGTTCCCTGACTCCTTCTTTCCATGGTTGATGATAATATATTCCTTACTCTTATCCTGCATCTGAGAGGTGAACAGAGAAAAGGGGCCTATCGCAATCTGAACAGAGTTGGAACGAATAGTTCCATTTGGTAACAGACTGCCCAAGACCTTCTGAGAGTCTAATGAACAAGGTCTGGACACTCAAAACAGTACAGGATGAAGGACTAAAGCTGAAATCAAATCATTCTAATATGGCAATTATGAATGATGTTCTGAGTCGAGGCCAGCCTGTTCTACAGAGTGAGTTCCAGGACAGCCAGGGCTACACAGAGAAACCCTGTCTCGAAAAACAAAACAAACACAACCAAACAAACAAACAAAAAAAAGATGTTCTGAAGAACTACGGAATTTTAGATTTTGGGGATTAAGACATGATTCTGTGGTTGCAAATACTTGTTAATCTTCAAAAGACTGGGTTTGTCACCTAGCACCCACATGGTGCTACATTACAGCTGTAACTATAGTCCAGGGTATTGATACCCTCCTCTGGCCTCTGTGGGGACAAGGCTTGCATAGGATGTCATACAGGCAAACATCCACATCAGAAGTAAAAATAATTAAAGTACATAGAAAGAAATTTAGATCCTATAATCTGTGAAATGATAAAAATATAAGGTTATTTAATACTTTGGTAGTTTAATTTCTAATTATTTTAAATATTGAGGTTCAAGATCTAAATGGATTTGCAAATAATAAAAACTGGAGCTTTATTAAAAAAGAACTTAGAACAATGCCAAAGAATTTATATGCAAAAAAATAAAATGATGCCACATTTCCTACAAAGCTCTATTTCATGAAAGATGCATAAAATTCAAATATATCATTACAGACAAAAAGAAACTGAAAACAAATGAACTCTCCATGACAGTAAACCTTGTCATACTGAGAAAAGTATTTGTGAAAATGACTGTATTTTATATTTCTCAGCCTTTTCATTAGTTCATGGAGATATTTGTTCTCTTGCTTTCTTTTATAGAAAATATCTAATTCATGTGATAAAATTAATAACTTTGACTTTTTTTCAGTTTAGTTACAGGCCTAAATATAATGATTAAAAATAGAAGTACCCACAATTATGTTTATCATCTTTTGGCACATGTGAACTTAGCTATTATTTTTATGATGTATTGCTAAGTAAAATACATTTTCTTATAAGAAATAAATTGATTGAGAGTACTTCTTAAAAATCTTAGGCTTAAAAAACTACAAGCCTAGAATACCAATGATTCAGAAAATGGAATATGAAGCAGACAGAAACTCTCTTTATCACAAAATGCGAAGACTCCAGGCCATGAGCATGCCATTGAAACTCAAGCCACTTCTCTGTATACTACACCAATGCAAAGCAAGTGGACAACAGTAGAACACAGCTACCTTCATTCCTCAGAATAAGACAAGCCTTACAAACAAATGGGAATAATTATTTTAGAAAAATACACGCTAACCACCAGGTAGGACCTAAAAATCCTACTTTGTACAGCTGGAGCTCATAATTTATAGTAGATCCCTTCTTCAGTATCTGTTACTTACAGTATTTGAAGAACCACAGTCAAAAAGTTTGGTGTGTAACTCAGTTGTAACATGTGAATGTAGCAAATAGAAGGCTCTCTCCTTAATTCCACTACCACTAAAGACAAGGAAGTGGCTGAAGAGATGGGCCAGCTGTTATAATCACACACTTTTTTACATTGGACCCCAGTCCAAGTCCAAGAACCCATGTCATGCAGCTCACAACAGCTGTAATTCCAGCTTCAAGCGATCCAACACTCTCTTCTATCTTCATTCATACAAATACATACACACACATGGCACATAGTCACACAGACACAGATACACACACACACATACAGTGACACGCACACACACACACACACACACACACAACACACACATATATATGTATATACTGACACCCACTAGTATAAAAAATGCTATAAATCTTATAATCTAAGTAAACATATAACAGTCAAACTTGCCTTTGGGCCCATGTTTCTTCACATGCTTCCAGTATCCTTTGATAAACTTTTGAATCATCATAGCCATGTAAGTAGAATTTAGGAATAGTATGCAAGAGGCAACCAAGAATTTCATAACATATAATCAATAGTATTCAGATCTTCAGGCTTAGATCTTCATGAATAGCCAAGTATATCATTATTAATTGGGCTGTGTTTAAAAGAATCTATAAATGTGAGGATTCATTCTTGTGAAAATACCTAGAATTGCCTTATATAATAAAAAGAAAAATCTTCAAGTAATTCAAAGAGCAAATATTGTATATGTGAACTTGAAAATTTTTCTGCTTACACTTTTACATAATATACCATATATTCACTTTTTACCTAACTGGAATCATATGTCATAAAGTTGAACAGAAACTAAACCATGGTTTAAAAAATTAAATTCCATTATTGATGTAGTCTAATGATGTAGATAGAAAGCTCTGGAGCATCAGGATTGCATCTGGGACAAACAGGTTTCCTGTTTAACCTCAATGAAGCATGATTGGCTTCTGCATGCTAGATAGTCACTGAACCCAGTGTTGCCATGTAGTTCACACTGTAGCAAATGCTACATCAAGCATCGCCGGGGCTTCAGTAGAGCCAGAGTGGTACAACAGTCTGGTTATTTATTAAAGATATAACCGAATGATGGCTTCAGGTTAAGAGCATTGCTCCACTTTCAGAGGACCTGAGCTCAATTCCTTGCACCCGAGTGAGGTAGCATACCTCCATCTTTAACTCCAGCTCAAAGGGATCTGGGAGTGTAAGAAAAAAATAAAAGAGTTCCTTTCAAAAAGATTGTCTGCTTTTGTTTAAGAAGAATCTAGGTTCCAATCACGTATCTGCATGATCATTAGTCTGAGATCCCAAGGTAAGAGTTAGGGTTTGACATGCTCACATGGCTATTTCTAGCCATGTGGAGCTGCCCCAATGAAGATGTGCTTTGTAGGGTGGTGGACTACCTCAGTCTCCTTTGCCTTCTAGTATTTTTACATTGAGACATTGCTTTTATCTGTGTATTGTAATTCTGAAGAACACATAGAAGGGATAGTGGTTATAATTCTCAGATAGTTGCCCTATATACTGTGTTCATCTCTATGGTGTTATTAGGATAACATATCCCTTTCAACAATGACCCTAGAAATTATCTCAGGATCTGAAAGAGAGCTTAACTGTAAAATTCCAAGTATTAGCAGTACCCTTGTTATCCAGTTGTATGGTAGCCATTATTACCTATCTTACATGTAGACATAGACACACACAGAAAGTTCATTAGACACCAGTGATTTGGTTACCTATTTGGAAATCGGTGCATAATGCTTTTCATGTTTGAGAAAAGTATCTGGGAAATACATATGTAGAAGAACTAATGGTTGCACAAAGCAACCAGGGATCGGAGAAGGCAAAGAAAAGTGAATACTTGCTTTACTTTCCCTATAGCTACTCACCAGGTTTCCTGTTTAACCTCAATGAAGCCTCTCCATGATGGCTTCATTAAATAACTGGATGTGGTGGAATGGAAGGATACATTCGATGGCACCATGTCTAAGTTTTGATATAGATTTTACTGCATCCTCCAGTGCTACCAACAGATACTTACAAGAAACAAGTAGAGATATGCTTTCGTAAGGAAGCATGGAAGAAGTGTGCCAAATGAAAAGGCCACTGTTACCAGACCAATTTGGACTTACTATGCTTATGTGACAGATGCTAGCAAAGTTATGTGCACCAGATGAAGGGAGAACTCATAGACACTGCACAACAATTTTTATTTGGGAGAAGATACCTGCAGTATAATCATGAGATGAAGTATGTGTGCTATCCATGTATGTGTATGCATATATGTATGTAGTTGAGTGTATGTATATCTATATATATGTATGTCTCCATGTGTATATGGTTTTATGTGTGTATTAAAGTTGCATGGTATTCATAACAGTTCAAAAAGTCATTCCCTCCCATAAGTAAGAGATGTAAAGGATAAACAAAGAAAACCAAAACTGCATGTACAGGAAGATTTAAAAATAGTAGTGAGAACAGAAATAAATATTATATTAATAAATAATTATCACAGAACTTCATATTGAATAATCAAGCATTCTTAGTGATGAAGAAACTGGAATTATTATAGAAACTGGAATTATACATACGAAGGTTTTGTATAAACACTGAAGAAATTAAGCCTGTATGGAAGAAGTTAAGCCTATCCACCCTCGTGTGTAATTAAACAAGGCAGCGTTCTATGAATCTCAAGCTAGCTATCACTCTCATGGTACTCAACAAGTGATTCTGTGACAATTGTCTTCATGAATAAACTCCTAAGAAAAGAAATCCTTCCAAATGTTCTGTTTGAAAATTCTTCCTTGTTGAATGTAAAAATAAAGAATGATCATGTAGTCAAATGTTCTTTTGGAGAAATATTTTAACTTAATAGAAAAGTAGTAGCAATCTACTCAAAGTCTCTGTAGCATGCACAGACTATCAGATGGGGCTGACTAACAAAGTTAACTGCCTCATGTGATTCGTTCCAAGAATCAAAGAAAATTTTCAGAGAAGCATTAACATTGTGCTTTTTAAATATTAGCTATCATTAATATTTATTATTGCAGCAGAATATTCCATGTTCTGTTTGTAACTACACATAGAACATATATGCATAATATATACATATATATCACCTGTGTATATATAATTATATAATATACATATAAATGTGTACATTATATACACCTGCCTCTATAATTTTTCATATGAGAGTTATAGTTTATCTTGTTAAGTTTAAATATTACTAACTGGGGATGACAGGTTAGAGTTAGCTTTGACCTTTAAACAATTACTACTTTCAACTTAGTATAATATGAAAATTTCACTAAAACCGCTGTATTAACACTCAGTAGGATATTGAGCTATGAAATAGTAAGGACAGCACACTACCAAATATCTTTCCTCCAGTCAACCCTACATCATATTAATTTTAAATCTTTCAGCTATGTTTTTGCTCTCATCGGAATGGCTGCTTCCAACCTTGTTCTATCAGACAAAGTTTGAAAAGGACTAAAGCGAAATCATTCTTTGCAAGCAAAGTATTTCTGGAGCTGGAACAATGGGTCAGTGGTTCAGAGAACTGTTCTGATTGTAGAGGACCTGGATTTGATTCTCAGAACAGTCCTGGTAGCTCATCGTCATCCTTAACTCCTGGTAGGCAAACATCCTTAGCTACATAGAGGCAAAACGTTCATAGACATAAAATGAAGTAAACCTCATTTTCAGTCATCAAGGGATTTTATGTTGTAAACCACATTCTCTCCTGTTGGCTACTCAGAAACATGGAAAGGTAAATCAGCACCACTTGGATATTGGATAGCTCAAGTTTCTTGCATATTTTTATGCAACAGTCTGGCTGGTGTTTGCAGTGCCGATGCAGCCTGTTTAGAGATTGTCTTTCCAGTGCTGGACTCTGTGTACAGTTGTCTTTTTCTAAATTAGGTGTTATGCTTGGAGAAACTAAATATGATGCAATGTGACTCTTACAACACATTTTAAATATTGACGAAGACTCTCAATATACAATTCTCTGCAGAGAAGAAGCAATGTCTTATTTACAACCCACAAATAGCATAAGGAAACAATAGCACGTATTTTAATTTGGTTCCCTGAGAAATAATTCTGGCTTCTGACATTATCGTTTGTTGGTCACTTTAAGACATTGGCGAAATTCATCCACAGTGAGAATAGATTGATAGCATTTTAGGAAAGACCTCAACTGTTAGGTGTAGAGTTATTACCCACTTGGAGTTATTTTCATGTATCATCTCATCTTTTCTGCTCATCAGGTTCCCTTGTCAGTTTCTGCTCATTTCCTAGACATTGTCTCACTTGGTAACATTGAATAACTTCCCTAATCTCTATAGGCATTTGGTTCAGCGATTCTAAAGCAATTCTCATTAGTTCTTCAAAAATAAATCTTGAAGTTCTAAAAATCTCATCTCTCATCTGTCAAAAAATAATGACTTGACTATCATGCTAATGGGAAAAAAACAAACGTTAAAGATTTCCTTTAATTCATTATTCAGAGTAGAAAGACTAATGGCCATAAATATTTCAGGGATTGGGGTTATATACACTGATGTGAGTCTATTTTACATTGCCATCTGGGCCATACCCTGATAAGGTTCACTAGAAAAGTGAATATTTACATCCCTGATGGATGGAATCCAGATTCACAAGTGTGTGATCTTTAGTGAACACTGATCAATAAGCTCCTCTGAGAATATTTCTTGTGAAATCCTATGTAATTTTTTGCCAGTCCATATCTTCCAGAAGATATTGAAAGAATATACTGTCCACTGCTCAGATGGTTCTAAAGATGTGGATAATTTTTCTGACAGTGAAAAAGAACTGATATCCAGAGAAGACTTGATTCTTGCAGAAATAGAACATTATAATTAGAGCCTGCTCTCTCTGGCTTGGGTTTTTGTGTCCTTGCCAGCTAAACTACTTATCGATGGAAAATTAAGGTCTGAGTAATGTTTCCACAGAGAAATGGGGATATTAGGAAATAAGTTACTTAAAAATTTAGTCTTCTTACTTAGGACTATCTGTCCCTCATGAGAGAACTTATTTCTTTGATGCAGTCTAGGCTCTCATTCAGTGTCCCAAGTGTTCTGTTAGGCAGCTCCTGACTGTTTTTTTGAATTTTTCTTAAGATTGATGACCTTGGAAATTTAATGAGTATTAGTCAAACACTTTGTGTTAAATTAGTTAATGTTAATTGTAATATGACAGACATTGTTCATGTGATTCAAATGGGATTATGGGACTTGAAGAGAAGAACAACAGAGGGTCATTCCACACGCTTCCCCCCAAAATATTGTATCAAAAATACAAACTCTAAATACAGCTTACTTCTGGCTGTTGACCTTGACATTGAACTCAGGTCATCCTTGTTAATTTCATTTCAGTCTGTTTCCTGTTACTCCATTTTTACATGTAGTATTCAGAAGACAGCCATTATTCTCATTGGGAACTACCTCCATACTCTTAGACAGCAGAGGAGCTACAGAATGCACATGGAATTAATTTGCATATCTCCCAGTGTCCAGGTTGTCCACTAGAAACCAACTCATTCCATCAAGTTGTATGTTCATTGATGAAGATTTAATGTTGAATTCATTGATAATCTTATAATCCTCATAATCCTGACAACTCTCCATGCATGGCCCACTAACTGATGGCCACCACATCATGAAGGACTCTTTGGAACAATACATCACTCAACTGGAACACAGATTACCTCAAATGTTTGTAATTGCAGATTGGTAATTTAAAAGTTTGTATGTGTGTGTGTGTGTGTGTGTGTTGTGTATGTGTTCATGTGTGCAAATACAGATAATGGTGGAGGTGAAAATTGTACTTAGATTCCTTAGAACTAAAGTTATAGGTTGTTTGAGCTCCTTGATATCCTGGGGAAGAATTTCTATCTATTATTCTCATTATTAAACAAGCTCTTAACCACTGAGCAATTTCTCCAGCCTCAGGTTGATGTTTCTAACAAAGAACAATACTGAATCTGAGATTTTTCCCATCCCCTACAAGAGGTTTCTATTTGCTTCTGTAAGGCCCACTGGGCTGTTAAGTTCCAGGGGTTTTGACAAATGCTCAGTGCTTTGTTCTACCATTGCAAGCTCTTAGGAGGAGTTTATTTTTCTTAAAATAAACATCCCACAAGCTATTTTATGAACTTCGACTCCTAAGCCTCTGTGGCTTTTTCAGAAAGCTATATGATTGGAATCAAGTGGTCGGTACTCTGGGAAAATTTACTATTTTTATTTAGCAATATATGTTTAAGATCTATCCATATGAGCCAGCCAGACAGCTCGGTTGCATGAAGTGAGGTTATTGTAACATGAATTAAATTCTCAGAACCCCAATAAAGGTGAAAAGTAAGCACTAACTCCACAAAATTTTCTTTTAAATTCTCCATACTTATTTCTGCATACTTACTTACTATAACATGGTGGAGTCTCACGTGCACACACATATCACACACACACTTAATAATAATAAAATTATTTTTTTAAAGATTATTGCTGGGCAGTGGTGGCACATACCTTTAATCTCAGCACTTGGGAGGGAGTTCGAGGCCAGCCTGGTCTACAGAGTGAGTTCCAGGACAACCAGAGCTATGCAGAGAAACCCTGCCTCGAAAAACAAAACAAAACAGAATAAAACAAAACAAAACAAAACAAAAATTATCTGCCTATGTCTTTTTGTGACACAGAATTTCATTGTTCTTAATTGTGAATAATATTCAGTTGGATGATGTGCTACTGTTTGTCTGTTTCCCTGTGAAAGTATACATTGTTTATGGATTGGTAATTATGATTAAAGCTGATGCAAACGTTCCTACACAAGGATTTGTGGACTTGCATTTTCAAAATGAGCTGAGCAAATACCTCTGAGGGTGAGGACTGAGATGGTCATGGAGCTGGAGCTTTGCAAAAATTTCCTACTGGCTTCTCAAGTTTTATCACTCCAACATCCTGCCAGAAATTCATTTGTTTTCCTAGTACTTGGATAAATATTGTTTCATGCATGTTCATAAAAAGGGTTTGTAATTTTTTTAAAAAAAGTCTTTTTATTGCTGGTATTAATAAAACTCTGGCCTTAGAGGATGAGGAAGTATGCTGTTTATGTTTCTATCTTATAGACAAATTGTAAGGAATCTATGCTATTATAATCCTAAATGTTTAGATAGGAGTCACTGTCAAAACCATCTGTGCTTGATGGTATATATACACATACAGTCACATACAGATGCATACATGCAAAGAGAAAAACACATACACATGTACACATATACATACATGTACAAAATATGTATTTATATATACTCAATTATCATTTCCTTCAGACATACAGGTTATTCTCTTGGTCTATTTTCTACTGTGATTTTCACTACTTTGTTTTTGAAGAATTATTCATCCTATTCATGACACTGTATCTGTTGTCACATAGCTGTCTATAGTGGCTATCCTCTTCTCAACGTCCATGGAACAGTTCTCTTGATCTTTTTAAAAATTATTTTTGCATACTGAGAATTCATTAGACCCATGTATCATCTATGTCTGTCTGTCTATCTATCTATCTATCTATCTATCCATCCATCTATCATCTATCTATCTATCTATCTATCCATCCATCTATCATCTTTCTCTCTCTCTCTCTCTCTCTCTCTCTCTCTCTCTCTCTCCTCATCTAACTCTCATCTATCTCTCTATGTATCATCTATGTCTGTCTGTATATCTATCTATCTATCTATCTATCTATCTATCTATCTATCTATCTATCTTTCATCTATCATCTATCTATCTTTTATCTAACTATCATCTATCTATCTATTATCTATCTATCTATCTAATCTACCATCTATCATCTATCTGTACATGTATCTATCCATCTCTGTTTTGTTTTTATCTCATCTCTCTTTCCTTCCCTCTTGTGTTCCAGTTTCTCTTCCTTTCCTAGCCCTTCTATTTGCTCTATAGGTTTATTAGAGCTTCTGCAGTGTTTACACAAGAACGAGGCTGTATCCCCTACCTCATTTCCTTCCTATGAGTGATTCTCTAGGTTAATTCTACTTCTTTCCTATTCCTTGTTTCTGTCTTAACTAAACATTTTCGTTTGTTTCCTAAGAGATGACAAGCAACTAAGAACCTTCTTATATTTCTGTCCTCTACCAAGAATGTATCTAAAATGCTGCTTCAGGGTCCCTGTCCTGTTCTGTCGATGTCTATGCTCCATTATTTTAAATATTTTGTGCCATCCTTATTTGGAAGGATCCTGACAGAAAGTCTATTGTCAGTCTCTTTCTATAGATAAGGTGCCATTTCCTTCTCAGAATTTTCTTTTGGTTTGATTTTCTGCTGTTGAGTGTGCTGTTCATTAGTTTGTCTTATTTTTCCTGCTGTTAATTATCCTGTGGCATGCCGTGTCTTCTTCCTGCTCTGAGGTTTATTATCTGTCATTATTTTTGGTGAGCGTTGATGTACTGTAACTTCAAATAATTGTTCATCTCTACTGCTTCTCTTTATTCTTTGTGCTTCCAAGTTTGCCTTTAAACTTTTTTCACAATACCCCACAGTCCCTACAGCTTCGATTCTGTCATTTATGTTTTCATGTGTGCTTTGAGTTTTAGTTTGACATAACTCCCATATACTACTTGGAATCTCTTTGCTTTTTTTCCTTGTCTATGTCAAATCTATGCAGGAGCTCATTTCTCTGTTGTTGATTTGAAGACTTATTTTATTTTTATTTACATGTTTGTTTCTGTTTTCCTGTTGATCTGTCGGTGTCTGTGCATAGCTTTGTGCACATGACTATGTGTTTCTGTGGAGACCAGAGTATCCAGTGCCTACTGGAGTTTCAGTTAATGGAAACTATAAGCTACTAATCATGGGTGCTGGGAACCATACACAGGTCACCCGTGAAAGCAATAATATCTCTTAACTACTGACCATCTCTCTAGCACCCTTTCTTGGTGTTCTAAATTGCTGACCTTTTCTTCTGAGTATTCCTTAGTATGTAATTATTCTTGCTCACAGTGAAAACTATCTACTCTCACATCCTGTTTTTATAAGTAATTACAAAATTAATATAAGGAGGTTCTCTCTCTCTGTGTTTTTTTTTCTTTAATCTTCATCTAATTACAGCATCTCTGTGACTTTTCTGCTTGCTTTGTCTGATCACATTGTTGGTTGTCTGACAGTTAAATGTATCGGGAAGATTTTGGCTGGAAGTCAGAATGTTTGTGATACCTATTAGCAGCAATAAAAACTATATCTGTACATATACCTCAAAGCTATCAGGTTGAAGGTCTATTTAAATTTTTTCTGTATTGAAAAAACTTTCAGGTATTTTTTTTTTTAAAGATTGTTTCTGTTTGCTTGTTTGTTTGGGTTTCATTTTGATTTGCTCTCCCACCCACCTCTTGATTTTGGTTCTAAATCTTCCTCAGTGAGTCTGTGAGAGGCGTAGTTTATTGTTCCTCCAAGACACTGCTATACTGTAGCTGTGTTCATTGGCAGAACATTGTGTGGCATATACAAAGTTCTTCAGTCATGTAATGGTCTAATCTATTTCTGCTACAAAGAGAAGCTTCTTTGATAAGAGTTGAGAGCTACGCTCACCATTGAAGAAAAGGTAATTACTGAGAATACAGTTAGGAATTATGCTGGCTTGGCTGAATAACAAGCAGGAAGCTCTTCTCAAAGATCCATGACCCCACTAGCCCTGGGAAGCTAGGTAGTAAGCATGATTTTTTTCTCCCGTTGAGTAGGTCTTAAGTGCAATGAAGCTGTTGTTAGTTTATTGTCAAGATATGCATACTACTATTGCATCCTCAGGGATATTTTGTCGCACATGTCTTTTTTGTTATTTATAGGTATCTCATCTAGGTGGGCTACTATTGGTTGCTTCCTTCCCTTGGCAACTTGCATAGCACTAGCTGGTATCATGAAAGCTAGTCTTCAGGGAAGAGGCTTTCAGATTAGAACCAGGTTCCATTTTCTGGGTCCTGTGCATTGTGTCTAAAACAATAGGGGCTCGCCTTCTACAAGGGTAGTAGCAACAGACTCTAACAAAAATATAAGGTGTTTTTCAAGCTTAGCACTGGCATTTTGCTAGATAGTCTATGACTCTTATAACCAGAGGATATATGTGCTATCTTTACAAAAACAGATAGTACCTGTGAGCTACCAAATATTTTCCCCATTTCTTCTTTTACTGGGAACATACACAAATATCATACTATCATTAATCCTGAAACTATGATCTATAGATACATTACATGAAGGTCCACTCAAGTTAGTTAATGTATTAGTTCAACATGTACTTTTTTTTGAGTCATGATACTAAAAATCTATCCATTTAGCAATTCAGTATTTATAAAAAATTATTTTAAAATTTATAAAAGCATATGTGTGCTTAATTGTTATAAAAACTTAAGGAAATTTAATACTTAAGGATTAATATCTATGTGAAAGATTAAAATATAATTTAACTGGTGTACATTTGCTTACAATAAAATATGCACACATAATAAATTAATGAATTAATGTGCAACATCTCAGGCAGTAGGAAATATTATGATGTAGTAGATGTAATATTGAAGTAATTTCAATGATAAAGATATGCAGTAAAATTTTCAAGTATTAGATATAATGTTAATTCATTTTAATCACTGTAGGTCTCAAATCACTATGGTGTTTATATTCTATGAAGTGCTCTTAAACATAATGCATCCATTTATACTTACTTATCATTTATAATGCCTCATAAGTCATATTTCATCCTCTCATTGATTGTGGTAATTTTTAAATGTCCACGTTAAAATATGTAAGAGCAATATGGTCCTCATGCCATGTCATCCCTCTCAAGTTCCATATTCTCACTCATTCTCTCCATGAAGCCAAGGTTACCTCATCTGTTAGGTAGGTACATCTAGTGTTTATTTATTTTTATTGAGGTACGACTCTATTAACCACTTGAATACGAAGAAGCAAACTTGGGAACATTCTTGAGAAACCATGCTTCTAAATGAGGTAATTGACAGGACAATCCGATTCTAAGCCAAGTGAAGAGTTGGGATGGGAGATTCCCATGTATAGGGCTCGCTATGCTTCTTCTATGGTTTTGTTCCTGCTCTGTCAATTGTTTTTCAACTTATCCTCTCCCTGCCCTGTGTATAACTGAGTAACCTCCTTAGAGGCCTCAGTTATAGAAATACATCCCTGCTCCCCACCAGTGAATTGTTAATGCATTAAATTCTTTGCCGCTGACCCTTAGGTTAGCACGAGTATATTCTCCCTACCTTATATTTTTTCCCCATTGCAGTAGAAGTCCCACAAACCAAGGGTTTCTAAGATACCCTCACTGAGCCACTGAGCCTCTAGAAACTGTTCAGTAATGTATCATCTGTTCCTTGGTTCCCCATTTCTATTCCGAAAACTTCTTTACCTAGAATCTTATAGAAAGAGGTCAGATCATGATCTTTCTGCTTAAGCCCAAAATAACATTTGGGGGCATGCAGGAACATACTGAGACCTCAGATGGACAGGGGTTTCCATAATATAAGAACTTCAATCCATATCAAGTCCTGTCTTCTCTCATTTACCTCATACAATCACGGTCACTGCTGCAATTGGTTAGGTTCACCAAACATGCTCTAAGGGTAGGACTGTCTAGTAACTCCATTTCTTCACTTTAGCCCTCACCCTTAGTCCCACTGTGGGCTCTGGTGAAGAAGTCAGTAGTCCCACTGTGGGTTGAGATGAGGAAGTGAGCAATTCCACTGTGGGGTCAGGTGGAAAATCAGCAGTCCAACTGTGTGCTCAAGTAAGGAAGTCAGCAGTCCCACTGTGTTCTCAGGTGAGGAAGTCAGCAGTCCTGCAATAGGCACAGATCCTCTTCTATTTTGTAACTTCATGAATATCAATAAACTTGTCTTTTGTTTTGATCATTCATTGCAATAAGTCTTTCACTGACCTTCAGATTACCTTTTTGTTTTGTTTTGTTTTTTGTTTTTTTTTTTTTCGAGACAGGGTTTCTCTGTGTAGCCCTGGCTGTCCTGGAACTCACTCTGTAGACCAGGCTGGCCTCGGGGATTACCTATTTTTTAAGTAAGGAATTACTTAAAAATTTAGAATGTCATTTTATCTTTTTAAAAAATTGTAAAACATTTGCTGTCCCCTCAAGGTCACTGACGGGAGTTATTTTCACATTCTTTCCTCTTTGAATTAGAGGTTTGTAAGTAAACAGACTAAACATCTCTGACCCAGAGCACAGGTTGGCAAGCTTATGTTTCTAGGGAGAAGTGTGACCTGGTGGGTACCTGCTGTTCTATCTTAAGTTAAGAATATCTTTATTATATAAATGGCCAAAATAGCAATATTTCATCACATATAAAATTTTAAGAAATTCATATTTGTGTGTCTGCTGTGTGTAGAACTCTGTTGTCTTCAAAGGATGTTTTGAATCCTCCCTGAATCCTCTGTAAAATGTAGATATTTCTAGAAAAAATTCCTTCTTGGTGAGTCAGGTAGCTTCACACTATACTAGGGTTGACCCTCAATTTAAAGATCCATTTTCATTTTAGAATCTGGAAACCGATGAAATACCATGATGAAGATGATGGCAGACATGAATTGCATAGCTATAACCCATGGGGTGCTAGGATGGTAAGCAAATACCAGCAACTCAGTGAGACATACACTGCCCTCAGCTTGGTGAAGAACTTCTGGATTCCAGATCTATGATTTTGTTGCTTAAAGCTACATGATTTGTGGAAATTTCTTTAGGTGGATGTAAAAAACCAGCTTAGTATCCATAAGCGAAGTACAGTTGAAAGAGTCATGCTCACTCATTCTATATAATACATAAAGTTTTCATACAATGACAGGCTGGACTTGTGTTAAGAACGATCAGTTCTACGAAGCCCAAAATGTTTTTGTTTTATGATTTCCAGACAATAAGTAGAAAATGATCCAGACTTTGAGGTCAGGAAGCATACTTTAGATCTGGGGTTTTAAGAAGAGCACGCGATTGGCAGTCTGAAAAGGAATCCTGAGCTCTCTTACAAAGAAAGGAAAAGTTTAAGGTTTAATAAATATGCAAATAATTATGCAAATAACATGTTTCTATTGCAACAAAATATGTTAATATTGACAGATCATGTGTATTTTTTTTTCTGACTATTTTTGCCTTTCAACTTTGCCATATGATCTACCACATACACCCAAAGCAAGATGATGCTTCTCTTTGGCTTATATTAGAAATTGAGAAAAAGAAGGCAATCAGAAGAAGGTTGATTAAAAGCAATGTCAAGAGGCACACATAAGCCTGTCTCTACCTCCGTAGGAGGCCTAAGATCCAGCTTCTTGATTCATGTCAGTTTTAATCATGTTACAGAGGCCTACCACAGTGCAGATTCTGAAAGGTACTATCAATTACCCAAAAATCGAAATACTAGTTCTACTTGCCTCAGGCCCTTACTCTGCACTAAGTAAGAGTTGGGAGCATAGTGGAGCAGGCAAACCGCCAAGCCCAGTGATCACCTCAAGCCATCTTTACATATTCAGCTCCTTGGGCTGATTATCTACCCCAAAAATGACGATGTGGGTGACAAAGAGAAGCTCTGAGAGGCTGCTTCTGCAATCAACTAGCCAATACAGTCAAATTGTATTTCCTGAATTACATAAAAATTTTAAAAAAATAATGCCTCTTGAAGAGCAATGATTACAGAAGGGAGAAAAATCTTACAAAATCTAACTGTAACAGAAAGAGTATACCTCACACACCCGTGGCGTTGCCATCTACACATGTATTTAAAATTTTGCTTCAGGATCTATATTTTTCTAGAATGTTTATGGAAATATACCTTCAAGGGATGTCAATAATTTTCGGATCATTGTTACCACAGCAACTTGAGACAGGAAGGATTTCTTTCGGTTCATAGTCTGTGGGGATGTGGTGCGTTACAGTAAGAGAGGTGGGAGTCCTGATATCTAGCTGTACATCTTCTAATACTATGTTTATCACATATAGGACTCCAGCCTATTGGTATGTTTCTGGGCTCCTTCAGGGCAGATCTTCCTGCTAAATTAACCTGTTTTGTAAAAACCCTCAAGGCACACCCTCATTTGTGTTTTAGATGTTTTTTTTTTTTAATCCAATAAAGTTGACACTTGAAATTCACTATCACAGAACAGAAGGGTATATATTTAAAAATGCTTCCAGACTAAAATAAAGCAGTGAGCGTCCTGTAATGTGACATTTAGAAATATAACTTATGGAGACATTCTGTTTTAGGAAAATATGGAGAAGAAGATGGGCAGGCTATAACCATCAATACCCTTTACATGAGATGGTAGTCTGTTAAATTTCTGCCTTCTCTCCTGTAGTCTATTGTATGTAGTTACCATTAACCCCTCAGTCTGTACCTTTTGTTCTGCTGCTATGATAAAACCTTTAGACTAATAGCACACTGGTGAGGAAACTGTTAATTTCAATTTACACATCCACATGACAGACCATTATTGAGGGAAGTCAGATCAGTAATTCAAGATAGAGGCTTGAACCAGAAACCATGCTGCTTCCTAACCCACTCTTTTGTTCATGCTGAGCCTGCTTTTCTTATATCCAAGGGCCACATCTTCAGACTTTGTAGATCTTACCATGAGCTTGGTCCTCCTACATCAACCTATAGTCAAGACAATGTCCCAAAGTCATGCCCACTGGCCATTTATCTATTGAGATTTCCTCTTTTCTAGTAACTAACTCTAGCTTGTACCAAGTTGACAATCAAAGCTATCCAGCATACCATCTAGTCACTCTTTTGGAATTGGGACTCAGACAACCCACGCTACACTGTTACTATTGATGTATCAATTACTGTCTCTAATAAATTGTGACTCAGAGGCCTCTCTATTTACAATTGTGTGTGTTTGTCTATATTATATTGGATACTTTGCTTAGTGTTATGATAAAATACTGAACCAAGGAACTAAAGGAAGGAGGCAGGGTTTATTTATTTATTTATTTATTTATTTATATTTTGGTTACACTTTGAGCGGAGGTACAAAATTGTGGGGTATCATACAACACAAATGTAAAGATACCGTCATATTGGTCAGGAAGCAGAGGGTGATAGATGCTGATACTCAGATATTTTTCTCTTTGGCATCTAGTCCCGTGCATGATTTGACCCACATTTAGACTATGTTTAGAGTTTAGATATGGGCCAAGTTTTCAATTTCCACCTCAACTTACCTAATCAAAATAGTCCCTCAAATGCATGCCTAGATACCTTTTTAAGCTTGAGATTAATGTTAACTCTCAGTTGTATGTGTGTACTGTGTTATATGCACAAGCTATGTTAGTCTGACATGTTAGCTTGTCAAAAATATAAAAAATTTACGCCATTTCGTAGTACCTTCTTTATTTTATTGACTTCATAAAATATTTGAGATAAAGCAAGGCTAAAATTTACTTTCTATTCCTGAAATTTGAAATAATTGCTGTCTTTCATATTAACTGTCAGTCCTATCTATACTGGAGTTGTGGGCAGTCTTTTATTTTTATAGCAATGAGAAAATTCAAGATACCTAGTAACTGCAAAAGAATATCTCTAAGATAGTCTCTCTAGGTTGTGGAATCCATGCTCATCTGTGGCAGCTGAGGATTTATTAGAAACCTCTTGGGACTCTGGATATTATTGGTTTAGCATTACAATGGAAAGAATTCTCCAGAATGAGAAGCAGCCTTCAATAATAAAAGGGAAGATGTTTTAAATTACCACATGACTCTGTGTGCCAGGGTGAAATAATTCAATATTGTGTTTAGCATATTTCCCAGAGTCCTTCAGTGGATACCCTTCCTGTTTTATCTACAGCATGCAAACAGTCTTTGATGGCCCTTCTTGTACGTTTTGTCTTTGTAGACATTGACCCAGTGAATCTTTGGGGAAACCACTGTTCAGTCCCCACCTTGCTTACACAGGAATCTTAGTCTTTGCTCCTGGCACATAAAGCCAGGCAGATTTCATAGTCGAGTCTTTACACGAGGATGACGTTAAACAGAGCTGTTGTTCCTGCTTATTTCACCTGATTTACATAAAGAGCTCTGTTGCTGTGGAGAGCTCTGAAACCAATTCAAGCATGTTCTACTTTGATACCAAATGGCATTAATTCAGATTAAAATGTTGACGCTCTCTGTATCACTGTTTGATCGTAACCCGTAAAGCTCATTACAGGGGGTTGAGTTATTACTCGTAAACTAAGTAATTCATCCTTTTTGTCAAGGTTTACAGCTGCATGCTTATTTTCTTCTAATTTCAAACCTTTTGATGTCTTATGTTGGTTTGTTACCAAACGACCACTGCCATGTCTTTCTTGCTACAAAATTCAAGCAAATATATTACTACTTTAAAGAACTTTAAACTTCAGCTTCTTTCTCAGAACTCTACAGTTTGTTTTTGAAATTAAGAAAAAAAAACATTTAATGAATAACTTTTTGTCTTATAAAACATAACCCACATAGTATTCATTTTCAAAGTTAACTAACTCACCTATATATAATGTTGTTCACAGAGGAATTGTTTTAAAGACTTATTTAAAGAAACCATACGATGGCTTAACAAAAGGGAAATGTATATTGTGTGGGGCATTTTCTCATTTGTTGGTTTGATCCTGAATTTTGTCTCCACTCAAATACTCTTCAGGATCTCTGTGTTTATTTAGGCCTTGGATTAGCAAGTCAAGGATGCTTGTAAGAGCATCGTGTCTTTGCTATTCATTCTGACCATATTTTCTTTATTCTCTTCAATGAGGTTTACTTATCTTACCTGAGTTTATGCTTACCGACTTTATAGTTACATTTTATACTATCAAATGTAGTAAGTATCCTATTCTTTCTTTCTTTATTTTATTTCTTTGTCTTTTATTTCCTGGATAACATTGCCATAAATAATCCTGCCAGTGACCTTGCTGAAATTAGGTGAAATTTATCTCTCTCATTTTCCTGCGATATGTATTTGATATGTTTGAAAGATTAGAACTATACTTGCTGATAATATTTAGTTTTTAATATTTTATATTCCAGGGGAGAGCTGAAAATTGTTTTATTATGTTTATCAGAATGTCTGCTAAACAATTACTCTTACATCAGCATTATACAGAGAAACACCAAAGGGGAAATTGTATATTCTGATTACTTATACAGTACAGTGCTCAGAACTATCACTGACATTATCTGTATGCTATGGTGCGTTCCTTAATACTTCATTTGAAACAACCTATGGTCCATGTAACCAAGATAGCATGTAGTGATCTTGAAATTCTTTCCTAGAACTGTACAAATCATCACTTAGTTAGCAAGTTATAGAAATTTTTTTATTGGTTATTTTATTCATTTACATTCAAAACATTATACCCTTTCCCAGTTTCCACAAATCCCCTGTTCCCTCTCCCCTCCCCTCTGCCTCTATGAGGATGCTCTCTCTCTCTCTCTCTCTCCTCTCTCTCTCTCTCTCTCTCTCTTTTTCTCTCTCTCTACACACACACACACACACATACACACACACACACACACACTCCTGCCTCAACACCCTAGCATTCCCCTGCCCTGAGAGCCTCCACAGGACCCAAGGGGCTCCCCTCCTAGGTATGCCCAATAAGGTAATCCTCTGCTACATATCCAGCTGGAGCCATGTGTTACCCCCCACCCCCATGGGCACTCTTTGGTTGGTGATTTAGTCCCTGGGAACTTTGGGAAGTCTGGTTGGTTGATATTGTTGTTCTTCTTATGGGGTTGCAATCTCCTTCAGCCCCTTCAGTCTTTGCCCTAACTTCTTTATTGGGGTCCCCATGCTCAGTCTGATGTTTGACTATGAACATCCACATCTGTATTGGTCAGGCTCTGGCAGAGCCTCTCAGGGGACAGCTTTACCAGGCTACTCTCAGCAAGCACTTCTTGGCATCAGCAATAGTGTCTAGTTTGGTGTCTTCAGATGGGATGGATCCCTAGGTGGGGCAGAAACTTTTAAGACTCAAATATAAACCCTTCTATTGGTCATTTGAAGAATTTGCCACTATTTCTTTTCATAAGTGGAAAATACAGTTGTCTGAGTCACCCCAACCTGCAGTCATTCTTTGTGCACTTCCTCAGTCTAATTCACGTTTCTATCAACAGGGATCAAAAGCACCCCCTTTCTACAAAACTATTCTAACATAAGTTATCATCTTTGTTTGTGATCATAGCTATCCTGACTGCCCTGAAGCTCTATCTGCTTGTGGTTGTAATTTGAGTTTCTCTTATGATCTTAAGAACATTTAAATTATTAAACAGTTTCACACATTTATATAATGAAGTATATTGATTTCACCACCCATTCCTTTTCCTTTCTTACCTCCCTCTCCCCTGCTGGAAGCCTCCTATTCTGTAAACTGCCCTCCTACATCCATGTTTTCTTTGTGTGTGCAACCTGTCAGATATAATTAAAGCGCTAGCATGGACAGTTGATAGTTTTCATTTATCCAAAGCTACACTAATGAAGAAATGACATTTGTATATTTTGTTTTGGAACAATTCTATTCAAGTCCTTTATCTATGTTTGATTGTACTGTGGCAAAGGAGAAGCCTGTGCTCAGTGTGCATGGGATCATATTTGTAGTTGTTTTTATTCTCATTTAATTGTAGTATCCTGCATGTAGGACTGAGGCACCCTGTCCATGGTTGGTTCTGATTGGTAAATAAAGATGTTGACAGTCAATGACTGGGCAGGGACAGACAGAGGCAGGACTTTTAAGATTCCCTGGCAAAGGACTGGGGAGGAAGGAGAAACGGAGATCTCACATGACAGAAGCAGAGGAGAGATACCACAACTAAGAGGTGTAGAACAAAAAAACAGCTTCCATGTAAGGGCCAGGGAAAGGCTACCCCAAGAGTGCTACCCAGCAGGGTCCAGGGCAGCAACCATGGAATACACATTTTAACAAGTAATAACTTGGAAATATTGGGGGGGGGGATTGTTTAGCCACATGGAAGTTAGGAAGTGGCCCAGCCTTTGAGCTGTTAAGTGCATATAAAAATATAAAGGTTGTATGTATGTGTCTTTCATTCAGGAATATAAAACATTGGGCATTTAAGAGGAACACTCTGATGGAATCGATTTGAGTAGCAAAAATTGGGTTCATTTACAAAAGCCATCCAAAGTGTAAGAGAGAAGTCGCTCTTAAAATCTATTTGGAAATTCCCAAATGGAATATATATGCCATACCTTGATTGGGAGGTGGGGAGAGTTGGTTTCTTGTCAGAGCTGTGTGCTTTTTGCCCAAGCCGTTGGTTTTGGGACTAGGAAGAAAGACTTGCTAGTCTGACATGTGTCATTCCAGGGTTCATTGATTAAAGGCTGAGACAATCCAAGCAGACCCAGGGACATGGGCAGCAGGCTAGTGACTCAGCCAAATGCTCTCTTAGGTCTATAAGAACTTAAGCGCTGAATGCTAAAGATCTCCTGCTGGGAGAAGGCAGGCCACTGAGAACAAGTCTAAATAAAATATAAGATGGAGGAATTGATGGAAATTTAAGAAGTCTATGCTATCACAAGCAACTGGGTTCTTTGAACGTGGGCTCCACCAGAATTCTGGGAATGCTTAGCCTGAGTATGACACTGTCAGCCTGAGAATAGAGTTATACAGTAAATAGAAGGGATTCGATTGAAGTTAAATAGTAAAGGATATTAATTAAACTCATATAAAGAGAAAGGTGATATAAAATATATTCACAAAAATATTAATCCACAGAAGGGAAATGAATAAAAATTGCTTATTTGTTTTTAAGTATGTATAGATGAATAAATAAATACAGACCTTCCATCACAAAAATGTGGGGGGAGGCAAAGGCAGGAGATGGAGAAGCCCTTTCTCAACAGATAATAATAATTATTTAAGATTGCTTTAAGTGCTTTAAACTGTTTTAATTACCAAAATGCATAGCGTTATAAGTTTGGTGGTTAGGGTACTAGAAGTCCTCTATGAGCGAGTTCAAAATAAACAGGCTAAAAAAGGCTCTAATTTAAATCAATCTATACTTTTGATGATTTGGGGTTGCTGGACCAAGGACATGCTATTTTGGGAGAGAGACGTTTATTTACGTTAAAAGGAAAGAAAATAAGCTTGCCATTCCAATATGATATGGATCAGATGTGATAGGGGAAGACACCCCCCCACACTACAAACAGGAAAGAAAAATTAAGGAGGACCAAACAGGACAGGTATCATGATTGTTGATCCCTCCACATGGGAACAGCTCTAAAAGTGGCTTAGCCATCAAGATAGATGTCTCTAGCCAAAAC
This sequence comes from Mastomys natalensis, assembly GCA_021653895.1. Taxonomy (NCBI): domain Eukaryota; kingdom Metazoa; phylum Chordata; class Mammalia; order Rodentia; family Muridae; genus Mastomys; species Mastomys natalensis. The sequence continues at coordinate 381,981 of JAJTUV010001626.1, read as the reverse complement.
TGCAGCTAAAATTAGCCAAAATCTTGTTGGTTATGGAACCCTTAAGACTCATCATGCCATCCTTCACATGGCATGAATGAAGATCTATTACATTTGGTTATTGATAAAATTAACTCATATAATATCGGCTCCTTGCTGGCAGGTCCAGGCAAGAGGAGAGAGGTCTTGGTCTCTCTGGGGGCTAAGTGGCATGGTGAGTGTTGGCAGCCCGTGACAATCACACTGAACCAGGAGTCTTGTTGAAGCAGGAACTAAGCTTAATTGTTTAACCCCTCGCTAATATAAACTCAGAGCAGGGGGGCGTGTTGGTGGGGTGAGATGACGTAGGGGGCGGGAAGGGTGACAGAGGGTATGGGGTGACTGACAGGGCCAATGGCAAAGCTGTATATCAGCAATAGCAGGAAAGAAGCAGGGCCAAACAGGTCTTGTTGAACCACCCTGGTATGGAAGTGACTGAGATAGGTCTCAAAACTCGAGCAAGGCCGGTTGTACCAAGCCAAACCAAGGCCAAAATGGGGCCCAACAGTATAAAAGACACCTGCTCAAATAGAGAACATAAATTCATCTTTAACTGATCTGTGTGCCTTGCACAAGCCATAGAAATATCTTTATAGAACTAAATAATTGTTGTAAGATTCTTAGGTTGCAGAATGAAATACTCTGGCAAGATTCATCCTCAGGGATGCTGAAAAGACTTCTGTTCTAACTCCCTGCCTGATTCTGCCTCCTGATGCTGTTTCCGGAGACTTGCTTCCAGAACAGCTTCAGGAATAGCTGCTGATTCCCAATAAACTTGGCTCATCAGCCTTTCAGACAGATCCAGTCAGAACTTCGGTCAAACCCTGAACTTTCTAAAACACAGAGACTAGATAACAAATGATAAAGTTAACTACCTTAAATCTAACCACTTTTTCCAATTTTCTACCCCTCTCCACTCCTTAATATATAAATTTAATTGGGTTTAGATGAAACCTATTCACAATACACAATGGACAGGGACAAGCTAATATCCCATCAAGAAATGAATGGCTAAAACAAAGGAGGAAACTCTTTCTGTGTCTTTATGTGTTTTCACACCTAAATACTGCGTTCGTTATAGTTGGTAAAATCTTAGAACTTAGGATCCTAGCTAGCATGCTCATTCTAATCCTCCATCTATTACAATTATTTCTAGAGAAGAATAAGATAGAATCTTCTTTATATATTAAAGCCATTTGTTTTGTAACTAACCAAACAAATCTATTTTTAATTTAATAGATTTCCTATTGATTATGTTTTCCAAGTAGATAATCACTCAAAACTGGCAAAGTTTTTGACAATTTTTATATAGTTTTCTAAAATGTTTAGAAAATGATTAGTGTAGTCTGGATATTTATTTTTTGTTGTTTTAAAAGTGTGCTCATGTGTGTATGTATGTGTGTGTATACCTTTGTGTGTTTGTATTTGTGTATGTATGTGTTTATATGTCTTGTGTGTGTTTATATGTGGTGTGTTTGTGTATGTTTGTATGTCTTATGTGTGGATGATCACAAGGTCAGATGACCTAGAATCTGTGAGAGGTTGTGAGCTGCCCCCATGGGTTCTAGGAACTGAACTCAGGTTCTTTGAAAGAGCAGTGTGCATTCTTAACCACTGAGCCATCTATCAAGCCCATGACTAGTATTTTATCTCTAAAATTTTGTTGCACTTTTCAGGATAAGCAACAAAAGTCAAATTTTACTTCAAACAAATATTCTAAGCAACTAAAGTTATGACTTTCTTAGAAGTTCATTTTATAGCTCAGAGCTTTTCTATTGTTAATTTAGTTAATGTTTCAGTTTGTACTTGTATTTATTTATATTTAGAGAATACATCTTACCCATCCATGTTTGCTATAATAACCATTTCAACCATCCTGAAGCTCTATCTCCTTGTGGTTGTAACTTGTGACCTTAAGAACTTTTAGATTATTAAACAACTTCATACATTTATATAGTGAAGTTTATCAATATCACCACCAATTCCATCTCTTCCCTCCCTTTCCCCTTATAGAGCCCTTCTAATCTGTAAACCACCCTTATACTTTCAAATCTTCTTTAAAATACAAATGTTTATATGGATTCAATCACTGCAATAACAGACGCACCATCAATAATTTATGCTTTATGTGGAATACACATAACAAGATTCTGGCATTTACAGTCAAAACCACTTGTTTGGGGGATGTCTTGAGTTTCACTAGATATCATGACCCAGTTATTTCACTCTAAGGGAGCTAAAAGAAAGAAAAAAAGATAAAAGCTTTTAGTACTTAACTATACACATAAATGTGCACTTAGAGAGCTTTGAGAATATGGCATAGCAATATTTTATTCTAAGGATTTTTTTTTTTTTGAGGACATTCGCAAATTAAACACTGTGTCTGACTTATGGCACTTTCATTTGTATTATAGAAGGATGCACCATCCCACTTAACATGATATACTGTAGTGATATTTTCTGTAAAAGTCACTGCATTATCAAGCCTGTTAAAACATCCTTTGCCTGTGATGATTTAGTGGTTTGAATAAAGTGAATCTGGTTCAATCAATCTTGTGTTTCCTTAATGAATTCTGAGGTTTTGTCTATTTGCTTTTTATTTATATGCTTCTTTCTGTCTTTGCATAATCTATTGACTGTTATATTCTTAGCTAGCAGAGGTTGCAAATGTAACTATTTTCCCTAATAAATTAATGTATCATAAAAATTTTTACATGAATTTGCTAAGATTAAGTCTATTCTTCATTTCCAAGAAGTCTAGTTATGCCACTTTGAGTCTACACTTATGACCAAGACAAATTATGGATTTTTATTCTCTTCCGCCCTAGAAGGGTGTATATTTTACTGTAAAGGCTCCATTGTAACCTTGTTTTTTCCTTTAATCATTGATATATAAGGACATAAGTACTACCCACTCAGCCTATACAATTATTTATATGTATATGTTTTTAGGTATGAGTGCTTGGTACTGAATAAGCAACTGGTGTGCTCTTTTCTGGAACTTTTATGCTTTTCATGAATTGAAAAAAATGAGGTCAAATTTCTGTCAGCATATCATATACTTTGAAAATGTCCTTTGTCTTTGTGTCTGGGGAACAGGGTTCCACCAAGCACATTCTCACTATTGAGATTCACTTCTTGACGTATCAGTATAACTCACTCTTCTGCCGTGAATGCAACTGGAAGCTAAAAGTTGGCATCACATCTCCCGATATTAATACTGATGAGTGTTACATTTTTGTTATATTTTTTTATGGGAAAGGTTAATTTATTTAATTTTTACTCATCAGGACAAATCTGATTTGGGATGGTAAAAAAAATCTAAAATTATCAGAATAAAGTCATGACAAATATGTATAAGTTATATGACATTCATTAATGGTTCATTGTGAAAATGTTCAAACACATTGTGACTACTCAAGTCATGAGATGTAATTCTAAGGCAATCATTAAGCTTTCCAGAATGCTGTTATTATCAACAACTTTGTTGAGCAGTTTCCCTCACGTTTTAGTGTAATGAAATTTTAAAATTTTATTTATTTTCTCTGTTTATCTATCTCTTTATATGCATATATGTACAAATATATTCTTTTGAAACTGTTTTTATGAATATATACACATATACATATATATAATACATATATATATTTAAGAATATGCATGATAAGACTATATGATGTAGTGGTAGGCGATTAATCCATTCTAATTGCACAGGTGACAGCTGCAAGAGTTCCTTGCTACCCACCCCAGTGTTCTAGATTCTCAAATGAAAGACACACACACAGCCTTATATTTATTATGCCTTAATTATCTCAATGGCTGGGACATGCCCAAACCGCCTCATTGTTAACACCTCCCCTCTAATACTTCTGAGTTATTACTTACTAAACTTTATATTCTATCTTTGTTGCCCTAGACCCAATAAGAGGCCCCTGGGGTCATTCTTCCCTGACTCTTACATGTTGACTACTCTCTGTCCTGTGTTTCCCCTAGCATGGCGGTTTTGTCCTTTTCTTAGTGTCCTTGCCCATGAATCCTAAAGTCCATCATCTCTTTCTCCCTGCCCAACCATTAGCCACTGGCAACGTTATTTACCAGTCAAAAACAACTGGGGGCAAAGACCCTCAGAGTCTTACTTGTGGGATTCACGTGCAATTTTGAAAACTCAATAAACACAAGGCAAGCGTTAAAGTAAATGCACAGCAATATGGTTTGTTCTATATAATGTTACTTGTATGTATGTATGTTTTCAGGGCTGACAGTTTAGCACTAGACAATCAACTGGTATGCTCATTCCTGGGAAGGCACTTCTTTCACTCCTATGTTTCCTCTAATGCCAATAGTTCATTGTGTAGAGTTGAGTCCTTCTAGGCTTTTCCCCATCCACTTTGGCATGTTCCTTAAAGTTGTCCTTGTTCAGCTCACATTTGAACAGTCATGTTGTTGACTCTTCAGAGAATCTGATTAATTGGTTTCCCAAAGAAATCAATCACACATTAATGTTGTAAGTACTACTTAAGTAGAAAGTATGTGTATGCTGGTAAACTATATTTATTTTCATGTCTTTCAAAAATTCATGTTTTCAATGGCTCAGGGAGAGAAAGTTTTCTAAAGGAGGAAAACAGGTGCTGGTGCAAACCTGTCTAATACGTGCAGATTGATTTGGGCCATCCATTTCTATTTCCTGTAGTTTATGCCAGAAGCTTCTCAGATTTTCTATTGTATCTTGGTTTTAGATTGGTTAACTTTTGTTTCCAAGGACTTTATTTGCATTTAAGACCCATGTCATGAGATGAAATCATTTTTGCTGAAGAGGCCAACATCATCAGACTAGATAGTTAGCCAGGGCCAGGAGAAAAATTAATACTGCTATTCTGTTAAAGGTATATAGTAATAAAATGAGTCTTAATAAAATTCTGTTGTAACCATAAGTCATTGTCTCACATAATTCACTGTCTTTCTTATAGTAGATGATAAGACACATAGAGACCCAGAACTAGACAATGTGCAATTTGAACTTAGTCCTATACTGGGTATCTTCCTCAAGCCTTTCCCTCAAGGCTCAGGCATGTATGGAGCAGCAGAGATAGAAAACCTAAAAAAATAAATAAATAATTAAACCCCACAAAACCACAAAATTGAACATCAAAGCATACAAGCCAAAGACAAGTAAAATATAACCTTTGATCTTTAAAATGTTTCTATCTCTGCTTGCATATAGATACCCCCAACCCTTCTGACCCTCCTTTTGAAGAAAAAAAAAAAGTCCGATATGTGTTGTGTATATAGTCCCTGGAGCATTGGCAAACTCTCAGTGACCAACCCGTTAAGGAAAACTGAGTCCTTCCCTACCTACACTACTGCCAGAAGCCATCAGTTGTGAGGAGCTACACTTCAGCATCCTTAATCACAGTTTTGCCAGGGTTCTTAATGGCTTCCTATCTAAGCTGTTACTTTTGATGGGGAGGAGCTTTTTGAGGGTTATTTACAAAATTTTAAATGCATATGACTTACAGTGCTTTAATTTGGAAGAGAAAGGTGAAGAATAGAAAGTGAAAGACCCCCACAAGGGGAGACCCTCGATCAAGTCATGGGAATTCACAGCCACCAAGAAACTCGAGAGACCGAACTTGCTGAAAACCGCATAAGGCTTTATTTCAGGATATCAGCCAGCTGAGGCTGAGACTCACAAGAGGAGTGTCAACCTCGAGGCCTAAGGGAGAAGGGTTTATAAAGGGAAAAACCACAGAATCAGGGGGGTGAGGGGGAATCATAAAACAAATCATAAAACATCAACGGACAGTATCATAAAAAAAATAGTGGAAGGATCATATGGGAAACAACCTGTGTACTTATTTTTCAAGAATTTAATCTTATCTAATCATCTATCATGTGGCTAGCCTGTCCTTGGAACCCAGAGCCTAAGCACCAGATTATCTGCATTCTTAGTTCCGCCTTTTTGTGGTCCTCTATGTTCCTGGAATGCAGATGGCCTGGCTTCAGCCTCTACATACTAGAGGGTATCAAAAATGTTTATTCTTTTCAAAAGCTTAGTTAATTGTATCCAACAATTCTATTATCTTTCCTTACATATGTTACAGTGAATCTCAGTCCTCTGTAATCCCTTATACAGTTAGCATGCTCAGAAGAATGTTAACAAACTCTTTAATTACTGTTACATTCATAGCTATAAACTTACATGGTGACAGGTGTGGCTCTGGTTCTGCTTCCTCCCTTGGGGATTCGCACTGGATGCGAAATGATGGAGCAGAGTCCAGATCAGTTTGGTCAGCAGGATCCTGGTATGGCAGTGAGTGCTGGTGGGGAGAAGGCCTTCTCTGAAGATTTAAGTGTCACAGCTCTCTTAAATGATATTCGGTGAAACACTGGTGTGAGTATGCTTTATTCGGGTGAACAGGGGCAATCTATGATCCTTAGAGAGTGGGAAGGCATTTCAGGGTTACTGTAAAGCATTGGCCAGAACTTAATGTACTGGGAATGCCTCATTTGCATGGAGAGGCATTCCAGGAGTCCAGGAGCTTGCTCAGCTGGTTCTTATCTGAAGAGAGGAAGTTGAATATGTAATTTTGCTAAGGATTATGTGACATTCCTCACATAGGAGTTTGGGGTCTGGCTTCCAAGAACAGGCAGGAAAAATGAAGTCCTGCTAAGAAAAGGGAGTCTGCCATTTTGAATGAAGCTCAGGAAAGCTATTTGGATCACGGTAGACTACAACCTTATTAGCAGGAACCAGCAGATACCTTTCGTATTAAATAAAATATAAAACGTCGTCACCTATTGGAAACTTAATCTTCTGGTGCCTTGTAGTTCTTTGTAAAAGATAATCAAAGCCTGGTTTTGAACTTTTAGTACCATTTTATGATTTGGGGACTGAACCTTTTTTCTCTCTGGAATTATTGACACATACTTTCTTTTCCTCAATCACTGTTCCTGTTCCCAAAGACATGACGACATTTCAATTATGTGCCTTGAATCCTCATAAAATCCACACGTGTTTCAGTGTCAAAACCACAAGTTGAATGCCACCTGTGATATCTCAAAAGAATTCCACCATTTGCTTTCTCCAAACAGCTAGGCTTCCTTAGTCTCTAAGTTTACAATGTTTGTTCAATTACACTCTTTTAATGTAAATGAAGTATATACCACCGTTCAATCAATCCCAGCTTACTCTGCAAAGCAATCATTCTAATTAATAGTAAAACATGTGGTGATTGTGTTGCATATTTAATTTCATTTCAGGTGATTTTCAATGGCCATTTAAAAATTACAAGCCAAATAAAAATTATTTTAAAAGCTATAAATTCAAACTACCTCGTTTTAGGGTATTCAGTCAGGAATCATGTAATTCAGTGTTTTCTTATATAATTTGTGCCCTGTATTTTGATGTTCTTTCTATATATCTTATAAAATAAAATGTGAGGATTGAGTTTACTTGTTTATTTTTGTTTGCATTGTTAAAGTACCAATTAAGCACATTTACAGGTAGCCTCGGCGGATAGTACCAACTTAGATAAGGACAAGTGAATCATAGGCAGAGTCATAGTGACCTGTCCCCTGAACCTACACCCAGCTGATACCCTGTTCTGAAAGATATCTGTACTACCCCTGAACACCTACGCTCTGGTGTTCCTTCCCCATGTCCTGCCTTTTTGTTTTTATAAACCTTGTGTGAATAAGTAAAAATTACGATTTGATTTAAAGAAAGAAAGAAAAAGGAAGGAAGAAAGGAAGGAAGGAAAGAAGGAAGGAAGGAAGAAAGGAAGAAAGAAAGAAAGAAAGAAAGAAGAAAGAAAGAAAGAAAGAAAAAAAAAGAAAGAAAGAAAGAAAGAAGAAGGAAAAGAAAGAAAGAAGGAAAAGAAAAAAAGAAAGAAAAAAGGGGAAAAAAGAAAAAAAAAGACCACATTTACCTTAATATAATTGCTCTATGTTCTTTTTGTGTAGTTGATTTAAGCAAAACCCTTCCAAATTATGCATTTAAATGACTTTCAAAAGTGTATTTTTGGTCGAAGTAGAGATAATTTTGGTAAAACAACTTCCTGTCTCTCTGACTGGTAAACATCTAACTTATTGATTTTGACACTTTCTGTCCAAATGAGGTAACTGGAAGATTCCTTGATTGTTCTGATAGCAAGGTGACAGGAACCATCTCCAGGTATAGCCCCTACAATCTAATTATAAGTGGCACAAATATAACATCCAGGGTACCAAAGTACAAAAGTAAATAATGGTTTTCTATCATTCAAGCAAGTAGTACATTTCAAATATTTTCACTCTAATTTCTAACCAGTGTCACACATTACTGCAGGGGAACTGAATGCAGTAGTGTATTTTGAATAACATCTGGCAGTGTGGTCATTGTGTAAGTGTACATCTGGTAATAATCAGTTGAAGTCTATTTCCATACACTCTGAGGAGAAATGCTACTTTTCTGACTTTAAGAATATCATTGGAATTTTCATCTAGACCAAGGTGTTGGTTGTCTTATGTGAAAACCAAGACATTTCCATATACAGATGTTTCTAGTTCCTTATTCAAAACAGATTTTCTGAACGCCCAAGGCTCCAAATGACCAATAATGGTTTGTTTACTTTTCTTTTTGTTTTTTTCTTATACAGATTGTTTGCATTCTTAACATGTAACTTGTTCATTGCTATCTTGTAGTAGTTTTCACTCGTGCACACACACAAACACACAAATTGTTAAACGGCATCATTTATGAGTTTTTGTAAACACACTGGCATTCTTTTATTCTTTCATATTTAATCAGCAGAAATATATAAACTAAGCAACAAAGCAGCAGGCTCAACTGATTTTATTATTACATTTGGCAGATAGAAAAGATACATTTGGCAGAGCGAGAGAAAGAGAACAGACTCTTTAGAACCCATAGGTTTTTCTTTGTTTGCTTTTTGTTTCTTTTTTGTTTGTTTGTTTTTGGATTTTTTGTTTGTTTGTTTGTTGTTTTACTGGCAATGGAGCTATAGACACATGCATAGTGCCTGTGTGAATGTGAACAGGTTGGCAGGCCATTGTCCAGGAGGCATAAGGACAAGCTACCCATTGTAATGCTAAAAGTTTTCTTTTCCTATTTCAGCCTCGAGACACAATTCTACATGAAAAGCAGCAGCTATTATTGTTGTTATTGTTGATGTGGATATTTGTTGCTATTTCCTGGATGATCTGTGGCTTCTGCAGAGCCTCTACAAAGCTTCATAGTACCCATCTTCCAGAAATGACGTTAATTTGAATTTTCACTGTCATTACTTAACTCTTTGCCTACATAATTTACATTGCTGAAATTCATTTTCTAGTTAAATAAAAAAGTGTAAAATTACTTTAAATAACCGGGGGGTGGGGGGGAAGCTAGCATATTAAAATAAACCAGAAAGAATATGTCTTCCAACATTTCTTCTGTTTTCTTTTTTTTTTTTAATTTTAATTCTATCTTTGTTTGTTCATTTATTTGACTGCTTGTTTTGCTTCTAAAGACTAAGAAAAAGTAAAGGCACAGATTTGGATGGCTGGAGAGGTAGAGAACATGAGGGAGAATTTGGGGGGGGGGTGGAACCATGATCAGAATATATTATATAAAGCATAATCAAGAAAGAAAACATAGCTATAAAATACTTTAATGCTTGTGTTTCTGAAGATAGGTTTTTATAAAAATTCATATCTCCATTCCATTTTAATCAGCGATTCCATTTGCTTGGAGAATTTGCATTTCTGTCGGTGTAGATGTTTGGCCAACAAAAAGACTTCTTTCTAAAATACATGAGAAGATCTGGGTGTGTTGGTGCATCCTTAATCCCAGCACTCAGGAGGCAGAAGTGAGTTCATGGAAGCCTGGCCTACATACGTACAGAGACCCCATGTCTAAAAATTAAAAACAAAACAACAACAAAAGTATAAATATTAGCAATAAAATACATAAAGAACAGGAAAATATCTGTAATTTAGAAGTAAATTTATGTCTTTAATCAAGGCTAAATAGAAATATATTTGCATAAACATATTTAAGGATTCAATTTGTACATTTTTTCTTTTGTTCAATAGTGTATTGCAGCACAATATAATTAAGTTTTTCTCACACAGCTTTGCAAAAACACAGTGATAAGTTGAAAGACCTACTCTGGAGAGAAATGCAGGCAAATACGGAACATTGATAAGGTTATTGATTTAAAGAATAGTGTTGACAAAAGGATGTGAAATATGTGTTCTGCCACTGATGAAATCTTGAGCAAGGACAAGGAAAGAGAAGTCTAAAAGCAAGGCTTTGAGGTGTTAAATATATGGGAGGCCATTGCTGCATCATTTAGAATCTTATTTGCTTTAATTTTTTGGCTTTGGTTGTCAAGTTATCCTTTGCCTTTCAATCCCAACCAGATAGTCATGAAATGGCATAAGATAGTCTGAATAAAACAGACTAAATACAGTCCTAAACTACAACAGTTGTATATAAAGACATGTATATTGTGACAAAGATATAGATGTAGATATAAGGGATATAGATAGATAGATAGGTAGGTAGATTGATATGAATATATATATATATATATATATATATATATATAGAGAGAGAGAGAGAGAGAGAGAGAGAGAGAGAGAGAGTGTATCTATATAAAGTCTATATTCATACATCTATCCATCTATCCATGTACTTATATCTATATATTTATATATGAATATATCTAGTCTCTCTCTCTCTCTCTCTCTCTCTCTCTCTCTCTCTCTCTCTCTCTGTCTCTCTCTCTCTCTCTGTGTGTGTGCCTAGATAGAGATAGATATATAGTTACCACATGTATAGATATAATATATCTGTATATAGAGTTGCCACATATATCACAAATTATATATTATAGATTTCATTATTCATTTATTAAAGCCTTTATATTGAAAATAGTTTGGGAATGAACATTTGCCTCTTTTCCCTAAGAAAACAACATTTATAAAATAACATTACTTCGTAGCTCATGATTGGGAAAATGTCTTAAATATTTTTCAATTTTGTGATTATACAAACTCATAATTTTCCTAAAAAAAAAAAAACCACAAATGGGTGTATTTTAATTCCACATCAGGCAAAACTGATGTTGTTCATTTAACTTGGACTCAGCTACCAAAATGGAATTAAATAGACATATTGTAGTGTAAAGTTAGTCTTCCTAAGGTACATCAAAATAGTTACAGAAAATAGACAAATGCATACAACTCCAATCAAGTATCTCAGAGCAAGCAAAATAAATACATATGAACATATAATCAGTAGTACAGGATTGTTGTTTTTATAGTTAATACTTTTTGTTTTAGATTTTATCTTTTGTATTAAATCATGTTATTTATTTACATTCCAAATCTTGTCCCCCTTCCTGGTCTCCTCCCCAAGAGTTCTTCACCCCATCTCCTCTACCCTCACCTCTGAGAGGGTGCTCCGTCTCCTACCCACCCACCTCCATATCACCCCCACCAGCATCCCCCTTTTCTGTTGATTACATTCTTCTTAAAAATATTAATATCACATAAATATTCGATAAGGTTACCAAAAGACAATTTGAGGAATTTTTCAAAATAATTTCTATGCCATTTAACAAACAGATTAAGGAATATGTATGACAAAGTTGGGCTAATACTATAAAATTGACATTTAACGTGTAGGAATTCATTTACAATAGGAAGCAGTGGTCCTGAACACAAAAATATCTCACAATGATTGTCCATATCAATAGAGTATAAGGTGAAATAATACAAGCATCTTGGATCTGGAATGATAGATCAGTGGGTAAGAGCACTTGCCATGCAGGCTCAAGGACCTGAGTTCAGATCCCAGCAATCACATACAACTTACATGAATCTACAACCCTACTGTTCCTGGGGTACCTTCTTGTTACTGGAGTACAGAAGATAACTGATGTTTGCTGGCAGCATCAGTTCACTTTTAGGTTCAGTAAAAGCCCTTGTGTCAGAGAAATAAGGTAGAGAATATTGAACAAAACACCTGTCACCCTCCTCTTGCCTCCACATGTGTGAGGCACACATACTTGTACATATATGTTGTGCATACACCACACACCATATTTACATACACAGCCATATGTACCATGAAGGAGAAAATAAGCCTCTTATTGATGAACTGGGGTTTTTTCCTCCAAGGCCAAGACACAGCCTGGGGGATTCTTTTACTTATCAAATTGAGTAGCACAGTGAACATAACTTCGTGACAAAGAAATAAAACTGTTCCTATGAAATCCATCATTACTTAGTAAAAGCAATTAAATTACACTCAAAATGTCCTACTGGAGCTAATGAGTGGATATGCAAATATCAGGTCAAGTTACAATAAAATTTTAATAGATATTTGGAAACTGAAACTAAACCAAACAGAAAACAGAAACGATACAATCTTTTCTATGAATTTTTATAGAAATCAGACTAATGGTTCTAAATTTGAATGGAAAAGCCAAGGCATTTGAAAAATATATAATTAATTTTAATTAAAAGTAAAATGAATGGTATAGAAACCTTCTAATAGAACATGGTGCTAAGAGGAAACTGTTGTGCTAGCAAACGTAAATAACTTGTTGCTACAAAAAGAAGAAGGAGGAGGAGGGGAAGGTAGAGGAGGAGAAGGAGGAAGAGGAGAAAGAGAGGAAGAAGAAGAAGAAGAAGAAGAAGAAGAAGAAAAGAAGAAGAAGAAGAAGAAGAAGAAGAAGAAGAAGAAGAAGGAGAGAGATCTGACAAAAACAGCTTAAGAAAGGAAGGAATTATTTTGGTTTATTGTGCTAGGGCATAGAATCCATCACATAGGAAAATCCTAGTCACAAGACTTCTTCTCGCTTTCTCTCTTTTTTTTTACTTTCTTCAAATAATATATATTTTTTAAATTTATTTAATTATTTAAATCAAATCATAATTTACTTATTCACACAGGGGTTGTAAACACAAAAAAGGCAGGATATGCACCATCGTCTGAGACTGTAATTAAAGACAGAAGTCACTTGTTTCGAGTTTTATGAAGGAAGTCACAAATGATCAGGGTTTGAATCTAAAACATTCCATAGGCTCAGGTGTCCCTCATGTCTGGTACTGCTTGGAAAGCTGTGATTTAAGACTTAAAGAAGATGGGGGTCAAAGAGGAGCTTGGCTTGGGAAACTACATTGTACCCCAGGTCTCCTCTCCTTTGTGTGCTTCCTCTTCTGCAGTGATATATAAAGCTATTATCTGCAGTTCTGTTCTCAACAAGATGCAGTGACAGTTAGAAACAATAGGGTATATAAAATGTTTTTTTCTTGGCTTCATCACTGTGAGGTAAAAGTAACTAACACAGAAATTGTGGTGTCCTTGGTAGCTTTTTTTTATTATTATTTATTTAATTAATTATTTAAATCAAATCGGAATTTTTACTTATTCACACAGGGGTTATAAACACAAAAAGGCAGGACATGGGGAAGGGCATGATACCAGAGCATAGGTGTTCAGGGGAGTACAGATATCTTTCAGGACAGGGTACCGGCTGGGTAAAGGTTCAGGGGACAGGTCACTATGACTCTGCCTATGATTCACTTGTCCTTATCTAAGTTGGTACTATCCACCAAGGCTACCTATTTACAAGATCTATGACTACTCAGGCTGGTAAATTTCCACAAAAGCTGCCTGTTTACAATAGCTTATAGCCTGCTGTTTCAGTGTTTTTCCACAGAGACCCAAGACTTGGTGTTAGCATGTATGTATGTCAGGCCTATTGCTGATTTTAGGCCTATGGTTGATTGTAGGCCTTCAGTGTATACGCAGGGCTGCCCCTGACATCTCCTCTGTTCTCTAAGTATAGAAGGGCCATGGTGATTCTAATCTTGCAAAGGCAGGGATAGAGGCCTGACCTCCAATAATTGAAGGGGACCTTGTAATGGCTCCGGTCCTCCTGTCATTGTCCAGTGAGGCATGAGGGCCATACCCATCCCAATGTCTTTTTCCTGGAGAGGGGATACTTTTGACATCAACGCCTATGCAGTCAGGTTTGTTCCTCAGGGAACCCAGAGAGATATTTTTAACTTTTATTTATATTCCCTTGCAGTGCTTAGCCTTGCAGCCTAAGCAAGATTTCAGATCGCCAGTCAGAGGATGTTCTCAGTGGCCCCTCTCTGCTTGGTCTAGGGGCAGAAGTCCCCTCTTTTAGGTTGAGTGGAGATGGGTTTTGGTAGTACTCTGGATAGAGTAACAACCTCATCTTGAGTCTCGTGGTCCTCCATACCTATCTTATGATAATGTATCTGAATAGGTTTTTCTACCAAATTAACTATGTGTTGTGTCACAAAGTTAGTCAGCCTATTTAAGGCCCAGGGACCAAAAGAAATCAGCAAAAATAACCCAATTAATGGTCCCAAGATGGGAGGAAGTAGGGTTGACAACCATGGAGAGGTTGAAAACCAATTCTTGTACCAGCTCTCATCTTTCTCTTTCTTTCTCTGTCTTTACTCTGGGCCTTCTCTGACCTTTTTCATGTTCCCTTTAACCATCCCTGTCTTGTCTATGTAAGGGCAACATTCTTCTTTAAGGGCTGTACACAGTCAAGAGCTGTACATAGTCTTTTTTATTGTAGAAGAGTAAATCAGAGCTGTACACAGTCTTTTTTATTGTAGAAGAGTAAATCAAGACCAATAAAGTCCTTTGCAATTTTTGGAGATCATTTCAGACAGTGAAAGGAGGGATTTCTTCAGGTTAGTGATGTCAATCTCTAGCTGTTTGGTGTCCTTGTCAATGGCCCATCAAAGGTCTGAGTAGTATAACTCTGGAGGACAGCATCAGGATTAGAGCTTCTACCAGCAGATATCACGGGTGTTTCTTTTTTTACCTGAGATACTGCCTGGGTTAGAGGAGCTAGGTACCCAAATTCTGCCGGGTTTTGTGAGGTTGGGTACAGAGCTGCTGCCGGAATCTGTTCCGTGCTTGGGCCTCGATCGGAAGTCCCTGACTTTTCACTTAGTAGCTTTTAATGTCACCTTGTCACAACATAGATTCTCTTTCTTAGTGAAGAAAGAGATTCCTGTTAAATGAACAGTGGTATTGGCCTATTATTAGTTCACTCAGCTCACTGTACGTTCCCTGGGCTGGACTTGACAGTGCTGTTGTACAGCAATGAGGGAAAGCTCTGGAGTGCTCGATTAATATGGTTAAGACACTAAATGTAGTATGTGTTTTGCCACAATAAAACATGCCTTCTTACCTCATAAGGAATGATTTCAAGACTTACTCACTTCAAATTAAACTGCGTTAAAATTACTTCACTCTGAAATGACCACAAAAATTAGCACATTTATATTACTTATATGTGGTTTTTTTTTTTTTTTCTTGTGCTTGGCATCTGTTTTGGTCTGTATGTGTGATAACAATGTGATTTCCAGTGGTAAGAGTTCATATAAGACTCGTTGTCCAGTTTATGAGATTTCTAGTAATATTTCTTAGTGCTCACATTAGATCAGCTTCATAAATGGTGACCCTGTTCTTCACCAACACTGAAATGAACGCTCTTAGAGAGGATACTGTCTTTGTATATGGATTAAAAAAAACATATTTTTTTTCTCAATATTTAATATTTTTTAGAGTCTAGTCATTATCCCTTTCTCTGTCTTCCCTCCTACAGTTGCTCATCCCATTCCTCCTCCATCATCTCTAAGAGGAAGTCTCCCACCCCCACATCCTCCACACTTTGCCAGGCCTCCCCATTCCCTGGGGACTCAAGTCTCTCCAGGGTTAGATGCGTCTTCCCTCACTGAGGACAGACCAGGCAGTACTCTGTTATATATAAAAACACCATATCTTAATGGAAATATTATAAGTAACACAATAAAATCATGGGGAATGAAGCATATGGTCAGTTATAAAGATTTTTGATTCTAGTACAATCTCCAGTTATTTTCTTCAATCTGTGAACACATAACTAATTCCCCTAATATAGTTGTTTCCATTTAGAAACAGCCAAAACAAACAAGCAAACAAACAGTAGAATTGAATGTTTTTGAATGTTTCTTTTGAATGTTTTGCTTTTGTGTTTTTTGTGTTTTTAATTTTTTTTTTTTTTTTTTAATTCTGAAACAGCATTGTCACATAGCTGAGGGCAGTATCTGACTTTGAAGAAGATAATTAGTGTTCCAAGTACATGTGACCTCTACCATAAAAATGGGTTCTACAACTTAAGGATCTGGTATGGTACTGGTCGTACAGATAGCATACAGGTCACCAAGCTATAAAGTACACGCAAAATTTCCCCAAGGATGGGTTCTATTGACTAAGAAACAAAGCTAAAGACAAAGGTTTATGGGGGAAGAGTCTGAGATAAACATAATAGTCTGAAGAATTCAGATGTAGCCTGGCCCTACACATAACACAGATCACCTGACAATTAACTACACCCCCTCCCAGCCTTCTGCATGGAATACAGGTATACATCCCTATTGTTGAAAAGACAAGCCTACCTGTTTAACATTCCTGGCTTTGCTGGTGCTTATCTGTAAGCATAAGGACCTCATGTCCTCTACAAGAAGTGCTCAGGTCTATGAGAGAGAGGAGTACATGTGCCTTCTAGAATATATGATTGAGGATCTCAAATAATGTCAATAATGCTACCTGATTGGGCTTTCTTTTTTTCCTAGAGTTCTTTGCTTAATGAAGGTGGCGTCCACCTAACCCAAGAAGCTCTGGACTTCAGATTCATTTTCTTGGGATCCCATGTTCAGCATGCCATGAGGTGTGTTAATAACTATATCACATTCCATATCCACAGCTATGAAATGATCTGATTGATTATACCTCTAAGAATTGTGACTGTGTAGAATGTAGATCTATTTACAAAAGACAGATGCCTGACTAAGTGGACACTAGGGGACTATAAAAACGATGAAATTATAACACAAATACACACATATGTTAAAAAGGAAGCATGTAGTGTGATTTATAGGGTAGGGAAATAATAAGTGGAGAGTTCTCAGACATGAAGAAAATATTCAGAAGTTCCACTGTAAGGTCATCAATCAAAAAGTCTGTGTGGAATTGGTTCTATCTTTTTTAAAATTTGTTTTTGTTTCAGATTTTATTTATTTTATGTATGGGAGTACACTGTCACTGTCCTCAGATACAAAGTATGGAATGTTGAAATACCATCCCTGCCAGAGGAGCAATTGGCAATTGATGGCTACTAGGGAAACATGAGTCAGTTTTCTTCAGGGATATAAGCCTAACATGTTATTGATGCTCCAGTAGGTGGCCCCATATCCATGTACATACACCCAACACTTAATAAGGAGAAATTAAGGTAGAGAAGAGAGAAAGGGACAGAGTGGGGGGGAGAGAGAGGGGGAGATGAAGTTGGAATAAAAAAGTGGTATTGAGGATAAGGAAGTAATAGGAAGGAAGGCGAAGGGGTTAGAGTTAATAAAAACATTATATAGATGTATAAATATTAAATAAAAGTTTAATAATATTAAATTTAAATACAATTAAATAAATGTAAACAAACACTGAATTAATTAGTTAAATTAATATTAAATATGAATATTAAAAAAATAATATTAACAAATACTATGATTCAAGTACTTGAGTATAGTAAGGTAACTGTCAATAAACTATAAAACCAGCACAATTATTAATGTGATAGAAAATGTTGTTGTTCTTTGTTTTAAAATAAGAGAAATTAACAAAACATCAATTCTGTAAAACTCAATGCCTAATACATTAACAGTTGGTGATTTCTGATTTTAGTCACTAGGAAAGAATTACTATACACCTTTGTAGGAAAAAATGCTGCTTAGTCAAATAGTTGGAGTGGCCTTAAAAGTGAATAAATGTAACATATCATATTAATAGCCTAAAATAATTAGTAAAACACAATCTCCATTAGATACAGAAGTATAGCAGAATGCTATTTTAAGTTTAATATTTCAGTAAACAAGGATTAGTTCTAACTTTAAATAGTAATCTACAACATTTCTGAACCTGTAGATAAATACAGCAATAGCATAGTATGAATTTTCCAGAAACAGTCCTATTTTAGTATATCTGTGACACTCTTGAAGAAGATGACAAAGAACTGTGGGTAAAAATTGTATGCATGTATAAGACATACGGACCTCAAACACTTAATGCATTACTAAGTATGGGGCATAAAATTAAAATTGTTAGAAAAGATAAGACACACCAACTCAGACAAGACTTAAGAAGGATGTATCAATAAAATATAATTCATAAAGTATTAAGACTTATGTTCCAGTGGTGTTGCTAAGAAACACATAAAGGATATAAAGAAAATCTAAGCATCTGCCCATTGTTTATAATTGAAGAACAATTGGAGAAAAAGGCAGCATGTCAAAAAGATGGTCAATAGGCGTGCATAATTGGACGATATTTCAACAAAACTTGTAAAACGATGTAAACTAATGATATATATATATATATATATATATATATATATATATATATATTCATTCCTACTAGTCATCAGATGAGAGCAAATCCAAACACGACATATCCATCATGTTTAAAACTGTTAATGTTCAGTAATATGGTTAACAAAAAAAATAAAACAATCTATATTCGCAGATGAGTCATAGTATGGAATTCTGTTTGTTGTGCTTATTGACAGTTTCTATAATGTTGGGCAGAATCAAGAGTCAAATAACTTCAGTAAGCTAGAAGTTTCTTTCTTTCTTTTTTCCTTCCTTCCTTCCTTCCTTCCTTCCTTCCTTCCTTCCTTCCTTCTCCTTCTCTTCCTTCCTTCCTTCCTTCCTTCTCCTTTGTTTTATATTATTTATTTACATTTCTAAATGTCTTTCTTCCTGGTCTCCCCTCAGCAAACCCCCCTCCCATCTCCCCTCCCTTTTGCCTCTAAGACACCCTCCCCTCTCCTACCCTGAACCCTCCCTCCATATGCCTCCAGTGATTATTTTGTTCTCCCTTCTAAATGGCATCAAAGCATCCACACTTTGGCCTTGCTTCTTGTTCAGCTTCATATTGTCTGTGAGTTGTATCATGGGTATTCTGAGCTTTGGGGATAATATCCACTTATCAGTGAGTACATACCATGTCTGTCTTTTTGGATCTGGATTACCTCACTCAGGATGATACTTTCTAGTTCCATCCATTTGCCTGCAAAATTCATGAAGTCGTCATTTTTAATAGCTGAGTAGTACTCCATTGTGTAAATGTACTACATTTTTTGTATCCATTCTTCTGTTGAGGGACATCTGGGTTCTTTCCAGCTTCAGACTATTATAAAGAAGGCTGCTATGAACATATGGAGCATATGTCCTTGTTATATGTTGTAGCTTCTTTTGGAAACATGCCCAGTAGTGGTATACCTAGGTCTTCAGGTAGAACTATTTCCAATTTTCTGAGGAACTGCAAGATTGATTTCCAGACCACCTTGCAATCCCACCAGCAATTGAGGGGAGCTCCTGTTTCTCCACATCTTCACCAACATGTGTGGTCACCTGAGGCTTTGATCTTATCCATTCTGATTGGTGTGAAGTGGAATCTCAGGGCTGTCTTGATTTGCATTTTCCTGATGACTAAGGATGTTGAACATTTCTTTAGGTGCTTCTTGGTCATTGGATATTCCTCAACTGAGAATTCTGTTTAGCTCTTTACTCCATTTTTAATTAGGTTATTTGGGTTTATAAAGGTTAGGTTCTTGATTTCTTTATATATTTTGGATATTAGTCCTCTATCAAATACGGGGTTAGTGAAGATGTTTTCCAACCTGTAGGTCGCTGATGTGTCCTATTGACTGTGTCTTTTGCTTTACAGAAACTTTTCAGTTTCATGAGGTCCCAGCCTGACCTCAAACTGTACTACAGAGCACTAATGATTAAACACACACACACACACACACACACAAAAACACAAAAAAACCCCACATGGTATTGGTACAGGGATAGACAGGTTGATCAATGGAATAGAATTGAAGACCCAGAAATAAGCCCACATACCGATGAACACTTTATCTTTGACAAGGAAGCCAAAAATATACAATGGAAAAAGAGAAAGCATCTTCAATAAATGGTGCTGCTCTAACTGGCGGTCTGTATGTAGAAAAATGAAAACATATCCATATTTATCACCTTGCACAAATCTCACATCCAAGTGGATCAAAGACCTCGACATAAAACCAGATACACTGAATCTAATAGAAGAAAAAGTGGGAAAGAGCCTCTAACTCATTGGCAGAGGGGGAAATTTCCTAACCAGAACTCCAGTGGCCGAGGCGCAAAGATCACGATTGATAAATGGGACCTCATGGAACTGAAAAGCTTCTGTAAGGCAAGAAGTTTCTTATAAAGTTAAAACCATACACAGCACACATTAGAGCAATTATGCAGCTTGGTATTTCTCCAAGAACAATTTATAAAGTTTTCAAATCAAATTGCGTACAATTATCCCCGCCTAGAAGTAATATAAATATTCAGAGATTGGAATATAGACAAAACACCCATTGTGAATTTTCAGTAAACAAAACATATGTTACATTTGTAGATGAAACAAGACTGAATTGGCATCCATATATATTATTCATTTTGGGAAATTTCCGAATATGAAGATTGAGTGGTGAAGAAGGTTAGCCATATCTGGTATTTATGGCATGGAAATAAACTTCTGGGGACAATAAGGTCATTCAAGTATTTCACATCTGTAAGTAGGGTTACACAAGTGCATACATTGCTGAAACCTATGAAAACAAATATTTCATTAAAACTTACTTTATAATTTAAATTGTCTAAATGTCAACTCAGAAATATTAATTTCCTTGTTGTCCATAAGATTTTTAAAAACTACTCTGACTTCCTATGCTATATTAATAGATACAGAATACATTCATCCTAACTTATCACTCTCTTAACTCTAGTTTCCCAGAGACTCCAGGAGATGTTTGAAAAAGCAATTGTGAGCATATCTCTTGTTGATATTCTTTCCATAACCAATGATATATTTGCTGTGTTCTGCATACTTTTATTTTAGATTAAGATGGAAAGACACAGCAGTCTTTATTATTCTCTTTCTAAGGAACATTCAGTATCACTTGGAATATAAAAATTTATCCAATACCAACAGAGTGAATACACATAGATATAGGCCATTTCTTTCAGTTTTAAATTATATATATGTGCAAGGATGTGGGCAACACCTGTGTACCAGATATTAACAGGTCACTTATTTTCTTATGATTTTAATTTAAATAGTACATAATAATATTATATTGAAAATTATTTATTCAGAAATGGTTGGAAATTCTATAAAGGTATTAATGGGCCAGGAAGGTAGGTCCTTGGGTAAAGGTGTTCGGCATCAAGCATGTTAAACTGAAATTGATCCTGAGAATCCACATAGTGGAAGATAAGAACCAAGGGTCACAAGGTGAAGTCCATTGAAGATCCAATAAGGAAATAACTTAATTCTCTGTCTCTCTGTCTCTCTGTCTATTCTCTCTGTCTGTCTGTCTGTCTGTCTCTCTCTTTATATATATATATGTGTGTGTGTGTGTGTGTGTATGCGTATACATATATGTATATTTATATATGCATATATATTCAAATAATATACACAGTATATATATAAATATATACATATATATCTATATGCTTCCACACACAAATATACACACACACACACATATATGCTTTATTGTTCGAGAAACCATGTTGAATATATAGAAATCAAATATATAAAAACACAGTACAAAGTGGAGAGTATGTGGTACATTCCTCAAATTCTTTCATTAATGTTAAAATACACTTTCAAAAGTAACTTAGAAAAAAAGTTAATGATCTTCATGAGTCTTAGAGTAAGAATAAAACGCTTAAAACAGCCTATTAAAAGGATCAGGCAAAAAACTAAATACCCAACCAAGATAAGAACTTTTTAATTATATAATTATTATAGTATGCTTCAAACATGAACACACAGTAAGATGACTGACAGAAAATACTTAATCTAGCATCTATACAGTAGACGTTAGAATGCTCTAAAACTGTATGACCAAAGCCCAAACAAAGCTAGGGAGATGGTTGTCTAAATAAAATGCTTGCTCTTGATTAGGGAGGGCCTAGGCTTGAGCCAGCACTCAAATGAAAAGCTGCATGTGACACACATGCTTGTAATCTCCACTCCATGGAAGCAGAGACAGGTGGATCCTAGGTTCACATTCTAAATTCCATGATCAGAAAGAAAGCAAAAGAATGCTTAAAATGTTTATTTAATGAAATAAAAAAAAAAAGAGTAGACAGAAAGACAAGCATGGAATTTATGTAAAACAGCTTAAAGGATGCTTTAGAGAACACAGATCTGAATATTGGTGTCATGTAAATGAGAACTCCTAGAAAGAAGTTGTCTGCAGAGACCAGTACCAACAAGTAATCTACCAATGTGGTCGATTATAACTTCAGTACAGTGGAGATGTTGGGAAAGAGCATTGCTGCTCCAACTGCCAATTCCCTCATCTTGGACTAGTTCCAGCTTTCTGTCTCAACCATTCTTTGCCCACCTGTGTGTTGGGACCGACATCCTGTGACTAATAGATCAAAATCTTTGGATTCTATTAATTGAACACAACCACTACTTTCTATCAACCCAAAAGCTAAGAATGTCATCAGATAATACCCTGGACCTCTAGAAGAGCTTTTTCCATCTTGCTGTGCCTGCCTCTCTGATGTACCCACATCTGTATTTTAAGTGTGTCCTAAAGTTTGACTTCCTCAGATTTGTAAAACTATAAAAATGTCATGAAACAGCTTCCATGTAGGAACATGTAATTTGGGGTAACCTAAGCATTTCTGGAGCCATGATTGCTCAAAATGGCTTCACAGTAACCTCTCTATCTTTTCTTCAAGGGGAGAGCTGTAGACTTTTGTGCAGACAGTTAGAAAACAAGAAAGTAATAAAACAAGATACACAGTATCCCTTTAAGAATCTAGGGAATAGAGTGTTCTTGCGTTGAAATAGATTAATGTAAAGTAAATTTTTGCATCTTTTTGTAGAAATTGACAACCTTTTATGCAATTTATGTCCTCAGAAAATACTTTGAAAAAATCTAAAATAACTTCGTAAAGAACGAAATTGTAGTGTAGTACTTACCCTATCTGATTCCAAACTTGGAGTGGGCGTTGGAACAAGAAGGGATAAATTGATAGTTGGAACAGAACAGAAAGGCCAGAAATAGCATGAAGTCATCAACGCAATTCACTGCAGCAAGGAGAGTCTTCACAAAAAAGAACTGGAAAGTTGGATATTCACATGGAGAAAAATTAAACTCATTTTTATCCCTCATTATGTACAAAACATAGTTAGAGATTTACAGGGTCCCAAATATAACACTGAAAAGCAGGGGAATGCTAGAATTAAGCAAAAGGGATATATTTGTCCTGTGGATGGGCAAAGAGATTTCTAAACCCCAAATCAGTGATGGGCAAATCGGGTGCAGAATAGATTCGTACATGGGTATCATTATATTTGCGTATGAAATGTCCCCCAAGAGGTGCCTCTGTTGAGCAAGCTGTTTCCTGTAGTGCTGTTTGGGGAGGCAATGGAGGCATCAGGAGGTGGGGCCCCTGTGGAGAGGTGTGTAAAAGGAGAAGGTAGCTGGTATTTCTGCTATTCCATTCTAGTTTCTGTCTCTTTTGAAGTAAGGGGCCACTTGGTCTAGATACCTTGTGTTCTCTTTCATGAGGGGTCCTGAATGACATTTCTAAAAATACTGAGACTAAAAAAAAAAAAATAAATGTCACAAGGAACCATATGTCTGGCTCATGTTGAGATACTACCTACACTAAATAAAATTCTCTTACATATCATATGGAAAAAATGCTGTCCCCATAGTGGATATAAT
This sequence comes from Mastomys natalensis, assembly GCA_021653895.1. Classification (NCBI taxonomy): domain Eukaryota; kingdom Metazoa; phylum Chordata; class Mammalia; order Rodentia; family Muridae; genus Mastomys; species Mastomys natalensis. Next base: position 358,081 of record JAJTUV010001626.1, on the reverse strand, counting down.
ATTGACATTTAAAACGGCGGCACCCAATCTGGCTTGTTCTTATGGGGCTACCATTTTCCCGACTAGACAAGGCCTGAGGCCAAGAGCCGTGGCATGCTCTCACTGCTGCTTAGCTCTGACCGGCCAGAAGCACCGGCCCTGGCACCCACAAGATGCCAACATGGCAGCCTGCTCTGCCAATCTACCATGCGGTCTCCACTATGGTTGGCTGAGCCCAGATAATATCCACCATCCCGCAGTACCGGGTAGAATGAAGGTTCTTAAGACTTAATGGCTGTCCAGTTGGTGCATATATTTGGTAATGCTCCATTAACAAGATGCCCACACAATTAGCATTGTTACCCAATACCTAACCTAGATATTATAACTATCTTAGACTGCTAGAGACACACATATATCCTCAGCCACCTTCTCCTCCTCCCTGGTTCCTGTCTTCCTTCTTTTCCTACCTTCTTCTCTTCCTTCTCCTCTTCCTCTCGCTCCTCCCACATTAGCTCCTCCCCAATCACCATGCTTATTGCAAATAATGTAGCAGCAGCAGGAAACCATCCTGCTACAATGTAGAGTAAATAAAGAGTTAGAAAATTTAAACAAAATTATTTAACCATCAGGTTAAATTGAACTATAGCTAAAACTTAAGTCTGACATTATGCAGAAAGGGTGAGTGTCAAACCTCTTCATGTATTGCTGGTAGACATGTAAATGATTGACACACTGTGGAGTACAATTATCAGTGTCGTATAAAATGTGCATATAGAAATTGTGTGTGCATGTATATGAGTATGTATTCTGTGAGTGTGTGTATATGCATATGTGCCTGTGTGCATGCTTGCATGTATGTGTGTCCATGTATTGTACCTGCCTGTTTATCTTTATTATATATGTGTGTGTGTGTGTGTATCCAGGCATGTGTACTTTTGCATGTGGGTACCCATGTGTATGAATATGTATGTATGTGTTTCCTTGTGTGTGTGTCTGTGTGTGCATGTTCTTGCTTGTATAGATCTCTCTATATTGTACCTCTATGTGCATGTGTGTGTGCATGTGTGTGTGCATGTGTGTATATTTGTGTTTATGTGCATCTGTGTGAGTATATGTGTCTGTCTGTGTATGTGTTGTGTGCGTGTGTTTGTGTATGTCAGTAAATGAATGTGTGCATATGCTTCTTTATATGTGTGTGTATATATATGTGTGTGTGTATGATTGTGTGTGTATGTGTGTGTGAATGTATGTCTATAGATGTGTGCATGTGTGCTTATGTGTTTGCATTTGTGTATATTTGAAACAAGTTATATATAAATGTATATATATATATATCTTTGTTGTTGTAAAATATGCTTGTATATATATATTTGTATATGAGTGCATGTGTTTGTCTGTGAATGTGTATGCGTGTGCGTGTGTGTTTAGCCAAACTCATTATACATTCTATTTAAAATGTGTAGTTGACTGTTGGTAAATGATGTTTTTAACATTTAAAACTGAAAATTTAACTAAAAGTTTAATAGTATTGAGTATGACTTATATTTCATATATATATACAGTATCTGCACTTATTATCTGGGACTGAATCTTCGGAACACTACTGAAGACAGTTTAATAATACAATAATGTAATAGTCGCTTTCAGCACTAATTTTATTTCAATGCATTTTCTTACTGATTAAATAGTCCCTGTATATGAGAGTGGTTATTTGTAATCAGTGCAGTTCTCTGACCCTGTGAAATTTGCACTGGTTAATGTTCAAAGATATTTGAATTAATTTGGAATACCTCTAGCCTATAAGGAATAACATCCAGTGATCAGAATGATTTCTGTCTCATAATCCATCACTTAGAAGTATACATTCTGTGATGGAAAGCCGATGAACTGACATAACAACTTCAGTGCCCTTACCATCAACTAATTGATCTTTCTAGATAAATAGCATGAGAAATATTGAACCATACAGCAAGATTAATCTCATGAAACAATTGTTACTAAAAGTATAAACTAAAATATTCCTTTCTAAATCATTACGGCTATGTTCTTCCTGAAAACCATCATATCAATTTTTTTTTGTAAACTTTCACTGATGCTTTTCTTATCTTTTGTCTTTCTTTGCTATGTATTCATGGTGTAAACACATCAAGGTAGTAGTTAGAAGCACAGGCTTTGGAACTGAAGAACGAAACTTCTTATGCAATATGTATGATATTAATGAACTTACATTTCTGAACCTAGTTTCCATAACATTTAAGAGGCAGGAAAACAGTACTATCCCACAGGGTTATTGTTCGTGTTAGCTTTTAAGTATATAATAAATATTAACACTAATTACTTTCCACAGCTTCTGTTTGATTTTAGGTCTGTGCAAGTTTCAACTGAAGAGTAAGAACACCCATTAGAGCAGACTCCACACTGTGAATGTTAGTGTTACATCAGGTCCTTCATGTGTGGAGTAGATTATATAATGTTTGCTTGAGAGATAAAGGCTTAAATAAAATTCAATGAAATAAACAGTTGATGTTCATTGCCTGATGGCTATCACTTTTGGTAATCTCATTGATGATTTCAACCCATGCTCATAAATACTAGCCACATCTATGTATGCATGTACATGTATGTATGTATGTATGTATGTATGTATGTATGTATGTATGTGTGTCTGTGTATGTATGTATATGTATGTGTTGAAGAAGTCATTTTGAATATGTAACTATTTAGGAGAAAGCTTGATGCTTTCTTTGTCTAGAAAACAGAGTACTGAAGAACTATATGTGTATGTGTAGATGTGTAAAAAAAGACATATGAACGTAGTTGCACACATTAAATTTAATTTTCTGGGAATGAGTTTGATACTAATGATAAAATTGAGGGTCCTAGTATGTTTTACTCCTACTTTTTAAAGTTACCATATTTTATTGCAAAATTTCTCAAGTATTTTTAACGCAATGAAATCATGATACATGTAAAACGTGATGAAATGCATCTTAGAAGAGAAGAGTAATTCTGAAACTTTCACAAACTACACCCTCGAATAAAACCTGTTTGTGAAACTAAACCATTATACAACACACCAAAGTCATGAACCTAAAAGAAGTCCAGTTTCTTGTATCCTTTCCTCCTTGTATTTCTCCTTATGATTAGAATAGAGATACAGAGAATTATTGAGGGCACATTATAAAGAAGTATCTTAATGGATCACGTTTATTGTAAAAGAGCCATTCTGATAGTCTTGAATCCCTAAATGTATTTCTACAAACATCCTTGGTTCCTTTTAGTGAGAAATATAGTTCAGAAACCTGTATTTAAGAACAATGTTGTGAATCATGTGGTCAGGTTGCCCACCCTGCTCAGACTATGACATGTCTAATCAGTAGCCTGGAGTCAGTATTGACTCTGCAAGTAAGACTCAAATCTCACTGCAGGGATATCTCTCCCTAGAGTTAGGACTAAATATCACACACCAGGTTAGCCTCATGGAGGAAAGTCAGAGTGAAAAATACCTTAGCATTTTTAAACTTCTTCCTACAATCAGACATTTGGACAAAGTATTACAGTTTTAAAATTTTACTCAAATACTGACTCCCAATGGCTCATCTGAGAAAAAAATAATAAACAACTAAGCAGCATTTTAATGATTCCATTATTCGTGGAAAATTTCATATGTGTATCCAGTGGATTTAGATCATATCCATCCACCTACACTTCTCCAACTCCTCTACTTCCAAATTTATGTCCCCTTTGTTCTTTATTTTTCTTTAATAGCCCAATAAATTCAAATAGCGCTGCCTATATAAGCATGTGTAGAGATCCAGCCACCCACTGAAGCATGAGCAACCCACCAGGGTCCACATCCCTGGAAAAAGTGGACTCTGTCTCTCCAGCTTGCATCAAAACACCTATAGTTCTTCAGCTAGTGCTTGAACTGAAAAGGCTAGTCCTGAGCCCTTTCCAGCAGTGATTGGATGTATACTGGCTTGATCATACGCAGGTTTCCTATAGATAGCCAGAGTTGCTGTGGGTGCAGGGTTACAACTGTCCTTCATCCCTAGAAGGTAATCTTCTCCAATCTCTTCTTGCTCTTACAATCTCTCCACCTTCTGTTCTTTGAAGTTCTTTGAGCCTAGAGGGGAGCCTCTCGAACCTCAATGTGTGTGAGTCATACGACTCAACTATACCGTTTTTGCAAACATGCCCAGAATATCTCTAAATGATTTCCATGTAAATGTACCACCAAATACTTCTCAGGAAATATTACAGTTGAAATGATTATTTAGGGCTAGAGGGATGGTTTTTTAGTTAATGGAGCTTGCTGTTCATGCATGCAAAGGACAAGAGTTTGGGGCCCATAACTCACAACTGCCTTAGCTTAAATGGCAAGGACTTGGATACCTTCTTCTGGTCTCTGTGGATATGAACAAGTAAATGTACGTGATCATATACAGACAGACACTTACAAAAAGAAAAATGAAATATTTGTAATTTAGTGGAAATTAAAGTTGAATTGAGAAGCTATGCCTTAAAGTTGATGTTTTCCAGTTCTGGGGTACATGCAGAGAGCCCTGTGCATGATCGGCAAGTTCTCTACCACCGAACCACATCTCCAGCCCTGTTTTCAGTTTCAGTTTTTTGACTGCAGCTGCTGTTTAGCTCATCTGCAGACATAAGCAACAGCATGTGAGGGAATCCTACATAGACATGTTATGAAATTATGCAGAAAAGAAAGGGTGTTTTTTGAATGGGGCATCATAGTTTTCACCTGAGGAAGTAATCACTTCAGATGTCTTACTTTAAAGTCTTTTGTGATCACTGTGCAAATTGCAAAAATAAGGGTATACTAGCTATCATGTGAAATGCTAAAATTCACCAAATGTAAACTGTACGGTAACTAATCCTAGCTTTTTAATTACTATGCAATGATTAATCAGGTATTCATATAATCAAAAGCTTTCACCTCCTGATCCCTTTAACACAGGGTTGGGTTTTTTTTGTCATTTAACAAGTATTTTCAGTGAAAGGATGTATATTTATGATAGATACTGCATATAATTCTTAAAAAGAAGTAAGTAGAAAAGAATTTGTTAGACTTCCCACAACAGCACAAAGGTAGCAATATTAGAAAGCTCTTGGACAAATATGTACAAAGATATTTATTTATACATGTAAATATAATTTATATTAAATATATAAAATATGCAAATATTTATATAATATAAATATGTAGATTATATTTAAATATGTGTATATAGGTATATACATATGTTCAAAAAATAGAAACAAATATGTATTTCCTTTAAGGATATTTTTATGGATGAGATCATATTTGTTCAGTCATTTCAGTGCCCTGAAACATATTTCTCTGGGCGAATGTAAGCTATTATGGAAAGTTAATTACAGTCATTTTTAAATTTTTCTCTTTATCAGTCATTAATTAGGCTTCTGTTTTCTTATTAAATATAACGGTTTCTAAAATATGTGTATTTTCTTGAATTGTGTTTCATTACATTTAGATCCTCATTTGTTTATTAACCAAGGGGAAACTATCAGTGACTTGGGTGAAACCAAGTTTTCAGTTTAAATTACAACAAAATAAATTCAACCATTTCATTTCAGTATATCATTTTAGAAATGGTTTTCATGTAGGTCTCAAACATCTGGAGTGGAGGCTATCCCAAAACATGCAGCCTGTATATGGGGTATGGTCTTCTAGCTGGGTGCCTCATCTGGCCTCAATGGGAGAGGAAGCACCTAGCCTCTCAGAGACTTAAAGTGGCAGGGTGGGGGATACAGGAGGAGGGGGTACTCAGAAAACAAGAGATGGGGAAGGATTGTGGGAGGGGGTGACTGGGACGGGTTATAAAGTGAATAAGCAAAAAAAAAAAATTAAATTAAAAAGAAACATAAAAAAAAAAAAAGAAATTGTTCCAATTATTTCTCAGTAGTCTCATAAACTCAATTTTGTCCAAAAAGAACCATGGTTGTTTTTAGTGCAGTGTCCACATATATGTTAGGTCTTGCTAGATTCATCTTAGACCTTGTGATAATTCTGTCTCCCAAAACTCTCTGAGTGGCTGATGCTTTCGAACCTACAGTAACTGTATTCTAGATGAAAAACAGATGTAAGAGACAGTATTGCTCATGTCATTTGGGCATGCATTCTGTATGACTTTACCCAGGAAATACCTTCATAAGACTTGCGTGCATGCAAAACTCTGAGTTTTTCTATATAAATGTGAAATCATTGTTTCATACTATGAATTGCAAAAACATGTATAATAAAATTAATAATAACTTCTGACATTAGATTGTCCTATAGTAAGCCTTTGAAATTTTATGGCACATTCACTTGAAATTAAATGTTATTCTATAGGATATTTTATTTAAGAATTATAGTTCATATGTATAAAAATATGTTTAGTATTATAGAAAACACAATCTCTTACAACTTAAATTCTACTTTGTTTCTACAAGAAACTCTACAGCAAGCAAAATAATAAATTATTAATATGCATATAACTAATATATAGCATAATATCTATATAATGTAACATAGTCACAGGAGCACACATATATGCATTTCTTGACTATAAAACAATAGTAGATGAGGCACTAGTTTATATCTTCCATGAAGCTAAGTCTGTGTGTGTGTGTGTGTGTGTGTGTACTAATGATATGTAAAATTCAGTGATAGGCTTGGGAAATATTTGATCAATGTGTTACAACTTCTGATTAATGTAATAATTTTAACCTAATGTATAATTTTTCCTTTAAATGCAGTCAAGACTTATACCTGAAATGATATGTTAAATACCCTCAGGAGATATAAGTTGGGCAATTACTAGGATGAGCTGTTCTTTCTATAACTCTTCCTTTATTTAAATAACACTATATCAAGTTATAGATAGAAAATGTGCAATTACAGATTTTTCTTCCATGATGGAAAGTCAAATTTACTAGGAGTTAAAAGCATTATCTTTCTCTGTTTAATGAGGAGATATAATATATTAAATCTGCTTGTATGTAACATAGCACTTTATCAGTGAACATCATACTGCTTTGGTTGGGTGTTTGATGTTCTGTCTCTGACAGACTCAAACTCTTTCAGCCTGTACTTCACTTGGAGATAACCCAGTGACATGGAGATTGTATTGCATTTCTGGAAGCTAGTCTGCATACAGAAAATGACTGATTTAATACCGTTGAACTCACTTCTTATGGTAAGTTTAGTCCTTTCATACTATTTATGTTTGTATGTCAGTAGTCATAATCTCTGAACAACTGCAATTTTGAAAAATATTTTTCCAAGCACATATTAAGACTCCTGGGGACAGAATATCAACTTGTCAATCATGTATACTCAGAAGTGTCACTGATACTGAGAATATGTGACTTGTCCATGTCTATCCTTCAGCATCAGATGGAAGGCTGGAAGAGTAGAAGGAAGGAAGGAAGGAGGAAGGAAGGAAGGAAGGAAGGAAGGGAGGGAGGGAGGGAGGGAGGGAGGGAGGGAGGGAGGGAGGGAGGGAGGGAAGGAGGAAGAAAGAAGGAAGGAAGGAAGGAAAAAAATGTTTTTTCCACATTGATGGTTTTAATATGAAAATTTCCCCATAGGCTCATTCATTTTAACATGTGTCGTCCAGTTAGTGGCACTTTTCTGGAAGGTAGTAGAACCTTCAAGTCATAGAATTTCAGTGGAGTAGGTAGGTCACTGGAGCCTGGGCTTGAAGTTTTACAGCCAACCCTATTTTCTATAATCTCTGCTTTCCCAACAACCAATGCAATGTGACCAAACAGACTTCTGCTCCTGAAGCTCTGGCTTCTGTTCCATAAGGGACTGTACTCCATGGAACTGCGAGCCAAAATATACTTTACTAAAATTGCTTAATGCCAGGCATTTGGATATAGCAACAAGAACGTAAGTACTAAACACGTAATTCACCAGCTAGCATAAAATAAGCCATGTCACTGACTGTTCTCATCTCATTGTAGCATGCAGGCCTTTGTGATCACCAGTCTCACAAAATCTGTCAGTCAGGACACGACATGTCTAGCCATGTGCCACCAATGGGATTTTCCTGCCACTACCTAAAGAAAGTGAACTAAAATCTTTAGAAGTCAACCCCCAGTTTATAAACTAGCTGAGATTGGTCTATTTTTAAAATCACCAGTTCAAGTTTGCTGCAGATGTAAAAGAGCCACTGTTTTCAGTAGCTTCTGATTTACTGAACCATATGAATATTTTCATACACTGATTCATTTAATATAGTCATCAGACTAGGAAATAATAATTATACTACCACTCAAAATTATTCTTCACCAAATGAAGATATACCCCCATTATAAAGAAAGAAAAGTGACTTCCTGATTTATCAAGCTACAGTCAGATGTTTTATGTGTTAAAGGCAAACAATGGTTCTTTGACTCGGGACCTAGTAATATGCTTATGAAAGAAAGTATTTAATTGGGGCTGGCTTACAGTTTCAGAGATATAGTTCTTTATCATCATGGCAGGGAGCATGGTGGAAGGCATTTGTAGTGCTAGAGCAATAACTGAGCTGCATGCTGATCTGTAGACTGAAAGCAAGTCTCTGAGCTTGGCATAGGCTTTGGAAACCTCAAAGCCCGCCCCCGTCCCTCCCCGTGACACACTTCCTCCAACAAGGCCACACCTCCTAATTCTTCTATCCCTTTAAATAGTACCAACCCTGGTGACTAAGCATCTAAATATATGAGCTTTTGGGGCCGTTCTTTTTCAATCTATGACAACATCTAAAACACTGTTGCTAGTTATTTTCAGAAGTTGATCTTTGGAACCATATCTATCTTCAAGTGTTTTTCTCCTCACTCTTTAGAAGCAGACCTTTGTGATAAGAAAGAAAATTCCATCCTAAATGTTTGATGATTCTGTTGTTACCTGTATGAATACTATGTGGATCACCAAAATATCATGATAGGATAATTGATATTTAATTGAAATTAGCTCATGCTAGTTGTTAAGGATACTGTATTATACTAGTGAGCAAATGAAGAAAAGAGAATATGTTTCTCCTTTGCTTTTAGTCACTTAGCATATTCTAAGAACGTTGCACAGAAAAGGGACTTGGTGGTAAAACTTAACTATTATAGATGACTCCAAAGGAACAACTGAAAGTATTAAATCTGGGCAACACTTGAAAAATCCATAAAGACATATTGTACATTTTATGTTTTCTGATAGAAAACCTTTACAAATCTGTAAGCTTTCAAAGCCAGCTAAATTCACTAATAACTGTACTCTTTCATCGTTTAACACTGAGGCCTCTGTGTGCATAGAAGAAAAAGACAGTTTCAGGAGGCCCCAGGCTGACTTTAAATTTGCTATTTAGCCAAGGCTGACTTTAAATGCTGTCTCCAGTTTCAGAGTGTGAGGATTGCAGACATTTGTTACCATGTCTAATCCTTGGTTGTTTGCTTGCTTGCTCTCCCTTCTCTTTCTCTATCAATATCTTCTCTTCCTTCTCTTCTCTAATTCCCTTCCTCATCCGTAGCTATATTTCCTTCCTCCTTCCTTTTTCTTTGAAAGCTCATCACAAAAAATGGTGTATGTGTATGCCTGTGTTTGTTAGCCTGTGTGTAGTGTGTGTGTGGGAGGGGGTATGCATGCTTGTGTATACACATGTGTGAATGTATGTATATGAGCATGCATGTGTATGTGTGATTGATTGATCGTGTGTGTGTTGTGTGTGTGTGTGTGTGTGTGTGTGTACCTCTGCCTGGCCTGGAATATACTTTATAGATCAGGTTTTGACAGCAACCATGCTGCTTCTGATTCTAGAATAATGGGGTTCTGTTCATGCATTACCATTTCAGACTATTTCCTTTATTACTCAGTTCTTCCAGAGTCATTCTATATGCTACAAACACGGTTTATATAAGCGTTCTTGTGGATCCCTTTTTTGAAAGTTTGATTCAGTTACTCTTAGGTATGAGGGTGACCAGTGTATCGTGAGAGTGTGTACCTGACTGTGATGCCCACCTCATAGTGTCCAGGAAGCAACTAACAAAGGAGGAAAGAACCAGTGTCCCAATACACATTTCAAAAGCACACCCAGTGACACTAGCTTTCTTGCCTTGGCTCCACCTTCCAAATATGCTACCTTTCATCAAGTCTATCACCTGGGGACCAGTCTTCCAAATTTGAGTTTTGGAAGGACATCTTGAATCCACACCCTAACTGTCTGGCTTTTAAATATAACACACAATTGCACGTGTGTGTGTGTGTGTGTGTGTGTTGTCAGTTAAAATAGTGCCTTCTTCCCCTTCTCGAATTTAAGATAATGTTTGCAATGAAGAGCATTACATAATAGTACAGACAGCTAGCAAATAACCATCTAACTAGAAGACAACAGATAGCCAAATATTTCAATAGATGCATTAGATAAACAATTGTTATATTTTGCAAAAACTGAGCATGCTGATATGCTTGCATCTTAATTAGTTCACTAAGTAATAAGATCTAATCATGAGTCTAATTATTATTCAATTACCCAGCAATATTTCAAGATACTGGCAGTAGCTGTGATAGGATTTGGAAATGTCTATAATTTTGTCTATTGTAAATTATCAGATGCTGATAAATACTAAGGAGGCCGGTAGCCAGCATTCATAATTAAATACAAGTGGCTCAGAGGTGAGTGAAAAAAATAAGTGCTTTTAAAATACCAAAATTGTGGCTTTACTGATGTTTTCCATTGTCTTCCTGCTTTACTTTTTCTTTCTTACTTCCTGGAAGGCATAACTCTGAAGTACTCCTTAATAGCCCTGCCCAAAACCTTAAGCATCATCTGGGATTCTTAAGAAATATAAGCAAATATTTGTTGAATTAAATGGCTGGTTTATACTTTGATTGCATATTCTTTAGACACTAGAGAGAGTGCTACCTATTACTATTTGAAATTTTAAGATGAATGCTTTATATTAATTCTGCAACATTTTGGCACTCCTTCAGAAAGACTTGACTTAATCATAAACATAAAATACCACTGGGTCATAAGAACATGTTTAAACGTGATGGAAAAGTAATTTAAATTGTGGGTTTTTTTCCCCTTTCTCTGTACAATGTGGATATCAGGTTCATCAACTAGTATAGAGTTTGTTTGTTTTAGAATTGACTACAATTCTATAAACACTCACTGAGAAGTTCCTTCAACACAAAGTCAACCTGTGTTAGTAGTTATTTCAAGGTTTATAATTCAAAATTCATGTGTATTTTCAAGGACATCAATTTTACTTGGAGAAAGAGCAGAGGGAGCACCCAGACACTGAATCCAAGATAAAAAGATGATTTATTGCTGTGGTTCTACTCTCTGTAGACTTTCTGTTCCCCTGATTGACAGTGGGAGTATTTAATTCAGAACAAATTCCTTGATCGATAAGGATCATCTTTAAGAGTCTCAGTCTTGGTAGCTGGAGCAGGGCTGTCCAGTAGAATCTCAGGAGTATCCTGCAGGACCACCAGCTAGTTTTCCTTCTGACACTTGCCTCCAAATTTCTTTAGGTTGAAAACACCCAGACACTGTCTTGCATATATTGCTAGCTCATATATTTGCTGGAGATATTTCTCTGATAAATGAAGTTATGCTTTATTGAGATACATTGTTAGAAAGTGAATCTTTGGTGTGCCCATTTATAAACTTTCCCATAATCGATATAATAAACATTTCATACTGAATCTAATTTTAAATCATGTCTTAAAATGAAATATTTCAACACATCTTTTTATGTTTGTATTACTTTTATTCCGTCTACAGTATTTATCATGGCTAGGAATTTTCTGATTCTTTATGTTTTCCAAAACAGCTGTTGGCTGTTGACTCACTCCTGATAACAGATTTTTAAATTTGCAATACTGCCTCATGGTGTGTCTTTCTATTAAAGAGTTCAAACTATAATTGAGATTGTCTGCTAGGCTTATGCAGTTGTATGATCAGAACTTTTCTGTACCAAGCACAGGCTCCTCACTATTTATTGTTGCTGTGATTATCTGAAAATAATTTATCAAATGAACTTACATTTAAAATGGTTTACCTATCCAGATTATTTTCTAACAATGAACATTCTCCACTTTTTAGTATTTTAATTCTTGTATCTGTAAAGATGCTGATAAATTGCCAGTTTCACATAAAGCTTTAATGTTTAGAAACTCAAATATATTCTGGTTATTAGATATAATAAGCATATATCATATTGATATATTCATGATAACATAGTTTGGTTTTGTGAATATACTACTGTGTATCATAAGTAAGTCGTCATAAAGAGGAAATCAGAGATTGAGTTCAGAGTTTTAAGCAACAGAGAATTTTTCTCTATTATCAATACAATTTTTATTTCAGAATTGGGTTTTCTGTGTAAAGTGAAAATGTTGAACATATTTAGTGACTAGCCTTCATATGAAAGACACATAGATTTACAAAATCATCTTCATGAAGGACAAACCAATATAATAAGGACTTACATGTGTCACAACATATCAGTTGATTTATATGAATAATTACGTCTATGTATGTATGCAATGCCTACAGTTACTATAAACTGCTTGAAAAGTTTCACATCCACTCATCATCTATACAAATTAAAATGTTTTCTATTTTATATTTATTTAGTTTTATTATCAACTCAATAATTAGTAAATTATTATTTTTCAGCCAAATAAATTATTTAATTTTGTGAGTCATTGTAGTTGACTGGAAAACATATGAAGCTTATCTGGTGTAACTTTTCTGGCAAAGATATCTTTCAGAATCTTAAAGTATGTAGAATACAATATTTATTGACAGATTGGTAAAGACTAAATTAGTGAAAATAGACATGGAAGAAAAACTGGGGGAAATATAAGAATATTAATAATAAATTTCTTCAGTTTTAATATTTTCTTAAGTATACACACCTTTGCAAAAGTATAAACATCTACAATTTTGCTGGTCACACTAAGAAAACAAGAACTAGTATAGAGAAAATTTTAAATACTTCGAAACATGAAAGAAACTTTCCTAAGAAAAGAAACCTGAGTCTTACATATCAATACGTATTTTATCCAAATAATTAAATTCTTTATTTAAATATACTAGTTATTCTCTTCCTGACTTTATTCAGTAAGTGGATGGAAGGAACTAATATCTAGATGGTTTAGTAGGCAGCCAAACATCAAACTGAAATTTTATAATCTGTAAAGATAAATTCCAGAGTGAATTAACAGAAGTTCAATAAGAGTTTTCCATCGTAGATTTTGAATAGAATAGAATGAAGAATTCTCTGAATTATCCATGGAGTCACAAGCTATCCCAGAAGAGATCACTGGCCTAGGAACAAACATATTCTAGAGGGCAAAATAGAGAAACCATAATCACTGTTTTGTATCCATAGAATTTCAGATGTAATGTACGCACATTCCAACTATTTTAGCCACTTGTCTTCGAAGGGGAAATACTCAGTAGAGAACAAAATAAGCACTCCTGATATTGGCCTGGCAAGTATACTAAACACACAGAATGGATATTTACGTATGACACTTTTTAAGTATTACATAGCTTCAAAGAATCACACAAAGCAACCAGAACCTGATTTAATTGTCCTTCATTCCTACTTTGCCATGTTAATCATATCTGACATTGTCTATCACTTATAAAAATATTTAAATGTACTTTTATTTTGTTGTGTGTATGTGTATTTGAGTGTGTCTGTGTATATATGTGTGTATGTGTACATTTTATGGATATGTGCACATGTAGGTAGATGCATATGGAGGTCAGCAGATGTCATTGGATTCCTTGGTACTGTGATTATAGCTGTTCACTCTCTTTTTTCTCAGGCTCTTGTAAACTGGATGAGACCACCACACAGTGAGGAGAGTGATAAAATGTTGATCCAGTGCTCAGATTCATTTAGAGTAACACTTAATGAAATAATACGGTGCTCCTTGTTCTAGTCAAATTGATGTATAATATCATCTATGGCAACTTATCATGACTTCAGACACCCTCTGCCTTGCTTGGCAGAAATCACAGTGGAGGATATAGAGAACAAACTCCTTTGTGCTACCAGTGACAACAGCCATTTGTAGTTTGATACTAAGACTCTGACTTTAGAATTCAACAGCAATCTTTTATCCCATCACTCATGAGAGGCAGGCAGCTACAGGTGATACTTTCAATAAAACACCTGTCTGCCGCTCCAGGCAGATTTTAAATGGATTCAGTTCCTCCTCTAGATTCTCTTACGAATAGTTCTTTTGTGTTTGTATTTTCTTAGTTTGCATAGCAAGTTTCAAGAGAGAAAAGTTCCTGGTAGTTTACATTCTCCAAGAAAAACTAGAGATTTCAGTGTATTTCAGTGGTCATTTGACCTATGAGATTCACTCTTCTCATAAATAGCCAATGCACCCCTATTCCTTAATGGCATAGCATATCATATATGTATATATTTGCATATTATATGTTATGTATATATATTTAAATATGTTTATGCTTATATAAACTCATTTCACAATAAAACTGTACGATTCAATAAGATTCTCAATGGGGGGGTCATTATAAAGCTTATTTTCTGATAATGAAACTAAACCACATTAAAAGTATTATAGATTTATAAAACACTTGATTTTGATTACATTCACAAAGTCCTGGGTGATATATAACACTCTCATCTTACACAATATTAATAGACCTATTGTATGACTTAAAATCCTTAAAATATCATTATAGAAATTAATTATTGTTGCATTTATTTTTAATAACATCTTGGGCCACCAAACCTACTCCAGATAAAGGACCTAGCAGAAAGTAATAGCCATAGAGTGCTACATTTCCTCCAAGCCTACCATATCATAACATTAGTCTGTCTGTCTTGGGAGGCCTCTATACACTGTAGTGTATCGTAAGGCTATGTGTTTTGTTTCTAACACTACTTGGTTATTCGAACCATCTCAGCTGTATTGGATTATACTCTCAAATGTATTTAACATTACATTTGGCCAAACAAATGTATTGGCTGAATCTCTCCTTATTACTCCCCCCCAAAAGTCCGTAGGGATTTGGAAGATAAGGAGATGCAGCAAAGGTCTGCATCTGATTGTAGCATGCTTACTAGAAAACCAAGGATAATACTTTGATGATCGTCAACAAAATTGAAAGACCCTTCTCTGGTGAGTTTTACAGATTTACTTGACCCTCAGAGTCCAACAAACTAACTTTGACAATATGACAACATTTTCTTTCTCCCACTGTAATTTCTGGTGTATTCCATCTTCTCCTGCCTGGTACATTCATGCAAGTTGCTAATCTTAATTTTTCTAGCACCGAGTCATTCTGAAAAGGGGGAATGTGAAATATTTTTTTTCTGGAATAATTCTAGATTGTTTTGTATTTAAAAACATGGTATTTTTTTCCTCCAAAAGATATAACACACTAACATGAAAGGCCACGAAACTAAGCATTACTTTCTGGCATGGCCTACCTTCTGGTTTGGCGAATCAGCCGGTTTCAATACTGAAATGAGTGTTCCTCACCACACTCTCGTAGTAAGAGTGAAAGACATTTTTCTATGGGAGTATACCCTGGTGTGTGGCGAATCAGCCGGGTTCTATACTGAAATGAATGTTATACTGAAATGAATGTTCCTCACTTCACTTTCATAGTAAGAGTGAAAGACATTTATCTAGGGGAGGTAGTAAGTCGTCCAAGCAGTGAACTGAAGCAACAGATATGGGGCTTTACATTACTTCTGCCCTCCAGCTCTTATACAGAGGACTGTGTGGGTGCTCAGCCTCACCGCTGATGTGACATTTCCCAGCAGAACAGGGAGCTTCAAGACAGTATTTCCTCACACAGCACTGGGGTTCTCAGCATAGAGGTGACCTTGTGCCTTTGACAGAATGACGGTCAGTGTCATACTCGGTGATATGTGGAGCACTGAATTTTAGCTTATAGATTTTAGACCAAGCTACTGTAGTCAATCATGTACACTTCTTAAATTAAAAAAAAAAATGAGTTGTGCTTGTTTTTAGATTCTAAAATGTCTGGATCACAACTACTGATAACCATGAAGCACACATCAGATACAGTATTAACTGTTGCATGTCACTGTATGCCCTTGTTTTTACTGATAGACCTGTTAACCTTACTGCACAGAAAAGGAAACTAAAGGACCTTGAAGATTTGCCAATAATATAATCAGAGTTTATAATTTATAAGTGTAGTTTTATAATCTGCTTGCTTTGGATCAATATCAGGTCTGAAATTAAAGAATGCATTGAGAAGGGTTTTCACCTGAGACCTCAGTTTCCTAATTAGTCAAGAGACGGAGGATGATAATGCAGATTTTAATGGTTGGCATTAAATGGATTCCTAAGTCCAGAGAGCATAGCTAAGTGGCAGATGTTATAAAGCATGCAAGGCATATGAAGTGTTATCCTTCTTAACCTAAGACTATGAAGCAGGAGGGTAAAACTTCAGTCTGACTGATGGAAAGTAAACCACCAGGGGATCTGTGGCAAAAACAACTCACCTCCCATCACTCACAATACATCACAAAACACATATGTTAAAGTTTTATAATTATAAATCTCAGTTGACTACAATATGATTAAGATAAATAAGTGGCAAAGAACTTTTAAATTATATATCACTGCTTAATTATTTATGATTATTTTTAATCTCCTCTCCACTGATTTCACGGATGCATATCTAAAAGTTAAGTGACATCTACTTTGATGGGAACCGTCCCTCTTTCTGAGTTTTATATGCTTGCCTTGTGGTGCTTTTTTTTTTTTTTAAGCATTGCTGTTTGGGAATTCCTTTCTCTTCTGAAAAACTTGATGCTTGAGCTTTGAGTATTCAGAATGATGAGTATTTACTAGAGAAGGCAAATGACTATACAAGTATCACGACCAAATATCCCTAAATCATACACAGTGTTCACAAAATGGCCCAAGATGGAGATCTTCAGACCTAATTGATAGATTAAGTCACATCACTAAGCATTGATTGAAAAGTGAATGCATTGGTATAGTCAGCTTTCCTCAGACACACCGAAGGCTGTATCCCACCATTTTCTCCCATTACCTCATGAAATAGTGTACTTTTACTGGTCTGTACACACCCTCTGAGGTCTTGCATGTGGTCACATTCTGTCAATATTAAATCAGTGTGTGACATCATGCTCATACAGACGTTTTTAAAATACACAGCTGTTTTTTGACATAAACAATTTCTGTTGGAATGGTCAATGAATATGTTAGCCTTCCTACAAACTCTTAAATCACCTATTCTTTTGTGAGCTCCATGAAGATTCTTTTTCTATTTTTAAAAGACTAGTGATTTCACTGGAGCAATCCTTGGTCTGGGTTACATGGGAATGTTTTTTTGTCAGTTCCTATAAGGCTATCAATACTTAACTCTAACCAAGACTCATCACTGTCCTACCGAAAGCAGCAGGGCATTAGATCCTGTCACTGGCTCCAATGTTTTGTTCTCTGGATTGATTATTTCAGTGTCTCTCCTTCCGCTTTAAACATGAATCTCACTGAGTTTTGCATCGTTCTGTCGTTTCACCTTCTATGTTTGAATTGTTGGCTAATGGGATTAATAAAATGATATTTCTTGCTTGCCCTCCCATCTGGAATTATTGTTTAAATTATTTCCAGTGGTTTCATGTCTACTGCTTACTAGTGTCTGGGTATTTTTGAGTTTGAGAATGTGTTTACTCCATGTGTTCTCTGTAGACACATTCTGTTCATCTGCTGTTCTTTTAAATTTTCTTTATGTAATTTGGTACAACCTTTCATGATTTTGCTTTAATTTTTTTTTTTTGGAACATTAGGAGCACACTCTCTTCAACCTTTTACTTTTCTAACTCCATAAAGTTTAAAAGTTCAAGGTCACCTTTAGATTGTTTTCTATTTTGCTTGAAAGCATTACAAGTATGTGAGAATATTCTGCCTTGACACACACACAGACACACACAGACCCATACACACACATACACATTTCATAATATAATACATATGTTAATTTTCTCAATTTATCCATTCCACTATCAGTGCACATACATACATACTTTCAAACATTATATTGTACATAGCAAATTATTCCAATGGTAACAATTTAAATAAATAAGATTGAAATAGAGAATATCTGCTCAGATATTTAAATCATATCACAGTTGCTTTACTTTTATAGAGCCATGTGGTTGCAGAATATTGAATACTTCTTTCATGTATGAATACTTTAAGTAAAATGATATCTTTGTTTTTACAGAAAGTTTTTACTTATTTGATTTTTCTTTGTTTGTTCTTATTTTATTTTTTTATCACAGATATCCCTCCTGAATCTGAAAATAATTTTGTGCCTTCAATTAATTTAGGTTATTTACTTTGAACTATAATTTTCTTTTTCAAATATGTTATTTTTATTTGTGTGCTCATATGTGTATATGTGCACATCTGCATGAGCCCTATGAGGCTAAAGAGGTTGTCTATCCAACCCTCTGGAGCTGGAAGCCGCCTCATGTGGGTGCTGGAAACTGGACTCTGGTCCGCTGCAATGCAGCAAACAACCTTAACTGCTGATCCATCTTTCCCATTCCAGAGCCATCTCTCCAGCCTTTACACTACAAAAGTAATATTTATATATTAGTATATGGAACAGTTTGATAATTATATTAAACATGTTTATTTTTCAGTTATTAAACAAATTGACAATTTTATGCATTGTCAGCTGAATCAAGACTTTCAGAAAATCTCAAATTTCATTCTACTTCTTTCTC
Source organism: Mastomys natalensis (assembly GCA_021653895.1). NCBI lineage: Eukaryota > Metazoa > Chordata > Mammalia > Rodentia > Muridae > Mastomys > Mastomys natalensis. The sequence goes on along the minus strand of JAJTUV010001626.1, from coordinate 339,295 downwards.
CTTTTTGCATGTATTAACAATATTTTAATAGAGTAATTTTCATGGACTTCATATCGGGTTGTGAAGTATAACAGATAATAAATTTAGCCATAATGTTAGAAAAGAATGCAGATGAATCCCTGAAACAAGACTATTCATTTGTAGGTGCCATTGTCTAATACTAAGTCTTGACAGCCGTACATATTTCTGTGGGGAATCATCATGATCTGTGTACTTCTGATGCCATTTCTCAGACTAAATGCTGGGAAATAAGATGAAGACCATTGGAGAATGATCTATTAATGTGCCCTTGAGATGCCTGGCAAAAGCAAGAGCCATCCTTTTTAAAGTAGATTTATTACTTTATGAGCTCATTGCATTGTCTCTATTTGTCAGTGTTTGCCTATAGTCAAACATCACAAACTGTGGCTTCTTGATGCCAAGGAGAGTCATCCTCAGGGTAGAGTGACTTCTACTCCTCTTTATAGAGTAGACAGGTGACATAGCATTTCTAAAATGTTCTATCATCCTCTTAGTGGATGATCTCATTAAAGAATAGATATGGACTCAAAATTTAATCAAACTTGTTTCCTATGGTAAGAAAATGATGTCCCTGTTTCAATTTTTTTCACTATGGAAGTAAAATTCAACTCTGCAGATATAACATACCCAATGCATTATATCTTACAATGGGGATCAAATAGTCACAATACTACAATTCGATCTATGAAGATAATCTTTCTTTTCTTTTCCAATCACTTATGATCCCTTGAAATGGGGATGGAAATTCAAGAAATGTTATTAGACCTGACACAGAGAAGACTCCAGAACAAAGATCTCCTCCTTCTCTTGAAGCCAGTTTACCTACAACATCAGTTAACAAGTCTGCAAACCAAAATATACATTTATCAGGCTGTAGAAAACAGAACCAGATTCATTTTGACTCCACTGCTATTTAAATGATAAAAATTCAGAAAGCATCGGCAGAGATTTCCAATGCTTGTTGCCACAGAAAACTCAATTTTAGTTTAAGTAAACAAATAGAAAGCTTAAAGCATGCCCACAGAGTTGTCTAAAAACACTTGAAGTAAAAGAAACACTTCTTGAAAGTACCTTTTATAAAGACAGATTTCGATATCAGCTCTACCATGTTGCTGAATGGAGATGAAAAGGAAAGACTGATAACACCTATATTGTCATTTAATTCCTGTTTCTCATCTTTTCAGACTGCTTTCCCTCAGTGACTGCAAGAATAATAATAGTTATAAACAATCAAGGAATTGTTTATAAAGCCTTATATTTAGAAAACTCGTTTTAAAGCATAACTTAATGTATTCTTGCCAAGAAACACTTTAATGTCAAATTTATCTTCAGATTACAGTTTGTGTTTGTCTCTTCTAAAATAATTGTTTGTGTGTTATTAAGCATGAACAATTTTATCTGCTACTTCTCAGGAGTCTCCAGAATAAGAGCAATTCAAGTAAAGTATTCTGTTTAACGAACAGAAATCTTTTGAATACTGTAGGGAAAATTGGAACTTAAAAATAAACCTTTACTGGGTGTTAGGTTAAATTTGATTTTTCTTTCTCTTCCATTCCTAAATAATATTATAGGTATATTAAGGGTGAAATGAATAAATGCCAGAAAAAGAATGATTTTAAATAACTTGTATTATGTTTTGTGTGTAGCTGAATAATATCTGAAAGGTTTATTTTTTTTAAAATAGCTCTACACTCAACTAATGTTTTCACCTTTAATAGGCCATCCATGTATTTTAGGTATGCATATCCATTCATCCTTCTGCATGCTCCTATGTGAATAGTATGTGTGTTCACATCGTTCTTCTGCATGCTATTATATGTATTGACATCCACTTTCTATATGCTGTTATATGTATGTATAGGCATGTACATCTATTCTTCTGCATGCTTTTATATGTATGTTTTGTTATGTATCTCCATTCTTCTATGTGCTTTTATGAGGAGAGCAGAGACTGTCTATAGACCTTGGGAGCTTAAGATAGTTCAGGTTCACATGTATGAATGGAGATAAAGAAATAGAGACGATCGATGTGTTTTAAAATATTGAGCCTTAAACATTTGGAACTGAGCAGTGAAGAAGCTCTTTGAGTTGTTTTTGGTTTTTAAAGAGTGATGAAGTTGTGAAAATATTCTTAGGATCAATAATTATTTGCGATTAAATTGGCTTCATTTATATTCATAAAATAAGCTTAATAACATCTCATACAGCTAAGTTTATCAATGGTATGCCATGGTCTCCTGTTAGCAGCCATGTTATGCAAATACTTTAAACCCATATGATGCTAGACTCCAACTTTGTCTACATGTTGGCAACCAAGATCTCTATGGATAGCTGGGAAATTCTACAATAGTATATGATATTTAAAGTTTCACTACAATGGGAGCCTGCAATTACATGTTGGTTCATTCAGTTTTTTCTAGTCTTCAATCTATGTTTATACTTACTATTGTTGTAACTAATTTATGCATACATTCTTATGGTTAATTATGCCAAATTTCCAAAAGCAACACTAATCGGCTGATTAGACATCATAAAGGTTAGATGTCCTCATTGCAAAAGTGAAAAATCACAGTTTAGAGATCACCAGGCCTCTCTAAAGGGACAAATCAGAAATAGAAAATGAAAAAAAAAATAGAAAATGATGATTGAAGTCTTAAGGATAATCTAGTTGGGTAATGCCAGGCAGATCAGATAGTAAAGTGATTTGAAATAGGTTTTCCAAAATGGATAAATCATTGTGATTGGGTAAGCAGTGTACAGCATATTTTAGTATAGGTGGACACAACTATTAAGTAAGTTAGCCTTGCAGGTAAAAATTCCTTATGGCTGCCATTGTACTATGAATGCAAATTGCCATCTGTAATAAATCCACCTTGGATTTCCTAAAGCAAAAGTACAGTTATTGATTGCTGAGACTTTTATCTTCTCAGGAGAGACTTGCGGATACAATTATATCATGTAAACATATGGTAATGAATGATCCAGCTTAAATCCTATTGAAGTTAGCCCAAATTTCAGTGGATATCACGTAAAACCTCCCTCAATACTGTGACTAGGGACTCAGATTCAGCTCACCATTAGACAGAGTCCCACAAGTTGAGCCTATCATTGTTTAATCCTGAAAAGAAAACTTGAAGAAAGTAAGACTTGACTAGCGCATGATTCATATGAATTACATTGTAAAAAACATGAACAAAAATTAAGACTCAAATATTCAGGTAGCTGGACAAAGTCTAATACATTGTTGTACAAAACCGTAATGGGTGTCTCCCAACATACCTTGATATTTAAGCGAGAAGTAAATATCTTGCAAAATGGTTTTATTTAAAAAACAGAGTGCTAGTAAGGAGCATGAATTGCTGCACTCACAAATTAGGGTAATCTACTTAGCATGTATTAATGTAAGAGACTTGTAAAACAAAATAAAAGAAATCAGAGATATGCTAGTCCCAGGAATGTGGCTTTTAAGGAACACATAGAAAGTGGGTATGACAAAGGATAGAATGAAATAACAGAACTGGAAAAATGTTGCATACAATTTTGTAACATGTTCTGATACCTCTGTGTGCTGTAGGAAGAAAATACTTATATCACTTCAACCAAATATGAAATCAAAATTAATTCCCCATCCCACTCAAAACTCCAACCAGTAGAAGTAAATATTCACATGAAGAAAGTATATTTAAAAAAAAAGGATTCACATGTCAGAAAAAATGAGACAAAGAAAGTATCAAGGACAGATGAATTAAACAAATTCAATTGAAAAACCTGTGGCAAAGGAATTTATTTCATAAGATAAAATACACTGGAATGAAAAATAATTCAAACAAGAAATAAATGTTTATAAATCCTATATTACAAATTAAAATGCGTAATCCTCTACTATAACAGTGTTACAATCTATAATTCAAGAGTAAATATGATTCAACAATACAGAACACTGTCTTAAGTATTTGAGTTCAAAGGAGGAAAACAGTTCCGGGTATGTATGTGTGTGTGCTGTGTGTGTGTGTGTGTGATGTGTATGTATTGTGTGTGTGTGTGTATCTGTGTGTGTGTGTTGTGTGTGTGTGTGTGTGTGTGTGTGTGTGTGTGTCTGGGGGGCAAGAATGACAAACCCAAGGCTGGAATCCTCAATCCTGATGCTTCACATTCCTTAGTCCAGAAATGAAAGGTGAGAATATTTTTTTCCATAGCTATTTCTTTTTGTTACTAAAAAAATGTTTAGTAAAACTAAAATTACTAATTTATGAAGATATGGAATTCAAAACTTCAATTAAATAAAAAAATATTAGGTATGTATGGAAGATCATGTATAATTGGGGCTCATCAGTTCTTAACGCACAGGGTATTTTTGCAAAGGATCTGAGTTTGGCTCCCAGCAGCCCTTTATTTTTCTTTTCTTTCTTTACTTTTTTCTTTTTTTAATTTATTTTTATTTTTCTGATCACAACCACCTATAACTCCAGTTTACAGGACCTGAAGCCCATTCTGGCCTATGTGATCATACATAGAAATAAAACTGTATTTTAATATAAAATATTCATGTCTATGTTAACTTCATAGACTCAAATGCCTTGAGGTATAGAATACATAGAGATTTAAAATAACTTAATTATGGATGACAAGAAATCTCTGTTTAGAACCCTTTGAAGTTTAGTTAGTGCTGCATTTTCTATTCAGAAAAAGTCACATTCATATAAATACTACAAATTATTTCATAATTCAGGATTTCTTGAAATGTCATGAAATCTGGGGAGTAAGAAAATTGTCATAAAGTTTGGGGCTGGTTTATATATCAGATACTTTTCTGTTTCTATGTTAAGACACACTGACCAAAAGCAAGTTTGGAAAGAAAGGACTAATTTCAGCTTTGTGTTCCATAGTGCTAGAATCAGTCATGGTAGAAAGCCATGGTGGCAAGAGTGAGGCAGGCCTGCCAGTCAGAAACCACAGAGATCATATTTCATCCATGTACAGGAAGAAGGGAGGGAATTAGAGACTGAGGGAATGGAAGGGGAGGGGGAGATCAAAGATGGGGGAGGTTAAGGGGAGATGGAGGAGGGTTAAAGGGAGATGGGGGAGGGGTAAGTGGAGAAGGAGGAGGTAAGGAGATGGAGGATGGGTAAAAGGAGATGGGGGAGGGTAAAGGAGATGGGAGAGGAGTAAGGGGAGATAGGGGAGGGGAAAGCGTGATAGTGGAGGGGAAAGGGACATAGGAGAGGGGGAAGAAGTGATAAGGAGAGGTGAGATAGGGGGGGAGAAAGAGAAGGGGAGAGGAGGAAGGGGACAGGAGAGAGAACTAGAAGTGGAACCTGGCTATAAAATCTCAAAGCCATCTTCTAGTGGGAGACTTACTTCCTACAGCAAGGCTCCACCTCATAAGGGTTCTGGAATCCCTCCAAACAGTACCATCTACAGGGTACCAAATTGTTCAAACACAAGAGCCCATGAGAGACATTTCTCATTTCAAACCACAACAAAATAATAATTACTAAAATTTGTGAGTACAACAAGTATCCATCTAACACGATTATCGTTCATATCAAAAGCTTCTAGTAGTGAGAAGACTGAGTCTGTCAGTCAGTCAGTCAGAGCTTGGCTGACTCCATGACAGACTGCAAACTGCAGTTTGGGAGACTAGGCCTAAGTTTCTGGTTCCCAGAACTGGAAAAGTCCAAAACAAGTCAATTCCAGGAAAAACCACCCCTCACCAGCAGCTAATCAGAAAGCTACTCTACCACCTAACCTGGTGGCCAATCAGGAGCTGTAGAAGCTGCCCTACATGTAACTTGAGCCAAGTATAGTTAATCAGCAAAAGTCCCCCAAATTCCCCAGAGCCTTAATCAATCACAGAGGCACCCATTCTCCTGGAGATAGAACCAACCAATCAAGGGAAGGAAAGGTAAATGTCCCTCACAGCTTAAATGACCCTGCTAAGTCCACACCTGTCTTCCATCCTGAGGTATGGTAGACCCCTGCATGCAGATTCTCTACAGAATAAATGCTCTTTGCTATTGCATGCTATGTGATCTGGGGTATCATTCTTCGTGAATTACAGACCTTACAGTAGTAAGATACTAAAAAAATAACAAACTTACAATAATAGAAAGGCAAACTCATCCTTTTTTTCAAGCATCATACTTATCCAGTTCCAGAGAAAACTTGGGTGCTGAAACTAATAAATGATTAGAAATAATATATCAGGTTAACATTTGAATAGCAAGTGAAATATGTAAAAAATAATAATTTGTTTCTCAGAAAAAAAGACAGAGAATAAATAATTGGAAGACATATTCTATTCACAGTCTCAATGAAAAATATATATAAAAAATCAGGATATCTGACAGCAAAGTCCAGAAGCTCCATAAATAAAATACTTCTGAAAGTGAATTTCTAATAAATGAAATAGCATAATATGCTCTGGTAAACAAAGAATTTGTACAAAGGTAATAATTCTTCAAAGTCTAGTTACAGCTTAATAGAATTTTAATTAAAATTCCAATAACATCTAGTTGAAAAACTTCAAATGTGTTTCTTAAATTAAAATGAGATTAGAGCAAGTTGGAAGAAGCCCAAGCAAATTAAAAATAGAAGATTAATGGTGATAGACACATTGAAAGATAATACAATATTTTACAAACCTGGAGCAATTAATAGAATGTGCAAAATACTGACAATCAAGGCTCTAAGATATATTGGAACCTAGTAATCAGTTTACAGGGAAAAAAATTCCTAGTTGAGCATAACCGGATATGTTCTTTAATGCTTCATTAAGAAGGCTGATTTGTGTCTTGCTTCTGGAATGAAAGTCATGACTTTTGAGATCTGCTGGAAAGGCTGATCTCTGTGAGTTCCAGGCCAGTGGTGGCTACACAGGTAGACCCTTTCTCAAACCATAAAACAAACAAAGAAAAACAAAACAGATTCACAAGTACCATCAACGAAAGCATTGGTTCATTTTTTTCTGTTGTGGTTTGCTATTCATTAGCAATAGTTTAAAAACTGAGTAGATGTATTTTGTGAAAACATTGAGAGAGCATTCTTACACGATTACATGATAACATTTCTCCAGTAGTGACAATGCAGTTGCCCCTTTAATAGCTCTGATAACCTCCAGGAGTCCTGCACTAGAAGGAATCCCCTAATGGGTTACTCAGGGAAATGGAAGGACTCACACATCCTTCAAGATGTGTAAATAGTTATGGTTGCAAGGAGGTAAAGAGGAAAAGGAGGGAGGGAGAGGAAGAGGAGGGGATGGATTTTCTTTATTTTTTTTTACATTTGTGGTTTTTTGAAATTAATTTTTTCATGGATATTTTATTTACATTTCAGATGTTATTCCCTTTCTCCTTTTCCCCACCACCACCCAGAAAATCCCTATCCCATCCCCCTCCTCCTGCTTCTATAAGGATTTGCCCCGACCCACTCATTCCCACCTCCCCACTCTCGAATTCCCTCACACTGGGGCATACAGCCTTCACTGGACCAAGGACCTCCTCTCCTACATATGCCTGACAAGGCCATTCTCCACTACACACAAACAGCTGGAGCCATGGGTCCCTCCCTATATGCTCCCAGGCTGGTGGTTTAGACCCTGGGAGCTCTGGTTGGTTGGTATTGTTGCTCTCCTCATCGGGCCACAAACACCTTCAGCTCCTTCAGTCTTCTCTCTAACTCCTCCATTGGGAACCTCATGGTCAGTTCAATGGTTAACTGTGAGCTTTTGCCTCTGTATATTTCAGGCTCTGGCAGACCTCTAAGGAGACAGCTATATCAGGCTCCTGTCAGCATGCACTTCCTGGCATCCACATCAGTGTCTACCTTTGATGAGTGCACATGGGATGGATACTCAGGTGGGTCTGACAGACCCTCCTTCAGTTTCTGTCCCACACTTTGTCTCCATATTTGCACCTATGAGTACTTTGTTGCTCCTTCTAAAAAGGACTGAAGCACCCTGACTTGGTCTTCCTTCTTCATGAGCTTCATGTGGTCTGTGAGTTGTATCTTGGGTATTGTGAGCTTTTGGGCTAATATCCATTTATCAGTGAGTGCATACCATGTGTGTTCTTTTGTGATTGGGTTACCTCACTCAGGATGATATTTTCTAGTTCATGAAATTGCAAATTTCATGAATTCATTGTTTTTAATAGGTGAGTAATACTCCATTGTGTAAATGTACCACATTTTCTGTATCCATTCCTCTGTTGAAGGACATCTTAGTTCTTTCCAGCTTCTGGATATTATAAATAAGGCTGCTATGAACATAGTGGAGCATGTGTCCTTGTTCTAAGTTGGAGCATCTACTGGGTATATGCCCAGGAGTGGTATAGCTGGGTCCTCAGGTAATGCTGTATCCAATTTTCTGTGGAACTGCCAGACTGATTTCCGGAGTGGTTGTGTCAGCTTGCAATCCCACCAAAAAGGAAGGAGTGTTCTACTTTCTCCACATCCTCACCACTGGTATTAGGTGGAATCTCAGGGTTGTTTTGATTTGCATTTCCCTGATGACTAAGGATATTGAACATTTCTTTAGGTGCTTCTCAGTCATTCGAGTTTCCTCAGCTGGAAATTCTTTGTTTATCTCTATACCCCATTTTTTAATAGGGTTATTTGGTTGTCTGGATTCTAATTTCTTGAGTTCTTTGTATATATTGGATATTAGCCCTCTATCGGATATAGGATTGGTAAAGATCTTTTTCCCCATCAGTTGGTTGCCATTTAGTCCTATTGACAGTGTCCTTTGCTTTACAGAATCTTTGCAATTTTATGAGATCCCACTTGTGAATTCTTGATCTTAGAGCATAAGCCATTGGTGTTCTGTTCAGGAACTTTTCCCCTGTGCCTAGGTATTCGAGGATCTTCCCCACCTTCTCTTCTATTAGTTTCAGTGTATCTGGTTTTATGTGGAGGTCCTTTATCCACTTGGACTTCAGCTTTGTACAAGGAGATAAGAATGGATCGATTTGCATTCTTCTACATGTTGTCCTCCAGTTGAGCCAGCACCATTTGTTGAAAATGCTGTTCTTCTTCCACTGGACAATTTTAGCTCCTTTGTCAAAGATCAAGTGACCATATGTGTGCGGGTTCATTTCTGGATCTTCAATTCTATTCCATTGATCTTTCTGCCTGTCTCTGTACCAATACCATGCAGTTTTTATTACTATTGCTCTGTAGTACAGCTTGAGGTCAGGGATGGTGATTCCTCCAGAAGTTCTTTCATTGTTGATAATAGTTTTCGCTATCCTGGGTTTTTTGTTATTCCAAATGAATTTGAGAATTTCTCTTTCTAACTCTGAGAAGAATTGAGTTGGGATTTTAATGGGGATTGCATTGAATCTGTAGATTGCTTTTGGCAAGATGGCCATTTTTACTATATTAATCTTGCCAATCCATGAACATGGGAGATCTTTCCATCTTCTGAGATCTTCTTCGATTTCTTTCTTCAGAGACTTGACTTTTTATCATACAGATCTTTCACTTGCTTGGTTACATTCACACCAAAGTATTTTGTATTATTTGTGACTATTGTGAAGGGTGTCATTTCCCTAATTTCTTTCTCAGCCTGTTTATCCTTTGAGTAGTGGAAGGCTACTGATTTGTTTGAATTAACCTTATATCCAGGCCCTTTGCTGAAGTTGTTTATCAGGTTTAGGAGTTCTCTGGTGGAAGTTCTGGGGTCACTTAAGTATATTATCATATCATCTGCAAATAGTTATATTTTGATTTCTTCCTTTTCCATTTATATACCTTTGACCTCCTTTTGTTGTCTCGTTGCTCTGGCTAGGACTGCTAGTACTTTATTGAATAGGTAGGGAGACAGTGGGCAGCCTTGTCTAGTCCCTGATTTTAGTGGGATTGCTTCAAGTTCTCTCCATTTAATTTGATGTTGGCTACTGGTTTCTGTATATTGCTTTTACTATGTTTAGGTATGGGCCTTGAATTCCTGATCTTTCCAGGAGTTTTACTATGAAGGGATATTCAATTTTGTCAAATGCTTCCTCAGCATCTAGTGAGATGATCATGTGGTTTTTTTCTTTGAGTTAGTTTACATAGTGGATCACATTGATGGATTTCTGTATATTGAATCATCTCTGCATTCCTGGGGTAAAGCCTATTTGAACATGATGGATGATTGTTTTGATGTGTTCTTGGATTTGGTATTTGAGAATTTTATTGAGTATTTTTACATCGATATTCATAAAGGAGATTAGTCTGAAGTTCTCTTTCTTTGTTATGTCTTTGTGTGGTTTAGGTATGAGCTTAATTATGGCTTCGTAGAATGAATTGGGTAGTGTTCCTTCTGTTTCTATCTTTTGGAATACTTTGAAGAAAATTAGTATTAGGTCTTCTTGAAGGTCTGATAGAATTTTGGACTAAAACCATCTGGTCCTGATGTTTTTTTGGTGGGGAGACTTTCAATGACTGCTGCTATGTCTTTGGGGGTTATAGGACTGTTTAGGTGGTTTATCTGCTCCTGATTTAACCTTGGTACCTGGTATCTGTCTAGAAAATTATCCATTTCATCCAGATTTTCCAATTTTGTTGAGTATAGGCTTTTGTAGTAGGATCTGATGATTCTTTGAATTTCCTCAGTTTCTGTTGTTATGTCTCTCTTTTCAGCTGTGATTTTATTCATTTGGATACTGTCTCTGTGCCCTCCGGTTAGTCTGGCTAAGGGTTTATTTATCTTGTTGATTTCCTCAAAGAACCAGCTCCTGATTTTGTTGATACTTTGTATAGTTCTTTTTGTTTTCACTTGGTTGATTTCAGCTCTAAGTTTAAGTATTTCCTGCCATCTATACCTCTTGGGTATATTTGCTTCTTTTTGTTCTAGAGCTCTCAGTGTTTCTGTCAAGTTGCTAGTGTGTGCTCTCTCCAGTTTCTTTTTGTAGGCACTTAGAGCTATGAGTTTTCCTCTTAACATTGCTTTCATTGTGTCCCATAAATTTTGGTATGACGAGCCTTCATTTTCATTAAATTCTGAAAAGTCTTTAATTTCTTTCTTTCTTCCTTTCTTCCTTGACCAAGTTATCATTGAGTAGAGCTTTGTTCGGTTTCTACATATATGTGGGTTTTCCATTGTTTTTGTTATTATTGAAGACCAATCTTTTGTTTGTTTTTGTTTTGTTTTTCAAGACAGGGTTTCTCTGTATAGCCCTGGCTGTCCTGGAATTCACTCTGTAGACCTCTGAGTTCTGAGGCTGACCTCTAACTCAGAAATCCACCTGCCTCGGCCTCCCAAGTGCTTGGATTAAAGGTGTGTGCCACCACCACCAGGCCATTGAAGATCAATCTTAATCCCTAATGATCAGATAGGATACAAGGGATTATTTCAATCTTTTTATATCTGTTGAGGCCTGTTTTGTGACCAATTATAGGGTCTATTTTGGAGAAGGTACCATGAGGTGCTGAGAAAAAGGTATATTCTTTTGTTTTAGTATGAAATGTTCTATAGATTTCTGTTAAATCCATTTGGTTCATAACTTTTGTTAGTTTTACTGTGTCTCTGTTTAGTTTTTGTTTCCATGATCTGTTCATTACTGATAGTGGGGTGGGGTGTTGAAGTTACCCACTATTATTGTGTGAGGTGCAATTTGTGCTTTGAGCTTTAGTAAGGTTTCTTTTATGAATGTGGGTGCCCTTGCATTTGGAGCATAGATATTCTGAATTGAGAGTTCATCTTCATAGCTTTTTCCTTTGACGAGTATGAAGTGTCCTTACTTATCTTTTTTGATAACTTTTGGTTACAAGTCAATTTTATTCAATATTAGAATTGCTACACCAGCTTGTTTCTTGGGACCATTTGCTTGGAAAATTGTTTTCCAGCCTTTTACTCTGAGGTAGTATCTCTCTTTGTCACTGAGGTTCATTTTCTGTATGCAGCAAAATTCTGGGTCCTGTTTATATATCTAGTCTATTGGTCTATGTCTTTTTATTGGGGAATTGAATCCATTGATGTTAAGAGATATTAGGGAAAAATTATTGTTGCTTCCTGTTATTTTGTTATTAGAGGTGGAATTCTGTTTGTGTAGCTGCCTTCTTTTGAGTATGTTGGAAGATTACTTTCTTGCTTTTTCTAGGTTGTATTTTCCTTCTTTGTGTTGGAGTTTTCCATCTATTATCCTTTGTAGGGCTGGATTTGTATAAAGCTATTATGTAAATTTAGTTATGTCATGGAATATCTTGGTTTCTCCATCTATAGTGATTGAAGAGTTTTGCTGGGTATAATAGTCTAGGCTGGCATTTGTGTTCACATAGAGTCCAAGATCTTCTGGCTTTCATAGTCTCTGGTGAGAAGTCTAGTGTAATTCTTATAGGTCTGCCTTTATATGTAACTTGACCTTTTTCTCTTATTGCTTTTAATATTTTTTATTTGTTTTGCTCAATTGATGTTTTGATTATTATGTGACAGGAGGAATTTCTTTTCTGGTCTAGTCTATTTGGAGTTCTGTAGACTTCTTACATGTTCATGGGCATCTCTCTCTTTAGGTTAGGGAAGTTTTCTTCTATAATTTTGTTGAAGTTATTTACTGACTCTTTAAGTTGGGAATCTTCATTCTCATCTATACTTATCCTTAGGTTTGATCTTCTCATTGTGTCCTGGATTTCCTGGATGTTTTGGGTTAGAAGATGTTTGCATTTTGAATTTTCTTTGATGGTTGTGTCAATGTTTTCCATGGTATCTTCTGTACATGAGATTCTCTCTTTTATCTCTTATATTCTTTTGGTGATGCTTGCATCTATGACTCATGATCTCTTTCCTAGGTTTTCTATCTCCAGGGTTTCTTTATTGTTTCTACTTCCATTTTTATATCCTGGATGGTTTTGTTTAATTCCTTCACCTGTTTGGTTGTGTTTTTTTGTAATTCTTTAAGAGATTTTTTTTTGTTTCCTTTTTAAGGGCTTCTACCTGTTTACCTGTGTTCTTCTGTATTTTTTTAAGGTAGTTATCTATGTCCTTCTTAAAGTCCTCTATCATCATCATGAGAAGTAATTTTAATTCTGAATCCTGCTTTGTGGGTGTGATGGATTGTCCAAGACTTGTTATGGTGGGAGAACTTGGTTCTGATGATGCCAGGTAAGCTTTGTTTCTGTTGCTTATGTTCTTGGGCTTGCCTTTTGTCACCTGGTTATCTCTAGTGCTAACTGCACTCACTGTCTCTGACTGGAGCCTGTATCTCCTGTTTTCTCTCTGTGTCAGAACTCCTCAGAGTCCAGATGTCTCTGTGATCCTGTAATCCTGAGCTCCTGGGTAGAAGAACTCCTGAGACTCAGGCTGCCTCTGGGATACTGAAATCTTCTGATCCTGGGTGTGTTAGAGTTCCTGGGAGTCCAGCTTCTTCAACTGCTCTGAGTACAGTGGTTCCTCTAGGATGGGTCAGGATATGGTGTCTTCACAGAAGCAGACCATCTAGGACTTGGCCTCAGCAACAAGGACCAAGTAGAGGGGCAGAAGAGGAGTGGTATTTGGGAGGGTGGGATTTTGGTAGTTGATGGGTCCTGAGTGAGCTGGGCTCCTAGCTGTAGCTCTGGGGCTTCTAGTTTGGTGGAGGGTGCTTAACCACTGCTCTGAGTACAGTGATTCCTCTAGGGTATGTCAGGATATGGTGTCTTCATGGGAGCAGACCAGCTACGAGTCTGCCTGAGCAAAAAAAGGACCAAGCGAGCTCGCTTTAGTATGGTAGTAACCCAGAAGTGTCCCCTCCTCCTGAGAATCACCCTACTTAAACCGAGCTTTACCAAGCTACTTTCCCTGGAAAGTATTCCTCAGTGTGTCATTGGGGTTCACCTTAGCTAGGGTGAGTACATGCTTTCTCATTTCCCCCAGGACAGTACATGCTTTCTCATTTCCCCCAGGACACAGTCACACCATTCCATAATCATAAGGTTTCCAGGTGGTTTTAGTTCTGTTTCTGCAGCTTTACAAAGGTAATTCTACCTTCAGAGTTCACAGATAATAACTCTTGGTTGTCCTGCTGTGACCTGCTTCTCTGCTGGGGGTTGCTCAGAGGGTCACTGACAGCTCCCTCCCCCATCCCCCAGAAGGCAGGGCAAAGTCCAAATCAGAGAGTCCATGGTGGTTTTTGGTCTTCTCTTGGGATACCTGGGCCTGGAGCGCCTTAGGTATACCACTGAAAGAGGGAGTCAGAACCAGGGACCTTTATCTCCTAGTGTCTTCCTGCCTGAGTCTACCTTTCCTTCCTGGTATCTTCCTGCCAGGTGGAGAGAGAAAAGGCAGAGTCTGAACGTGGTCTGACTTGGAATTGAGGAGGTCAGCTCAGGAACTTTGGAAAGGTCATGGGACACCTGGCCCTCTGGAAGTGAGATGCTAATTAACATTCCTCAGACCACAGGGGACACATTCCACAGGACAGACCATTGGTCACCCACAGACAAGGGAAGTCCTTGCCACCTCATTCCCTAAAGACCAATCAGTTTAAAAGTCACACTGTTCTGCCAATCATATTGTGCCTAGTTGCTGTTTCTCTAGAAACTTTATAAAACTCACTAAATGAGCTGTGCAGGGTGGCCTCTCCTTTTGGATGCAGGATGACCCCAGGATGCTGGAACAATAAATTCCTCTTGCTTTTGCATTGATCCCCGGCTCTGTGTTGTTCATTCAGTGAGTCCCCAGTAAGCTAAGGCTCATCAGAGACTAACAGAATAGATGGAGAGAGTACCCAAGGGACTGGAAGAGAGAAGGCCTTCCACAGGAGTTTTTGGTGAGTCTCTTTTAGACAAAGGCAGTTCACTGCAGGATCCTTAACAAAGAGATGAACTTTGTCATACCTTTTTTTTTTTTTTTTATGGTGACTGTGAATGCATATACTTTATTCTTGGTGAACCAGTGATTAAATATCTTTTAAATATCTTTTTCGAGAAGGAATGCCCAGGAAAGGAAGCTCATTGGCTGAATGCTCAGGGGTTATCTAGATACCTCATTAGCATGGAGAAGAACTCCAGGTGTTTTTGCTACGTGCTGTGATCCTCAGTGGGGTGTCATGGTGTTGCAGTTAATCTCCAATCCCAATAAGCCCATGCAAAATATATGCAACTTAATTACAATATTTACAAGCTGAACACCTAGATTGGATTGATATACCACTACACTACTCTATTCCCCAGCTATGGGATCCCTTGCTACTTGTGGCTTCTCCGGGCCATGTGTTTCTGCTCCACCTTCCTTCGACCTCCTTTTCATTCTCTTCCCCCACTCTCTAAGACCTCCAGCCCTGTCATCTTTCCCTTCTACTGCCCAATCACAAGTTCTAGCCTTTATTTAACCAGTTAAAATGGGGAAAAGATTTACATGAAATCACCTGAGTGATCCTCTCCTCCTAGGGGCAGCTCCCCTTGAAGCAGAATTAACATCCTAATACAAACAGCACAGGGCAACCCACAACAGATGGTTACCCTTTCTAGAGCAGGTAGAGGCATAGCGAATGGCTCTGCTCCTTTTGTTCTAAATTCTGAAGTCTCATGGTTTAAGCTCATTCAACTTTACCATTCTTATGCCTGTCTGGCAACAAGGTCCCACACGTCCTATACCTAGCTAATGAAAATGGCTCAATAAATGAATGAAATGCCATCATTTGCCTTTTGATACTTTATTTACACAGAGAACCTGATTTGTTTTGCTTTTCTGAGTTGTTTGCTTGTTTTCCTTATGTAAAGCACTTTCCCAAGAAATTTTATTTATTTATTTATTTATTTTTTAAACTCCACTGAGCAAGGTATGGGAATTCATCTCAGGATCTGTTGAGGAATGAGGAATGAGAATCCAGAGTTCAAGGCTAGCCTCAGCTGAATAGTGTTTAGAACTGTTTGGGCTACAGGAGACCCTATCAAAAATACACAAATAGAGACCAATTAAAAAATGGGGTGCAGATATAATTAGAGAATTCCCAATAGAGTAAACTCAAATGGCCGAGAAATACTTAAAGAAAATTTCAACATCCTTAACCTTCAAGGAAACGTAAATCAAAAGAGATGCCGTCTTACACCTGTCAGAATGGCTAAGATAAATAACACATGTGAGAGAGAATCTAAGTAGGAATGTCTTCATCAAATCCCACCCCCTACCCCTGGAGCCCAGGGAACCCAGCAGAAGAGGAGGCAGGAGTGTAGGAGCCAGAGAGCACTGAGGACAGGCGAAATCAAGGTCCTCTGAAACAACTAAGCAAGGCTGATATTAACTTCCAGAGCCTGGAGCAGCAAGCACAGGAACTAAGCAGGTCTGTACCAGATCATTAGTGTATATATTACAGCTTTTAGCTGAGTAGTTTTATGCCGCTCCTGAGTGTGTGAACACCTGGGTTTTTGATTATTGTGCTTGGTCCTGGAGCTTTTTCCTTCTGTTGGGATGCACTGTCCAGACTCAGTGTGATGCATTTTGCTTTATATTATTGTTGTGTTGGATTGTTGGCTCCTCAGACAGATCATACTAGGCCAGCACAGATGGCACGGGAGAGGGTTGGGGGAGGGGGCGGGGGAGGACAAAGGGGAATGATGAAAAAGAAGGAAAGAGAAAACGAAGGTCCGGGGATCTGCCTTTTATTTGGGCCGTGATGTAACCACATGCATCACTGTGCACAGGTAAGGGCAAGTAGGTGGACTCTGGGAATGTATGGCTGTTGCCATGGCAAGAGATACACGTGGGTCCTTTCGTGGTCGCATAGGGATGACATCATCCCTGGATTCGGAGGTGACCATAAAGCGGGTTCCTGACTGTAACGCTAGTTCCTGATGCCAATGATTATATTTTAGTCATGTTTGGCGTTATCTCTTAGAAGCGTGTTCTTTGCTAGTGAGAGATAGAGATTCGGACTGGAGGGGAGGAGACATGTGGAGAAGTTGGGAAGAGTAGAAGTATAATCAAGATGTATAGTATGGGGGAAAAGCAGAAAAAAAGGGAAAAAAAATAACAACAAACTAGAAATAAGTAAATCCCTACTGGGAGAGGTGTTTGAGCTCAAACAAACACCTCTAATTTTGTCTAATTCCTAAAGGACAATAAGCTATGGTACAGGACAGTGTGGCTGTGGACTCCTAGAGATATGTCACATTTCTCCATCTTCTCTGTTCCTTACAGTATGGCACTATTTTAACATAGTCTTCCCATAAATATGAGATGGAAGTTTGAAAGTGTCAGGCAATGGATTTGTTACCAACTTCATATATGTGTGTATATATATACATATATACACACACGTGTGTGTGTGTGTGTATCACATATACACAAACACATATACATGTACAGTATACATACACCACATATGCACATACATATAACATATACATATATGCAAATGCAATATATATACATATATCAATATATATGTATGTGCATGCATTTGTATACATATTGTATGTCTATATATACATATATGTATTTATATATGTATATTTTTATATATGTATATATACTTATATATATGTAAATAATATCTTTTTGTTTCTCAGGAGCTCTAGTACAAAAAATGTTTTTCAAAGTATTAATAAAATATATGAGTAATTTAACTTATCTTTTAGTACTCTGTGGTATCCCTGTCCACATCTCTTATATCTTTTCTACCAAGAGAACTCAAGTCATTGTGAAATGACAGGCCCCTCATTGATTCTTGCACCTAGCTTCTTGGAGAGGGAGGATCATTGTACCTGTGCTCTCCTCTGGGAAAACTCCCTGTTTCTACATTTATGTTTGGCTGCTGATTTGTGTTGAAAAATATCACTGCTCCAGTGAATCAGTGATGATTAATGCAAGTAGAAGTAAGAATGCATGAAACATGAGATGGTTTTACATTCAAAGTCATTAGTGGCCATTTAGGGAGTTCTGAAAAGCCCCATTCAGATAGATTATCATAACAAGGCAAATTAATGACTTCTTCAGAGTTTAGAAAATAAACTTGATTAGTTAGATGAGAAATTCATTACCCAAAATCGTTTATCACATCTCCATAACAAATTATAGGCTATGCACAGCTAATTTAGACTCACTTTGTGGCGACGTGTTCGACCTGCCTTTGTTTAAGGGAGAAATACAGCAGCTATGTGTGTTTATATAATAACTAATTAATGTTTGGCAGTCAATCAATCTGATCTATGAACTCAGTGGCAATGAAAGCAAGCATAAACTCCTCAATTACATGTCATGCCTTAAGGTAGTAGAGATTCTTCTGGAAAAATAGTTTTAAGTAATGTTTAGTATGGTATGATTTTTTTTAAAAAATAGTGCACCTTAATCTCAAAATTTATCAGATCAAAGGTGTTATGGAGTATGGGGGTGTTGGAGTGAATCTGGTCGGAAAAAAAAAGTGCTTTGGTGCCACTGTCTCCTACACCTGCTGGAGGAATCTTGATCCAGCTGAGCCCAGTCTGAGCACTAAAGTGGCTCCTGGCAAACAAACAAAGACAAAACAAAGAGTCTGAGCCCCGGGAGATGGCCTCTTACTTTGTCTCAATGGGAACACCCCCACCCACGCCCTGATCACCCTCACTCCCCTACAGAGTCATTGGTATGTGGGCATGCAAATTAGATTTAACTGGACAGAGCTTGTGCATAGCCTGGTTTGACCCTGGATTACATAACCACACCCTTATTGGCTGAAAAGTTGTATATGTTATTGTAACTGAATAGTGATATTTAAATCTACATTCTGATGCTGGTCTCTGGAAACTAATTTCCATGGCATCTTTGTGGGCTCTGGCTCCTCATCCCCCACCCTGTTTTTCTGATCCCAGCTTGAACAATGTAGAAATCTTTTGTTTAAAGTCAATTGAATACCAAGTGAATCCTTGCTTATCTCTGCTTAAAAGTTATACTCTTTAAATTTCAAATGACACTATAAAATTAAGGTATGTTGGTATAAAAACTTTTAGGAAGCAAGTATCATTAATAAAAGGAACATTGTTTTTATAATAGAAAAACATGAACATAAGTGAGATTTATATATATACTCATAGATTTTTATTCAAAACAAGAATATTAGAATTAACTTTAATGATACTTACATAAATTATGGCTAATGAGTGGGCATTTTTTTTTTGTTTTTTCCCTTTCTAACTCCTTTGATACTTCAGTCCTGAATGATAAATAAGAATAAAGCAATAAGCCAGGCAGTGGTGGCACACACCTTTAATCCCAGCACTTGGGAGGCAGAGGCAGGTGGATTTCTGAGTTGAAGGCCAGCCTGGTCTATAGAGTGAGTTCCAGGATAGCCAGGGCTACACAGAGAAACCCTGTCTTGACTCCCATGCCCACTCCCAAAAAAAAGAATAAAGCAATAAAAACAAGCAGAATATATGGGGTGGGATGAGCAGCTGATGATACCTGTTATAACTTTTAAAGTAAGTCCATGGGGAAGAATGAGTGTACTATGATGTTGCCCAGGAGACGCACAGATGATGTGGAGATGCTTTGGCACACAAGGTGCAGGAAACAGCTGTAAGGACAGGAGAGATCAGTCAACCTTAAAGCCTTTGCACATTCTGAACCTCCTATACTGTTTTAAACACAAATAGCAAATGCATGCTTTTTTGAACCTGAATCCAAACCTAAATAGAGCCTAGGATTAGCTTGTGATAATATATATGCTTAGCCTATGTAAACCCATGCAAGGGTTCAATGTTCTACAAAGATTCAGTAACCTCTTTGGACTGTATTGGAGTCAGTACCTTCATGCTTTAGTCTCCTGACTCTGGGCAAAACCACACAGACTAACAAGGGCAATATGAATCCATCAGTTTACTTTTGACTGGAACACTCAACCAAGGCACAGGGGCAGCTGGACAGGAAAGAGTGGAAACCAAAGCATTAGAAAGAGACAGTGCCGAGCTCATCCTCAAAAGGAAATATTAAAATACAGAACCAGAACTACCTATAAAGTCATAAACAGAACTAGATTTTTTTTTTTACTGTATCACTACAAATTTTATTCAGAAACCCATCTTTGTTTTTGTTGTTGTTGTTGTTTTTTAAAAAAATACCATTATGAACTGGCTTTTCAACCAACTACAATACTGTCTAGCAGACACACGGTAAAAATGGCTCGGTTCAGAATCGTCCAGATCTTTCCCAGTCTCTTGACTGCCTCCTGTTACACTTCAGTCCTCCGCCACCTCCACCTCCACCACCGCGCCCACGGTCTCTGGATCTGAAACGCTGCTCGCTAGATTCAGACCTGGATCTATGCTTCTTGTGTCAGCGCCCATATAGCTCCCGTCACAGCTCTCTTGAGATTGGCTTCAGATGTATGAAGTTGCAGAAACCCCCTCTTGTGCACTCTCCCATCTCATACTGGCGGCAGCAGGCTTCCCTGAAGTCAGTTACTGGGGACAGCTCTGCATAGATTGGCTACCCATTAAACCAGCGGTTATTCAAGTCAATCACAGCTTTCTCCGCATCCTCCTCACGTCGAAACTTGACATACACATTCCCCACCAGATGGTCTCTTAGGTTGTCACAGACGTTCATCTCTTCAACTTCCCCGTACTTTTCTTCCATCTCAGTGAAGACTTCCGCAAAGAACTTATCATAGAACTCCTGCATCTCCATGTTGCTCACAGCACAGCGCAAACCTTCAGCAGACTGGGAAGAGTTTTCAGGGTTATGGTAAATGTTCAAGAGGGCAATGGTCTGGCTAAATGTTGGTTTATTGGGCAACCGAGAACATTTGTCTCCATGACGACATGCTCCGATTTTGAAATAAAATGAACAGTTGACTTTGTCTTTCTCGGTGCCGAAGATAGAGACCAAGTATTCTGCCATTTTCCAGCGGACGACTCCCCAGAACTAGATCTTAATAAGAGAAAATAACAATATTTTAGAAGTGATGCATACAGAAGAAACGAGCAAACTACCATGAGATTCAGGACACAGTGAGCTCATGACAGATGGGGGTAAAATCAGAGTGCCAGAGTCGGGCTGCAGGCTTACAATGAAAACAACTCCCAGAAGAGCAAATTATTCAAAAGTCTAGGAGACTGAAAAATAGAGCCGTACAAGGTCAGGGCATATCACACTATGAGGAGGCTTTGACATTCTTTTAAGTCATCAGTAACAGGGAGGATGACAAGCTTATGGGAACAAAGTGTATGCGAGGATATCACATTGTCTATTTACAAATATAAATATTAAATATGGCTAGAATTTCTCTGAATAACCAAAGAAAGAAAATTGTTTGCTTTAACGCTACAAACTGTTGAAGTGGTGTAAGATTTGTAATGTGGACTGTAAAGGGAAAGCTGAACCTTCTAGGGAGCTCTTCACTTTAAGAATGTACACGTGGGCTGGACCTAGGCCTCAGTGCACATTTGTGACAGATGTACAGCTTGGCCTTCCTGTGGGTCCTGAACAATTAGAGCAGGGGCTATCCCAAAAGCTGTTGCCTGTCCATGGGATAGGTTCTTCTAGTTGGGATGCCATGTCTGGCCTCAGTGGGAGACGATATGCCTAGCCCCACAGAGACTTGATATGTCAGGGATGGGGAAACCCAAGGGGGCCCCCCATCTGTTCAGAGGAGAAGGGGAAGGGGTATGGGGAAAGGGTTGGGGTAGGGGGTTGTTGCAGTAAATCTCCGATCCAAATAAGACCAGTCAAGGAAAACACAACTCAATAATTATGGAATAAATTGCACGCCTAGATTGGGCAGATTTACCATTACACTATTCTAATCCCCAGCTATGAGATCCCTTATACCTTGCAGTTTTTCCAGGCTGCATGCTTGTCCTTCCACCTCCGGCTCCTCGGTCGTAGGCTTCCTACTCTTACACCTTCCTCTGTCGACTTCCTTCTACTACCTCCATCAACTTACTTCTGCTCTTACTCTTCTCCTCTGTCGACTACCTTTTATATCGAATTCTTCTTCTTCTCTCCTTCCCTAACCCTTTTTCTCTGCCTCCCTTTCTACTGCCCAATCACTGGCTCTAGACTTTATTTTACAAATTTAATTGGACAGAAGGTTCACAAGACGTCATCTGTGTACAGATTCAATCTTCCTCTGCAGCCCCACCCAGGAGGATGGAACTAGGATCAAAATACAAGGTTGGGGCTATCCACAACATTGATTCAATCCTCCTCTGCAGCCCTACCCAGGAGGGTGGAACTAGGATCAAAATACAAGGCAACTTGTGTTTCCCCACAGCCAGGGGGTTCAGCTGCAATTTTTTGTTCAGTGTTCCCTTGCTAGGAGTCACGTGACTCCTATCAGTGCCAATCACTCACTCACTTTTTTGTTTGTTTGTTTGTTTGTTTGTTTTTCGAGACAGGGTTTCTCTGTGTAGCCCTGGCTGTCCTGGAACTCACTCTGTAAACCAGGCTGGCCTTGAATTCAGAAATCCGTCTGCCTCTGCCTCCCAAGTGCTGGGATTAAAGGCTTTGCCTGCCTCTGCCTCCCAAGTGCTGGGATTAAAGGCATGCGCCACCACTGCCTGGCTCACTTTCTTTTAAAAAAAAAAAGAAAAAAAAAAAAAAAACAAAAAACCACAACTTTTACTCTCAGGTGAATAGACTTAAATTTCTAGTGCATTCATGCCTGAAATTGGTGTGCCACTTCCTTGTTTAAATTGGCCTCTGCCATATCTTGTTTATGGACAGCTTGGACAGTCTATGATTGCCTTTGATAACATTTCCTAACTAATTTTAAATTTTTATTAGGATCCTGATGGGTTTTATGACTAGACACTGATACTGGGGGGATATTAATGTGGGTTTTCCACTGCTGTAACAGATCTCTTCCCCATAAGTTAATGGCTATATCAGCCACATATGGCCTCAGTTTTCCTACCTGAAACTTCTGGTCCTATACGTCTAAGCCATCTGGTACTTTGTTTTATTTGGGATAAAGTCCCAACTCCCTGAAACTGGATGTGTACATTTTGAAGTGGCCAACTTTCAGGCCAAGAATTTGAAGAAATAATGGTGACATCTGCTCCAGTGTCAACCATTCCTTCAATCTCAGTATTATTCACTAGTATTCTTAGTTTTGGTCTTTGATCGTCTATAGAAGTTTGCCAAAATATTTGCTTTTGGCTCCCTGTGAGGCCTTCTGAATTGTCTATAAAACTTGTCTCAGCCTTGTCCGGTCTCAGAACATCTGTTTTTGAAGCAGTGACGTTTAATTGTCCTGAGGAAGAGAACTCTCTCTGCCTGGCATTGGGGCCTGCGAGAAGAGTTTCTTGGGAGGGTATTGCCCCGTTTGTCTGTTGTTGCCCTACATTCCCTAGTCAGATGTGGGCCTTTGCCACATCTTTGACATATTCCAGAAGGCATAGGCCTCCTTCTTGTATTACTTTGGTTTTTCCTGCAGTCATTTCTGAGATGACCCCATCTACCACAATTAAAACATTTGAAATCTTGGGTCATCTCTAGGTGTCTAGTGGCAGTTTCTCCTATTACCGTCATATCAGCTATATATCTAATCCACTCATCTATTGGTGCTGACCTTGCCCTCAGTGGTCTGATTACTTCCTTGCATTCAGCAGTTGCATTTTCAAAGGCTAAAGATTCAATTATTGCCTTTCTTGCTAATGAATCTGATACACTCCTTTTAACAGCTGAGGTTAGCCTTTGTAAAAAAGTCAGGGAAGATTTCTTTTGGACCTTGTATGACTTGAGTAAATGTTTCAAGTCTTTTCCCTGATTCTGTGACTTTGTCCCAGGCCTTTAAGGCTGACAATCGAGACAATGCCAGAGTCTCTTCATCATATACAACCTGCACCTCTACCTCAACAAAGTGACCAAGGAGTTGGTCTATGGAAATCTCTCTTCCCTGGCTCTATTTTGTCATGCTATCTCCCTCGCCTCATCTCTCCACCATGCAACCCATTGTAAATTTGCAGCAGGTTCTAGCATTGCTCTTGCATATCTTTCCAGTCTTGGGGGATTATTCTATTTTAAATAGCCCAAGAAGTCAGGAGTTGTTTTACAAATGGCGAGTGCATTCCAAAATTAGTGACACTTTCCTTAAATTTTCTCAGATCTAACACATCCACGGGTTGCCACTCAAATTCATTATAATCCTGTGGATTATCAATATCTGGAGGTCTTTGTTATATATTAACCGGATAGACTAAAGTTTGTTTTCTAATAACACTTGATTGATTTTCTCTAGTTTCTTTTGTCTCTACCTGAGTATTTTCCTTAACTGAAAATTTAAATTTCTCCATTAAGGTCTGTGTCCACTCTTCATAGCTCTCCTTTTGTTGCTCTCCCTGTTCCTTGAGTTCCTGTAATCTCTGTTTGAGGCTCTGCCTCAATATTTTGAATTTTTCCTCATATTGTAACTCTGATAGTTTGGTGTCCATTTTATTTTGGTTGATTAATTTTAAAAGATTATTCTCTAAGTCTTGCTTCCATTCATTATTATTTCCTCTCTGCTGCTCAGTCTGATCAGTGAGCTGCTGCGTCCTATGTTCTATCGTCTTTTCAAGCTCCTGTCTCTCACATTCATTTTCATCTTTCTGTCTCTTATTCTTATCTATAATTTCTTGTGTCTTCAATTCTACTGTTTCCTCTAAGCCCTGTTGCCAAGATGTAAGTTTCTCTTTCTGATGTTTATGCTGCTCTATAATTTCCTATATCTTCTGTTCTGAGCCCTGCTTCCATAATCTTAGCTTCTCTTTATGTTGTATTTGAAATATTACAGCATCTGCCTTATTTTGATTTGCTAGCTTTAGTAAATTATCTTCTAGACCTTGTTTCCAAATTTTTTCTCTATCTCCTTGCTGTTGCT
The DNA here is from genome assembly GCA_021653895.1 of Mastomys natalensis. Taxonomy (NCBI): domain Eukaryota; kingdom Metazoa; phylum Chordata; class Mammalia; order Rodentia; family Muridae; genus Mastomys; species Mastomys natalensis. The sequence goes on along the minus strand of JAJTUV010001626.1, from coordinate 314,540 downwards.
TATTTTGACTAATAAAATCCTGAACCTTTAGTTCTAGTGTAACTTGTAATCTTTTTTCTAAGGCAAGGAATTTTTTACCTAGGACCCTATCTTTTGAGAAGACATAGTAAATCAAGAAAATAAATATTGCAATACTGATAAATAATGTGTCTATTTTCCCTAAATTGATTTCTGTCAAACCATTCAAAATATCATCACATAAAGCCCAAAAGATATTTACTGTGTTTCTCATCTTTAAGTATCAAAAGGTTCTATATCTTTTTTATATCAAAGAATTACCTGATCCAAAGCCTTCAGTTCACTGTTTCTGCCTGAAAATTACCTCCTAGGCAGTTGTGTTCTAGGATCACCTGTCCCTCCTTGCAGTTTTTACAGCTTGATGATCAAGCCGAGCTGCAGGCTCAGGTGTTGCTCCTGACCCTGGCCTTAGCTCTCTGTCTGGGGATTGGAGCCTCTCTGCAGTTCTTTGTAGGCCTCTCAGACACACTCAGCTTTCAATAAATGCTGGTGTAGCCTAGAAGGCTGGCTGAACCCTATTCGGGGGTTGAGGGGCAATGAACTTTTATCTCACGTTAGTTGAGTTCTAAGCAATAAGTTGGGCGCCAATTTGTTGCAGTAAATCTCCAACCCAAATAAGACCATTAAAATAAAACACAACTCAATAATTATGGTATAAATAGCATGCCTAGATTGGGCAGATTTGCCATTATACTACTCTAATCCCCAGCTATGAGATCCCTTATAACTTGAGGTTTATCCAGGCCGCGTGCTGTGCTTGTCCTTCTACCTGCAGCCCCTCCCAGGAGGGTGGAACTAGGATCAAAATACAAGGCTGGGGCTATCCACAACAGAGGGTGACTTGGAGGGCAGCAAGCAGCATGTGAAATGAATATGTAATAATAATAATAGTAATTATAATAATAAATGTACATATGGGAACTGGAGAGATAGCTCAGCCAATAAGAGTGTTTACTGTTTGTACTGAATAGTTTTATATCATCTTGACACAAGCTAAAGTATCGAGAGCAGGGAACCTCCAGTAAGAAAAAGGCTTTATAAGATCAAGCTATAGACAACCCTATAGAACATTTTCATAACCAATTGAGGAAGGTCTAGCTCATTGTGGGCATTGCCATCCCTGGGCTGATGGTCCTGGCTTCATAAGAAACCAGGCTGAGCAAGCCATGGGGGCAAGTCAGTTAGTAGCACCCCTTTGTGGCTTCTGTATCTGTATCAGGTTTCTGCCCTGTGTGAGTTCCCATCCTGACTTCCTTCAAAGTTATGGAAGCATAAGTCAACTTGCTTTTTGATCATTGTATTACATTGCAGCAATAGAAACTAATTAAGACATTATAAGAGAACCAAACCTTGGTTCCCAAAAACCCATTTCAGGTGGCTCACAGTGGCTAGTAATCTCAGTTCTGAGGGACACACCACTTCTATTATCTATTGGTACCTTCACCCAGGTGCACATACACTCCCCTGATACACATTATTAAAATTAAAAAATTAAATAATTTTTAAGATTGTATGTGCACAAAGTTTCTGAAATACCATATAGGTACACTAGGAAACTTTTGTGACATCATAGAAAGGATAGCAGTCCTAGTAATAAAAGCACTGGTGCCAATTGTCATGAAGATAGATTGTCAGAGATGAGGGTGGAAAAGAGGTGACAGTCTAAATTTGTTCTCTTGGACAGTAGAACATTTATTGGAAGTGTCTAGGAAAAATGTGGCAGGGAAGAGGGATTTATCAACTATTTTATATTGGTGGCTTCTAAGAGCAAGATAAAATAATATACTATAAAATGTCCACAACAAGGAATAACACTGTTTGCTTGAAAGCACTCCATGTAGCTATTCACTCAGATGCTGAAAGAACATTAAGGCGTAATGAATGGAGCTGCTGCAAGTTTCCATGTGCAGGTTTTATGCGGACAGAAGCAGATTTAACTTGCAGTTTTCCATTGATGAGTGCTATTTCCATTGTGTTGCATGTCTGTCTTCCTTGTTGAGGTGTATAGTACTGGCTATTTTTAAATCAGGTTGCTTTTGGTGTTACTTATGTATTTATGATTATAATCTTTACCGGATATATTTTCTTAGTATTTTTCTCCTGCTTTGTTTACATTCTTCTCCTTTTCCGAGTATGTCCTTCAGAGAGAGGTTTTCAATTTTACGGAAGCACGCTTATTTCTTTGTGGCTTGTGTGTTTGATATTTGATCCAAGATGGTATTTCAATGACAAATGCTTTTGACATTCTCTGCTATGTCATCCTTTAGAGTTTTGCATTTTAGATTTGCTTGCCAAGTGTGCCTTGATTTACCATTTATGGAAGGTGTGACATGTCCAGATTCCTTGTTTACCTGAAGATATCTAAGCTGTTCAAGGCCATTCGTTAGAAAGACTGTCATAGCTTTGCTCTCTGAGACCAGGTACCTGAGGTTGCTGGACCTTCTATGTGACCCTTTGAAAAATCTCTTATGTCAAGCAGAATACAATAACATCACCGTCTTCCTTTAGAGGTATCCAAAACCTAGTAGCAGAGAACAGTAAGAAGTTACACAAAGTTACAAAATGAAACCTTCACAGCCCCTTTTATTGAAATAGATTGGAGCGTCAAATTTCCATACATATTAAATAGAGAGCCAAAATTTACATTATACAAATTTTCTTTTTAAATTTCTTCTTCTCTTCTTCAGACAAGGGCTCTTCCTGTAGCTCATGTTAGTCTGGAGCTCACTGTGTAACTCAGGATGACTTCACATCACCCAAGTCACCCTGTTTCTGCCTTCTTGGTGCTGGAGTTTCCAATACACTGCGCTACTGCTTCATGCTCTTTAATGAGGGAATGATTCTCTGGATTCAATCTGTATTAGAACTGTGGCTGTAGATACTTATCTCTGTGTGAATGATGTATTATGAAACACATGCCCTGTCCTATATTCTCTATGTCCTTATGCTCAGTGCTGATACAACATACTGTTTCTGTCAGTTATAATGTTAGATTTCCTGTTTCTGTTTTGAAGAAAGTGAAGATCCACGGCTACTGCAGTTCTGTGGAGTGATTCGTATTTTGATTCTTCAAATCAGAATGAGAAGGGATCTAAGTACTCCTCAAAATTTTAAGTAATATCTGGTTTTCTTTTTTTTTTTGTTTGTGTGTGTGTGTGTGTTTGTGTGTGTGTGTGTGTGTGTGTTTCAAGACAGGGTTTCTCTGTGTAGCCCTGGCTGTCCTGGAACTCACTCTGTAGACCAGGTTGGCCTTGAACTAAGAAATCTGCCTGCCTCTGCCTCCCAAGTGCTGGGATTAAAGGCGTGCATCACCACCGCCTGGCTTGGTTTTCTTTTGATTAAGTAAGTTAACATAACACATTGCATCTAAAGTGATATATTTGTGTCTCCATATGGTAAGTGAATAAATGTGACCCTGATTAAAGGTGTTCAGTTTGAAAAAGGTTAAAATGGCATTTTCTATGTTTACTAGAATCTATTAAATATTTTATGATGTATGTGTAAAGACCTAAATATCTGTTTTGTATGTAGATAACTTTTCTCACCTTTTAGTGGGATAAAAATATCTTTAACTTCACAAACCTTTTCAGCAGCTGAAGAGAACATTAAGGCCCTGACAATGAATCTCTTCTGTCTGTCTGATTTCTATCCTTAGAAAACTCCTACCATGGTTCAACTTGAACTTGTCTAGCTGTGTGTTTCAGAAGGAAGGGAACCCTTTTGGATTTCCTCTGTGGACTCCTATGTCTAGGCCAATCACTGCTGTGGAGACATGAGGTTCTCTGCATCTAATCTGAAATGGGTCGTCTGCATCTTGCTGCTCAAGACAAGATTGATAGGGAAATCTTGCCCAGGGTTTTCAGGATCCTATCCAAGTATGACCATCTCTGCAACCTCTGCTGACCCTCTTCCTCCTCAACTAAGTAATATCTCCTCCCCATTTGGCCTTTGTGAGCTCTCTTTATCATTAACAATTTCCTATGTCAGTTATAAATCACACTATCGCTCATGATTCTTTTCAAAGCTCTCCTCCCTTGATAACCTGTTACCTACCCAAGAGTAATAACTTATTCATCTTTTTAAAATCTCCAGTGACTGCCATAATATCTGGTACCTCACAGATGTCCAGTGGTTGTTTAAAAATGAATACATTAGCATACAGATGTTACTGTATCACCCCTGCAAATTTACATTATCAGACGTAAATGCTGACATTCAAATTTGAGAACGTGTTTCTCTTTCTCCCACAGATTGATAGCTATTATGACATCACGCAGTACTAGAATATCTGGATACTATATATGATATCGTTTAGTAAATATCAACAATGAGAGATTGTCTGCAAACTTCGTTGTCAGTCTATCATTCAGACACATTCAAATATGCTGAACTCTATCTTAACATCTTTGATCTGTTATTCCACTGCATAATTTAAATAGTCACGAGGACAATTTATCTTGGATTGTGATTTCTATCATAGCAAACCATTGGACGGGATCTGATAATGAAGAAAAATAACTACAAATATGTAGATTTTGAAATGATTTCACCTGGATCAGAACGGTTTCAGTATGAGTCTGCGTTCTTGTTAATTATTATTCGGGATCAGTGGTTGCAAGTTAATTAACCAAAATCTTTAAATTAAGAACCCCTTTGATATGCAGTTCTGATAAATCAGTAGAAGCATATAAACCTGTTGAGGGCAGTCATTGTATGCTCTTGCTTTCATACCCACTTTATCCTCCCTCCTGTAGTGTGATTTTATCTCATGATTAGATTGGATAACTAAAAATTTAATAATGATGCTTCAAATACCAAACAGGACAAATTGGCAATACTATATTAAAACAGGCAGCCGAAAGCTAACTGAAAATTGAGAAAAATCCTAAGAAAGGTACAGATTTTAGGGTAACTTGGCTAGGTTTTTTTTTTTTTTTAATATAATTGTGTCACAAGCCTCTCATTCTTGCACTTGGGAGACAGAGACAGGCAGATTTCTTTGAGTTTGGAGCCAGTCTGATCTATGAAGGACCTTTCAGGATGTCCATGGTTAAAAGTAATTAGAGGAATCAGGCGATTTTTTTTTTCATGTCTTGCTTTAATGACTTTTATTCTGGTTTGATCCCTTCAGAAGAATTTCAATTATCCATTGTCCTTCTATCATATAAGCAGAACAGGAAAATGAACAATTTGCATGTCACTGTGGCAGGGCCAGAGACTCTTTCAGAGCCAAGAGAGCAGGATGTAAGGACAGTCTCTAACTCTGTTAGCTGAGAACTGCATTACAAAGGCGTAAGTCATTGAGCCTCCAGCTACTCTGAAAAGGTAGATGTGTCTCTAGTAGAAAAAGCATAGCCTATCTAAACAATTAAGTCACTTAAGTGTTTGCTTCTAGGCCTTCACTGTGATATCAGAGTATCCAGAAGGATGTATATATATCATACCTTCTGGACAACATAACATAAACTGGTTAGTTTTTTTAGGCTTGGAAGAAATTTAAGAAAATATTAGTGATAATAGTGAGAAGTGAAAAGATTGGATTTCAAGGAAGTATCAAACAATGGCTTTGAAAGGTAAAAGAAAACCCAACAGACATTTTTGAAGTTTCCTATTTTATTTTATTTATTTGATTTTATTAAAACTGACTATCCAAATGTCCATCTACCTTAGAAAAGTAATGTGAACCCACATCCTTAATGTGATTCGATAAAAGGCAGGCTGGGTAGATGTCTCAGCTGGTAAAGTGCTTGCATTGCTGGCATAGGGGGGAAAGGGTGGAGTTTGATTTCCAAAAACAATGAAAATCTGGAAGATCTTTTAGTTCTCCACGCAGCATGGACTCAGAGGCAAAGGGGAAGGGGGATGAGGTGAAGAACTCTTGGAGGAGGTGGCAAGAAAGGGCAGCAACATTTGCAATTTAAATAAATATGTGTGTGTGTGTGTGTGTGTGTGTGTGTGTGTGTGTGTGTATCATGATTGTGAATCAATCAGAGCTTTTCAGTTTTATCTAAGTGTGTGTCTTTCATATTAATGTATCTCTTAACCCCAACTCTTGACTTTTAATGTCATTTAGATATCTGAGAAGATGTACTTCAAGCAGAAGTACCTATCACTCTAGAGTTTAGATTTCCTTCTTCATGCATTCAAAAAGCAAGAAATTATACCCAATAGTACTTCTCTCAGCCATAGCCATATATAGCTAAATAATTCATATAATAGCACAATTATCTCTCACTAACAATATAAGCCCATGCATGTTGAGACTGGATATTTCATTTCAACCATATAATCACCTGAAATTAATTGGCTACACACACAAAATATTTAAAATACTTCACAAATAATTATACCATCTTTTTGGAACTAATTTGATTTTTGCCATGGCCTACTGCATGGACTTGCAAATTCTGACCTAAGGGCACCAAATTTATAGAAATTCCTGTTTCTACCTCATTAGAGAGGGCTCAGGTGCTGAGTACTCAGATTCTGCCTCAACTGCATCAAATATGTTGGCATTCATGAAGCTGTAGTCCATGAAAAATTAGTTTGACTCATAACTCCAGTGTGTAATAAAATGAAACCACTAGGGAAGAAATTTTGAAATAAGTACACAAGGATTATAAAGAATATGAGTCTGCTTTGGAAGAGCCAAAATGGAGCAGGTACTTTTCTTTTTTGGCTTGTGTTTTGGTTTTGTCCAGTGAGGACAGTTTAAATCCCAGGAGAGCAGACTCTCAACAAATGTTTTTGTTCTTTGTCTTCTGGCCTTTATAAGAGTATATATTGACATTGAAGTAAAAAAAAAAAAAAGGCAACCTATATTCAATTTCAATGTTTGTCCATCTCAAAACATGGGCCATTTTTCACCTTTATGTTCATGTATCTTTTGATAACTGTTGCTAGAAAATTTGCACAAAAATGAACACAATTCCTCATTTTCTGAACTAACTAGAATGTCAGATGGTTATTGCCTGCAACAAGCATATAAACAATGGAGCAGGTAGATTTGGAGCAAAGGGAAATGCTTATATAGTCTTGAAGGAAACACATGTCAGCACAGTTATTATGATAACTCAGAAAATAAAAATAGCATTATTATATGATAATTTAAAGTCATAGAATTAGAGAAATTCTCTTATAGTTGAGAGAGTTTTAATTTTAAAATATTCTTTCATCTCTATTTCTATTGATTTGTTTAACACACACACACAATTTCTGCTACGTAGTTTAAAATTTATGTGATTTTTTTCATTGTTTATGTTATGAATTTTATAAGATGACAAATGTGCATGTTACTGTTATAAAGAATAGTGACTTAAATTTCTCAAGAAACATGAGAGATAAGAATGGATAATGATGGAATAATGAGCCCCGAGCCTAATGAAATTGATACATTTAAACCTATTTATCAATACATTTCAAGACTTAAGTAGGATCTCAGAAAAGGAGAATGTTTAATACCAGCGTGTCACTAGGACATCTGTGTTTGCAGTTTGCCATCCAACAGACACAGAAAGCAAAGAGAAGAAACAGATAATAACAACAGTCAGGGCGTGATGGGAATAGAATGAGTTGTGGCAGTTCAGGGAACAGTGATTGTTATACAGAAATAGCAGGAAATAGTAAAGCCATAGGATCCTTTGAAGAATTTCCAGAATATTTCTTTTAAACAATGAATACAGGAATAGTTTTAAAAATCTGAATGTATCCTGCTGCACATTTAAGAGGGCAACGCTGACTTTTTGCTATATGTCACATTTGACAGATGTAGGTTGAGAAATATGTGGAGAGATGAAATCTTTTCACTGCCTCTAAGTTAATTGTCCTAAGTAGGCAGTCACGACTCTGTAAATATCTAAACCAAGGAACACATCTAGAGTCAACTAAGGAGTTACGTAATGCCATGAGCCTGAAATGTGTCAAGGGTATTTCAGAATCTAAAATATTTTTTCTTAAAAAGTACTTGCTAACATTTTCTAAGTAATGACTTTTATATGACAAGTTAAATCATGAATTCTATTATTCACTCCTGTTTTCAATCACTGATGAAACAGAGACTTTCAGATTTTTACCCACTGTTCCCTTTTCTGATTCTACCTATGTGCAATCTTAATTTCATAGCTCATAACCAATGCCAGGGAAAGACTGAAAATTCCAGATGTTTAGCTAAATCCTTTCTAGGTAGTTTTTGCATTTTATGGAGACTTTTCTTCTAGTATTGGCAACCTTTCACAACCCCTAAGCTCCTTTGTTTTGGTATTAGCTACTCTTTTGTTTATCCTTGTACTCTGATCTTCCTAAATATAATCTTTTAGTTATTCTGTTGGTGTCCTGTTAGCAGCCACCAGTCAGCAGGTTTGTCTCCTCTAAATTATACATGTAAATGTACAAGAGTAAAACAAACATCGTTTCTTCATCCAAAAATTTAGACAATGTCAAGCATGTACCCTCTTATTTCATTTATGAGGTATAATTATAGTTTTTGATACTGATTTTTGTTGTGAGTAGAGTAGTTTCTACATTTTTTAACTGATTGAGGCACTTTAAGGAACTAGAAAAGAGCTGGAGAGAGAATTCAGTTGCTAAGATGTTTGTCTTCTAAACGTGAGGACAGGAACTTAAACCTGAGAACTGACGTTTAAGAAAAAAATGCCAGGCATAGTGTTAAAAAAGTGTACTACCAGCTTTGTTGCTAGGATAGGGTGGCGGGGGGCGGGGGTGGTGACACTGCAGCTTATTCAATAGCCAACCTAGCCTCCTTAGAAATCTTCAGGCTATTGAGACCTCCATAGTGCTTTCTGAAATACAACAAACACACACACACACACACAACACACACACACGCTGTCCAAGTGTATACACACATACACATACCTGTCCAAGTGTACACATACACACACACTCACACATGCATACACATATGCACATACACACACACACCTGCCCAAGTGTACATACACACACACACACACACACACACACACACACAACACAGGCCCACATACAGACACAAGAGACACATATACATTTACATGCCCCAATCCAAAAGAAACTAGAAAAGCTCTAGGTGAATCAAAGGAAAAGCAAAGTTTGCAATGATAAAGAACAGATGTCAAAATAATAGAAAAAAAAAAAACAGAAAATACTAAAGATAAAAGAATAAACACATTAAACTATCAAAGAAAAAAATAGACATAGTGCACTGGGAGAGTAGAGTCTAGAGATAGATCTACCATAAAAACATAATCACCTATTCATCAAAAACAGCTAAACCCATGAAGAAGAATGATCTTACTCATTGAAAAAGCGTCTTTCTGCAGTAGATGATAATTAACAGAGAGACCCACAAAGGCTAAATTTGAAAACTGTAAGAGTCTTTGGGATATAGAGTCCTAAATGGGACCTCTCCTTTGCACACCTTCCTCCCAAGACTCAGATTTTTGCAGAAGCAGCCACAAAAAGATGGCAAGAGCCCGAGGTAGTGTATGACTACAATTGTACAGTATTTACTGGATACAACAGGTTAATTGTGCCTATGAGCTGCTTGAAATTATATGCACAAGACCTGTGTAGGCTTAAGTAGGAAACCAGACAGATGTGGGAAGTGTTGAGGGAGAGGGGTAAATATAAAAAAAATATTGTATAAAATTCTCAAAGATTTAATAAAAATAAAAATAATCTTACACGTTGTGCTGGCACAGTTAAACTATGACTATGATGAAGATCACTCATCTCACAAGTGACACACAAATGAACTTAAAATTTGTCATGCACGTAAGTGAATGATGAAAAATTATACAACTTAGGGAATCTAATGCAAGAAAAAAGTATCTGTGCCATTGTTTGCTTGATAACTTGCTTGCATCCGTGGAAAGCAACAAATTGGACTTTTAAAAAATGTAAAAGCTTCTGATATATGGCAGGTATGATAAATGTAATGAGGAGATAGAACCAATGGAGAAAATTAATTATATGTTGCCTTCAGGCAGTGAATCAAAGAGACATAAACTACTCTCAGAACTCAACATGTGAGGTTAAAGAGATGGCTTAGTGGTTAGAAAGCACAGGGTACTTTTCTGGGGTATCTAGGTTCAATTCTTAGTATCCACATGACAGCTCACAATTATCTGTAACTCCAGTTGCAGGGGAGTAGACACCCCCCACACAGAAGCATATGGAGGCAAAACACTAACACATATGCATATATGGCACAAAATCAAGAACTCAAAATCTTCACAAAAATATCTCAATAGATGAAATATACAAATGATAAATAATAAACATGGAAAAATATACTGGATATCCTCAACAGTCACAGGAAATCACAACTTATCAACAATATAATCCCATTGTAAATTAACAGAATAGTGCTCTGGTGGTCCAGCAGTCAATTTGAGAACCAGTCTTAACTGTTTTTACACAAATCTCCCTTTCAGCTTAGCACATTACTGGAGATAATGTTGCACTTAAAAGATGGACAGAGTTATACTTCAAACAGTAGAATTCTTTTCTTTTGTCTTTGTCCCTTGTCAATATTTCATGTGGAGATATTAAGGAAAGTACAGCTAATTAGTTCTCATCATAAAAAAAAATGTCTCTCCATATGAGGTATATGAGTTATTTAAACTCAAACACTATCAAAATGATATTTTATTTGTGTTCTCACTAAAATTGCTACTGCTGACAACCACAATAGAAACATTTCATAAACAGCGAAGGAAACAACATGTATTAATTAGAGAATCTATATTGACAAATCACGAAGACAGAACCAGATTTTTATTTTTAAAACTGAGCTATGAAAAAAGCATCAGTTTTAATTATACTCTAAAGTAGCTATTAAACCATACACTCCATCCCATTCAAATAAATCAGGATAGACCTCCTAAAGAGAAAAATTCCAACATATCAGATTTGAACTTCAGAGAAATGAGTTCACACTCATCTCCATCTATATAGTAATTTTGGGGTTAGCCTGGACTACATGAAACCATGTCTCCAAAAAAAAACAAATCGAATCACAACAACAACAAAAAAGAAAGTTAAATGAACCTTGCTTACAACAATGTTAATTAAGTAGATTTTGAAAGAATGATGATTCTAAAATGTATTTTACACTGTAACTTTCTTATTAATACAGGCAAGCTTCAATTCCATTCATTATTAAATTTATCCAAACTGGGGCTAGAATGTAACTCAATTACGGGAAAAGTAATTATTATGCACAAATCCGTTATTCAACCTCAAGGCTATAGAATAAACAACAATAGTAAAACAATACATGGTAGATTTATGCAATTCATTATTAATTCCTGAGACAAAGATTTTCCTCATCTCACCTGTGTAGAATAGGAGGTAATATTTGCTGACAGTAGTATACAAGATACTGTGCTCGGTGCTTTCAACTTGTCAACATGTTTAGCTCTCAGAGTAGTTCCTCAAGACAGTGACTATCAGTTTCTTATTTAAGGGAGGTCATTACATAGAGGAAAAACCTTACAGATACATTCAGGAGCAATCAAATATGCTTAGATGCTAATGAAGCTACCTCCAGAATGAGGTCTCTTGATAGCCCAGGTACAGTAACCCGAATTCCAACTGCTCATCAAGCACATGTATACCCCAATTTCACAACCCACAGTCTGCTTTTTTTTTTTTTGTATACGATTAGCACTCTAGAGCTTACACGGTCTATCTCGACGAATTGTTTCACTTTAGAAGTGTCCCAGTTAGCTGTGATGAAATCCTTTCATATCAGCAACTTTGTGGAAGAAAGGAGTTTATATCAGTTCATAGTTCCAGGTTGTATTTAAACACCACAGAGCAGCCACAGTAGCAGAAGCATGAAAGAGTGAGTCATATTCAGAGTCGATAGTGAGAAGAATGAACACATATGTGCATGCTTGGGCTTCAGCTCGCTTTCTCATTTCAGGCCCCAAACCCAGGTCATGCTACCATGAGCTTTTAGGTTGTGTTTTTCCATATAAGAGAAGGCAATCAAGAGTATTCCCTCAGACCTGTACAAAAGCCAAACAGATTTAGTCAATCCCTCCTTAAGACTCTTCCCAGTGACTTTAGGTTTGGGTCACATTAAAAATTCAAACTCATCACAGTAACTAATATATGGATCCAGAACAGATATTGCTAATTGGTGCATATCATATAAAATGGTATTCATGGATTCATTTCTGACTTGCATATTTCAGAGTACTGGGCCAATAAATAAATGACAAGGAGCATTTCCAAATGTCTTGTAAGTTCTCAGACCCTCATCTTTTTAGCTGACCGCTTCATTTATTCACACCCACCAATAAGGAATCAAATATTTTCCATTCAGCAAAGGAGAATCTGTGTTTGGGCTCCAGAGACAATCCCTGGCTCTGAATGATATTTAACTATATCTACAGTATTATACCAGTAAAGGCAAGTAATATCATCAGCCCTTGTGGGTGTTACCTAGACAGTTTCTACAGCACTGGTGTAAAAGGGCTAGAGTATCTAGATCATATGCTAATTTATCCACCTTCATGCATGTCTTTCAGAAAGGATCTAAATGTTAGAATGTTTTGAATTAAATATGCATAATGTTCTTATACTCAGAGTAGCAGAAAGCTTTCTTAGTCTATTCCTTAAAATAGTGAGGCTGAGTTGTCATCTTCAATTTGTGTTCACATGGTACGGTCCAAGAAAACCTTTCAGTTGGTGAGTCATAAAGCGAATTTAATTCCTTTAAAAGTTTATACAAACGAACACCAACCTACTCTTCCAGATGAATGATAAGTTCAGAAATAAGAACTGTGACCTGGAAATTGATTGCATGGAGCTCAATCCTGTTGTCACTGCATACACTGAGACAGAAGATCCTGTGTTACATGAAGAAGTCAGTTCTTACATGTGAGAGATGGAAAGTTGAGACCGATTATACAATCAACAGAGCTGACATTGAGGGAGATAATTCTCATGTGTTCTTAAAAGCTTTAATGTCTCTAAGCATAGGCATCTGTCTATAAAACAGGCAAACTATAACAGTTAAAGTAGACCAAATTGGTAAATTCTTTAGAACTAAACCATAAATCAGACTGACGAGATGGCTCAGTGGATAAAGGTACTAGTTGTTGAGTCTGATTTTCTGGATGGACTCAATTTCTGTGAGCTAAAACATGGAAGAACCCACACACACACACACACACACAAAACACACAACACACAACACACACACACACACACACACACTGATTCTTTTAAAGATGACCATAGAAAGAACTTAAAACAGAAAATTACCTTAGTTACATTTCTGTAGGTTAAGCACCAAACAAAGTGCCTCATGTCTTATGGTACCAAATTAAATACAGCAGTTGAAACTTAAATTGGTCCTAAGTGTAAACCCTTGTGTTAGATAAAAGAAACACCTTTTATCTAAGTCTACAAATGTAAATATGAAACATTTCATAATGCTGTTTCATAAAGAATTGCATAGCATCATTCATAAATTATAACTTCCATGTCTCCTATAGCTGTGTTTAGACTTACTCGCAGCAATAATGGCAAGTCTGCCCATCCTCCTTCTCCAGCCACATATAAAGCTAATCTGAATGCTGTCCTCAGATTCACTAAAGGCAGGTTTGTCCTGACTCTTTGTTCCTAGTCTCCATTTTGTTAAGAATATTTATTCTAGAAAACTTGACATAGCAATTTTTTTGCACTGATCCTTTGACATATACCTAAAACCTAAGTGAAGGAAGCAAAAGAATATTCTTGGAGCTAGAGGAATGTCTTGGTGGTTGACCACTGGATCAAGGTCACTTCTCAACATTTACAAGGTGGCTGACAACTGTCTCTAATTCCAGTTCCAGGACACCTGATGTCCTCTTCTAGTTGCTATAGGCACCAGACACTCAAATGAATAAACAGCCAGATATGAAGCAGATATCACAGGCATAAAATAATCAGAAAACTTAAACATTAAAAACAAGTTTCTTGCTACATTTATATCGCAGAAGGACTTTTGTAAGAACCTGAAAACCATTCATGTGCAATAATGAATGTAAAAGCAAAAGAACATGCCATAAACTTCAAGGACTTAATGTGGGAAAAAAAGAATATAGAATATCCCAGGTTAGACAGATGGCTCCATAAGAAAGAACACTTGCTATGCAAAGATGAAGACCCGAGTTCAGGTCTCCAGCCCCCATCTCCCCTCCCTGCCATCACATACATAGGTACCTGTAATCTCACCATGAGATTGGTACCTGCTGTCAATTGATCTCACTTCAGGTTTAGGGAAAGATGGTCTCAGGTAAACATGGAAGAGATTGATAGAAAAGGATACCTCTGGCTTCTTCATGTCCATGAACAAATGTGCATACCTGTACACTTATACATCACACATACATGTACAGACAAACATACATTAAACTTGGATATTACAATATTGAGGAATATTTTAAATACATTGCATTGTATAGATGATAGAAAAAGAGATAACTCTTGTTACTAGAGTTTTCAAAGACTGAGCCTGAGTTCAGTCAACAGACCAGGGCCAGACATCCACCCATACCCATCAAATAGATAACTATGCCGCAGAAATGGCACTCAGTTTGGCCATATTGGCAAGAGAAATAGAGAAGCTAGTGACTTGGGGTTTGTACTGCTGTGTAGAGACACCATTACCACTACAACTCTTAGAAAGGAAAACATTTAATTGCAGCTGGCCTACAGTTTCAGAGGTTTAGTCCATTATCATCATGGCAGGATACGGTACAGTCCTGTGTATCATGTCAGGGTATAGACAGATATGATGCTGGCTAAGGAACCTGAGAGATATATATCTTGATCCATAAGCAGTAGCAGGAGACTGTGTACCACACTGGGCATAGCTTGAGCATATGAGACCTCAAAGCCCCGCTCCACAGTAACATACTTCCTCCAGCAAGGCCATACCTACTCCAACAAGGCTAAGGCCACACATTCTAATAGAACCACTCCCTATGGCCCTTTAGGGGGCAATTACATTCAAACTACAACACTTAGTGTGCTTCAAATCAATTTTAGGGATACTGACATGAAATTTACCTTTAGACAGATGAGTGGTATACATGGCCTGCAGAATGTTTAATGGTGTGGTCTTGCCTATCATTGACACATCATTTTCCCAGCCCTAGTTTGTCTCAGGTATTCTGTTAAGTCCTTGGCACTCTGAAACCTCCTTCTGGGAGATAAGATGCAACCTTTTCCTTCTACTAACCTAAGTCTCATACCTACTCCCATCTCAGGAGCAAATGGTGATCTATACGTGATATGAAATGGAGTCGGTACTCTGTCAAGTGTAGTTCCTTGAAGGTCTAACAAGCTTTCATGCATGATCCCATTCTCCAGAATATAGGAACAGCAAAATTAGTCTCAGTTTCATTGTTTTGTGCCTTTTAAGAGGGACACATGTTGGGTTTTTCATAAATTAGTCTTGCTTCAGTTGTCAATTCAAATCCTTCAACCTATCATCCACTTCACCTGGAACCTTGTATAATTAAGAACCTGCCACATACTTACCATATATTCTGCCTCTACTGTTGTCAGTTTTCAATCGCAGCAAAGACAGAACCTACATTCCAGGCAACAGGCCCTGAGATGGATTTGAAAATCAGGATGCAAACAAAACCAGACTACTTTTTGACAAGTTAAGGCTGATTCTCCTCACCAGCTCCTTGCAGTGCCTTCTCCTATAAATGAGGTCTATCAAAAACTTTGCTCATCCATTCACTCACCTCCTGTAAATGGCTCTCCGAGAATTCTTCATTAAATTCACAATAGCAGAGAAAGCCAATCATCACTAAGCAGCAAACAGTAGGAAGCAGTAACCATTAGCCTCTGTTTTGACACACCTGGTGAAAAATTCTATGTTCGTGAAAGGTGGCTTTTGATTTCTTATTTTTAATATATGTACCTGGATAAAATTTGTGACAAAAACTATTGGGGAACACGTATCTTCTCTAATTAAAAGCACACTCATTTACATAAAGGTTTTGCAGGAGAAAAACTAATAAGGAGATGATTAGAAAAAAAATTGAATTCAGCAGGAAAGCTCACGGGGTATTTTTTCCTTTGTTAAATTTTGTTTTTTTTTTTTTTCTATTTTATGAATAAATAAAAGAACAGCAGTGTGGATAGATATTTTGATGAATAGAAAAGCTGAATATTTTGCCTGGCTTTCATTATGGCTATGTTGGAAGCCTCTTGAAGCACTGGATGCTGTGCAATAACAAAGCAGCAGAGGAATAAGAAATGAGGGGAGGGGTTTTCTGCTCTTGGGAGTCAAGGAACCAAAGAGGCTCAATGATAATTTTGTCTTTTTTCATAATAAGAGTTTAAAAACTTATAATGAATTCATTGAACTATGTTAATCGAAAGGTAAGTACATATTTTCCAAGCAGGTAGCCCCTGGGAAATGTGAGTGTATTCTTCTAAAGTGGACTTATATTACAGACAAGTATTGTAGCTGTCCTTCTGTCCCTTCAACTTTTTTGTCATTTACAATGAAACCTCTCAGCCTACCAGCAGAATACATGGCAGTAACTGCTCTCTTAATAAATGAAGATTAACTGTTGGACTCAGGATTCTGCTCCCTGATGAGATGTGTAAGTGAGCCTGGCTTTCGCTTCTAAGAGAGTCCATAAATAAGCACCAGGAGCTAACTGAGGGGCCAAAAGCAGAGGGCCAACACATGCAAATCTTCTCCCAGGGTGCAATGGAGCAAGTCTTCCCTTTAGCCTACTTGTTTTGCTTAACAATATCCAATAATGCAGTGTCCAGATGTTTGCTAGATTTTACACTCCCAAGAAGGAAGTAAACAATGATGGGAACTGAAAAATCAAGGTCCCCCTGTCAATCATTTCTAAAACCTTCTTTCCTTGTTTTATTAACATGTCTTTGACAAGCATTAATCATATGGGGGAAGGCTTATGTTTCATTATGGTATATCTGTGACTCTTCTCATTGCTTTGACCAAATACCTGAGGATAAGAAATTAAAGGAAGAACAGTTTACTGTATCTAAAGTTTGAAGAGGAAGTCTGTCATGGTGAGGAAAGCACAGTGGAGTGAGTGATTGACAGTTGTGTTGCCAGGGCCATGAGGCGGCTGCCGAGGCATGAGGCAGCCGAAAGAATCTAGACACTCGATTTCTCTTTTCCCTTTTTATTAAGTAAGGGAGATTGTGTCATTTTAGATTCAGAGTAAGTTTTTTCTTTACCTATTATGCTGCAAATCATTGTATTTGATAGAGAGAGGGATATTAGCATCGAATTGCACACTAACGTTAAAAGTAAGATTTATGAATGCAATAATACAGTCTTATATTCTGTGCTCATAATTATCACAATCATCACCATGCATGGAGAAGAAAGTGCCATTGAGATATTTGAATTATTCTTTACATGATCGTTTCAGAAAATGGATATTCATCATTATCTGATTTCCGGTATTACCTTTGACATACAAATGCAAAATGTGTAAGTAGATTCTATTCATATGTCTGCATAAATTTCTACATTTGGCTTGTGTTCCACTATGTCTAGGCTGCATGCAGAACACTATATAAATAGCATCTACTGAGATGCTGCCGTATTTGGTTATACTATGGTTTTCAATCTGTACACCAATGTAACACAAGGAAGTTCCTTGTGTTTTCCTGGAATGAAAATTATGCAATGACTGGATTTGGTCAGAATAATTTTACATGTTTGCCAATGCACCTTAAGGCAAATATCAGTTTTTATGTTTTATCACAATATCACCATGTATGGAGAAGAAAGTGCCATTGAGATATTGCTTATTTTTGTTGTTACTCCTTAAAATATTTTTATGTTGTTGTAAATTTAGCAATGGACTTGTCTTTTTTTTTTTTTTTTTCAGAATTGATGTCACATGAAATGAGTTTCTGCCTTCTTTGTTTAAAAAAAATTATTCATACTTACACCACAACACGCACACACACACACACCACACACACACCACATAAATTTATATAAACTTTAGACTTCTTACTCTGTTTAAAACTTAGCCATTCTATAGTGTAAAGAATACTCCTAACTTTACATGTTTCCATATGGCTGCTCGGTTGTCCCTAGAACACTTGTTACAACTCCAAGTCTTCCTTTCTCAATTTAGTTCTCATAGCAGCTGGGTCTTTCGAAGCAGTGGCAGGTGTTTTTTCTGTATCTACAGAGGAAGTTTGATTACAGAAATAAATTGCTACTCCTCCCACCCCTACCACACACACTACTAACTGGTCCAGAGATTACTATGCTTCTCTGTATGCCTTGCTGGGCTTGTGTACTCCATGAGGGAAAATCTAGAGATGTGAAAGAGAAGAAAAAGAGAATTGATACAACTGGTAAACAGTATGAGCAAGGAGTGCCTTTAAGATACTCTTTGTTCTCCCAAACCTAACATTTCATTTAATTCTTTTAGGCTCTACCTTGAGACTGAGCAATTAGCCAACCCCATGCTACACAGAAATTTGGGGACTCCTACAGACTGGCTCCCCTTCTTTCTTGTCTCCTTTCTCTTTTCTTCGTGCTCTCTGAAGTTGACATCCCTAGTAAATCTTAAGCTGTAATGATTGCTTCAGATTCTAGTGACCTGGGAAAATAGGCTGAGACATACCTATTTGCCAATCATTTTAAATATAATTTTATTTCAAATATAAAACTCTCACCAGGACCTTTGGAGTCTTCGGTTTTATGATCTTGTGTACTTTCTTAAAATGATTCCTAAAAAGACTGGAGATACAGCTCAGTGAATAGAGTTCTGACATAGCATGCATAAAACCTGAATTCAGTTGCCAGCACCATCCCTAGACATTGTGACTTATGCCTTTAATCCAGGTGGTCAGTAGATGAAGACAGTAACAAATTCTGTACAAATTCTCATTGGTACAACAAAGTCAAGTGCAGGGTAGACTACAGTTGAAATTGAGACGTGGGAATTCTGAGTGTTGTATAATATAGGCAAAATTTATTACAGAGAAGTATAGAACACACACTCAAGTGAAAGTTGACAATAACCAGAGACCACTTACCAAAGCCATACTTTAAGCATGACATATAATATTGTCTAAGGTGTCTCTATCCTTTGCGATTAGTAAAATCAAACCAGCTACTTAATAAATAACAAATAAAAGTATTTTTTCTTATAAGTACTGCCCAAGACGACCTTAATGATCTCTGATGATGCCTTGGGCCTTTTATTGACTCTAGGCTCCTGATCTCTCCTTCCTTAGACCACTTAAAAATTGGTGATCAAAATTCTGTTTGCTCCTCTTTGAGATGTTAATTTTGTAAAGCTTTTTGGAAGTTTTACAAGTCAGTAATGTTTTGCTCAAGGTCCTGAGAGCCAATACTTTGAAATGTAATCATAGGGGGACAGAGAAAATGCTCCAAGTCTCTGTGGGATAGTGGGAAAGTCTTTCTGTGTTGCTAAGTCCACATGTAAAAGCCTGACAGGAAGACAAAATGAGATTTAATTTTCCTTTGAGTAAGGGCAATTAGTAACCTCCTGGAGTTTATTATTCTTTGTACTCCTTCTCTTAGAACCCTGAGACCATTCTGTTGGTTTTTTTTTTTTTTTTTTTTTAGCTGAGAATAAACTGAGTCCTGGCTTTGTTTTCCTATGGAAATACTCTTAAGTAATTTCTCCTTAGCCTACTTACCTTTGTCTGATAAAATGTATCTTTAACAATGAATCAGGAGAACTCTAAAAATAATTTCCTTTTTAAAAAGTTTATCCTTTTAGGAATATAAGATCAATCTATTGCATTATATGGAAAACACTTGTTCAGAGGTCACTAGATTTATAAGAATGGACTTAGTGGGTTCTTTAAAATTTGGAGAAATTTTGTGCTGTGCGTGTGTTTAAATATCGGACTAGGTATTTTTATGTCAACTTGACACAGACGAGAGTCATCTGAGAGGACAGAATGTCAGTGAAGAAAATGCCTCCATCAAATCAAGCTGTAGATAGTCTAGAAGCATTTTCTTAATAAGCGATTGATGAGGACAGGTCATCCTATGGTGGGTTGTAAAAACCCTGGGCTGGTCGTCTGGGTTGAACTCTATAAGAAAGCAGGCTGAGCAAACCATGAGGAGCAAGCCAGTGAGCAGCACCCTCCATGGCCTTTACATCAGCTCTTGTTTTACTTCCTGTTTGGCTTCCTCAATGGACTGTGACTTGGACTATGTAAGTCAAACATACCTATCCTCCCAAAGTTGTTTCTGGCAAAGTGTTTTATCAGAGCAGTAATAACACAAAGGCTGACCTGGAAACTACTGATTAGCCCAGGTTGGCCTCAAAATCATGATCTCCTAGCCTCATCTTTCATGGCACTAGGACTACAGATTATTCTGCTAAAGCCAAGGAGCGTTAATTAATTAATTTATTTATGTTTATGTTGTAATCTTCTCTCCCTAAACCGTCCTCTTGCTGCATATGTCCTGTTAAGATGTTATATAGATATTATGCATGTTTTTTTATACAAATGATGAATTTCATTATTTTGTTTTATAAATAATGGTTGCCAGATGACACTGGATATTACGCCCTAATTAGGGTTGTTGGTCTCATTGATAAAATAATTTAAGAACAGATTCAAGGTGAATCTCCAAGATAATTTTGTTAAGGTTTAACAGTAAAACATCCCTTGCAGGAAAGCTGTAAATATATACCAGTCGCTTTCTATAGGAAGAGAATAGGAAAAACAACAACAACAACAACTTTGTTATTTGAGATAGGCTGGAAGTGATCTTCATGATGAAGTAGCAGCCATATGAGGTGGGTGGGGGCTGGGACTTTAAAGAATAAATAAGGAAGTTCAAAGTATCAGAGAAAGAATATCTATGTGTGGCAAGCCTGCAAAAAGATAGAGGAAAAGTTACAGGATTAAAAAGGTGGGCAGACAGAAACCCTATGACACCTTCATGTAGCTTATAGATTGTTGAAAGGTAGGAATTCTCAGACGGAAAGGCGTAGTATCTAACTAAAGGAATAATGTGACTACCTATCTGTTTAGCATGGCTTATGGGGATTCAGAGGGGTTGTCTCTTAGTCAGGTCATTGATTCTGCCCCAGCATTACATGGTCTCCACCCAGACAAGAGATCTTATGATCTTGACCAGGAGTTTGTCTCCTCATAGCATCCCTACTCAATCCCTATGAAACTAACGTGTGTGTGTGTGTGTGTGTATGTGTGTTGTGTGTGTGTGTACGTGTACAACTTGAGGGAGTCTGTTTTTCCCTTTTAACATGCATGCTGCAGGGTTTGAAATCAGGTCCTAAGCCTTGGTGGCAAGCCCCTTTATCCTCTGAGCAGTATTATCAACCCCTATACATAAGGTTTTTTAGGGTACTGACGTATGACTCTGAGATCTATATCCACAGGTTGAGTGTTCAAAGTTTTCCTAATGTTTTTATTTCTCTCTAAACACTTGAGCTTAAATCTGAAGTCCATACTGTCTCTCTCTATCTAGTAGATACACTCCCTAGCCTTATTGCCTACTGACTCTTAAATTCTTTTCTGTAGCTCTGAAGCATAGGAATTTTGATGAGTGGAGGTCCCTGACAGGGGATCGTATCTGGTTACTGGAAGTTCTGTAGGAGTTGGGAGACAACACCCTCACTTTAGATTTCTTCCTCCTAATGGAAGTTATTTGTATTAATCAGAGGGGAAAGGGAGATGTCATTAATGATGTGACTAATTAAACCCAAATAATAAAATGGAACCTAATCTTAGTAACAGATCTCAAACTCAGTGCTTACTTTAACAATCATTATGCCCAACACAGTTGACAAACAGCTCATACAAGAGTTTATCCTCAACCAATGCTGGAAGACACCAAATTAAAGCAGATGACAGGAAACACATCCATACATCCATTAGGAATTATTAAAAGTTACTCTTCCATCTATTTGATTTCAAATCCCATATTTTTTTTCTCACCACAGTGTGTCAATTTGGCTTTCATAGCTCTCTGGCTTAAATATTCAAACCCTCAGATCATGACATAATGTAGAGTAAAAATAGACTGGGGAGATGGATCAGTGGACAGGGACACTTGGAGTAAAGGCTGAAGACCAGAGCTCCATCTTTGGAACTTACTAGATGGAAGAAGACAATCAAATCCTGAACATTGCCTCTGACCTCCACATTAATTCAATAGTACATATGCGTGAACCCCTTCCCCTGCAAACACACATGCACTCATACACAAATAACTAAATGTATCTCGAGAGTTTTTAAAGAAACATAGGTATCTTGTATACAAGAAACAATTTAAATCCAGAGAATGCTGAGGTTTAAAAAGTACAAATTTCATACCTACTGCCAAAAAAAAAAAAAAAAAAAAAAGAAAACCAACAAAAAAAGACTGACTACAAATGGGACTAGAGAAGTACCTTGTGCTTCTTAATAATGTATGTTTGAGTCCCTTTGTTTGATTGTAATAGCAGCGTTTCTAAATCAGAATCCTGTTATACTTAATCATAAGTTGAGGACCTTGCTTAAATTTGCCACAATTAATCATGTCATTGTATTAGTGAGGAAAATGAAAAAAAAATCATTTGTGAATGATTAAAAGCACAACTTGATATTCCTTAAGCAAAATGGCAAGTTAATAGAGAACATATATGAATCATTTGGTAAAAGCTCTGACTTCAGGTGTGGTTTGAAACACCAAGAAGGATTCATTTAGCACTGTACTGTTTCATCTCTATTCTCTGTAGTTATTTCTATAATA
Organism: Mastomys natalensis; assembly: GCA_021653895.1. Classification (NCBI taxonomy): domain Eukaryota; kingdom Metazoa; phylum Chordata; class Mammalia; order Rodentia; family Muridae; genus Mastomys; species Mastomys natalensis. Next base: position 291,739 of record JAJTUV010001626.1, on the reverse strand, counting down.
GATGTAAAATTCATCATTTACCAGTGTACTATGGAGTAGCAGAACTAATAGAAATTACATGTATAACAAAAAAGAACTCAGCAAAGTTGCTTATGTAATAGGGAGTGAGTGTCAGACAATGGCCTTCTACTACATCAGAGAATATGAGAACACTATAGTTGCTCAGTTCCTGGAGCAGGTACCCCCATAGTCCTAATATGACACTGAAGGACGGGATTTTCTGTAGAGTCATTGTTTAACAGTATATTTTGAAAGCCAAAGAAACTGCAATGTAAGATCAGAGGAAGATGACAGGAAAATGCAGCAACAATAGGGATACTGTGGTGGTTACAATGAGAATGGCCCTCAATGGCCCATATGACTGAATGTTTGGTCTCTAGTTTCTGGAATTGTTTGGGAGGGATTGGGGGTCTGGCCTTGTTAAAAAAGGTATGTCACTAGGTATGGGCTCTGAGCTGTCAATACCCACATCACTCACAGTTAACTTTTTTTTTTTTTTTTTTTTTTTGGTTTTTCGAGACAGGGTTTCTCTGTATAGCCCTGGCTGTCCTGGAACTCACTCTGTAGACCAGGCTGGCTTCGAACTCAGAAATCCGCCTGCCTCTTCCTCCCAAGTGCTAGGATTAAAGCGTGCGCCACCATCCCCAGCTCCACAGTTAACTCTTTTACTGTATCTAATATTTATGGATCGGGAGGTAAGCTCTTACCTACTATTTCAACACCATGCCTATCAGTTTGCTGCTACGCTCTGTGCCATGATGGTTATGGACTAATCCTCTAAAGTCTATGTCCCAATTAACTCTTTCTTCTATATGTTGTCATGGTGCCTTCACAGCCATAGGAAAGTAAAGAAAGTACACATATAGGCAGGCCAATAGTCATTGCATGTTTTTTTTCTGGGACCTCTTTATACCTAGGCCACCCATACAAAATTATTCTCCATCCTGGGGGAAAATTATCTTTCTTCATTCTGGAAATGCCCTCATCGACCTACTCAGACACATGTCTTTTAGTTTATTCCAGAGCATATTAAGTTGAACATTAGGATTCGCCATTAGAGTTTTAATGCATTTCTTCCATGAAAGAAGCAAGTATACATGTGAATCATAAACTCCATACTCTTATATGTGATGAACAGGGCATAATTTGATTTTGCTCTAGTATCTAAAGAGGATATTTCTATATCTCATGGCATCTTGCTGCCTCTTCTTGTATACTTTGTCCATCCAGAATAATTCACAAGGGAAAGAAAATCACAACAAATGAATTGACTCTGGTCAAGGTTTTGCCTAACAGAAGCAACCATAATAAGACTGAGCGAAGAGATAACTATATATGCTTTGTTAAAATTACTAGAGGACAGTAAATACATTCTAAAGAACAAAAAATAGATATGATTTACAACGTTTATTTTTACTATCACAAATATTAAGTAACCCATAGTAGAGAAGTTACTGTCACAAACATGCCAACTACCTAATGGCATACACAAGGGTTGAGAGCCCAATAGCCGTTCAGTGTCTTTTACAGGTAGTGGCATATCTAATAATATATCTTAATAGACCTTAATTATAATGGACATGTAGATGCTAAAGTATATTATCTTTATGATAAATCAAGTCTTAACATTTGTTTCATGTCTTCATACCAACTATGCCATAAGATCTGTCAATATTACTATGCAAATACACTTGCACAGAGATTTAAATATATTGGACTACATTTAACTGTTTGTGGGGTAAACTCACAAAGATTCATTCCCCACACAAAAGGTTCATAAACTTGTGGAAGGAATGAATTTACAGATTGCTGATAATACTACAAATATATATCATCTAACTCCTAAAGTGTGCATTAAATAGTTAATGGAGTGTAGGGGACTCTTAATCCAGCACCATGGCTGCTCTGGCAAGAGATCACATCCAAAGACTTTCTAGGTCTATGTGATCCAGCTAGAATGCAGACATGCCTTTAGTACACACCTTTAATCCCAAACAATGAAGGAAAAGTTAGTTTGTAGAAGGAAGCAGCCATGTTTGAAAGTGACATCTAAACAAGATTTTTTTTTTTTAAGATTTATTTATTTTATGTATGTGAGTATACTGTCTCTCTTCAGACACACCAGAAGAGGGCATCAGATCCCATGACAGATGGCTGTGAGCCACCATGTTGTTGCTGGGAATTGAACTCAAGACCCGTGGAAGAACAGTCAGTGCTCTTAACCTCTGAGCCATCTCAGAAAGTAACATCCTATTAATGAGCAGACAAAGTGATGAATCAGAGAGTGATTTGGCAGAGTGAGTCAGGACAGCTAGGGGCAGTTCTTTTCAGTCATTTCAGTTGAGTTAGGAGTTGAGTTTGTTTGTGAATTCATGAAGTTCAGTGTAGGTCAGCAGAGGCAGTTGAAGTCAAAGAATGAGAAGGAGCCAGAAGATTAGGAAAGATTGCCAGAATTAGTTTGAGGTCAACCAAAGCAATGCAGTCAAAAGTTGAGTAAAGCCAATTTGACTCAGTCAACTCGGAGATGAGTTTGTGCTAGAACAACTGAGTTGAACCAGCTAACCATAGCTCAGAAAGAGCTAGAAAGGGTGGACTTATTCATCAGTAAGCCTCAGAGACAACAATTACATCAGGTGAATAAAAATTACATTTATATCTGGTGTACATTTACAATGGAGCAGAACAAACATAAATGAACATATGAAATTCTAACATTAAAAAAAAAAAAGACCCAAACCAGATATTGACTTTCTGTAGATGGACACATTAACTGTCTTTTGCTTCCTTATGATAGAATCTCTACATTATTAGTCTTGATGGTTGTTACCATGAATCTAAAAAAAAAAAAAAAATATGATGAGAGCAATAGCTCTGGTAGAAAGACATAGAAGGCAAGTGACGTTTATTCTAGGCACTTGCTACATTCTCCCCCACCTCAGCTAAGGAGCAATTATCATCATCATCTTCATCTCTCTCATTAATCTGATCCATAAAATATATTATTAAATGAAGTTTATGGGCATAGCTCAAACTGATAACAAATATATTGCTACCAATCTCTTTGTAGTAAAATCTTCTCACTATTCCTTATTTTAAATAGTCTCTGAAATTTGAGTGAAAGTATTTATCAGATCTGTCTCTCACTTTCAGAGACCTCCCTGGTTCCTTACCTATAGCGATAAATGGCTTACTGTGCATTTGGGCCTATGTAACTGGAATTATAGATGGTTGAAATTGAACCCAGGTCATCTGCAAGATGACCTGCAAGAATAGCAAGCACTGTTAATCATTAAGCCATCTCTTCAGCCAAGTTAAAATATTTTAAAAGATCACTAAGTGTTAGGTATCATTACTTTTCAAGTTTCAGATAAATAAGAATCAAAAGGACATCTTTACAACTGACCAGCCAATAAATTATATAAAAATATAAAATATACATAAACATACACTAGTATGCAAACCATTGATGACTGATCTTAGAAGCAAGTATTTTTAGTTTTCAGTAGGTTAGTAATAATAAGGAGGAAGAGAATATTAAAAAAAAAACACTAGCTATTTTACTGATACATTTTTCATTCTCATAAAATTCTCATAGTTGTTTCTGAAAGATTCGAAACAGCAATTTTGGAAGATTGTCAGAGCAACCAAGGTTTTCCACATAGATTATTCTCAGAAGATGACTATGAAGTTGTAAATCCTTAGTAAAGTTGATACTCCTGAAATCTAGTGTTTCAACCAGTCAACCACTTTAGCCCAACTCACTCATTGAAAAACAGTATAATTTAACAAATATTTAACAAAATAAATACATTTAATAAACAGAGCTCTCCCCATTCCCATCACCTACTAAATGTTTTGCTATACATGGGGATCTTTCACAATGTTGACAGAATGAACATAGTTAACTCTTTTTATTTATTTTTCAATTTCTACCTACATATATGTGTTTCCACTTGTATATACCACATGTATGTAGGCATGCATAAAGGTCAGAAGAAGATCCCTTGGGGTGGGAATTACATGTAGCTTGAGATTTCCAGACTGGGTTTTGCAGACCACTCTGTAGCCTTTATTATGAAAGGAGCAAAAGTATGCATATTGTTATGGCCATAACCACAGTCAAATTAACCAACAGCAAGCACTGTCTACTGAAAGCTACAGAGATGGTTTAGGGGTTAAGTACATTGCTGCTCTTACAAAGGGTGGCAGTTTGTTTCCCAGGATGCACACCCCCCAGCCCCTCTCTTCTTTAACACTGATTTTAGTTGTGGTTGAAGAAAGCTTGTCACCATTTGACACAGTTGACATATACGATTCCCATGGTACGTATGATAAAATAATTTTTAAAGCTCTAAAAATATTCGTTAGAAATGAAGTAAGTCCTTTGAAAAACAGAGATGTGTCCTTGGTTACACCCAGATGTGGAAAATGCAGTCCTATTGTTGAAGGCATCATGCATTTCAGACACAGGGACTAGAAATTTCTGAGATAGAACGGACTGAATGTCTTCCCTGTTAGGACCAGGTTTCTGGTTACCAGAGGCACCATGCAAGTTTCTAAATGAGAGATGTCACCAATAGTCCTACCCAGCTATGACATTTATGAACCACAACAATAACCAACTTGACATGATAACTCTAAGGCTGCAGTAGTGCCATAAATATCTTATTGGTCACTAGCAGCTTTATAATTGGACTTAAGATGGTTAACAGAGAAAAATCAGGCCTGGTACTAGAAATATAGCTAACTATCCATAACTTTTGATAGTCAGTGATCTTAGAGGAGAATCTGCAATCACCACTGTACTAAACCAACAGAACTCTAATTAACTTCTCAATATCTTCCTTGTACCCATAGACAAAGGGTAGTACTCACTCCTATTCAAGGAATTTTTTTTATCTGTAATAGATGGAACCTCATGCAATCAACATACAGAATTGTTGATGCTAGTCCTAATAGATACACTGACGAAACAGCTGTAGCACCTAAGGATCAGGAAACATTTCAGAATACAGGACAGAATGATTGTAAAAGACAAAGGACCAGTGACTTTGCTTTGAGATTATGTCTCTAGCTACACTCATAAAGTCTCATCCACATAATTGCATAATTTTCACGATCTGAAAAACAACTCTTTACCAGTGGAAATACCAAAGTGGATGAGGAAATGCCCAGGCACACAAAGAACAGCAATCAAGTAAGAACTGTTGAAAGTGGGAAAAATAATCTTGCCTAGGTGGAATGCACTGATTAGTTATCCAATACAAACTACTCAGCCCTCAAAATGTGATCAATATTATTGAGACTAAGATGGGTGTATTTAGGAGCATAAAACCCATTTTTCAGAAATCAGATAAGAAAAAAAAAGGATCATGGATTTAAAAAGAACGCATAGGGGTATACAGGAAGTTTTAGAGGGTGCAAAGGGAAAGAACAAATTGTAATAATATTATAATTTCAAAATAAAAAATAACAATAAAGGAGAGATATGTGAAGACTTAGACATTAAAGTTTTTTTTTTTTAAATTTGACTTCTTTATGATATGAAATTCTTATGATGCTCTAGTACTATTACTTTGGAATCTAGTTATGTCAAGTTAAATTTTGATTAAGCCAATTCCAATAATTTACAAACGTTTTGGCACCAGCTGCCCAATTAAATTAACCCCCACCTGGCTTTCAAAGAGAAAAGTAAACCCATAGAGATGAATAGGAAGCAGTGGTTTGAAATTCACATTTTTTTTTTCCCAAATGGAAAGGAGAGTCATTATGGGTGATTTTTCTCAATCACCCAAAATGAGAATACTAAGTTGCCTGGGTTCGGGATGAAGATGACCACTTTGCTAACAGTCGGCAGAGCATTCTCTAGCCATTAGTGCATGCTTCTCTACTAAGTGACTTCAGATTGGTGCTTCTGAAAAGAATGAACCGTAAGTGAGGTGGTTCACATTTCCTGAAGCCTCCATGGGCCTCTTACCTATATCAGCTTCACTTATGAAAAATCTCCTGAGAGAGAGAGAGAGAGAGAGAGAGAGAGAGAGAGAGAGAGAGAGAGAGAGAGAGAGAATGGGGAGTTGAAGAGGAAGAGGATCTAGGAACAGTTGGGGGAAGAAAAATTGTGATCAGAGTATATTGTATGAATTTTTTTCAGTAAAAATAAATCTCCCTCACTACTTTGTTCACCTAGCTGGATATTTACTCCGTATCTTCCACTTGTTATTATCTCTGGTACCAAAGTCTTTATTATGGAATATGACTCATTATGCTAGGAGTCCTCATATTGTCATGTAATCAGCCTTTGTTTGGATGATGGTGATAATCAACCTTTACTTTCAAAGCTGTAGTTAGAGATCCTCGTAGTGCAGAAAGAGAGCAACTGAATATGGCTGCAAACATGTTTTCTCTGTAGATGTTGTTAGGAAACTAATTTGAAATGTTCAGGCTTAAAGGTTGCTGAAGATGGAATCCTCATTTATTCACTCCTCAGCTCTGGTCCATAATGCCTCAGTTCCGGAGAGCATACTAATTTTAAAGAAGGAAGATAGCATTGTAATTGGCTCTCTTTTGAATTTGAAGTATCATGTGGAAAGTATCTAAAAATATCATGTGTGAAAACATCATGCACTGCCCTTCTCCAAGCCTTAAAATACCTCACGGAAAAATAGCAATGGCTCAGACGAAAAGAAAAGAAAGTGGAAAGTGTGGCAGGAGGCAAGAGGGATTGATAAGGACACTTCTATGTTCTCTGTTATAGACACACAGTCTGCTTAGTTATAATGAACTCTTGTTTTAATAACTGACACATATGCACGCACTGTTAATGGCTAGTTCTGAGCTAATCCCATCCTTGATAGCTCTGAAGGACCAGAAGGTCGATAGTGGGAGACACTAATAGAACTCAGCATTTAAGAAAGTGTTTGGTCCCAGGTCTCTAGATAATAACAAATAAGGAAGAGGTGCAGACATCAGGAGTCTCCGAAATGTGACTGACCACATGATTGGTTGACTTTGAATCCTCTCATTCTCTCTCTCTGCTTATCTGGAATGTGTCTTGCGCTCAATGTATATTAAAGTTCTTAAAGTGATCACTTAATAAGCAACTGTTATCTTAATTCGATTCTAGTGCTTTTGGTACCTTATACCCCTGTGTCTAAGCACATGTAGAGCTGCTTGTTTAGATCCTATCTAAATATTATATAAAATGTTCACAGTTAAATGACATGCAAGTTGAATACATGAAACCTGGGCAGCAAATGCTCTCTTTTATGTGGTATACTCTTCCTGGATTCTGAAATTGTCACAGAAATTATTTTTGACATTTCTCCTACATATAATCACTACCATTCAGATATAAAACTAGCCATTTGACCAATCCTCCTATTCAAGACCTATCTGTATCTATTTGCCATATCTAAATAACGTTTTGTTATTGTCTATGTGAGATATGCTTGTATATTAAAAATGAGTCAAGTTGGGATCACTGGTTCTATCCCTTAAGCTTTTTAAAGTTTAAAGCTTTGATTTTTGGGGGGCTAGGATAATTCTCCTGTCCCTCAAAAGCAGCGTGTTGTCAATTCATGTAAGCAAACTTGCACCAAGTTTCTGAAAATCCTTCTTTTAGCTCATGTCAGCAATAAAAATATCATTTTACCTGTGGGATCACAAAGTTTTGTTGCAGCCCTCTCTTTACAGTTTGATATAAACTCTGGTTTATTATTTCAGTTGATGATCACATCCTTTAAATTATTTTGCCTTGTCTCATATCATGGAACTATTTCTTAGGTCTTTTAGTTTTGACAGATTTTTCTTAGTTGGTTGTTCTCATTTTCAAATTGTCTGGAGTATACCTCTGACTGTTCAAACTCCACTTTTACTTTCCTTCCTTCCTTGCTTCCTTCCTTCCTTGCTTCCTTCCTTCTTTCTTTTCTTTCTTCCTTCCTTTCTTCTTTCTTTCTTTTGTGGTTGTTTGCTTGCTTTCTCTTCTTTTCTTGTCTGCATTTTACATTTCCATCCTAGTTAGGAAGCTGATCTATTCATAAGGATCAATATTTTTGTATACTGAATGTTCCTCATTTTCAGTGAAGTATACTATTCTCAAGAAGTATCTGGAAAGGTTTTAGACTTGAAATCCCATCAGAACAGCCAGATTTTAAGCCAGGCAGTGGTGGCTCGCACCTTTAATCCCAGCACTTGGGAGGCAGAGGCAGGTGGATATCTGAGTTCGAGGCCAGCCTGGTCTATAGAGGGAGTTCCAGGACAGCCCAGGCTACACAGAAAAACCCTGTCTCGAAAACCAAAACCAAAACAAAACAACAAAAAAAACCCAGCCAGATTTTTTCATCAATTGTTTTTTATACTGATTTTGACATTAACTGAAAAAGAAGTCAACAAATACGCTCTTTCATTGTCCTTTAGCTCACATCTGGTTTCCAGGCCTCCATCTCTGCACTATGCCTGCTTCCAAATGCCTTGATTCAAATTTGAATATTTATGCCCACTACTACCACCACTGTGAACCTTGGCTGGAGAATGACAATCATTCTCCCCTCTTTTCCCCTCTTCATAACTTCATTGCTTCCTAAACCTTATCATTTAAAAATAATTACAATCATTATTTCATCATATTAAAAACTTTCTCATTAGGATTTATGTGTGCATGAAAGACAGCTCTTAGATTCTACCTGCTAAAGTCTAAATGAGAAATTCCTAACTTGTGTATATAAACACACACACACACACACACACACACACACACACTGACTGGTTTTTGCTACCGTATCAAACTTCACAAACCAAAATACACTGAGAAGAAAGCTCCACAAAGTCATATATACATAAGTATATACATCTTGCTAATGAGGTATCAGTATATAATATAGTATAAAATGTCAGTGTTTTAATATTATTTAAATTTTATTTATGTTTATGTTTGACCATATGGTGTATGTGTGACCGTGGTGTCCAGAAGAGAGCATTCCACACTCTGGTTCCCTGTTTTGATTATTTAATACCATTCCTATTTCATTCTGCTAACAGTAATATAGTCACTGTTATTCTTAACTTCATATTCTCTATCACTGATAACATCTACATTGGTTGACTTTTGATATACAGTTTCTTTTATTTTTTTAAATTTTAGTTTAGATGTTTTTATTTTTTCCAAATTTTAGATGATAAAATTATCAGAGTGTTTAATCTTAGCTGGAATTCTGAATGAATCAGATGCAAAAGCCCCCTAAGGAGAGATCCTTTCCAACCTAACACAAGGGGCGCTCACAATGATGAGGAGAGGAAAACAGTATCAGTATAAAGTGACTTATAACAAAGCATTTTAGAAAGCACAAGTACCAGGAGATCCTGGCAGACCACCCTCAGACAAAATATTAGGATTCTGTAGCGAATTAAGTAGCCTATGTGTGAATAAAATAAATAAAAGTATATTTAAAATAATAATTTAAATGACTGGATGAATTAAATCCACGTAAGAGAAGATAAAATATTCCTATAGAAAAAACAATCAACTAAAATAGGCAGGGAGTAGGGTAGATAACTCACTCAGTTTTTGTTGTCAAGTACAAAGATCCTAATTCAATTCAGTTTTCAGCATGCACATGTAGGAAGCCACACATAATAGTGTATGTTCATTATTTTATGCTAGTACATATTGTATTATAATTAAAATATAATTATATCATTTTCCACTTCTCTGTTTTTCTTCCCACCCATGTCCCTGTCTTCAATCTCTCTTCATGTCCCCATCACTCTCTCAGAATGATGGCCTCTTTTCTTTATTTCTGTTACATATGTGTTTGCTGAGATTATATTTCATTGCTCATGTGGATACAATTACAAGTCTGATGATTTTATCTTGACTAATCAATTATTGCCCATCCCTGGGAGAGAATAAGTTCTGTTTTTTCAACAGTCACAAGTTTTCTTTGTAAATGGGTAGGGTCCTATGTGAATTTCTTCTTCTGACTTAGGACATCTCGTGATACTGTCTTTGTTCAGGCATTGTTAAGTTGGCATGGCTTCCTTGGCTTATCTAAAAGACACAACCTCACAGAAGACTTCAGGCTCTTCTGGCTTTTACAATGTCCATTCCACCATCTTCTGTGATATTCTCTGAGCCTTAGATGCAGGGTTATGTTGTAGATACAGCCACTCTGGATGTGTACCTCAAAATCAGTTGATATCTTCAGTATTGCGAGTTGTTGTTTTTCTGTAATGGTCTCCATTTGCTTAAAAGTGAAGCTTCTTTGATGTAGGGCGAGAGTAACACTCATCTGTAGGTATAAGAATACATTTTAGTGCTAGTCTACTATATTGCCGGTGTTATATTTTCTGCTAAGATCACTGACCTCACTAACCCAGGCTAGCCAATGTTGAACATTTCTACTCCATCACTGGAGAGGAAGATATAGAAGATGCCTAGGGTCTGCTGTCCCACTAGGCCAGCCAAAGTTGATAGCTCCAGACTCAGTGAGAGACACTGTATTTAAAAAGTATAAGGCAGATAATGATTAAAGAATAGTGTTAAGTTCTGTCCTCTATGTACATGTATACACATAGGAATACCAACAGAAAGCCAGATAGACAGAAGGCCACACACCTTCAGTCACAGGCACATGCATGTGTGCACACACACTCACAGAGTCAGCAGAATTTTTTGAGGCTAACAAATTGAAATGAGCAATATAAAACGATTAAATGAAAACATATATGCACATTAGATCCATGAGAAATATACAGGAACCATAAAATAGTCATTGAGACACTGAGACAAGAGACATTCATGTAACAATCTAAAGGAACAATTGCATAGAAAAGACATGGAGTGGTTGAGACTAAAAAATGCCCTTCGAACCTAAAAATATAATGTTGGGAGGATCAAAATAATAGTAAAGCCATACTGGGGCATGTTGTTGAGTCTTTTGGATGCTAAAATTGTTCTGTGGATCCTAAACATAAAAAGCAATGACTACAGCTTAGAGACCAAGATTTTGAATACAAAATTAATGATATTAGAACAGAGGTTTGATTTAGAATTAGTATTAGGATTTATTTAATGATTAATATAGTATATGAACTTCAATTTTAATAATCTTATTGGTTTTCTGAAATCATAATTGGGTTTGTGAGATACACAATATGTTGTTCAATGTTTGTTTTTCATATAAAGAAATGGATGTTTGAAGTCATAATTGATTGTACCAGTTCAATATACCAAACATCAGAGAATTGAATCAAGTCTTAATAGAGGTTTTCTTTATTTCAAAATCTGACCTTGAAATGGATGACTTTCTGTTTATTCTAGCTTATAAAATGTATTTTATGAATGAAGGATCTCTAATAAAAACTATTAATAAAAATTATCCTGTTGTTACTTGCACAAATATGTTTCCCTGGTTTCAATTCTTAGACTTCCTCATATAGGCAACTTTATTTAGAAAGAGTCCTAAGACAATGAATTTTGAGTTATAAGAGGTGATTTCTTACAGTACAGTCATTATCCCCCTCCAGGTCTACCTTCTGACAGTTCCTCATCCCATTCCTCCTCCCTTGTATCTAAGAGGATATCCTCATCCCCCCTCCCTGGGGTCTCAATGCCAGGTCTGATATGGCTACATAAGGAAAAAAGGGGAGGTATAACATAGTTCCTGCCCCTAAAGCTCATGGCTGCATAAGGGGGAGGTGTGACATAGAAATGGGGGAGGGGGCTAAAACTGTTGATCCTGGACTTATACTGTTTATATAAATTTAAAAATTCTTAGTAATTATTAACAGTAACCAAAGCCTTAATAATGTAGCTTTAATAAATAAAAAACTGTCTCCATGCTCTCTCTATAATAAAATAAAAACAAATCATCAAAAAACCAAAAAAGTACCTAAACTAGCTGCCTTCATCTCCTACTGACTCCAAGTCATTACTGAATCAGCACCCTACCCATACCTGCTTTTCTCATGACCCTCCTCATGCTGAGGAAAAAAACTCAGCATCTCAATTCTCTTGAGGGTTAGATGTTTCTTCTCTCACTGAAGCCAAACCAGGCAGTCCTCTGCTGTCTATGACTGGAATGTAAAAACAATTAAATAATAATAATAAAATTAAAAGAAAGAAAAATATAACATATATATATAATATATATATATATATATATATATATATATATATATATATATATATATCAGGGGAAGTGAACTAAAATAGACTAGACTGCTGTGAATTCTGAGTAATCATTCAGATTGCCTCCAGAGGCAAAGCTATTTTGAATTTAAGGTTGTGTTTCCACTATCTTTAGAGAAATTATACACATATGTGCTCAGAAAAATAATGTTTACACTTATTTGCTTTTTTTTTCTTCATAGAAATATAGTGACACTTTTGCATTCTCTCTCTAAAAATATAAAAAGAGGTGATTTCTATTTGTGGTAATCTATTTCATACATTCACATCACAAAATTATTTAAAACTTTGAACCCTGTTATAGAACATTGCAGAATCATTTGCTTATAGAATATCTCTTAATTACTCCAGAGGTTACTAGTTAATAACCTACACTCGATCACAATTAGGAAATACTAATTAGAAAATAACACTTCAATAACAATTATATCAGGAAAAATAGGAAATGGTGTGTTGTAAGAGATTTTTTACAGGTTAAATCAATAGAAGAGAAAGACTATTGCCTGCCAGGATATTTGACCTTGCTTTAAGGAGAACTAGAATTTAGATACAGAAACAGTAACTGGAGAGATATCTCAGTGGCTATTATCACTGCAGCCCTTGAAGACCATATACTTCCGTTCCCATTACATAACATACTCCTATACCTATAACTACCTATGACTACCATAACTGCAATTCTGTGTAAATCAGTTTTACTTCTCACCTATACAGCATGGTATATGTACATATTAGGCAGATATTAATACACATTGATAAGAGTAAATACATCTTAGATGTAGAGAAACAAGAAAGGTGTGGATTTGACTTGAGGAGTAGGGAAGTATCTAGATCAGAAGAACACAATGACCCATCACACATGTCAACACGACACATTTTCTGGTTCCTTTATACAGGGCCAGAATCTGAGAAAATTTTGAAATGAACATGTAACGTAAAAATCAAAACAGGAAGTAAGGTATTGTTATGACAACACTAGTGAAGACACTGTGATTTTTGCATGAGATAAAGGAAAGGTAAGAGTTTAAAGACTTAGAAGGATAAGGGAATTGTTTCAGTTACAATGTAACTTCTGCTACAGAAAGTAGGCAAAATTGATTATTGAAAAGAAGCGTAAAGAGGCAATGCCTGTTTCTTTCTAGAAGCCAGTAAGCGGACGTGGCTGAATATGGGCTTTCTATCTTTATATGATCTGGACAATTACAGTAGGTTTATCTTCTAAAACAGATTTGTTTCTTTGTTTTTAAAAATGTATCTGTGTACATATGTGTGAAGCTTTACGTGTCAGTCTCCACATAAATCACTTGTGAGACAGCATCTCTCTTTGAAGGTAAGATTAACTCATTAGATTAGGCTGACTTCCAGTGAGTTCCAGCCATCTGCCCCTTTCCACCTCAAAATGCTGCTATTATCATGGACACTATCTCACCTGCTGTGGGTCAACCTGAGATCCACATGTTTGTACAGTTTTATTTATTGAGCCATCTCCCTAGCCCTGATATATATCTTTCAGTGGCACTTATGTTTTTTCTCCAAACTGTCTATGGAAACAACCACCCTCTGTGGTATGATAATAAGACATTGGGCAGCAGAAAGAACTGAGAACTTAGAAAAAATTGATGCAATTCTACTTCGATTTAACATAAAAAAGTATTTGATTTTTAAGTGACCCAGTTTCTCTATCTATAAATAAACATGGAAAAAAAAGATGACAACAAATTTTTACCCTTTAATTCGAAGATATAAAAGGGAAAGGAATCATGGATAATATGCTTTTGAAAGCTGTAGAGCAATTCATTCTTTGACTGTCACAAATGTTAGCTTTCAAGTATATGAAATAACTCCTAAGCAGAAAGTCTAACTAAAAATTATTTCTGACCCAAATTAGCAACTGACTTTTATGGGAATACAGAGAAAGTAATTACTTATTCAAACTAGATAGAAAAGCACCTGTGTCAGGCATCAGATTTTCAATTTTCTTTCTTTACTTCTAGCCTGTTGCTATAACATTCAGATAATTCTCTCCATCATTTACCAAATGTTAATTGCTAAAGTGTAAAATAACTTCTGCTATAAGCTCATGCAGACTGCACTGGGCACGCTTTCAGACCAAGCATATAAAATATCCTGCTCTAAAAGTATATGTGTGAGTGTGTATGTGTGTGTGTATGAGCGCACATGTGTGTGTGAGAGGGAGGCAATAACTCTTCCTTTTCTCTTTAAGACTCTTGTAAGAAGAGTATTAAATAATATTGTCATGATCCTGTGTATTTTTTTTGGATGTATTTTCTTTATTTTTAATTGTGTGTCTGTGTGGGTTTATGCACAAGAACACAAGTGCCCTTGTAGACAATAAGAAGGCACTGAATCCCCTGGAGCTCCCTTCATTGTGACTATAGGTATTGAGAATAGAACTCTAGTCCTCTGCAAAACCAAGTATTCACTCTTGACTATGGGCAACCTCTCCATTTCCTTCTCTGTTTATTTTGACTATCAGAGGATCCCTGCCACACTGTCACTATCACTCTGAAGGATGCTACTTCTTTGCTTTCCCATTATCCCAATCAGAAACTATTGTTTCTGTCATGGGTATTGCCTAACAACACCTCTTTCTTGTTTTAGTTCTATTTTCCCCATGTTTGCCTCCATGCTTTCCCAGATTCCAACTGTGCAGAGATGGATCACAAAATGCATAACTTTGACATCTGTGGTTAAAAATGCTAACAGACTCCACAAATCACCAGTTCCTTATGCTTGTAAATCTGCAAGGAGAAAAGTGACTGATGACTCTACCTAGGTTTTATTCTTGTGGCAAAGTAAGCCAAGGCAGTCGATTACAGAATCCAAATTAGAAATTAACACAAGAGACTGTTGGGTAATGGAATGGGGACCACTGGGTTTCTAAACTCAGAGCCAGACTTAAATAAACCAGGCAGGAAGAAGACTGAAGAAATGCTGGTAGACTTGACTATATGGGAACAGAGATATTTGTTTTTTATTTTTATGTCCCTTATTAAATACCCATTTCTTTCACTTTCACACAAGCTTCTGGGAAATAGCTTTTATAGCTAGTGATTTTTTCTTAAGGAAATTAGAGCCATGGCAAATCTCTAAGTTCACAGCCATGACAATTGTATATGATGAAGAACGGACTTCTGAAATTTCAGAGCCTTGATTTTGCATGTATTCAAATTGGTATGCTGATAATGTTTTTTTCAGAAGAAATTCTGTTAATGCTGCCCTGGATGGACAGAACAATCCTGTGAGGATCCCGGAGGCCGGCAGGGATGAGATGAGCTACTGTGCAAACTCAACCTCCAGTGTCCTACTCTTTGCTACTTAAGCAGTCATGCAGTGAGATGACTCAATGGGCACAATGCTTGCCACACAAGGATGAGGGTTTAAGTTCAGATCTCTAAAATTCATGAAGAATCCCAGGCATGCTAGCATGTGTCTAAAACCCCAGACTACCTAAATAAAGGCATTAAAAGCTGAGAAGAGAGAACACCCAGTACCTTTCAGGCAAGCTGCCCTGGTATGACAATGGAAATAAAGACACCCTTTCTCAGAGGACCAACACTGAGATTGTCTGCTGGCCTTTTACATGTTCTGTATAACTCACATGTTTAATCTCCCATTTATCTATCTATCTATCTATCTATCTATCTATCTATCTATCTATCTATCTATCTATCATCTATCATCTATCATCTGTCTGTCATCTATTATCTATCTATCTATCTATCTATCTATCTATCATCTATCTATCTACCTATCATCTATTTTTTCATCTGTTTGTCATCTAGTATTTACCTATCTATTATCTATCTATCTATCTATCTATCTACCTACCTATCTATCATCTATTTATCATCTGTCATCTATTACTTATTTGTCATCTATCTATATCTATCTTATCTATCTATCTATCTATCTATCTATCATCTATCTATCTGTCTATCATCTATCTCTTCCTCTACCCCTTTATTTCTCCATCACATATACAAAATAAATATAATAAACCATTTGACCAGAACCATTTCAATGCATCAATCAAAATGAAGGCTAAAAAATACCCATTGATTCAGGAAAACAAATGAACAACAACTTTGTCTTTAAGACAGGCTCTTGGCCAGGTGGCATCATACACATGACAATTATCCTGCCTCAGTATCTTGAATGCTGTGATTACAGTTGTGAGCCACTACTCATCAGCAGCTGCTCATAGGACGATTCATAGATATAAAAAGACGTATTTTAAATTGTGTGTGTGTATGTGTGTGTGTGTGAATTCATACAACTGTAGTTGGCTTCAAACTCACAGTTATCCTCATGTCTTGATCTCTGGAGTGCTGGCAGCTATGGGCCCAAATGCTAAGCTTGCTTTGTTTTATCTCATGTTGATTCCCAAAAGATCTGAAGGATGTAGCAGGTTAAACATGACTTTTTCATTTATTTTTTCTTTGAAAAATAAGCAAGGAGATGGTATCTTAATAGTTATATTAGTAAGCTAAAATGGATTAATCTGGACTGAGAATGAATATGCAATACTAAAAATATAATACCAATAGCATACTTACTAACACGAAGCTAGGAATAGTATTTAAAATGAACACTTAGACTAGTTACTTAATATGTTTGCTTTAAACAAATAAACAAACAAACAAACATGGCAGGCTTTTCCCCACTTAGAAACAGCCCAGGGCAAAAGGACAGTTCCCCCCCACCCCAAACCCATCACTGAGGAAGTGCCTGTAGACTCTCATGAAACTAAAAGTGGATCTACATCATGCTTATTATTATTATTATTAATATCAATGTTGTTGTTGTTGCTGTGTTTGGTGTGTCTCTGTGTGTGTGTGTGTATGATGTGTACAAGTATAAGTGCACAAATACCATTGTTGGCTTATAGAAGGTTCTCTTTGTCTGCATTAGGATTTAGGAATTGAACACAGGTCTTCAGGATTGAGCATCAAGTACTTTTACCTGCTTAGCCATCTCTCCAGACCTTATTTTTCAGACATGTCCCTGTGGTAGATTCAATATGTATGTGTGTGTGGGTATATATATATAAAGAAAATATATCACATAATTTTACATCTAAAACATCACCATTCTGCATATTTTATGCCTTCTGTGTTTTTACATTACTAGATATTATTTAATTATTATTATTGTGTCATAAAACTGATATTATGTGCTTTGGATATCATATGATATGTAATTATAATTACTATTTTTATGTTAAGAAGATCTGTGTTTCATATTAGTCGCAAAAGTATACAAGTTTAAAGAAATGGCTAGCAGCCATCCATAACTCCAGTTCCAGAAGATCTCATGACAAGTATTGACTTCCACAGGCAACAGGCATTGATGGAATGCACATGCATATATCAAGGCAGATTATTTATATACATATATGTGTATGTATAATAAATAAATATAAATTATTTTTAATTATGCAAGTTTAAATAATTTAAATGTCAAAACCTTTCATTATAATTTTGGTAAATATCATTAAGAGTGCCTGTAATGTAATTAGTAAGGCGGAAATGATGTGTATCGCTTCACTAATCACCTGCTTAAGGATGTCAGTTACTAAGCAATTATTAGGGAAGACTCTTGAGTTTGCTACCGAAGTGTTCTACTAGGAATTCTGTGGTTTGATCTTAGATCAGCAGTTTGAATATTATTGTTTCATCTCATCATGGCCAATGTTGTCATTTTTAACTGAAAAGGAAATCTTTCTTAAGTTTAAGTTTTTTGGTATTAATTTTATATTTTATATATTTATAAAATTTTATATTTTATATTTACAATGGGTTGCCATTTCTCAAGTGAATTTTCTTTTTTATTACATTTATTTATTTATTCACTTTATATCCCAATATCAGCTCCCCTCCTCCCAGTATCCCCTAGAATCCCACCTTCCATTCCACCTCCCGTTTTTCTTCTGTGAAGGGGGAACACTCCTCTGGGTGTTAACACATTAAATTGCTGAAGGATGTGAGAGCACATCTTCTCTCACTGAGGCCAGACAAGATGGATCATTTTGGGAAATGACATCCACAGGCAGGTCTGCAACAGACTCAGGGACAACCCCTGCTCCAGTTGTTGGGGAACCCACATGAAGTATTCATAACTTTGGTCTTCATGTGCTTCTGATGTTGTGTAGCTACTTCAGTGTCTTTCTTCAGAAAGAGGCTGGGTTTTCACCATAGTAAAGGGTACATTATAATAGCAACAACAGCAGATGTTGCATCTCAGAAATCTGCTGTAAAAAAGGCTAGTTGTTTTGAATGACACACGTGCTTCTATAAATTGAAAATGTAATACATACCACAGGATAGAATTTTAAATATAAGATCCAGTGACAATATTCAAGGCAATTACTGGTCATCAAGATCATAGGTCTTGGACCAGTGAGATGTCTCAGCAGAAAAGGAATTTGCTGACAAGCTTAATGATCTGAGTTCAATCCCCAGGGACAACATAAAAGAATAGAAGTGCCTATATAGATTGTCTTCTGATATTTACAAGGCTCTGTGGCTTGAATGGGTATACACACAAGCAAATATGCATATACACCCATACAAATGCACATACACACAAACATATGCACAAGAAAATCAATTAGAAATGTAAATAAAACATGTTAAATATTCACCCTTCTCTAATTCCTCCAGATATAATAAATATTTTAAAATATTATGTGACTAATATCTATATGCATATAAAATATGTGTGCAAATATTTTGAGAATAAATAAAATGACAAGTCCCGAATATATTGAATAATGAAAAGGCACAGACTGAGCCAAGCATTCAATTGGCCCTGGGTTATTTTCTTCCCTCAAGAAGTTCAGAGTAACTTCTGGGGACACTGTCAGAGACAAATTATTTTTTGCAGCTGTTAGCTTGCATAGAAAATGATAGCTTAGTATGGGTGAAATATGTAATTTTGGAAAGAAAATTGTTGATATAAACAAGTAAGGGAAATAATTAAAAGTGCCTTTTCTCAATGAAATATTGGAAGGAAAATTGTTATGATCATTGTATCTATTAAAGCTAAACATAATAATTTTAAATTATGTTAATAAATATTCAAGTTCAAGTTTTTGTTCCTTAAGCTTTCAAGTGAAATTTAAAGAAAATTGAATTTTTTCTTAATCAAATAGAAGAGAAAATAATTTGCCCCCAGAATAAATGGTTTGTAAAATTAGGTATACAAAGACCTAAATGATTATTTAAATAAATTAACATAAAGTGGAGTTTTCACAGAACTCATCTTCTATCTAATTAATTCATACATACACAATGTTTGATTTTATGATTATATTATAATTTTATGAATATAGTGTATGTATGCATTTGAACATGGAAATGCCAACAGAGGACAGAAGAGGGCATTGGATCTTCTAAAGTCAGAGTTACTGCTGATTATCAACCAACATGTTGGTGCTGGCAACTGAAATCAGACCCTCTGCAAGATCATCAATTTCCTGAGCTGTCTCTCCCATGCCCCATTAAGTATACTTAGAAAAGGGACTTAGAATTTAGCAAATGTCCATTCATAGATGAAACTCTAGTAATAAACTCCTAAATTTATATTTGAGAGCTTTAGCTTTGGATGAGATATGACAAAGAACATAAGCACTTTGACACAGTACCAGTCATTTCCTGGAATCAGGAGAATCTTACTAAGAGATTGTTCCATGATCACACCTAGAGCTTTATTAGATACTTCTGGAGCCTTCTGTTCTTTATATAATGACTTAGTAATACAATGCTCTCCTCCACTCTACTGCAAATTCCTTGAGGGCAAATTCAACTCTTGACCTAATTTTTCCTAATTTTCCCCCAGTGCATTACATACATCTAGGTAGACATCAAGAAGTCAGTCATGCAAGTACACTAATTATAGATTATATAGAGTGGTAATCATATGTATGCAAAACACAATTCTCCTTATCTACTGTGTTGTTTACACTTGCAAGCCTCTAACTGACCATGACATTTTCTTATATTTCCTCTGTGGTTTCATAGTACCCAAGGTATTTATAAGTTTTACTCATAAGAAATCTCCAACAAAGGTTACCTGGACTGCTTGAGGCTATTTCTAATGTTTTTGCTTCTGCTGTAGATTCCTAAAGGATGTGATCCCCAGGGGTCTTTTCCAAGCTGAATCAAATTAACTCATTCTTCTCCTGTCTGTTCACAACCTCACTTTCCTCCACCCCAGAATCCTCACTATTTGTTTAACTTAGTCTGACATCAAAACTTTCATGTTCCTGTTTCGTCCACTATAATCTCCCTTCCCACCATGTAACCACTCAAAAAATTTTCCCTTTGTATTTAGGGCTATATTTAAAGTACTGTAAATTAAGGGTCACTTCATTATTACATAAAATAGCAACACACTTGATCAGTGATAGTACCATTTCTTCTTTGTTTCTTCACGACACTAACCATCTATTAGCTTCTGTTGCACTACAATTACAGTATTACATGGTTAATATCTTCTGTTATTCCTCTTCTTTCTTTGAAATGTAAGTGGATAAGGGCAGAAACTGCAGTTTGATTGTTTGTTACTTGCATGTAGGAGAATACAGGTTAGTATATTACTTTACAGCCTCCTTTCTTCTATAAATACACTCATTAAAGAAGGAAGTGACTTCTCCATTGTTTAAATAAACACATCATTGCTTCTACTTGAAGTTCATAATTTAACGACAAATATCTAGGGTCATCAAGACTTTCACTTAATATAGAGTATATGCGAGGATCGTAATGTCTTCCTTTTTATTAGTATATTACTCAGTCTTCTATTCCTACAATAAGTACCTAAGATATTTACCCCAAAAGAGAAAAAAACATATTTTGGCTCCCAGATTTAGAAGTGTAAGCCCATTGTCAATTGGCTCTGCTATTTTGGGGACTTTGGAGAAAGACATCCTTATAGTTGAGTGGAAGGGAGGGCAGAGAAGGGGAGAGTGGAGGGGAGGGGAGGGGAGATGTGGGGAGGGGAGAAAACCCATTCCCCTCATGGCTGGAGCTTAAAGAGAGTGAGAGAAAGAAACCAGAATACTAAATATATTCTCCTTTAAAATGCTCACCACAATATTCTAAAACCTTTACTAGGCTCCACAGTCTAAAGATTCTGAAAACTCAGAGGCAAAGTCAACCATCTTTGGGTAGTATTTCCTATCTGAGGAGTGACATTTACTTAAGAGCAGTGAACTACAGCCCCAGTTCATTGTGATTTATTGTCATTTTTGAAAAACAGGTTGAGTCTTATTTGTTTTATATTGTCAAACTAATAAAAGTGACTTTTTCTTAAAACCGCCCAATTTTTAAGAATATTATTGTTAACAAATGCTTATGATACAGGGACAGTGTGGTATACTCTCTTGAACCAAACATCTAAGTTAATAATGATTGTATCTTGGCTAAGCTCACTTCTCTGTAGCTTTAAACGTTTCTCCAGGCAATTCTGAAGCAAACAAGATTCACATATTGACAATGAAATTGCTTGGCAGTTTTCTTAACTCTTTTTGCATAAACAGAGTCTCTTTCTATCTCCCAACTTAGTAATTAGATTCTTTTTGTGTCTGTTCAACTACATTAATGATAATATTTATCATATATTTCATCACTCCCATTTGCCCAGTAAATTAGTGGTTATAGCTATAGCCATAACTATACACAAGTTTGATTTTTGTATTGCAGGAAACTTTTATAGATGATACCTTAAATTTCCATAAAGTGGGGGGGGATGAAATCTAGTCATATCCTTTATGTTATTGGCACGATTTGGTAATCAATTTAAATGTATTTTAAATTATAATGTATTTTAAAACTAAACCATGTGGTTTTAAAATGCTCATATACTGTATGGAAAGAGATCTCAGAGTCATCTTCCTTACAGAAAACTCAGGTTCCATTCCTAGCACTCACATGGTGCGTCAGAACCATCTGTAATTCCAGTTTCAGAAAATCTGATGCCTTCTGAGACCTCTGTGGGTACAAGGCACACACTTGGTGCATTTACATAAAATTTAGAAGTTTAAAAATGGTAATATCTTGGTTTGATATAAGACTACCTTTATAAACAGGATATTTATACTTACAATTAAAGGAAGCTCATGTCTGTCATGAATTGATAACACTTATTTAGAATGAGCATCAGAAAGTTAATAAAAGCTGTGATCCCTTCACTTTTATTACCTATTAAGATTGTACAAATTTGATTTTGATTTGATTTGATGATCCTTCATTGGATTTGTTAAGAAAGCAAGAGAGTAACCATGCAGTGTGTCCTTACCAGTTCATGAGTGGAAAGATATTTGATTTTAATACATTGTAGTTATCATTGTCATTGGAGGTCTGCTATGATTTTGATGAGTTTCCCCAAATGTTCATATATCAAAGGCAAATGGACAAAATGTCAAGAGTATATTTTGATTGTTAAAGTATATCTCTAGTCTACTCCAAAGTAAGTCCCCAGTGCAACTGGAAACTCTGGTGGTATTGTTCACACACTTGTCAAGAACATGTTCTTTAGGCCCCACCAGAATTGTCTTTTATACTGAGCTTATAGCACAGAAATCCTAGGGTTGGGTCCACTTGAAGATGTTGAAAGTTTAAAAGGATGGGCTATGTGGGGGTACTTATGCCACTGGGAGTGTGACTTTAAAAGGAGTTGGGGGGGGGTTCAGTCTCTTTCTCTTTCATTTTTGTATCATAGCAAACAAATAAGCAATTTTCTTACTGACTAATGTGGAGAAATCTGTTCATTGTAGGTAATGTCGTACATCCCTGGGCTGGTTATCCTGGGTGTTACAAGAAAGCAGGCTGAGCAAGCCATGAAGAGGAAGCCAGTAAGGAGTAGTCCTCTGAGTCAGCTCCTGCCTTGAGTTCCTGCCTGCCTTGAGTTCTTTCTTTGTCTTCCCTGAATGGATCATGATTCAGGGTATGTAAGCAAAATC
This sequence comes from Mastomys natalensis, assembly GCA_021653895.1. Classification (NCBI taxonomy): domain Eukaryota; kingdom Metazoa; phylum Chordata; class Mammalia; order Rodentia; family Muridae; genus Mastomys; species Mastomys natalensis. The sequence goes on along the minus strand of JAJTUV010001626.1, from coordinate 268,565 downwards.
TATTATTACTTTCTCCCAAGTTGTTTTTGGTCATGATGTTTCATCAGAGTAATAGTATCATAGTGAAGACAAAGTCCATATTTGGCATTGAGCTTGAGACACTCCTTAGAAAACTGTGGAAAACATTTTGGGACTATGAAGCTAAACCCGAAGTTTATGGAGTAAGTAAAGATCATTTCAAAGAGATAAAATATTCAGGCTATGACATGTGACATTAATATTGTTTCATACTTTTAAATAGGTTTATAGTGAGATTCATGTATATATAATGTATATATATATATATATATATATATATACACACACTTATACACACACACACATACATACATATGTATATATGTACACACACTCATACACACACAAACACACACACACACACACATACACCATAAGGTGAGGCCTCCCTGAGTATTCCCCCATCCTGGTGCATCAACTCTGCAGGATTAGGTGCATCTTCTACTGAGGCCAGATAAGGCAGTCCTTTGCTACCTATGTGCCAGGGCATTGGTCCAGCCCATGTAGGGTCTTTGATTGGATGACTCAGACTCTGAGAGCTTCAGGGTGTAGGAGAGATAGGAGAGAGGCTCAGAGGGCCAGGGGCATAAATGGGTTCTTAAATGGCAAGCAAAGGTACTTGAGTCTTTAACATGGATTTTCCAAAGCTTTAAAAGCTCTTTTAATGTAAGACTTAATTGGTTTTGAAGGGTTTAACTAAAAACTTATAAGCGATGAAGGCCTAGAACCTCCCTCCAGGAGAACTGATGGATGATCAATCAGATTTGTAGCTACAGATAGGTTCCTCAACATATCTAAACAAATGCCCTCAACTGTTGTGTTCATGTCTAAAGAAAACTGACTACTTTCAAAGGTCAACATTGTCAAGGTGACATTTTGAAGGTTTGGGGTTTCAGTAGGAGGTGATCAGCTCGGGTTTCTGAGAGCTTTCCCATTTTAATAGAAACCCCCAAGAGTGACTGGCTCGAGATTCTCCTTTCTTTGGCAGACACTCTGGCAGCCAGCTCCTCATGCCAATCTGTTCTACTCTAGACATGGCAGGAACTAAGATTACCACCGTGAATTATCAATTTGTGCAGCTGATTTTAAATCAGCTGTATGTTTGATGCACAGTTCTTTAGACATTTGTTTCATGCCATACGTGGGATTACATGCTGAAGATTATTAAAATCTCAGTGTCTTTTAAGGAAGCACTTTATTTTTTTATTTTATTTTTTTTTTAATGGAAATTTTTTTACATTTCAGATATTCTCTCCTTACCGCATTTCCCCCCTTCCCTCCCAGGAACTCACTATCCCTTCCCCCATCCTCCTGCCTCCATGTTGGTGTACCCGCACCCACTCTCCCCCGTACCTTACCTCCCCACCCTCGAATACCACCCCCACAATGTCCAGCCTTCATGGGACCAAGGATCTCTTCTCCCACTTATATATAGCTCCTTTGTATATATAGCTGGAGCTATGGGTCCCTCCCTAAGTGCTCCCAGGCTGGTGGTTTAGACCCTGGGGGCTCTGGTTGGTTGGTATTGTTGCTTTCCTCATGGTGTCGCGAATCCTCTCAACTCCTTCAGCCTTCACTCTATCTTCTCCATTGGGAACCCCATGATCAGTTTAATGGTTAGCTGTGAGCTTCTGCCTCTGAGTATGTCAGACTCTTGCAGACTTCTAAGGAGACAGCTATATCAGGCTCCTGTCAGCATGTACATCCTGACATCCACATCAACCTCTACCTTTGGTGACTGCACATAGGATGGATATCCAGGTGGAATGGTCTGTCTCTCCTTCAGTTTCTGTCCTGCACTGTATCTCCATATTTACACCCTTGAGTATTTTGTTACTCCTTCTAAGAAGGACTGAAGCCTCCCCTACTTGGTCATCATTCTTCATGAGCTTTATGTGGTCTGTAAGTTGAATCTTGGGCATTTCAGGCTTCTGGGCTAAAATCCAATAATCAGTGAGTGAATACCATGTATGTTCTCTTGGTCATCAGGGAAATGCAAATCAAAACAACCCTGAGATTCCACTTCACACCAGTCAGAATGGCTAAAATAAAAATCTCAGGTGATAGCAGATGCTGGCGAGGATGTGGAGAAAGAGGAACACTCTCCATTGTTGGTGGGATTGTAAGATGGTGCAACCACTATGGAAAACAGTCTGGTGGTTCCTCAGAAAATTGGACATATCACTACCTGAGGACCCAGCTATACCACTCCTGGGTATATATCCAGAAGATGCTCTAACACATAACAAGGACATATGCTCCACTATGTTTATAGCAGCTTTATTTATAATAGCCAGAAACTGAAAAGAACCCAGATGCCCTTCAACAGAGGAATGGATACAAAAAATGTGGTACATTTATACAATGGAATATTACTCAGCTATTAAAAACAATGAATTTGATAAATTCCTATGTAAATGGATGGAACTAGAAAATATCATCCTGAGAGGAAGCACTTTAAACATGTGAACAATTATTTGTGTTTCTCACACATAAAGAATTCTATAACATGTATGTATATATACATATATACATATATGCATACATATATACATATATATACATATACACAGATACACACACACACACACACACACACACACACACACACACATAATATATATATATATATATATGCAAGGGCTATTCCTACAAGTCAGTTTGACTGGACTAGGAGACTGTTTTCGGTATCTGTTTCCAGAGATATTTAACTGAGGAGGAAATTCCCAACCTCATTGTGTAGTTCGAATACTAAAACCTGGTAGCTTTTCCACTCTCATAAACATTGTCCTACTTGCTTGATTATTAGTCATTTTCCATCCTTTGTATTTTACAAATTTGATCTATTTCAAAATACATCTATTCTTCAGCTTATTTTATTTCAGAGGTTGATGTCAGCTCTTAGTTGATTAGTAACACACCCATTTCTGTTGCTTAAGCAGAGTTGTAGAAATCTGTACAATGACTACAGAAAACAGTGTCTCGTTTGCTGTTAGTGATTCAAGAGAGATTATCTCTGTCTTCACAGTCATAATCATCCATTTCAAACTTTTGAAAACTGTTTGCCTGTCTGTATAAGTCTTTCATAAAGAAAGTGTCTTAGCTTTCCTTCTAATTACTTGGCAGATTCAAAGAAAATTTAAAAGCGATTCATGTAATTCTCCAATGTCATAAGCAAGTCAAAGAGGAAAACATGATGGTTCAGAGGGCAATGCTTATTGACCAAGCAGGAGGACCTGAGTCTGTACCCACAGCGTCCATGGGAAAGCCAATGTGAGCTAATAATGTAAACTAAGTAAGCACTGATGGGAGGGTTTGGGTGTCTCTTTGGACCATCAGTCCAGCTGATCAGTGAGCCTTAGGCTCCATAAGAGTCACTGTTTCAAAAATAAGAGGGAATGGGAGACAGACATTGTCAATCAATGCTCCTGAGTTTATAGTGCACTCCCAAAAGCACATTCATAACAATCTCTCTGTCTCTGTCTCTTCTCTGTCTCTGTCTGTCTGTCTCTGTCTCTCTCCCCCTCCCCACATGGTTAAGGGGTACCATAAGGCCCCAGTTTATCCATATTCAGTATGACTGTGTCATGCCTTAATTTTATTGTTCTAATACAATAATTTACATAAAAGTTTTGTGAAAGGACACCACAATAAAATGTGACCTCCAGCTGTTCCTCCAGTTTCCTCTATGTTCTTGTGCAATAGCCTCTGAAACACATATGCTCGGAACAGATTTCTAATGGCGAAGTGGTTAAATCAGACAGATGACCCGAAATAACCAGGTTCATTTTGAGCTGCAACATACCAAAGAGGGTTTTTTCTTCAAGGACAGAAAGAAGGGCTTTGCTGATAAAATAGAATGCTCTGGGACTTTGAGACACTGATGACCAGTGACAGCAGCTCTTGTTCTCCATGGTAAGGAAATATATGATGCTTCTCTTGCTGACCACTCAGGGCACACCCCAGAGAGCTGGTGTAACCCATGCTGAGACTGGAAAATGTCTTGGGCCTCCAGGCTAATAGCTCATGAGGTCAGTGAGGCGGTTAAGAATGAAGAACGAAGTTAAGAATGCGGATTAAGACAGTAAGCTAGCCATCTTTAAACTACACAAGGAACTGTATTTTTAAAATTTTTGCTATGTTCCACTTTTTTTTTTTTAAATTTGCTTGTTTGCAAGGAGCCTATATCAAGTTAAAAATACAACTGCGTGTTTAATGGGAAAATTATGTTCTGAATTGTGTATCTTTAAAAAAAAAGAAGATGCAAAATTATGTACCTGGAACAAAACATAGGTTGTTATCTTTCTTCCACCGCTGGGGACAACATGGATGTCTGTCACATATGGAAGCAAAGACGCAGGCTGCAAGAAACCTCTGCGTGTGCTTCAAGCTTCTTTGTACATGGTCCTGGCTTTTAGGAAGACTGAAGATGAGGATTAAAATTTAAGCCTCTCGGATACAAAGATAAGTTTAAAACTCTTACATGAAGCATAACTATTTTCTTTGCAAAAACAAAAGCATGAGGGGCTTTGGAAGATGGCCAAATCTGTAAAATACCTGCTGGGCAAACAATAAGGCCTGAATCTGGACCTTAAACACCCATGTAAAATGCTCGGCATGGCAACATATCTGTTGTTCCTGTGCTGGGGACTAGGGAAAAAGGGCACCTGGATTTGTCAGTCTAACTGAACAGTCTTACTGTTCAATGAGAGACCATGTTTCAAAAATTAAGAAGGAAAGCAGCTGCAGAAGACGGATAATCTCAATCTCTGGTTTCTTCATGTACCTTCGAATTCCTGGACACTGATAAATGTGCACACACAAATGCCATATACAAAATCTTCAAACCTTTTTCCTTTCAGTTTGAAAAGAAAAAGTATCTTTTACGTACGTATAGAAAATATATAACTTTGGTCTGTGAGTGCTAAGGTCATTCGCAGATATGTAGGAGAATCATTAGAGACTACAGGAAACAATTTGTGTCCAGTTTTAAAATTTCCATTTGTAAGTCAAAATTTTAAATGAATGTTCTATTACACAGTCAGTATAATGAATCATCACCAAAACTTCTACAAAGGCTAGTTAAAAGTTGAACATTAAAAATAATTTGGCTTAAGTAATGATGCAAATATTAGTTTTGACAGAACAATTCATTGGGCGATATCAACATAAAAACTGCTGCCCTCATCTTAAAGGGAAGAAAAGGTAAGTTTGTCCTGGAGATATTTGAGTAACCAGGGTCTAGGAGCACAGATTTAAGTTACTCCAAATTCCATGTTCCAACATGGAAACAGTTTCACGGGGATTTGATAGTTTTACAGAACAAATAAAGCCAGAAATCAAGATGATGTGGATACCACAGAGGTGCAGTTGCAGTTGGGAGGTGGTGTCTTATAGGTCTAAGACACTAGCTGATGACATTCTTAGGTCTTGGATTGGTGGAAGCTGGTGTTCTGCTAAGTTGGCCTAAGAGGTTTTTATTTGTTATCATTAGTTGTTAGGTCATACAGATCAGGGCAAGGGATGACTCTGTTCCAGAAGTCTAAAACAGCCCAAGGTAATTAATTTTGATATAAATAAATTTTGATCTCTACAAAATTCTAATCGCTGCACAGTACTGAAATCCAAATTGGTCCATTAGGCACTGCTGACAAAGGAACCCTTTCCAGGAGTAATTTGTTGGTAGCTAGATATTTTCTTCCCACTCCAGGATTTTGTTTTTTCTCTTCTTTCTCTTCTCTTCTCTTTCTCTCTTCTCTCTCTCTCTTCTCTTCTCCTTCTCTTCTCTTCTCTTCTCTTCTCTTCTCTTCCTCTCTTCTCTCTTCTCTCTTCTCTCCTCCTCCCCTCCCCTCCCTCTCCTCCCTCTCTCTCCCTCCCCTCCCTCTCCTTCTCCCTTCTCCCTTCTCCCTTCTCCCTTCTCCCTTCTCCCTTCTACCTTCTCCCCCCCTCTCCCTTTTCTCTCTTCTCTCTTCTCTTTTCTTCCTTCCTTCTTTCTTTTCTTTCTTTCTTTTTTTTTTTGGAGACATAGTCTCTTACACGGTTCTGACTGTCTCACCGCTCATTGTGGAGACAGACCTACCTGCCTCAGCCTCCCAAGTGCTGGGATTAAAAGGCATACACTATAATATCTGACATCTTTTCAGAAAATTTTATTCACAGTTACAAACAATGGCCTTGCAAAATTAAGGAATGCCACACACAGAAATGCTCGCATTGGGTAGCGGTACACACGTAATTTTAATTCACTGAAGCCAAGACATAGTGTTCTACTACTCCAAAGAGAAATTTCAGTTGTCAAAATACGAATGTTTTTATGAGCACACAGTCAGAAATACTGATAATGAGCAGAGGAATCATGTTTTCAAGGCAGCAGACAGCAAAGCTTTTCAGCATAGACTTCCATTAATAATATTTCAGAAATATTTTAGCTTAGAAAATAAGCTTTTGTAAGTCAAAGCGAATAATTCTTCAGTTCTATTGAACTTCTTCACAAATGAACTTAAAAAAAAAAAAAACTATTTGAAATTTTTCTCTGTCTTTGAAAACCTTGAATCAAAGTTTTCATGAACACAGGAACCAAAAAGAAAAAAAATTCCATAATAATATAATAAAATCTTCAGCTATTGAAGGTTTTATCAAATTGCAGTTATTAAGCAAAACCCTTGCAAACAGAAAGACACTGACATGTTTCCCTCCAAAAGCAAAATAATACTATGGACCAAACCATGTCGTTCCAAATTTGTACACAGTATAATTTTGAATGTTTAGCTTATTTTTGAAGCATTACGAATTTTTAAAAAATTTAAGGGAGCTCTGATTTTTAAATTAAAATTTTATTCTATACCAGAGTAGAAATAAATTTCAGAGATATATACTGCTATATCACCTATATTCCATTATTCTTAATTAAATGAAATTGATAAGCACATAAATCTTAACAAGTTTTTAATTCTTATAAAATTTTACATACCGGATTAGTTTTCAGGAAGTCATACTAAACAACAATAACAAGAACAACAACAAACACACAAAAACAAAAATTTGCTAGTGTGGTGATACAGTTTTAGTTTTAAGCTTAAATATTTACTGATTCTGATAAAAACATAGAGTATAAAATACATTAATAGGATTTTCTCTAAATTTGACAAATAAGTCAGCAACTGAGACTATTTCTTAGATTAAAGTATTGTAATAATTAAACATACAAATTATTTCAATCTTAATAATATAAGAAAATTCAAGGACTAGTTCTCTAATGGGTCATCCTATACTAAGTGGCCAGACCTAAGCAGGTACATACAGAAGCAACACTAAATGGACTTAGCAGCTGGTGTGTGTGTGAGTGTGAGAGAGTGTGTGTGTACGTGCCTGCATTTGTGTGTACATGCATTTGTGTGTGTGCATGCATATGTGTGTGTGCATTTGTGGGTGTGTGTGTGATCTTTGTATGTTTAACAGTGTGAAGGTATAAGTGTGGGTAGGCACTGAAGGGTTGGAGTAGGGAGGAAGTGTTAGAAATTATTCGTACTGATGTATGAAATTTGCACAACAATTACAAGGGAAAGAAACATTAATATCTCATAAATGGTGCTTGAATTGTACCTACTGTACCCTTGTCAGCTCATATGAGATAGTTATGTCCTATTTCTTGATTTCTACAACTGGAAAAACAATTACAAAATAACTGTGGTTAGTGAGAAGCCCTCAGGATGTCAGGAGTATATTCCTCTGTATAGTTTTTCACCTATCAAAAAATCGAATGGGTTTTGGTAATCTAGATTCAGTATATATATATTCAGTTATAGCAAAATATGATGAGTTATTTTTACAGTATTTTAAGCATTACTTCACCAATAAGAACAAAATACAGTAAGATTTTTTTTTTTTAAACCATGCTGTGTTAATAAAAGATAAAGCTAAAGTTTTCATTCTCTAGCAGGTTAATGGCTCAGAGGTGACCTAATCCAGATGAGAGTTTTAGTTTCCAAGATACAATAAATATATGCATATATTTGGCAGGGGGTCATCTCTTAAGGCTAAGATCAGAATTCTGTGAAATAACAGATCAACATGCATGTACCTTTTCCCATGATTCTCAGAGAGCCATTAGAACTATGCACGATCTTGTAAACTGTGTGTATGTTCCTTACAATTCTTACACATTTAAGGCCACAGCATCACAGATGCCCATTCACAGCAGACCTATATTACCACCCTGTTTGAAAGAAGAAAATCTTCCTGTTCTATTGTTTTTAAGTAGACTGTTTCTGGCCTTTCTCTTCACATATATTTCTTTTCATGTTTCCATATAAGAACAGTCCAAGCTCCCACTTTGCTTTTTTCTTCCCAAGGTATAAAGCCATTGCTATGTTTCAGTGTCATTCCAAGAATTACAACTTGTACATCTCTTCCTGCTGAAGACTCTGCATTTCTAGAACCTATTGGCTATAGCTTAATAACACAATTACGCAGAAACACTAAGACACTCTGAAAGGAGCTACGAAGCTGTGCGATATTTTCAGACAGCAGAAGCAATTGGCGATTGATTTTGTTCTCCACGGGGCAATTGAGTTCTCTGTGACTACTCTTCTGGAATTTATTATTATTTTAATGACAGGTGGCATTTACTCTTAGCCACAAACCCTTGGCTGCTTGCATTGCTACCTTGAGAATATGTCCAGGGATGCTACTCTTAAGATCTTTTGACCCTAGACTTTCCTCTAAAACACATAGCCAAGTTTGTGATAGAGATTTAGTCTGATAGAACACATAAATTTGTATACATTTTTGTCTTAAAAAATTTCCATAGCAGGAAACTTTTGTAGCTTCTTTTATAGGTAGGTACAACATTTCATACTGTACAGTTAAGGCATGCTAGATAGTTCAGTTGTATCATCAGGTTTACTTCTATTGATTATGCTTACATATAAAGAAAAGCTTTTGCTCCGTCATTTTATTGCCACAGCATTTCCCTTTGTTTCTATCTTAATGTATGTGAGGTTTATAATGATAAAGGCATATTTTTAATTATGCGTATGGTGCGTGTGTGTGTATCATGAATGTTATGACCACAAAGGCTAGAGAAAGGTAACAGATCTTTCTGAAATGGACTTGCAGACAGTTAGGAGTGTCCTGTATTGGTGCCTGAAATGAAACATCACCCATAGATGTGCCCTTAAACATTGAGTCATCTCTCTGGCACCTGATTTAGAATTTAGAAATGCAAGTATTAATGGTAATATTATCAGAATAGGCTGCATTATTAAAAAGTTATTATTCAGCCAATGGTGGTGGGAACTGAAGTGTCTTTTATTTCACATTATTGAGATTTGTGTTTAACATCATGATGTTTTGCTTGGTTTGCTTTTTCTTGGTGACTGGTGGAAATTACTTTCAGATGGCAAGAATAGCAGTTGCAGTTGTTGCATGAGTAACGTGGGATAGTATCTTCTTAAACATGTATATCATATTTATAAACAAGTCTTGTGGCATCCTTGATCTGACCTGGGTTTTAGGGCTGGAGGCTGATATATTCAACTTCTGGATGTGATTTTGCAGTACTTATGCTCCATAATTTAGGTCAAAATCAGTTGATGTTTTCAATTAGTTTCGTCTATAAAGTACTTTATACTTACAGATTCTCCCTTATGGAAAATATTCAATAACACCAAAACCCAAATCATCATTCAGATATGTCTGTGGTAACTTAGATATTTCCCTTTAGCTTTTCTTTCACTTTGTGTGTTTTATAACAGAGCCTCACTCTTTTCCCCTATGCAGCTAGAACTCACTGTGTATCTCAGGTTGACCTCCAACTCATGACAATCCTCTTATCTCAGTCTCCCAAGTGCTAGGATTACAGGCATGGGCCACTGTATTGACGAGATTATTTTTCTAGATTTTTAAATTTTCATTAACCCAGAAACTACTTAAACACAGGTGCCCCATGGTCATATGTTTTTCTTTAGAGCACAACACTCCTATGGCCTTGTTGAGTATCATGTCATTGGAATACTGTGTGATTTTGGGAGCTGGATTTTTCTTCTCTGTTTTGTCATAACATTGGCTATGACATTACCTGTGTGTGATTTCTCTGTTGCTAAAGCTCGGGATGCCATTTTTCCTGGGTTTTACTAACAGACCCTTATTAAGCAAACTCACACATGACAGAGTCTAATGAGGGCAGGGAGAGTGTTACTGTCCTTATTAATGTTCGGGTTCTGACTCAGACTGAGCTGCAATATACACATCCTAAATGAATGACTTCAATTTAGTAAGAATTGACCAGGGTTTGAGGTCAGTCAATAAGGTAGTTAGCAATTCATTAAAATGATGTTCATTATTAGGGCGGCTCAGCCTATAGGCGGCAAATAGAGAGGAGAACTAGTGTTGATGGCTTTCTTCCAGGTGCCAAGGCACACTTGAATATATTTTATATGTTAAAGAAGAAGTGTAAATGGATTATAAGCAGTTTAAGTAAATTTTACTTGTATTATCTATAAAGTTAATTCATACTGAGTTGACAGATTATCATTTAAGAAAATGAAATAACTTATATCTATATTTATTTATTTAAATTTATTTGGATCATGATTTGGGGTAGCTTACAGCGAGGGTTCTTTAGGTTGTTTAATATTCATAGAAGAGAGACGGAAAACAGAAATAGTAAGAGAGAGAGACAGAGACATAGAGAAAGACAGAGACATAGAGAGACACACAGAGAGATCATAGAAGCTTGTGATCAATTTGATTGCAACTTCATGTCACTCACATTGAAATATATGCATTCACATTCACCAACAAATGACTCTGAATTTACTACAGTGGCTGGGCTGTCATGCACCATCCTGCTGTGACTACCAAGAGGAGGTCCCTCAGGCACTGAGACTACAAGGTGTCATCTATTAATTTTCTATTTACTCTGATCATTCAACCTCTGACAAATAGTCCATATGCAAATGTAAAGCATGATGGTGATTGTTTATGCATACATAGAAGATTATATTGAGCCATACTGTAAGATATAGGAACAGTCATGTCATACAGAATAAAGTTAGAGAAGTGTGAATATTCCAACTTGACTAATTTTAATGGCTGTCTCCAAATTCTTTCTCACTGTAAAGAGATTTATTTACAGCAAAGAATCTCCCCCAATGCTTTAAAGAATTTTTTTCACGTTAAAAAATCTATCATGACCATAAGATGAGGGCAGCAAGAACCAAATGGAGGTTATTTCATTTTTGGTTTCAATACACATAACACTATTTTGTTTCTACAAAGTTTTTGTGAAAGCGTTCCCAAATAATTTATCTTTTGGTTTATTGAAAAATTATTTTCAAACACAACCCAAAGTACATACACAGAAAAACAAATAAGCTGCTTTGATTGCAATCATTATACTTAGAAACTTAAATATTTAATAAACACCAGGTATCCATGGGGACAAATCAGCAAGAGTCAGGAGGAGATTCAGGGCACTTGTGAATCCAAGTCCTTGGTTTGTGACTTAGCCATGAGATGCCAAATTTCTTGGTGGTTCTACCAGGGGATTCTCTTAACAGTCATTACAGGTTTAGATCAAGTTTGAAATAAGTCCTGGTTTTGATACCTATATTTTATACTGATAAGGAAAGATTTACACAAACTAAACTCAGACAACCAACTTGAAATAAATTATGTGTTCATAGATATTTACAAAATAAAATGTGTGCCTATCACTAGAGAGTGAGAATCATTTAATTACCAATGAAAATGAGGACTATTTCTATTAAATCATTTAGAAGTCCCCTTTCTTGTATATTAAAGCATTTAAGCATTCCCTGATGACTCTGCCTCTTGGTGCTTATGTAGCTCTTGCCCACATGTACTCTCAGTTTTCCCATCTAGCCAACTTACAAGTTTTGTGCCAGTTGCCAACCCCCAAAAGGACTTTCTATGAGGGGTACTCAGTAGCCACAATGACTGCCATTCTGGTCTCTTCCAAATTATTCTTAGTCATGTAGCAGCCCGATAGCAGGAACCCTTCCTCCCAACTTACCGCCAGTGCCTGAGGACTCCATCTCTTAGTGCAGACTCTGGTTCCTTAGCTCTCTATCTTGATGGCCATCTTAGCCTTTCTTCCTAGTTCATCTCCATTCCCTTCTGTCACCTGAAGACCCAGAGAAGCATTCTTTACCAAGAACCCCACAGCTACCAACTTGCCTAGGTCCATCCTTCTGCTGCATCCAAGAAACACACTATAACATCAAGGATAGATATTACCTCAGGGTTAAAGAATGGAAGAGATACTCAAAGCAAATTGACCTAAGAATCAAGTTGGTGTAGCCAGTTTTATATCTTACAATATAGACTTAAAAGCAAAACATATCAGAAGAGATAGGGAAGAACACTACATATTTACCAAAGTCCACCAAGAGAACATTGCAATTCTATTTTTAATATTTCTTTATTTTTTAATGTATGGCTGTTTTGCTGTACGTATGTTTTTGTGCTACATGTATGCCTAATGTTCACGGAAGCCAGTAGAGGGCAATGGAGTCACTGACACGGAGGTTTCAGATGGTTCTGAGCCCCATTTGGGTGCTGGGAATTGTACCTGTTTCCTCTGAAAGAGCAGCTAGTGTTCATAACCCCAAATCCATCTCTCTAACTTGACATTGCAATTCTTAACCTTATTCAGTGAACACAGGGGCAACCAAGTTTGTAAAAGAAATGACAACTTAAATCACATATTGACTCTCACACATTGATAATGGGAAATCTACTTTCACCAATAAACAGGTTATTCAGACAATAACTAAAACAGAAAAAAAATGCAAGAGATAACTAACATTATAAATCAAATGAATCTAACAGGTATTTACAGAGTATTCCACCCAACCTTAAAAGAATATACTGTTTTCTCAGGAACTCCTGGAACTTTCTCTAAAACTGACCATATACTCAGACACAAAGTAAGTTTCAACAGCTACAACAAAATTGCAAAAACATTTCCTAAATCCTATTTGATCACAATGGATTAAAGCTGCATATAAACAACAGCAGAAAGAACAGAAAGCTTGCAGACTCACAAAAACTGAACAACTCGACTTAAAGAAACATAGGTAAAGACAGATATTAACGAAGAAATTAAAGACTTTCTAGAACTGAATAAAAATGAATGCATAAAATACCCAAACTTATGGGACAAAATGAAGGCAGTTATAAGAGGCAAATTCAAAGCCCTAAGTGCATACATTGAGAAAGAGGAGTAAGAGGAAGAGGAGGAGGAGGAGGAGGAGGAGGAGGAGGAGGAGGAGGAAGAGGAGGAGGAGGGGGAGAAATCTGATATTAGTAATTTGAAAGCTATAGAACAAAAACAGAAAGCTACACCCAAATGTATAGACAACAAGAATTAAACACACTGATATATTTAATTAGAAACAAAAAGTAATAAAACAAAGAATTAACAAGTAACAAGGAGGGCACCAGGTGGGACACATGGATCTCCATTGGAAGGAGAATAGAAAACATTTCACTGGTAGACTGGAAGTAGATGGGGATGGAAACACACGGGATCAGGTGAGGGTGTGGGGAAATAGAGTACTTGAGGAGATGATTGGAATGAGTAGGCATTTCAGAGGTAAGGCAGAAACCTAATGCAATGGAAATGCCCAGAAATCCCCAAGGGTGACCCTAGCAACGACAGAGACTAAACTGTCTGGGTCTGACATAGGTCCTCTGTATGTATATATGTATGTATGTATGTATGTATGTATGTATGTATGTTATGATTGTGTAGCTTGGTATTCTTGTGAGAGTCATAATACTGAAAGTGAGGGCTGTCTCTTACTCTTTTGGCTGACTTTGGGACCCTTTTACTCTTACTGGGTTGCCTTGTCCAGCTCTACTATGAAGGAAGGAGCTTAGTCTTATCCCTGGGAGACTGAACATTTTCTGAAAAGAAATGGAGGTATGGATGGAGGTTTGGGGGGGGATTGGGAGGAAAGGACGAAGGGGAAACTGTGGTCAGAACATAAAATATGAGAGAAGAGTAAATAAAATGAGGGGAAAAAGGAAAAAAATAACAGCAAAAGGAAGAATTACTTCTTAGAGAAAATCAATAGCATTTATACATCTTATCCAAATGAGACAGAATATTCAAAATCAAATTAGAAATGAAAAGGTGGGCATAAAAGCAGATAGGAACTTAGGTGTATTTCTATATCACTTTCTGCTTTGATACCTTGAAGAATGATTTTCCCTAAACCAGAAGTTCACTATTTCTGCTAAAGTGGTTGGGGAGCAATCTCTAGGGATGCCGTCTCTAGTCTGCAATGTTGACTTTCTCTCTGGGTGCTGGAGTTTCAAACTCAGTTCCTCCTAGCACCTGGAAATTAAAAATGCTATATTTCAACTTTCTGGTCTTATACTACTAGTCAAAGAAGTTTGTAGCAATTTGACAAGAAGATTTAAATTTCTTTAGAATATGTATTATTTTACTATAAAATTCTACTTAAAAACCCCCAAACTATACCAAGGACATACATGGAATGCCATACATAAAATCATGCTTATCTGAGAAGGATCTGTGGTCAAGAGCACCGGTTGTTCTTCTAAAGGACCCAGGTTCAAGTCGAACTCATGTGGCAACCCGCAACTATCTGTAATTTCAGTTGCAGCAATATGTTGCCTTCTTCTGGTCTCACTGAGCATCAGACATTCATGTGGTACACAGGCATACGTGCAATCACCACACATGCACATTAAGTAAAACAAAGAAGCCATCAAGCAAACAAACAGTAAAACAACCAGGTTCATCAGGGTAGGGTTAGAACAGGGCAAGGCTGAAAACACAGATATTATGCGAGTGGTTAGTGAAATTATGGTATCTACCTCTGTGGACTGTATTATCATTAATCACTCAATATCATTACTGAGTGCTTACAGTGTATTTGGTACTAGATTAATTTCCTTTATTCTAACGGTTCACTCTTGATCTTCAGAATAACTACATCACTCTTTTATAGAGGAGCAAATTAAAACTTGCCAGGGCTAATTAACCTTCTTAAAGTTACATCAAAAGTAGAAGGTGGAAGTCCATTTTGAAACAGACCCATATTAGTGAGTGTCATACTACATCACTATTAGAAATAATTGTATGAGGTACTCTTACAATTATTATGGACAGTTGGCACATCATTCTATAGCCTGCAGCAAAGGCAGATTTGGGAGTAATTTTAGAGGTAGTTGTGTAGAGAGTATATTAGTTACATATTGAGTATTCTAATTGCACACATTGCTTTCATACAAAAGCATTGTTTCTGAACCAGGTAGTATAGCTTATTATTGTACACTAACATTTCATGCGTACATAGAAATAAATGTATGGGAAAATGCCTTGGGTATTTTGAAGGATGGTTTAATTAGTACAGTTCCATGTTTTCCTTCTGGATTAATAAGACTTCCTGAAAGCTGAATGGCTGACTCCCTTTTCATTTGTTTGCAGTGTTCTCTGTAGCTAGTGGAGAGCATGCAGGCACAGTAGAAAGTGCGGCCCAGCTAGATGCCAGAGCATCAAAGTCAGAATCCGAAACTGAATCCCCAAAGCCTCTGGAGCTGAAACATGTCTCTTTCAATTCCTCCTAGTTCAAGATATTCATGACCAGAATCTTGATTTAATAAGTGCACAGAGACGGATCGATTTACCAAAGACAGACTCTGAATAAGGAAGAATGCAGGTCCATAGGAATACACATAAACTTTATATTTGGAAGAAGAAAAATATCTTCAAGGAAAATAATGCATATATTTACTTTTTTAAATGGTGCATATGCATACCTTTGTATGTTATATCATATATCTACATTTAACTATATATTAATCTATATTCACTTTCATATTTATAAAGCATGTGTGCATATCTGCTTCTGCTATGGAATCCATATGATTGACTCAGTTATACAAATAGCTTCTTAGTAAATTTCAGAGTACAAAGTTCATTTGATTGTATGATGGAGGATTCTCGTACAGGTCATGAGCTTTCAGTAAGCATGCAGCTTTTAGTGTGTGCATCGAAAGATCTAGCTCCCCAGGGCTGATAAATACAAGGAAAAGTAGCGAGTTAGAAGCAAACTGGAACCCTGCAGATATAAACTTTTGACAAATTACCATCCACAATTTTACCATTGGGAAACTGTAAGACTAGAACACAGTCAAAGGCAAAGATGAGAACCACTGTCCTCTGAGGTCTTAGTAGA
This sequence comes from Mastomys natalensis, assembly GCA_021653895.1. Taxonomy (NCBI): domain Eukaryota; kingdom Metazoa; phylum Chordata; class Mammalia; order Rodentia; family Muridae; genus Mastomys; species Mastomys natalensis. Next base: position 252,309 of record JAJTUV010001626.1, on the reverse strand, counting down.
TTATCTAAAGAGATGAGGTTGCAGTTAAGTAGCATGTACAAAGAAGGATACAACATAGAATAAGTGGATGTCTGTGACAATCTGAGTACAAGAAACTCAAGGGGATTTGAATGCATTTGTTTATATTCCTGGAGCTTTCCTGAGGGAACATCAAAATGAAGTCTGAGTTTCTTTTATCAGTTAGAACACTGGTTCTCAACCTGTGGGTTACAACAGCTTTGGGAGTCGAACAATTCTTGCATAGGCATCTCATATTGGCTATCCTGCATATCTGATATTTACAGTACAATTCATAACAGTAGCAAAATGACAGTTATGAAGTATCAATGAAAATACTTTTATGGTTAGGGGTCACCATAAACATTAAACTGTATGATAGGGTCACAACATTAGGAAGGTTTAGAACCACTGAATTAGAAGGAAATACACATGATCAAACAGGGATTAAGTCCAAGAAGTAAAGTGTTTCTAGCAGGTTATCTCTACTCATCATTACCCCCAACTCTCTTGCACTGCCATGTTAACTCTATAAAGAAACAATACTAAAAGCACCTTATGTATGTAAACGTTTTTGTCATAAGAAAGCTAAGTGAAACAGTATTAGAAAGAGGTTATGGAACAGATGCATCTCTAATGGACATGGAGACTTCACCATTTATTCTTCTGATTGGAGAACAGAAGAAATCCAGGACCAAATGATACATCTTGCAGAAGCAGTTATATGGATTACAAAATCTATCCTACGTACGCCCAGAGTAGAATTACAGCCAAATATTTTAACTGTGTCAGAAAAAAAAATTCAATGCTTAAGAATACCATTGCATATCCAGAGAAATGTCTCTGTGGGTAGCGTTCTCGCTATGCAAGCATAAGGACTCTTGTTAGATCCCTGGTTTCCACACATAAATCAATTGAGATGGTTTGCATCTGTAACCCCAGAGTTCACTCATCAGCCAGATTAGCAGAAATAGCAAGCTCCAGATTCAGTGACAGTCGTGTCTCACAGATTAAGGTGGAGAAGCAACTAAAGAAGGCATCCCAATATTAATATCTGGCCCCATGTGGACTTGTATACAGCTGCATACACACACATGTAGACACATGTAGCACACACACACAAAAGGAGGAAGAGAGGGGAAGAGAGAGAGAAAGAGAGAGAGAGAGAGACAGACAGACAGACAGAGACAGAGAGAGAAAGAGAGAGACAGAGAGACAGAGACAGAAAGACAGAGAGACAGAAACAGAGGGGAGAGAGACAGAGACAGAGGAGAGAGAGAGAAAAAGAGAGAAGTTGAGAGAGAAACTAAGAGATTCACAGAGACAGATAGAACTCACTGGACTTAAAGCATAGCAATATAGTCATTGGGAACTTGGTAGAAAGGTGTAGACTGGGGGAACTGTGTTAGCTCATTGTAAATATAGATGGATCATTACTAATCAAAGGTATGGGTGTTGTTTTCACTTTTAACTCAGCTCTTTTGGCCGATGTCATCTGTATGTCAATTCTATAAGTTAATTTTATATTCAAATTTCATTGTTTAGTGGTAGTAATGTTATATGATTTCGAAGTTCTACTGACAGACCATTTCTCTGTGAGGGCACAAGGTAAAGAGTGTGTTCTCTCACTGTGGTAATGAGAAAAGAAAAAGGCCAGGTAAGTAATGCAAGTGGATCAGACAGCAAATTACAATCAGGTGTTAGAGCTGACATTTTATATGAAAAAAAAAAAGCCCCCTCCCCGCCCAAATTCCATAAGTTGTTAAAGTGAGAACAAACCCAAGAGAATGAAAAATACAAAAAAAAAAAAAAAAATTGAAGAGAGGGAAATCAATGATGTCAGTTAATTTGAAAGCATAAAATCACATAGTATACTGTTTTCTTTGTCCTAAGAATGCTGAATTGCCTACAGGCATCCAGCAAGACCTTAGATGTTCTCTCCTCAAACTACAAGTCAATTCAGCACCAAACACTCCAAGTGTCTGATATTGTGTTAATAGCACGCCCATCGATATTTCTATACTCTCTGTGAGATGCAAAATAAGGTTAATGATGGGTACTTAAAATTAAATTATGATGAAAAGAATTTGTTCTCTAATGCACTCTCAAGTCACACAGGGGATGCACAAGCTAATCCCTGTGATTTATGAGTGGTAAAGACTTCTCCATCTCTGCCCTAAATGTCTCCAAGGCCCTGGGCCAGTGGGACAATGGTAATTTGCAAGCCTCTACTAATGTGATAAAATATATACCATCATGTTTTGGAAAAAAAATACTTAAGCTTTATTGAGCTATAAATACCAGTGTGAGACTTCAGTAATGAAGAAAATCATTTTTATTTACTTTCCATGCCCTGGTGGTTTCTAAAAGGTCATCTATCTTAGCTATGCAATCTCAGGCTTTTAAAAGATTTTTTTTCATCAACTTGTAGAGGTCAAGTTGAACTTTAAAGTTGTAAGAAATAGAGATGTCTTTCAGCATCCAAATTTCTTTGTCATAATAGTCATTATTGATCTCTCTGAGCAGCCTTTCTTTGTAATGTAGATTTGTTCTTAATGTGACAATATACTATTGCTTTAATCATTTCATAAATCTTATGTTAAATTCCATATTTTTGTTATTTTGCTATTATTTCTTCTATTAATCAGTTCACAGGTGTTTAATTATCCCCATCATCTCCATTTGAGTCATTACTTCCATTGTATCTGATTTTTATAACATGGCACTGAAGTTCTAAGATACTATTCTTGAGTATTTTATGTTGCAAAGGGATTGGTGTAATTTGGTTTTTTTCTATTGAATGATACTACCCTTGCCTGGTTCCAACCCTTTTTTTTTTCTTTAAAAAATAGATTTGTTTGTTATAATTCCTTAATCTGTAAAACTGAGTATAACATGTAAACACATAGTATGTAGTCATTTATGAAAATATTTGAGTTGAAAGGATCCGCGACCCCATGAGGAGAACAACAATACCAACCAACCAGAGCCCCCAGGGTCTAAACCACCAGCCTGGGAGTGCTTAGGGAGGGACCCATGGCTCCAGCTATATATGTAAGGGTGCTATAGGATGGGAGAAGAGATTCTTGGTCCCATGAAGGCTGAACGTCGTGAGGGTGGAATTTGAGGGTGGGAAGGTGAGTGCAGGTGGGTGGTGTAGGTGGGGGCACACCCCCATAGAAGCAGGAGGAGGGGGGGATGGGATAGGGGATTCCTGGGAGGGAGTGGGGAAAATGGGGTAAGGGGAGAACATCTGAAATGTAAATAAAATTTCCAATAAAAAAAAAAAAACTAAGTTGACACATAAATACAAGAAGAAGGGATCTGTCTTTACAGTTGAATTTCAATTTTTAGCTAATAAATGTGGAAGAAATGCTGGAAATGGAACAATCATTGCTTGACAAATGCAACAGTAACAATTGTTCCAGCAAGAATTATCAGCTAAAAACAAAAGGGTACATATAGATTGTCTCAAAGAATCTCTCCATTAAATATCTATGAATTACACAGTAACTTTTCATTGGAGAACTCATTCAGGTACCACCAGGTTGTCTGTTAACATCATCAGTTAAGGAGCAATCTTATGTGCTTCCTTTCATAAAGGACAGCATCAGTTCTGTGATATTCACATCTAAGATTAAGAGTCTGAATTTAATCATCTTGAGACATTAAACACATTCGAATTAGAAAAATATTTTAGAACACTACATGAGTACATGTTTAAATTAAAAAGTCATATATTGGGCAGGAATGATGGTGAGGTGATTAAAAGCATATAATGTTCTTTCAGAGGGTTCAAGTTTATTCTCAACATCAACGTGGGGTGACTTAACAACCATCTATTATTTCAGTTTTAGAAAATCTTATTACTGGGATCTTGTGGGAACTAGACTCATATATGTAACCTCCCTCCCAAACACAGACACATGCAAACATACATACATACATACATACATACACACACATACACACACACACACACACACACACAAACTTAAAAATAAAATACACATTTAAAAGCAGATATTTGATTATCAATATTTGGTGTATACAAAAGAAAAACTATCTTTTCTGCAGAAGAGGATGTGAGATTCTCAAAGTTACACTGACAAAGAGAACTAGAAAATAGAATGCAGGAGTGAAAGGGGAGACACTGATGCAGACAGTAGACACAAGGAGATATATTCCTTGATGTATGATAGAACTGTGAGCCTTGCATTGGGATGGATAGATAGATAGATAGATAGATAGATAGATAGATAGATAAATAGATAGATAGAAGATAGACAGACAGATATGTTTTGTTTTCTATTATTATCAAAATAAACAAGTTATAAGACTCATAAATAGTAAATTTTTAGATCTAATCAAGGGCTGAGTGGTTCTATTGGTCTAGATGGGGTAGTATATCATAGGCAAGTTTGGTGGAGTAAACCATACCCCTTATAGGCAAAGAGCACAAGAGTACTTATGAGTTAGAGGTTATATAATCCCCTTCAAGGAATATTTTCAATTGCCTACAGACCTCCCTGTATATTGGAGCTATTCATGTTGTACCACCTTTTACTAAGCTTCCTGAGACAATTAAGACCTAAACCATACCAAACCCAAACTCATGTGCTAAACTCAATTATCATCATGACAATCTGTAAACATAGACTCGCCTAAAGAAATTAATAAATCTTGAGCACTGGGTTTGAGGAATAGAATTAAGATTATTATATAGTGTTTGGAGGAGTAGATTTACTGTCTTCTACCCTTTTCCAATACTTTGATACCCTTGATCCTTTCTATTGCTTCTCTATGACAATGTTTAGCAACATCTACAAGCAATATACATTTTTCTGATATAAAAAACAGTTCTTATTTTGATTTTGTTTTTATTTCCTTGGCTACAGAGCTTTGAGATTAGTTTCTCTTATTCATGATTATTATTTAGTACTGTGATGTTATGTAAAATGACCCATAGGCTTGTGTTAAAACTTGGTCCTGGTACTCAGTAGGACTTCTGAGTATTGAATGGATCATGGAGACAACAAACTCACCAGCAGATTAATAAAACAATAGACTCATAGACTACTTGAAGGAAATGGCTTAGTTAGAAGAACAGAGGGTGTTCTGGGGGAAGTCTACACTTAGTCTCTAGTTGTTCTCTGCCTGTTTTCTAACTGCTCTCAGCTAAATGGCTTTTCTCTGCCTTGCTAATCCTTCATGATAGTCCTTTTCTGACACAGACAAAAGCATTGAATCTAGTTGATCATAAAGACATCACGAACAGTGAACTAAGTAAGTCCTTGCTTCTTTAACTTGTTTCTTCTTGTTTTCTCCAACAGTTAAGAAAGACTAAGTCTTTGATAGTTCTATCTAGTAGAATTTGAAAATCAAAAATAAGAGTGGCACAGACAGGATGTTCACTGCATCATTGGTGAAGGAGCAATAGCAATATATATATATATATATATATATATATATTATATTATATATATATATATTTGCATAAAGAACTTCAGCTCTTTAGAGTGAAAAGGAATATGTTTAAAGCATCATTGTGCTACAATCCTGTATTTCCTTGGTCAATGTTTGCATGGGTAGATGTAGTATAAAATTAAAAAGATAATTAAACAGTGTAATTCCATGAATGTTGTGGGTTATGAAAATCTTGTAGCCTTTTCTATCAAGAATAAAGGAGCAAGCTTACAGAAATTTAAGGAAAGTCACAAGGACTTTGGGAAAGAAAAGAGCACTTTGACTATGTTTTTTTAATACTATATATTTGTTCTGTCTCTGTCTCTGTCTCTGTCTCTCTCTCTCTCTTTCTCTCTCACTCTCTGCACATACATGCATATGTTTGTTTTTGGGGAGTGTGTGTGCATGTGTGTGCATTTGTGTGTGTCTGTGTGTGTGTGTGCATGTATATTTATGCTCACACATATGTCATGGTAGTGATCAGAAGAAAATTTCAGTTTTTCCCTTCTTCCATGTGGGTACCAGGTTTACAACATGGAACATTTCAAGTTTGATGATGAGAGATTTTACCATTTACCCTCTGAGACATCTTGCTGACCAGACTGTGATTATTTTCAACTTTTGTGTGAATCTAGGCAGACATTTTGGATCTGTTGAAAATTATATAACATGATATTCAGAATTCTATGACATGATTGTTGCAGAAGTTATATTCACGCAAACTCATCTATGTTCAGAGATTGATAAAAAAAACCACTAGTTTAAATTTATTTAAAAGGTGTTTAAAGCCCAAGAAGAGTATAGTGATATGAATTTAAGGGACATTGAGAATTATTTAGTATTAAATAATTTAATATATAAATGTATTAATCAAAACAATACAGAAATATTGAAGAGGTTCTTGGAGAGGAAGAAAGAGGTCTAAAAAGCACATGAAAACTGAAATATGCATATAAAAATGGTAAATGGCTGGTGATCTCCTAGAAAAATAGAAAAAGAAAATTGGAATGCTAAAATGCTCCCAGCTAATTATGTTTAAGGAAGAAGACACATTGGACTGAATATTTTACTTGCACCAGGAAAATGCATTGTTATTATAGAGATAAACTTAGCAGACATTCTTTGGCTGGTGGCATTAAACATTAAAATTAAAATTAATCCTCCTATTTTAGATGTTGGCTCACTAAGCAACCTGCCTATTAAATTTTTATCTCCCATCTATCTTGTCTAAGAGAGAGGATGCATTCTTGGAGAACTCCAGACTCTATCTCCTTCTCAGAAATATCATTCTCGATGCAAATTGATATATTGCTATTCCGGCATTGATGCATTAGTGCCTGTAAAGAAGTTACTAAGTCTGCCCTTCAGCAAAGTTAGACTACTTTGATGGCGTGACATATGAGACTTTGTAGCCTGCCAACTCTAGGGCAAAGGTTGACCTCTGATGTGATTACCTACAACTGCTACCCTGGTGTATTGAACCATAAATCACCAAAGTTGATCTGCGTCTTTTAAAATTAACCATGTCTAGGTTTTATATCAAAATTATAAGTTTTTAAAGCTTGGTAAAATATGCTAATTTCATATGCCCAAAATGCTTAGAATCGGTCATCCTGGTGGTGTTTGTAGCCATAAGGATTGCAATGGTATTGTTCACCCTATTCAGTACTGTTGGTAGCACTAGATGTTAACAAATACTGACAACCTGTTCGCAAACACAAATCTGCTTGCCAAATATTTCTGCAAGGATGTATAGGAAGCAGAAATCTTGGCATGTGTTCAGTTAAAACATAAACAGCATATACCACTTATGAAATTTGTGATTAAGTTACAAGTTTATGAATTACACCATTGTTTATATTTTTGCAAACTGTTTGGAAATCAACTAAGAAAAAAAATATACAAACCACAGATTTGCAAATTTGATATTATTACAAAATAATCTTCTTCTCAGAAATAAACTTAGGACCACTTAAAGACCTTGGAGAGAAGAGAAGCCCTCTCAAAAAAAAAAAAAAAAAGGATTAAAAGAGGTATTGCATGTAAATATAAGCATGTCGGGAAGGTCGGACTGGGGAGAGTGCTCAAAAAGAGTGTATGTTCAATGGAGGACAGAGAACAACATAGAAAAGGTACATTGAACTTTTAGAAGGTTATGTGTCACTTCTTCTGTGAATGATGGTAATATTGTGGTAGATACATTTCAGAAACTAGAAAGAACTAACAAACCTTGAAGAAAAGGGAAGGAAGGATCTTGTTCCCAAAGATCCAATCAGCCAAAATAAGCAGGCACTCCACAGAACAATTGATCATGTTGGTCTGTGGTTGTCTTATCAAAGAAATAAATTAGTGCTTTGAGGAATTGGAGACTCTTATTTCCATTTTATTTAGAGGTGACAAAGCATCGCATATGAAAACAAGTAAAAAAAATAATAGAATGAATTTGAAAACCTTGCCTTATATATAGATAAAAATTTGGTTCCCTGCTGTGGGAAAGATTAATGTATCTGGCCAGGATTCTTCTCTTTTGACAGAAATGAGGACAGAGCAGCTAAAATTTTCCCAATCTTCTAAAACATTCAAAGGTAGAGATACACTTCCCAGTTTATTTGGAAATGTCTTTTAACATATATGTATAGGGTGAGTCTTCTGAAGATGTTTTCAAAGTATGAGAAAGCTGTAGAAATTGTTTCAGGGATAAGAGCAATCTGTGTTTGAGGAACAGATTACATAATATATACATTCCCTTTGGAGTGTATTTGTTCCCTTAATGTCACCTCTAACTCCTCCTTGATTCTCCCAACAGCTCTCTTTTAACTTTATGTCCTCTTCAGTTTTCCTTATTCTTATTTAAAAATTTTCATGTTATTTTTAATGATAATATAATTACATATCTTCCTTCTCTCTCCTACCTCTAAAACCATCTCATATATTCTTTGCTCTCTCTCGAGCTTATGGCCTCATTTTTCATTAATTTTCATTATATATTCATATATATATTCCTAAATATAACCTGCTCATTTTGTATAATGTTACTTTTATGTACATTTTCAGGATGATCATTTGATGTTGGATAACCACATGGTATGCTCTTTCTGGGAATGACTTTCTCTGGTCTTCAGCATTCATTAGTTGCATGTGGTTCTTTGTGTAAGGGTTGAAGCCTTGTGGACTATGACTATATTCTTTGCTAAGTTCAGCCTTACATAGTACTGTAGGTGAGACTATATAGGTGTAGCTTCTGACATTACTAAAAGACACAATGTCACAGAAAATGTCCTAATTGTCTTAATATTGCCCATATTTATGGGGTCATCCACAAGAGTATGGTCAACCTACCATGAGTCACATGCCTAATAAAGACAGATTCTTCTATTTCTGCCAGCCATGCCACTTCAGCTCAGCTCCGGGTTGGAATATATTTGCCTCCTTTCCCATCCAGGATGAAATGTTAACTAGCTTGATCTTGTACAGGCAAACACAGATGGTGTGCATTTTTAAAAGCAATAGTTGCCTCCACAAGTTCTTGACCCGAGAATCCCAGAAATTCACCTCAAACAAAACAAGTTATTGTCTTTGCTCTTGGTTGCCCATCAAAACTTTAAGGTAAGACATCATTGCTGAAGGTTCCACATACATTGGTCACGGACTTTGGAAAATCAATCTGGTATTAACCTTTACATTGCCTTTATGCTGGTATCTTTCATAGTGCTAAAACATTCTATGCCAGTTGTTGAAAGAGAAAAGTTATTAGCAGTCTTACCTAACTGTGACATCTGCAAGATACAGTAATGGCAATTCTTGCAGAAATGGTCATTGATTCAATAGCAGCATTAATGTTATGGGGTGAGTCAGTCACTTTCTGATTAAATTTATGGCCTTTTCATGGAAGAAAGTACATAAGAGGTGCAGTAAATCTGACCAAGAACCCATGATCAGGAAGATCATAACCTATTATGATTACTTTGCTCAGTATATCTAACACCAAACTCTGTTGTATACCCATATCTCTATACAGATGATTTAGTGAAGTTCTTAGTCCTTATTAGAGAAGTGTCTTTGAAATGGGTGGTAGTTAGTGCAGTGATCTACAACTGATCAAAGTGAAGATGATAAATGTCTGTGGAGTGCTCAGATGGAAATTGTACATCTACATCATGAAGCCTTCCGTGAAAGCCTCAGAGAATATTGCAAAAGAAGGGATGGAAAGATTGTAAGGGCCAGAAATCATGGAGGACTGAGGTGGAACTGTGCTTTCTTGGAAACATATTGTTTTTTTAAAAGGGGGAAAAATCCCCCACCTACCCAATCAAACAAAAACCCATATATTTGTGTATAATTCTTTCACAACTACTTACAAAGTTCATATATGGGGGAAAAAGTTCAGTGGTACTTATATCCTAGAATTTAGTAGCAATCCTAACACATTTTATATTTCTTGCTACATTTCCATAATTTTATTTTTGTTTCATTACTTATCCCAAAGCCTAACTTAATTAGCAGCATCTGATAATGAATCAAGCAAATTGTGTTTTTTTTTTTTTTAAACATATCTCTCTGTGTGGTTCTCAGAATATGACACAGATTTGACTGAACATATTCAGTATCTTTACTTTTTTCCTGAATTAATATGCATAAATTTTGTGTTTATTTTTAGAATGGGAGCTATTAGGTTGCTTGGATACGGAAGACTCCACATGACCCATTTGCTTAACTTGGCTATTATAGAAAACATACATTTATGTGTTATTTAGTTCGGCTTGGTTGGTTCTGATACAGACGCAACATGACTGCTACCACTGTTACCATTACGTAGCTCTCTAGAAAGTAGGAGGTTTAACTGGGGAAGGATTTTCCCCTTACAATCAAATTTGGACCCCATCTCCTATATCTATAATAATTAACTGATTTCAAAGAAACGAAGGAGAACCATTACTAGGATCTTGCCCTGGTATTGGAAAGAAACTAAAATGAAAAATGAGGAAGGTTGAGTCAATGGGGCTCCTTGAAAGGTATTAAGTGTAGATGATCCCCTCCTGGTGGGTGAAGCGTTGACACTTGTGTAGATTCCTTTTTCCTTTGTCAATTCTTTTTCATTTATTTTGCCTTTTTAATTAAAAAAAATAGTATTTGAGTTTGTATGTCCAGTATCGAATAGAGGGCACTGCACATAGCCCAGAAGACCATAAAATTACTACTAGTATCCAGCAGTAGTCATCTAATTAAGGACTAAGACTTACTATTGTCCCGTCATTTGAGGTCATTCAAATGGGTATGTCAACCACCTGGTCATGAATAATGCTTTAAGAAGCTGAGTTTTGCAAATACATGAAATAACTGTATAAATTCGGACTCAACATTTAAGTTGTAACAATGGGATATATGCCCATCAATAAGAATGTATCCTATACAGAGCTCTCTCTGGTTATCTATAGTCAAACAGTATGTGTTTTTTTCTCTGTACTAGTTCTTTTGGCTTTTGTTCACTCTCTATCTCTTAAGTCTATTTCATTTTGCTCTGTATTCAGAGCCACTAAAAATAGGATGTTTTCTACTTTATATTATTATATTCTGAGTGTCTAGTCTCAATTATTTGAATGGAGAACACAAAGACAAGGCAGCCCAGAGTATACTAGAACAAGATCTTGAAAGTAATATTATTTGTAACCATCCCAGAGATGGGTACAGAATGGATATCTATCTGTCTATCTATCTATCTATCTATCTATCTATCTATCTATCTATCTATCTATCTATCTATTTGGACAGCTTAATCAGTAGTCCTACTAGGAACTGGGAGAGAATGGTGTTTTGGCAACTGGGCTGAAAAATCTTTCCTGTGATATTATGGCAATTTTTTGGCTTCTTTTCCTTTGTCTTAAAATCCCCCTCCTGAGGCTAAAGAGTTTTGGACTAATTTCATTGACAGAGGATATTTTAAGACAGTCGAATGTTGACTATATCCTATAATTATTAGTGACCACGCTTATGCGGGTCTACAATGAAAAAGACCACAAAGGATAATGATAAATAGAAACTGTAGAGCTTGGGAAGAAAAACAGCATCAGGAAATGTGATGTTAAAGGCAAGATTTGTGCTAAAAACAAGGTGAAATAGAAAAAAAGAGAATAGTGTCCTCAGGTCAAGACGGTACCCAGCTAATCCTACAACTTTTAAAAAAGAAAAGGCCTAAGTGATGATATGTTTCTAAACAATTATGTAAATGTAAGTCAAGGAGGGAGCTAGTTCACAGCCCACACAGGAGAACTTGGTAGCATGGACATATGGCTATAGTTAACAGATTGCCTTGAATCTCAGAAGAGAGTTTGGACTGTGGATTGTTAAGCACTTTTGAGACAGAAAGACTATGGGGACTTTTGAAGTTGGAGCAAGTACATCTTGCATTAGGATATAGCCGAAAGATAATGAGGACTAGGCACAAAGGATAGTGGTTTGAATGAGAACCATTATTTTTTTCCATAGGGCCATGTGTTTGCATACTTGGTTCCTTCTTATTGGAACTGTTTGAAAGGATTAGGAGTTATGACCTTGTTGGAGGTGTTTCACTACGTGGTCTATGAAGTTTCAAACTCTTTCCATTCTCAGTTAGGACTATCTCTTTCTACCTCCCTCCAACTTGTGAATAAGGATGTACATTCTTAGCTGCCATTTCAGAGCCACACCTTCCTGCCTGATGTCATGATTCCCTGCCCATGGTAATCATGAACTCTTACCTCAGGAGCCATGAACCTAGAAATTAGAGTCATTCTTTTATAAGTTGTCTTGGTTGAAGCATCTTGTCACAGCAATAGTAACGTAACTAAGACAACAAGTATCTAGCATCTATATTACTCAAACGAGAGATTCAGATAAGCCAGTAGTATAGTTTCAACCCAAGTATAAAAGACTGAGGAACAACTCTCCAGTAGCATAGGTTCCAACCTAAGTGTTACTACGTAGAGACACACACAGCATTGCTGTCTTAGCTCAATCCTGAATGCAAGAGCAACAATGGTATCTTTAACTGAAAGCAGAAAGTTTGGCAGTATTCTTACTCTACAAAACTTAGCATTTGTCTTCTTCAAGTTTCTGGGATTCCATGAGGCCAACTCAGACCCAGAGGTGGTTAGTTGGTTTTCTTAATCTGTGAATTCAAATGATAATCTCAACTAGAGTTATTCATGGAGTAACTGTGGTTTGAGGACATTCCAGGACAACCTGTATCTCAATCCAGTTGTCACACAAAATTAACAATCCAAACAAGTTTCTTCATTGTTTCTAAAAAGACTATATATTTCCTGGAAAGAAATGAAATTTTGAATGATTATGTTTTTATCTGATTTTCTTAAGATTCTCAAATACTGTGCTGTCTCTACCTGCTTTATTTTACCATTAAATAATATTCTTCCAAACAGATTCCTAAAGAGGATATAAAAATTGTGCCAAAAATTTTTATTAAATTATACTGTTATTTTAAAGACTTACTGATCTTTATAAAGTTATTAAATGCACAAAATAGCAAGTTTGTTAATAGTATTTACTTTGGTAAAAGGACATGATACTCAGGACAGCATTTATGATGAAGATTTAACTTGGTGCAAACAGCTACTATCTAAAAATTAGATGAGTGTGAGTGTATGATGTAGTTATGAAAGAATTAGAAAATTTTGGCCATGTGGCTTAAATATACATTATTTATTTACAAAACAAAATTTAGAGCCATATTAGATGTTGTTCTAGGGAATACATACATTCTAGAGTCATTATAAAACAGAAATATTGAATTTTAGAAACAGATGTCTGGTACTTGTTTTTTTCAGAAAATATAAAGTATTATTCTTATTTTATATATAAGAATGTTTTACCTGCATCTATATATATTCACTTTATACATACAGTGATTTCATTTGATCCTCTGAAACTGGAGTTGTGAATTGTCATGTGGGAGCTTGGGATTGGACATAGGTCTTCTTACCTACTGAGCCTTCTCACTAGTTCCTTTTTCCAAGTAAAAAATTATCACGTGAAGAGGAATTAAACATTAAGTAAAATAACTCCAGCAATATACATAGAACTCAGAGGGATATAGCTAGATCAACAATGGTAAAATCTATAGCAGATATTTCCCTGTCTAAACTATTTTAAATATTAATGCAGCAGGAGGCCTGTGATTGGACAGGGAAAAGGGAGGCGGAGCTAAGCATGGGAGAGAGAGTTGCAGGAGGGGAGAGAGAAGGGAGCGGAAAATGGAAGCAGACGTGGACCCATGTGGTTTTATGTAACATAGGTATATATGAAATCAAAGGTTACAGTAATTGGGATAACTTGTCTAAATGGTGTTGACATCTTGGGATTTGAGTATTTGCTGATATATAATTTTGTTTGGTTAACTATAAGCATTAAGAGTTTTGATTTTACCAGATGATAGGTTTGGTGGCTGATCGCAGGGTGGCTAATCATTGAGTGGGGCTAGCGTGGCCGGGAGGAGAGCTCTGGAGCCAGAGAGGACACTTGGCTGGTGTCAGGCAGCCTGATGGTGCTGGCCTTACTGCAGGAACTTGGCAACTAAGCTGGGAGCCAGCCAGATGCCTCTTTTCTAATACCTCCTGCTACAGGACCTACTTCCCAGAATGCCCTACTGAAGTAAAACTTCCCTATAGTGTATTATATACTCTTTCATAGGGAAATATTGGAATATTACCTTGGATATAATTTATTGATCCTATTGTAAAATAGGAACAACAAATATCTTAGAAATTCTGCAAGAAAACTATAACCACAAATGAATTTGACAAAGCTAGCACCAATGCTGACATAGAAAATTGGATGTGCTTCTTAGCTCTTTGCCTAAGAATATTGTTACAATTAGTAAATTAGGTTGTAAAGTACATTATGCCTCAATGCCAGAATATTCTATTGGAAAGAATTTCTCTATATAGACTTTAGTGTCATTCAACATTCTGAATTCATTGGACACTATTCATATGTATACTTCTGCAAAACTGAGACTGCATTAATTTTTTATTAGATTTTTATTAAAGACAGAAGATCAGAACATTATTGAAGATCCTAGAATTTTAAGTTAGTTTCTTTTTCTTTTCCTTTTTTAATTTTATTTTTTTGCTTATTCACTTATAAACCGTCCCAGTCACCCCCTCCCACAATCCTTCCCCATCTCTTGTTTTCTGAGTACCCCCTCCTCCTGTATCCCCCACCCTGCCACTTTAAGTCTCTGAGAGGCTAGGTGCTTCCTCTCCCATTGAGGCCAGATGAGGCACCCAGCTAGAAGACCATACTCCATATACAGGCTACATATTTTGGGATAGCCCCCACTCCAGATGTTTGAGACCTGCATGAAAACCAAGCTGCACATTTACAACATATGTGCAGGGAGGCCTAGGTCCAGCCCATGGAGGTAGATCTGTGTAGACTAGGTATGCTCCACGGTTGGTGATTCAGTCTCTGAGAGCTCCAAGGGTTCAGGTTGGTTTACACTGTTGATCTTCCTGTGCAGTTCCTATCTCCTTAGGGCCCACAATCCTTCCGCCTATTCTTCTATAAGAGTCCTCAAGCTCCATCCACTGTTTGGCTCTGGATGTCTGTATCTGTCTGAGTCAGCTGCTGGTTAGAGCCTCTCAGAGGACAGCTTGCCCCTGTCTGTTCTCAGGCTGGAGGTTTAGATCCTGGGAGCTCTGGTTGAATCTTTTGATATTTCAACATGCAACAGGGCCACATGCTCCACTATGTTTATAGCGGCTTTATTTATAATAGCCAGAAGCTGTAAAGAACCCAGATGTCCTTCAACAGAAGAATGGATACAGAAAATGTGGTACATTTACACAATGGAGTACTACTCAGCTATTAAAAATAATGAGCTCATGAAATTCTTAGGCAAATGGATGGAGCTAGAAAATATCATCCTGAGTGAGATGACCCAATCACAAAAGAACACACATGGTATGCACTCACTGATAAGCAGATATTAGCCCCAAAACACACAATACCTAAGATGCAACACATAAACCTCATGAAACTCAAGAAGAAGGAGGAAGACCAAAGTGAGGGTGCTTTTGTCCTTTTTAGAATGAGTATCAAAAGTTAGTTTCTTATACTGGAGGATAGTAATGAAAACCTTATATAACTATATGCTTTGGTATCTGAAATTAGAGGTAAACTTAAAACAATGTTTATACCAGAGTAAACATTATCATAGTATATTAATAGAAAGCAGAACATACTGAAAAGAGAGTAAGAACAAATACAGCAACTAATCTGAAAGAACTACTAATAGCCCATTACAAGACAACTAGAAGTATTTTCACTTCTGAAATAGTGCTCTATCCAAAGTTGTTCTAAACAGAAGGGAATACCTACATCTTTATAGGTGAGATTTTTGTGTGTATGTGTCTGAATTTAGGAAGAATAGCAAGAAGTTATTTTATCTAAACCTCTTAGTAGGTCAATTTTGATAGAACACATGATGATCTTTTGCTGTAAGTGGCACAGCTTCTCTTTCAAGTGAGCAATGCTATCAAAGTCATTTTTAACGAGCAAAAGAGGCTAATGGATACAGCCTATGTCTAAGTTTGTTGTCTAGACATGTAAAGAGATGCTACCATTTTATATATGGTAAAGGAAAACCATATATAGTAGCTGCTTTTGCATATTATCAAGAATCAAAATATTGAACATTCTTTATTATTATATTATTATTTAGAACAATTTTTAAATTTAAATATAGCTTGATCACATTCTCCCCCTCTTCCAGTTTCTTCCAGATCCTTTTCCCATTTCTACCCTCTCAAACTCACAAGGCTGTCTCAAAAAACTATCAGAAATCCAATGTAACCACCCACCAAAAACACCCAAGAAAGCAAATAAAAGCACACCCAAAAAGGAGAAAGAAGAAAGGAAGGAAGGAAGGAAGGAGGAAAACACCAAGCTATAACCAAATAAAATCACACAAAAAATGTGGAGTCCATTATATATGTGTTAACTAGTCCTGAACATGAAGTCCGTCCACATTGGTTGATATACCCAGTGTCACAGTATTTTAAAAAAACCTGATTTTCCCTCTCATGAAAGGTATAAGTTATAGCTCAGTTGTTAACGTTTATTCCAGTGGCGTGGTTTTCATTCATTCATTCATCCTTTCATTTATTCATTTTTTCAAAAATATAAAATAAAATATACTAAGATAAAACAAAAACTATCACATTGAAATTGGACAAGACAAACCAACAGGGAAAAAAAAAAAGAACCTAAGAGAAGGCAAAAGAAACAGAAACTCTCTCATTTATACAACTGGAAATCCTATAAAAATATTAAACAGGAACCCATAATAAAAATGCCAAGGACCGGATGCAGACCAGTGAAGGCCCTTGTATGCTGCTTCAGGCTCTGTGAGTTTATAAGAGCTTTGCTTATGTAGATTTAGAAGGCCTTATATCTTTTGTATCCTCTATCCCCTCTGGCTCTTTCTCTCTCTCTTTTTTTTCTTTAGTAGAGTACCCTGAGGTCTGAGGGGAGGAAATTGATGGAGATATTCCATTTAGACTTGAATATGCCAAGATCTCTTACTCTCCATGTAATGTCTAGCCATGGGTTTCTAGAAGCTTCTCTGACTATAGTTAAACAAGGTACTAGTCTATGAATACAGCAGGATGACATTAGTAATTATAACACGGCTATGCTCTTTTAGTGGAACAGTAGTATTTGGCTTTACTTTAGGTCCTTGAACTTTCTAGTCCCAGGATCTTGTTCACCCATACAGTACTGGATTTGAGTTCCAACTCATGGATTTGGCCGTAGCCAAATCAGTTATTCATTGGTTACTCCCACAAACATGTGTTGCCATTTCCTCAGCATATCTATTAGGAAATATGCCACTGTAGATCAAAGGTCCTGTGGCTGGATTGGTGCTTATGTCTTCCTTCTCATAGAGTACAGGGCATCTTCTTGTACCATATATACTGGCACTTATAGGTAAAGGCTCTATGTAGGTAACTACTATACATCACCATGTTCAATGGGTTTTATAAGTGTTGTGTTCACCAACGGAACCTTGCTGTCATTGTGTGGAGAGGAACCTATAGTCCTCACAACAGTCTAGTTTGCCTAGGGATTCCTGTTGGATCCTTTGGTCAACAACTCTACTAGAATATATATAATAGTACATTTGTCTAGGAAATTTGATATATAAACTTATTAATAATTTTTCTCTTCTCATTGTAGTTTTGATATGTATAAGAAAAATACTGGCTCAGATGTTTTTGTATCTATTTAACTTCACAAACTGTGGTTGACCATCAGTATTAAACGCTGTTTATTACTTTTATTCCCAGTCTTACTGAACATTGGGTTGGTGGAATGACCTATCTGGCCTATCTTCAAATCTGTATGTAAAACAATATGTACACAAATGGTCTAGCAGATTTTTTTCTTAATTTTGGTTTCTTAATTTCTTAGTTTTGGTTAACATTCATTTCCAAAATTTTGATTATTTAGCAAATATTTTGAGCCACCAAGAATATCCATCTTTCATGAATAAAATAATTTCTAACATAATATAATTGAAACTTAAAAAAAAACATTCTGGATATTACATCTCAAAAGAGTTTGAAAAACAGGTATTTTCCACTGTTGGTAATTGCAATTTGAATCAAAACTTTTCAAATGACTCTTATCCTAAATTGAACTCTCTCTTTTCCGTCATGTGAAAATTGCCTATGTGAGCCAAGTTACCCATATTCCAACCTTCACAGAACAAATTATCCAAAGTACAGGTTCCTATTGCTGCTAAATAAAAGAGAAATCAAATGAGCCTAATAGTCATTAAACAGAATGCTCACCACCTGTTTTGTAAGTCATTTGAGCATACAATGATCAAGGACTACCTGGAAAAATCAATTATATGGCCCCATGCATTCTGTTACACATATTTCTAATTGTACAAACCACCATCATTTAAAATTCTTATTCCTTTCCCCTTGATAACTAGTCAATTATCCTCATTTTGAAGTATTTCAGAGGCCATAATCGATACCATAATCGATAAACTCAACTGCGGAATAATATTAGGATGACTTTTATCTGATTCCCATGTCAAGTGATAAAATTCTTAGGTCATTGTTGGTGGATGAGCATTTATAAATGTAAAGCAACATTTTATTGCTTTGTGGGAAATTGAAGTGGGTAAGTCAAAAGCTATATCCTTGAAGAATTTACAATAGAATGAAAAGAATTGAATAAATATAAAGAAATAAATGTGACAAAATAAAGTGCAGACTATGAGATATTCTGTTAAGATTTGAAACATCTTAATGGTATGTGTATGTGTGTATCGGTGTGAATGTGTGCATATGAAGGCAGACGCCCGTGGAGGCCAGAAGTGGGTGTAGAATCCATTGAAGCTGGTTCAACAAGTGGCTGTGAACTGTTCTACCTGCTTCTAGAAATGAAACTCAAGCATTTTAAACGAGTAGTAAGTGCTTTTAATGGCCAAGCCATCACCTCAGTTTCAATAAGATTTTTTTTTTTAAATGCCACTGAGGTTCAAAGAAAGTGAAGTTGCATGTGGTTTTGCATGGGAACTGACTCCAACTAAGTTCTATGAAAAGTGTTTTTTAAACAGTCTTCAACAGTAAACAGTAACCTACAAATAGTGCTTGGAGAAAGACCTTCAGACTAACAGAATAGAAAAGACTAAGCTGGGAGGTGGTGGTGCATGCCTTTAATCCCAGCACTTGGGAGGCAGAGGCAGGTGGATTTCTGAGTTCGAGGTCAGCCTGGTCTACAGAGTAAGTTCCAGGACAGCCCAGGCTACACAGAGAAACCCTGTCTTGGAAAAAAAAAAAAGACTGTGTCTGCAATATGTGCAGGGTATTAGGTGAGTATTTTATAGGATACAGGTATAGCCATATATTTGAGAGCTTTTGCCAGAATGCACACACATATATATAACATTTCAAATTTCTCATATGTATATATATGTAATATATTATATTTTATATAATATATTAATATATCATATTAATATTATTAACACTTAAATTATAGTTATTAATGCTATAATTCCATTATAATATATGATTAATATGTAATATATGATTGATATATATAGTATATATAATTATTTAATATATAATATGTAATACAATATAGTATATAATTATTTAATATTTAAATTTGATATTTGCTAAATATTAATAATATATAATAATGTATTAGTTATACACAATATATTACATATAAAATATTCTACATACACATACTGTAGAGTTCACTGTTTATACTATGATGCAATTCTCATTAGTTTTTGCAGTGCTAATCCTACATTGTTACTATGTGATAGATGAAGGTAATAGGTGTTATAGTTAACAGCTCTAAGGTTAATTGGAAAAGTTGCACAGATTCTTAAATTCTGTTCCTCCTCTTGAAATGTATACTTTTCACAGCTATAAACACATACTACAATAACTGTTTTCTGTCTATTATAAAGGTTAATGGTAGTTGTTCTTATAAAGAACTTATGGAGTCCAGATAGTTCATGGTAAAATTTCAAAGGGTTAAACAAGACAGGTATAGTGGCACACAACTTTTAATCCCAGAAACTGGAAGGCAGAGGCAGGAGAATCTACATGGATTCTCATGAATTTGAGGCCACCCCAGTCTACATAGTGAATTCCTGGCTATCCAGGACTGATAGGAGGCTGTGTCTCAAGAACAAATAATGTTACATAAAAAGTTCTTCTGTCTCTCATTTTTAGTGTTAGCATATTACTATTATTAATATATGTTTATCATCACTAACAGAACAAAAATACAATGCTCACATTCTACTGAGATGCCCAAATCTTATGACTGCCCTCCACACTGTTATCTGTAAGAACCATCCCCCCTGACTTCTTGGCCACTGTAGTTATTATTGCGTTTCGGTATGCTAGAAGATATTTTTCACACTTGCCTTTATATGTCAAATCTTTGTAATATATCCTCTTCTTATTGAGCGTGAGAAAATCTGAAATTGAAGTTTGCCTTTTATGAACACATTAAAAAGTGGTTACACTGCATAAGAAAGGAATGATTGGATTGGATTTTACAGATATTAGTTATTTAAAGGAAAGTTCTGAATCATAGGGTTAGGCAACGTTTCCTTCAATGATCATACTGATCAATTAGTTCAATGTTTTCTGCTACTAGACATCTGTCAAATTCAAGACATATTTGGTGATTTCTGGTGTTGTCAGTGCACATTTTAGTTGCTGTGTGTGCACCTGAGTTTGCACATGTAACTGGGTCTCATCACACACTCAAAGCTTGGTTTTATAAAGATTATCATAGTATAATATTTTAAATAATACATTAACATATTTTTTTAAACTAACCATTCTATTTCAGTATTTCAAGATATAACAATAGATTGCATGTGCAAATTTGATTTAGCTAAGTTGGGCCTCAGATAGCTGGAGAACAATTTCACACTTTTTTCTTTTTATTGAAAGTAGAATTTTTTCATACAATATATTCTGATTATGGTTTTCCCTTCCCCCATTCCTCCGTAACCTTCCCCACCCAAATCCATACAGTTTTTTGTTCTCCCTTTGAAAACAAACAGGAGTTAAAAATTAGAAAAAAAAATGAGATAAAATAAATACAAACAAACCTAAATAGGACAAAACAAACAAACAGAAAAAGAGCATATAAAAAAGCACAAGAAACATGTATAAACTCAGATCCATATACATTAACATGCATAGAAATCCTGTAAAGACATAAACTCGGAAATCACAAGATATAAACAAAAGACTCATAGGGTAAAAAAAATAAAAAATGCTCAATCAAAGCATTATGAGACTTCCAAAAATATCATTGATTTCATTTTATGTCAATCATGTACTGGGGCATGGAACCTGCCCATAACTGTTTTGTATCCACAATGCAACCTCTTTGGAGAAAATGGTTTTTCTAAACCTCTTTCCAAATACCATCTTATTTCATTGCATTCCTACAAAAAACAAACAAACAAACAAACAAAACAAAACAAAACAAAAAAAAACCCTTCCATTCAATGCTTTCTTACTGAGTTTCCTCTTTTCTGCATGAGGATGTGGGAAGTCCTTTCTACAGTGCATTACACTTTGGCATTTAGTTGCTGCTAGATGCCAAGCTACATTTTTTTTCAATGGGAATGAATAGCCTGTGCTGTATCTTGAATCTTGTTTGTACTGGCCACTAGTGATTCACTTTAATCCGAATGTTTATCTGGTCATCTTGTTAAAAATATTCTTTATACTGGCTAAATTTTCCGTCTGGAGCAATTGTCAGTCTTCAGTCTTCTTTGTTGCATGCAAGCATCTGTCCCTACTGACCAATTCTTCCTCCTGTTATTCTTTTCCCACTTGATTTCTGAGACAATTTTCTTTTCCATTTACACGATTTACTTCCGACTATGTCTCAATCTGTCTGTTTTGGTGTATACTCTTCTCTCCCCCTTGATCTCCTACAAATATTCTAAGAGATTCAAAAGCTTAATTCTTCCTATTAAACTAAATTTTCCTTAGGAGCTGGTCTGTGTTCCAGTAGCTGCTAAAGTCTAAATTTAGAATGGTCAAATAAATTAATCTAACTTGTAAGTAAGAATTGATTAACAGAGTCACTTTATTTCACTTACATTACAAATTAACTCACGAGTGAACTTGATTCTTCGTCTTTCCATATCAGATGTTTCCACCTGACCCTGGCTAGCACCTAGTGCAGTATTTTGGATATGTTTTGAGCCTTGTTTGACGAACATTAATAGTCTTTTCATCATATCCTTAACTTCTTGCCCCTTATACTCTTCAATCTTGCCCAATGTAGCCATGAGTAGAATTGCTTCTTCCTTCAAATAGAGTCTGCCTTGTTCTTGTCAGAACTTGTCATTTGTTCATAGTGCCTTCAAATAGAAAAATATATCATGTGACCAAAATAAGTTATCTCACAGAGTTTCTATTAATTTGAAAAAAAAAAAAAAACAATTGGTGACCAGTTAGCTTCTAGTCAATTATCATTTCTTAAAGAAACTTAAAACATATGCTTACTTGTTCTACATTTTTACAGTTTATAACACTGTTATCAAATTTAGTCAGACTTTGTCACTGTTTTAGTGACAAAAAGAACTCCCTTTGTTGGCTCTGTCTTATTGTATCTATTCATATATTTTTGTAATATGTAGAATTTGAAGGCATGGGATAGCAAGCCTCTTGGATGCTGTATATAAAATTTTAGAAAAAAAAGAGCCAATATTCAATATTGTCTATTCTTTTTGTTTGTGTAAAGGTCAAAATATTTAGAATAATCTCACACATTTTCCGGCCAGATAATCCTTTTTCTTTATCTATCATGCAATTGTCTACTCGTGCTGTTTTATATTGCAGTGAGGCTCTCCTGATAAAAGGCCCTGCCTTCTATTCAGCACTGGGATTTTATTTGATTGCCTTTTATATTTTGCTTGTTCTTCAGATTTCAATAAACATGAATCATGAATCTCATACTAGAATAAAAATGATGAGAGAATAACAAAAGGCTTACAGGCTGAGTACACAGGGTGTAAGGTATAATTATTCTGCCAATCATTTTTGTAATATATTTTCATAGTTATTTGGATACACATTCTCATCTATATATACTCAATCTAACACTGCCTTGGAAAGCATCATATTTAAGGACTATAGTAAGTTTTAAAGCCCGTAATATCTTTGCAGAAACATATGAAAGTGTCCATGATATTTACCCAAAGCATTCTTGCTGCCAGTCCCCCTTCTCATTAGTTTGTCTGGATTGAAGGAACAAAAAACAAATCCTCCAATAACACTTCAAAGAGAGAAACATATTTCAAACAAGTGAGAGTAGAAATCCTGGTAAATATGCCTTTATAAATGGTAGAAAATATATCAAGTCTTTCAAATAGCTTTAGTAAATATGAAGAAATGATACATAGAATAATTGCTTAGAACATACTATTAAATACTTAGTAAATACTAAGTATTTATATGCTTTACTGACGGACTGATAGGTGAAATACAGAAATTTCTATGATTATGATGTTTTTCATAAAGCACTTTTAATAATTCAAGCTTTAAAAGCATACTTTTGAATATGAATATAAAACTACGAAAGTATTTGAATATTCTTCGTGGGATGAAACCTGGGTCACAACAAAGTTTCCTGGAGACTAGGCAGTGAGGCCTAGAAATAAATAAAATGTTTTGTTCCTGTGTTTTTGTTCACTTTCACAGCATTTGCAAATCCAATGTCTGCCAACAATTATCTGTTGTCTGCCAATCTAAAGAGGGTTGTCAAGGGTTCATTGATGACTGAATAGATGCAGGCTTCATAGTTTATACAACAGAGGCTGGAACAGGAGTATTGTGACAAGTTTGAGGCCAAGGAGCTAAACTGTGAGTTCCAGCTAGCCTATTCTATAGAATTTTAGGCCAGCCTAGGTGATATCCTGTGTCAAACAATAAAACAAACAAACAAACAAAAAACTTAATTCAACATCATGTGGATCCTGGATAATTGTGTAGAGCTTCTGAGAATAAGGGCATAGAATGAATTTGCTTTTTTTTTCTTTTCTTTCCTTTGTTCTGTCATTATTTATAGTCAATTGCATGTATCTAAGTGAAAATGGAAAGGAATTATGTGAGGTAAACCTCCCAGAAGAAGCTGCTTTCTATTACTGTCACATAATTCTCCAAAACTTACTATAGAGCTTTACTTCTTAGCATTTAGGAGCGTGTTTGCCATGGAAGATGAGAAATATTAATACACTCTAGTATAATTTCATTATGTTTATTTCAGCCAACCATAATTTAGTAGATAATTAAATATGACATTAAATATAAATTACGTCATCCATTTCTTATAAATAATAATTGCTTTTATTTTTGGATAGGTTGTTTTTCTCTTTCACAAAATTTCTTTTCAGTAATTTTCAATCAGTAAAATGATACATGAATCATATTCCTTTTATTTTTTTCCTTGATAAAATCTCTCTGGGTGTTTCCTTCTTAAGAATTTTTTTCTGGTCCTCGGTATAGCTGCTGTTTTGTAATCTGTGTTCATTCTTGTCAAATCCCATGAGACATTAATCTGAGTAGAGCCCTTCTTTTACTGTCCAAATGATTCCATTATTTGTAGGTTTTGTTATTTTGGCAGTACATATCCCTGCCATACCTTTTTGTATGTATATTTTCTATGTCTTTGCAAATATGTATACATATGTATCTCAAGGCCAGGGTTGACATCAGATATCTTCCTCATGAATTTGGTAGTCCTAACTGGCCAGAAAGCCAGCGTGATCTTACTGATTCCATATTTCCACACTAAGAAAACAAGTATTTAACATCACTTCCTTGCTGACAATATTTGAGATTCACCCTTCTGATTACACAAAAATGTGTAATATTTGATTAGTAACTAAATTAAGTGTAATGTTCCATAGACTTGTCTCTGATCACATGGTACTGACTATTGAATTACTTCTTGCTGTCTATCTTCTTCTTTTTTTTTTTTAAATCAAATTGTAATTTTTACTTATTCACACAGAGGTTATAAACACAAAAAGACAGGATGTGGGGAAGGGAATGACACCGGAGCATAGGTCTTCAGGGAGAGTATGGATACCATTCAGAACAGGGTATCAGCTGGGTGAAGGTTCAGGGGACAAGTCACTATGACTCTGCCTATGATTCACTTGTCCTTATCTCAGTTGGTGCTATCTGCTGAGGCTACCTATTTACAAGATCTATGACTACTCAGACTGGTAAATTTCCACAAAAACTGCCTGTTTACAATAGCTTATAGCCATCTGTTTCAGTGTTTTTTCCACAGAGACCCAAGACTTTGTGTTAGCATGTATGTATGTCAGGCCTATTGCTGATTTTAGGCCTATGGCTGATTGTAAGCCTTCAGTGTATAAGCAGGGCTTCCCCTGACATCTCCTCCCTTCTCTAAGTATAGAAGGGCCATGGCGATTCTAATCTTGCGAAGGTGGGGATAGAGGCCTGACCTCCAATAATTGAAGGGGACTTTGTAATGGCTCCGGTCCTCCTGCTATTGTCCTATGAGGCATGAGGGCCATACCCATCCGATGTCTTTTTCCTGGAGAGGGAATACTTTTGACATCAACCTCTATGCAGTCAGGCTTGTCCCTCAGGGAACCCAGAGAGATATTTTTAACTTTTATTTATATTCCCTTGCAGTGCTTAGCCTTGCAGCCTAAGCAAGAATTCAGATTGCCAGTCAGAGGGTGTTCTGGGTGGCCCCTCTCTGCTTGGTCTAGGGGCGGAAGTCTCATCTTTTATGTTGGGTGGAGATGGGTTTTGGGCACACCCTGGATAGAGTAACAACCTCATCTTGAGTCTCATGGTCCTCCATAGCTAACTTATGCTAATGTATCTGAATAGGTTTTGCTTCCAGATTATCTATCTGTTGTTTCACAAGTTATTCAGCCTATTTAAGGCCCAGGGACCAAAAGAAATAAGCAAAAATAACCCAATTAATGGTCCCAAGATGGTAGGAAGTAGGGTTGACAACCATGGAGAGGTTGAAAACCAATTCTTGTACCAGCTCTCATCTATCTCTTTCTCTCTGTGTCTTTTCTCAGGGCCTTCTCGGGCTCTCTATCTTCGAAAACTTAAATTTTAATCTGGGTCTTCATCAATCAAGTACATCATTAGTGGTAATGCGAATAATGCATAATTTACTCATGTGTCATAATGGAAGCTAAGCACCATAACAGGAAGTGTAAAAGAGAGAACAAGATGTCCACTAAATTGTGCCACCAACTGGCATTTGTCTTTGTCTTTGTTTCTTGGTAACTGTGATAGTGTTCTGTTTCTTAGTAGAGTCACCATGAGCTATATTAAATATCAGGGTAAGTTCTTTTTCTAGAACATTGACTGCTTAAGCCATTTACAGAGGGGAGCGGAGAGTCTTCAATTCACATTGCTGCCTTCATTTCCCATAGGAAAGTGTTAAAGAACAAAACCTATAAGGCATATGGAAAATTGTGTTCTTTTACTAGGATTGTAGGTGATAGAGCTTCATGAATGTGTATGGATGTCAATCAGAATAGAAAAATATGTAAAAAGAAGATACAGTTCAACTGTGAGGTGAATTTGGGTAGGTAAATTTGACACTGTATTCTAAATGAGAAAGAAGAAATTTACTCTGTATAAGTAGGGGAAACATACATTTGAAATCAATATTTGTTTAACTGAATTATATTTTAAGTTACTGAAGATTCACAAATTACTTATTGAAATAAAATTCACTTCTATATATAGGAAACTTCATTCCAATTCTTAATTGTAGTTAGCATCTAGTAAGAAATGAACCATGAAACAAATGAAAGCATTTGGGTTGTGTAATTGAAAGCTTATTGTTTTCAATATAATTCCATTTCCTGATCAGCTTATATAGTTGAATTTTAGTTAATTTCTTCTGTAGCATACTTCAGTCATACAAAAAATAAAGAAATAAGTGAATCTGACTACTGAAGCATTACCAAAATACCAAAAAAGTGCCATTAACAAGACACATCTTAAACTAACATTGTATAATTTGAATAACTGAGTGACAACCTATTATGCATTTCATGAAATGGCAGTTTTCTTTGGGTTTTGTCTCTATGTGTATGGGTGGAGGGTTGTCAATACATTCTCTTTTCTTAGAAATAGAAGTCAAAATTACATATAGAAGAGATTTTGTTAAGCATTTTCCCCCATTGCTCTTTATTTAATAAGACTTTACGGAACTAATTTCTGACAAGATGGTATGGAAAATTCTATTTCAGAATCAATACAGGAAGCTCTGACTTTTAGAGAACTTCTTTCTCTACTAACTTGATCAAAAAAAAAAAAAAAAAAAAAGAAGTAAACTATACAATAGCAAGGTGGCTCTCTAGGGCTCCTGATTTATTAGAATGGAGAACAGAAGCCTACTTTAAAGAGAATGATTCCCATTGACTTGTATGTGTAAATACTTGGTCTCCATTGGGAAATTTTTGGGAAGGAGAAGGAGGTGTGGCCTTGTTGGTCATCGGGTATCCCTGAAGGAAGGCTTTGAGATTTCAAAAGACTTCTGTCATTCCTGGTACTCTCTGTGCCTTGTGACTATGGATCAAGTTAGAAGCTCTCAGGTCTGCCATCCTGGACTCTAGAACATTGAATCCATAAACCAAGTTAAATGTTAACTTTTGTAATTTGTCATAGTCATTGTGTTTCATCACAGCAATAGAAAAGAAACAAAGACACATTTTTTACCAGGGAGAGCATAGTATAAGACAGCCTTTTTCACTTTGGACAAACTAAAGATATAATGAATGTTAGGTTGCCAATAAGACAAAGGTAAGAACAGAGAATATCTCAAACTTAAAGCCTTAATTACATCACCTGCCTGCTGACAGCTAATGCTGGACCAGAAACCTGAAAGTAGACCAGAACTAATCTGGATCAAGTCATAAGACTAAACCTAGGATAAGAGCAAGAGTGTTGTGAGATGATTCTATGACCAGCTCAGGCTCAGGGGAGTCTCCAAAATGGATTTTGGAAGCAAAACAGAAGTGAAGCTTTCTGAGCCAGACTTCACACTGAGTGCAAGGTAGTAGCCATTGACAAAGCTGAAAACAGCAAAGAAACAGACCCATGTAGATGTGAATCTCTGACATGTGACAGAGATATGCAAAAATTGTATTGGAGAAACAAATACTTTCAACAAAGATTATAAAAAGATTGCAGGCTAGTATGAAAGGTAAGATCTTTAACACAAGCTTCACATATTTAAGTTTTAAGATGAAATGCAGCATAGGCCCAAATAGAAAAAAATAAATAAAAAAAAAAACCTATAAAGTGTTTTAGAGACTATATAATGAAAACATTATCTCACCTTGGTTTTGACAAAGATTTTAAATAAAACATCAGAAATCATAATATTTGGGAAAAAATGTTCTTAGTCAAAAGAAAGACCTTTTATCCTGGGTCTACTTTCAAGTAAAATATGTTGTTTTTCAAGACAAAATAATAAAAACGTATTAAGCAACTTGTATGTTGTTTACTACTCTGGTTGGAGACATGAACCTGAGAGACTGAGTCCTAACATGTGGCAGACTGAAGTCTCATGTAATAGCAAACTTTATTCAGAGCATCAGACAATTTATGCTCTGAGGGTTATGAAAGATAACATGAGTAAGGTATTCAGTCAGAGGAACAAACCTGATGTGGCAAAACATGCTTTTCCATAGAGACTTATGAACAGCAGGAGCTGAAGCTCAGTCCTATCTGCTACACCTGGGACAAGCACAAAACACATTCGAAGAACGGCTCTGTGTTTGGAAGAAACTGAGGTCACAAGACTCCTGTTTGTTTTCTCGAAAGCTCTCAGAATTCTTACACTATCAATTCTTGGGCTGTGTTCTGACAGTCTATACAAACGTTACACTAAATAACATAAGATTATTTCAGACCATTCATGAAAAACTGTCAGATTGTCTACTTTTTATTATTACATATGTGTGTGTATGTGTGTGTGTGTGTGTGTGTGTGTGTGTGTGTGTGTGTGTGTGTTTAGAGACTGAGTTTTCCTCTGAAGTTCAGACAGCCTTGGAACTTGCTATATAGTCCATGCTGACTTGACCTCGCCTCCCAAGCACTGAGATCACAGAGGTTCGAGTTGTGATCTACCATGTCTAGCTTTTGAATGCATCTGTTCCCTGAAGAATGTACTGTGAGTCCATCTATGTACCACGAAAACCCTCACGCAGGGAGATTAAAAAGATCTGTGGTTGCTGAGATTTTGGAGAGATGGAAAATACTGATACACGGGAAACACTATGAGGGAATTTAATGAGATACAACTTTTTCTGACAGTTTTAGAAGATTTCTTGGTCAGTTTGAGTTGCCATAAAAATTACCAGAGACTTTATGCCTTGAAAAGTAATAACGTCACAGAGTTTTAGGGGCTCGAAATTCCAAGTCCAGAAGTCACATTATCTGTAAAGGACATTCCATTCTTCCATCTCCAGATGAAACTTTTCTGCCTTGTCCTAACTTTGTGGAGGGCAGTGGAACAACTAACCCCTTGTGTCCCTTGAATGTATGATTCATGTTCTTCTGGTTTCTTCAGTCATTACATAAGGGAATTTCATATGTGAACTTGGAGAAAAGGGATATAACATAGTCTATCCCATGTTTTAATCATGAAATTATGGCTCAGTATCAGTAAATCTAAATCATCAACTAAATACTGCAGGTTGTTCTTTGACCTCTACACATGCATGCATGCACAAATGTGTACATTTCACTAGGTGAATGAATACACACACACCCCCCCATCCATTCAAGTCATTTTTTTTTTGAATTAAGAAAGTATGTGAGACTGACGTTGTTTGTAAAAATGTAAATTCAGGCTGATTTTCAAAACCACATTTGTACAGAAACAGATGGACTGATTCATTAGAAGAATATTTGAAAATGCACATTTTGAGAATTGTGTTCCTCACTGTTCAAAGCACAAAGCTCGTATTAGCTGAATGAAAAAGAAATCAGCTAGGGATTATATTCCTTCTATGCCATATACATCCTGGTGGCTAAGGAATAATTTCAAAGATTTAATTAACCTTTACTTAACAGAGTGAGTATTCCGAATTGAGAATATTTTCATTAAGTATTGATCCCAGGTTCTACCTCATGCAAAACATGCTTTACCAATCTTTGCAGTTTAGGAAACTTAAAGTTTCCTATAGGTTTTGTGGCAGGTGAGCTGGATGAGACAATGCTAAACTGCTCACTTTTGTTGGGTCAGGTATTTCACGTTTAAAATGTACTGCCTGAACCAAACATGTGAAGTCCTTTCCACTTATAAAATACAGAGATTGTGTGTTCTTGTGGTGATAATTACCTAAATTTTCTTGAATACTGAAATGCTCTAATTAAAAGAGATAATTAAGGCCAAATTAGGTACTTCTTTACTTCTCTGTCTAAGTCCTCCAGGGTCTTACTCCACACCATGTAATAAAACTGTTTCAAGGATATTGACTGGCTTAGGCAGCATTAGCTTCATAGCAGGGGTTTCAGCATGTATAACAGACAAGCTTCACCTTCACATTCCTAAAAACATCTGTGACCTGACTGCTGTGAGCCTGTGTGTGTGTGTGTAACACTGTTAGTGTGTGTGTATGCAAGTGTGTGTATGTGTATAAAACTGTTAGCGTGTGCACATGTGTGTGTATGTGTGCGTTTGTGTGTGTGAGTGTACATGAGTGTGTGCATGTGAGCATCCCTGCACATGTGCAAGCATGTATTTGTGTGTGTGTGTGTGTGTGTGTGTGTGTGTGTGTGTGTCTTCTATGCTATGGAGGTAGCAGGCAAAACCACAGGAAGACAAAGCCAGGGCTTCTACTTGTATATAATGTTAGCTTCATTGTCTTATGTCTTGGTCCTGCCCCAGAATTTGATGCCCAGGATTCCACAGAAAGTCAAATATGGCAATAGGCAGTAATCTACTCAGGCTCATATTCTTGACCAAGATAAACACCAGGATGAACACAGAGGAGAAATGATGCAGCTTTTCTAAATAAATGCTGAGGGTCTACAACAGCTAAAGACAGGTCCCATCTTATAGTTACTGGTCCATTGACCATTTTTTGGATAATTTACATAAGAAAATGTGTTTCCTTTGGATCATGCATATAAGGTGTGTGTGTACACCTATCTATCTATCTATCTATCTATCTATCTATCTATCTATCATCTACCTATCTATACATACATACTTACATATATGTATATACTTTTAACTTTCTATACATATTTAATTAAATTGAGTGACACAACTTCCCCTCTTCTCTTCCCTTCCTCTACCCCCTCCTATATCTTTTCAACCCCTTTCATGACCCCTTCATCTCTCAAGTTCATAGCTACTTTTTCTTTGATTATTATTTCTATACACACACACACACACACACACACACACACACACACACTGCTGAATATGTTTTTGTGGATATAATTTCAAGGCTGATCAGTTTGTTTTGAATAACCAAAGAGGTCTCATTCTAATTTTGCCCCTTTAGCAATCATCACTTGCTTATTGTTCTTTATCCAGAGGGGAGCCCTGAGAAATAGTCTCCTTTCTGCATTAACATGTGTATTGATGTTGATATTGTTCTGGTCTTGTTGATACAGCAATTTCTTCCAGAGACTGTTCACTGCAGCCTTCCTCGTAGTCCAGCTTTTACAATCTTTTCTCCTCCTTCTATTTGCTGTTCTCTGAGTCATACAAGTAGGAGCTATGATGTAGATGTATCCTCTGGGGTTGGTCTCCCCGTGATTCGTTGATCTCTGAATTGTGGAGAATGCACACACTTTTTTTTCTCAGCTCTTGCAGGTTTTAGAGACTGGCAATGTCTTGCAGAGACCTTGAAGTCAACTCTTTGAAGTGGAACAATTAATAAAGAACCCTAGCTTCCAGTCTCTATAAACAAATAGGAGCCCAACATCGGAAAGTACAAATCTGTAAGCAGGTACTTATTCACAAAGGTTAGAAGGTCTTAATTTCCTAACTCGACTACAGCAAATATTCCTGATCATAGATTTCTTGGAAAAGAATCAGGTTCCCTACCACGGAAGTTTTCAACAAAGTTTTCCTTGCCTTTTTAAAGTAAGATACAATCATTTGGTTTTGATGTTATTGTATTTGTTTTTTTTGTTTGTTTGTTTTGATTTTTGATAGTATCAAAAATTGAAAGCCTCATGTAACTTAAATTTGCATAGTTTAAAAAAAGAGATAGTACATACACATAGACGTTCTATACCTATTATTGAATAATTTGTACCAATTTTGACAGTAATTTCATTAGTATGCTCTCTAGTTTTGAAGATTGGGGTAAAGAAGTGTTATAATGTCAAATCTTCAGAGAAATCCTTTTAAATATAAATAAATTGTTTAAGGACTTTTGAAAAGAAAATAAGAAAAACTAAAATAACAAATGACAGGAACTTTTTATCTGTTCTTACAAAGAAATCTTGAAGGAATATAGCATATGGCTGGTATTGCATGTAATTCTGACCTTGACATTTTTATGAAGGGTTACTTTAGGCTCTTCAATCTGGCACACTAGGAAGCACTCTGCTTTAAGTATGTTTGTGAGGTCAAGTCTACTTTAAATTTCAAACTGCTTATCTTACTAGTCTTCTCCAAATTATACCATAACCTGAGGATTTTGACAAGGGGACATGTGTTTTACATAGTTACTCTAAGTAGAGTTGGAATAGAGTCTTTTAATAAAAACTATTTTAAAGTTATTTTTTTTTACCACTTTAAGCTTACAGTAATTTACCACAATTTAAAAAGAAACTAGCGCATTGCAGTGGTGGCACACGCCTATAATCCCAGCACTTGGGACACAGAGGCAGGCAGATTTCTGAGTTCTAGGCCAGCCTGATCTACAGAGTGAGTTCCAGGACAGCCAGGGCTATACAGAGAAACCCTGTCTCAAAAAAAAAAAAAAAAAAAAAGACAGAAAGACAGACAGAAAGAAAGAAAGAAAGAAAAAAGAAAGAAAGAAAGAAAGAAAGAAAGAAAGAAAGAAAGAAAAGAAAGAAAAGAAAGAAAGAAAAGAAGAGAAAAAGAAAGAAAGGCAGAAAGAAAGAAAGATGATTTACATGGTAAAACATTTTGGGGCATGGAGAGATGGCTCAGCAGTTAAGAGCACTCTTTGTTCCTTCAGAGGACCTGGATTCAATTGTGAATACCCACAAGTGGTTCACAAGTTTCAGTAGCTCTAGTTCTGGGGAATCCAATGCTCTCTTCTGACTTTCATGAGACTTGGCATTCAAGTGGTGTACATACATATATGCAGGCACTACATTTATTTAAAAAAAAGTTTAAATAAAAAGTAAAAATATCTTCAATATATTTATTATTATTATTATTATTATTATTATTATTATTATTAGTGTGTGTGTTTAGCCTGTGTCCAATGGGGAGAACATGGAATTCACAGGACAGCTTTTAGGAGTTGGCTGTTTCTTTCTATTGTGCACACTGTAATATCTACAGGACATCAGAGTTTCAGCAAGCACCTTTATCCACTGAGCTATCTCAGGAGCCAAGTCTGCCTTAGATTTTATAAACACTGAATATGCCCCCAGTTGCCACAATTGAAAAAAAATATTGGATTTTCATTGTTTTTTTGGTTTTTGTTTTTTTTTTTTTTTTGGTTCTTTTGTTGTTGTTACTGTTTTTGAGTTTTGATTTTTTTGGTTGTGTGTGTGTGCATGCGCGTGTGTTTGCTGTGTTTTTGTTTCAGTTGTCATTGACTTTCACCCAAATTCATTAGAGGTTTTGGGAAATATTACATCTCAGAGCTACTGGAATAAAATGCCTCAGTCTAAATAATTTATGAGGAACAGACATTCATTGGTATCATGCTAGACTCTGGAATATCCTAGCGTAAGACACTGGTATTGATCTTATGAGAAGTGCTCTTTGCTTCAAGGATATGGTGTGTGTTGTGTGTGTGTGTCCTCAAACTTTAGATGGTCCAAGGACAAAAGACTGAACTCTGCATTCTCATGATGGAGCCAATATATATTGGAGTCAATACATTCATGAAGCTACGGACTACTGTAGCGACTACTGTCGCTCCCCAGAAGTAATATCTGTCAACCCTGTTGGGTTGGGGATTTTTCACATAAAGTTTGAGGATACCATCATTCAGATCACAGTATATGGGAACATTGTGTGTCTACTCTAAATTAAATGTTTCTTCCTTCAATATTTCATACCGTACTCAACAAACCTAAGAGTTGAATTATGAAGAGGTCACATTTGTTTCCAAGAGGTGACTTGTAGTCTAGCGTCTATTATACTATAGGGGAGGAAGAACAGACTAATTTTTAACCACAAGCGAGCTGGATGCACTACATATTACTCACTGACAAATATATGAGCTCAGTTTCCAGGTTTCCTGTGAAGAATTGCACTTAGAGACTCTTAATTATACAGTAAATCAGCACAAAGATATGAAATGGCGAGGTAAAGGCTTTCTTTCCAATTATGACTGCCATTTATTTTGTGAGTGATATTATTTATTGTAGAGTAGAAGACATTCAAAGCACTTTGCACTTCTGAAAACTCAACAGCAGAATCCCAGAGACTCTCATCTGAGAACTTCGACCACATACTACTCATTGTTCAAGTACATGAAAGGTCTACTCACTAGAGAGAGAAAGTAAGAAATGTCAACATTAGTGAACAGTATCCACAAGGGAAGGTGGCATGGACTATGTAACTGAATTGAGGGATGTGGAACAACTATCCAATGCATCCTAACGTTGAGATGAGAGCACTTTCTCAGAAAAAGAGAGGGAGACACACTGTGTGGAAAGTGCAGAGTGGGGGTAGAATTCTGAAGCTTGTGGAGATGGATGGACCTCTGAGATTAGCATGTATCCTGGGATCCAGCTCAGTTTTTTCAGCCTGCCACTTAGCACAGTTTATCTCAGTTACCAATATGGTATTTCATGCAATCCTTCCTTTGGAATGATTAATTGTTTTAATTCAATATTCCTAGAGTTTCTTTTCTTACTACCTTCTAAATATAAGAAATGTGTTCTAACAAAAGCATAATGTATGATTTAGAATAAAGGTTAAGTAATATATGTGAAGGGATCTGAGGATATTGGATCTTTTTTCAGTTTTTTAAATGTGAATACTAATATTAACATTTATATGTGTGGGCTATATATATTCTACAGCAGAGCAAATGATCAATGAACTGAGTCGCTGCAGCCTTTTCCAAGCCTGTTGATGGTGATACATGCAGTTAAAGCTGGTAATCGTCTACAGCAAACTATAGATTTTATGCAAATTTCTCTCTGGCAGAAAGGCCAGGGAGTGCTATATATCTAGGTTCTGAGATTCCTGCACAGCAGTTTATTTTGTTTTACTAATGCTCCAAACTCTGTTCAGGAAGTTTTCATTCCTCAAACGAAAGTAGTATTACACACACACACACACAGACAAGCAGACACGCAGACACAGACCCCACACACACACACCACACACACGCACACCACACCACACACACACACACACACACGCACACACACGGTGGATTTCCTTAAGGACAAGATCTCACAGGTAAATTTTAAATAATTTATGTATTTATGTGAGTGTGTGTGTGTCTGTGTGTGTGTGCATGTATACACATAATATTCATGCCACTGCCCACATGTGGAAGCTTGAAGAAGATTCTTTTGTCAGTTCTCTCCTTCCTCCACATGGATCCAAGATCAAACTCACATGGATAGCTAGAGCCAAGTGTCTGAATTCTAATGCTTAAGAATTGGATCTTCCAACCAGTTTATGATCTATTCTGGATTTTTCAATATCGATGCTTTGTGAAAAACGGGCTGGTGTAAGTAGGAGTTCCATCGTTACCTTTGTGAAGTCTTAATCTTTGTGTGACATATATGTTTCACTTTCCTTTCAACAAGACAAAAATATATATACTTGAGTTTTAGCAGACTATACTGGCTAGGTCTTCCAAATCTTTGTTCTTTGATTATACTTTGTAGACTTATAGATTTTGTATTCCTTCTTCCTGACAGAGATGGTCATATTGCACCGGAGCACTGAAGCATCTAATGTGACAACTCTACTACCTAAATGAATTCTGAAAGCTGCTGTTCTCTATTCTTGTTAGTAAGAGCAATCCTGTGCTTTTTCAAGCCTTTCACCTATAGCTAAACATATTCTTATAGATGCTTTTAATCTGTTGGGATGTTGTGATGGAATGTTCTAAACCAGTTGTTCTCAAACCTGTGGGTCATGGGTCCTTTGACAAACTTCTATCTCCAAAAATATTTACAATATTATTCATAAAAGAATAAGTTATGGTTATGGTCACCATAGCATGAAAAATTGTAATTAAAGGGTCACAATATCAGAAGGGATGGGAATCACTATGCTAAACTGTATAGCTTATAGAAGGGAGAAATTCTAATCTCACAGTTATGGAGGCTGGAAGGGCCAGAATCATGAATTCAGCATGAACAGTTTCTGCAGAAGTTTTTCTTCCTGGATTCCTTAGAAGTTACTAATTACATCCCTACAGGCCTCACATCTTAATGTTCTCACACTGGGGACAATCAGGGTTCAATCATGAAATCTGGGAAAAATAGACTTCAGACTATGGAGCTTGCTATGCTAATTTTCATTTCTGGTCAGAAAATCTCCCCATACAGAAACATGCAATTCAGATAACAGCCTATGCAAGACTTCTGGTTCTAAATACCAGGATTTTTTTCTTTATCCCGTTTGTGTTATAAAGGTTAGTTTTATATTAGGAAATTATTAATCTAAATACAATTTGGTTTCATTCCTGTCAGGTGATTCTTATTCTATTCATGGTCACTTTTTGTGATTTGTTAACTTTGAATCCGTCATTAGTTGTGAATAATTATTACAGTTCTCTTCACATGCTCTGTGTGAATTATTAGAGAGTGGTATCTTATAAATGCGAAGAGCAATTTGATAAAATATCCCTTGTTAAATTCAAGTGATATATATGCAAAAATAAGAAATGGGCTTTTATATATGTTTGATTATATATTTTTTCAAATCACCAGTTTCAAATGATTTGTCATTCTTAATTAATTCAAGATATATCTATGTGTCTGTTATGACTAGTTTTATGCCTCCTTGACACAAGGTAGGGTCATCGGATAGGAGAGAAAATGCCTCCATAAGATCGGGCTATAGGTAAGCCTGTAGTGCATAAAAAAAAAAAACTCATTAAAAAAAATGAGTGATGGATGTGGGAGGGCCCAGTCCATTGTGTGTAGTACTATACTGGGCTGGTTGTCTTGGGTTCTAGAAGAATGTTTTTTAGGTGATAAAAAGTGATATTGAAGTATAAGCCAAATAAACCCTTTTCTCCATAAGTTGTTTTGGTCATGGCTTTTCATCACAGTAATCCTAATCCTAACCTAGACAGTATGTATCTATGTACACACATATGTATGTATGTATGTATGTATGTATGTATGTATGTACCTGCCTACCTATCATCTACCTACTTACTATCTATCTGTCTATCTATCTACCTACCTACCTATCATCTATCTGTCATCTACCATCCATCTACGAAGAAAGACATAGATCAGAAATTACTCAAGGAAGCTTTCCTGTTCATAATTGTAGTGGGATATTTTCCTCACAAGTTGGGAGGAGCTAAGGTGGGAGGAGTAAGGAGAGGACGAGGAGGAGGAAGGGGAGGAAGAAGGAGAAGGAAAAGGAGGAGTTAGAGAGACTGAGATGTAGGAGCCATGGATGACCACTTATGTACCGAGAGCAGTCCTGAGTAACAAGTTATATCTAGGTCAGTTAATTGCTTAACACTTCCAATTGTGTGGGCATCGTGTTAATTGAGCATTATCAAATTTATAAAGCCTTTGGATAATATAAGCATTAGAGTCTCATTTTATACCATTGACAAACTTCTATCTCCAAAAATATTTACAATACTATTCATAAATGAAGTAGCAACAGAATAAGTTATGGTTTTGGTCACCATAGCGTAAAGACTTGTATGAAAGGGTCATAGTATCAGGAGGAATGGGAAGAACCATCACCCACATTGGCATCTCGTGGGTAGCAGGGCCAGTGTCTCTGGCTTCCTGAGCCTGCGGCCTGAGCCTAGGCCTGAGCTTGTGGCTACAGGCCTAAGCTAGTTGGGAAGATGGCAGCTGATTAAGAACAAGCCAGATTGGGAGCCTCCTTTTTAAATAATTACTACAATACATAATTATTAAAAATATGTAAAAAGGGTCTCTAGTCTGAACTTTTATAATAATTACAAATCTTGTGTGCAAAGCTATGGCCATTATGACTGAAGTCATTTATTACAGATTTTATAAAAGAGAATTAGACCTATGTGTAGAATGAAGATATTTTGCTGAATTTTTAGCATTGATCCTATTGAGGTAGAAATTATAAATTAATATTTTGGCCAAATAGTAAGAAATAAACCACAAAATACAAAATGTAAAAATAAAATGTGTAGAGTGAAGCTTAGAAAGGAATGATTTACTTATCATAATAAAATGTTCAAGATAACTGTGAATACACCAAGTAGGAAATTAAATGTGGGCCTGAAATCATGGACATCTTAAAATGATGATGGATGATGACTGAAGAAATTAAGGTGCAAAACTCAGCACACAAAACATGCCTCAAATTCTCACTCATTGAGCTGATCTGTACTCAGTCAAAAGTTGGCTGAGCTATAAATCTGAGATTACCTTCCCTCACTCTCATATATAACATCATTTTGCCAGTCTCTCAACTGATGTCTCTGTATTACTAATGCCCTCTACCAAGGCCAGAATAAACTCAACACTTTGATAGATTCTTCATAAAACTATAGCTTTCTACTTACTGTTTTTGAGCTACAGTTCATCAAAGTTGGAGTTCATCATTCAACCCTCTTGGCACATGTCCTTGTATCTGAGGTACACATTTATGGATTTCTGTAGTTATGAATTGTCATATATATATATATATATATATATATATATATTAATATATATGCACTTTTTATTGCTGTTTTGTTCTTTATAAAGGTTGGGGGTGTAAAGTGAGAAATACAGAGAATCGCAGTCATAGTGGTGTAATGACATAGAAAGGCCAGAAGAGACACAGCAATAGACAGAGCAGTTAATTAAATAGTACTTGTGGCATAGGGAGAAAAAATAGTTATAACCAGGATAGGAAGTGCAGATTCACCTTAGAGGTCAGGTGTTGGTTTTAAGTTTGATCTGGATTGGCATTTCAATTTCTTTGTGGTGTGACTGCAGACCCATTGATGGACTTCCTTGTCTTCTTTTCTTTCACATGAGACTGAATACTGTTTTTCCAAGCACATCAATTAATTATGCTTTTGGGGCCTGAAAAAATCCTAAGGAACTCAGATTAAGATTATGTATCCATATATATTCTGATATATATATATATATATATATATATATATATATATATATATGTATATATTTATGTATATATATATGCATCTGATAATTATATATGTGTATGATAAGCTACTGATGATACATCAACATGTGCATACACACACACACACACACACACACACACACACACGCACACACTGGATGCCAAACGTTAACTGACACTGAATTATATTCATATCAAAGGCTGGATCTACATGAATAACAGGTGCCTGATTTTAATGGTTGGTATATGTTTGGTTTATAATTGTTCTTTGTTGAAGGGTCAGAATTATTTTTAAAGAGAGCTTATATGAAATTCTAATGGTACAATGGTACTAATAGAAAAATAAATGCACAAGCCTTGATTAGTTGTTAACCTCTGTCTTTAGGTTAACAATTTATCATTATATGAAAATTCAAATATTGAGTTTAACTAGAGCAAATGGTGTTGTTGTCTCTCATATCAGTGTTCTGAGGACACCTTTCTCTAAGTGAAGCCATTCCTATCATCTGTCCCTATTGCACTTTCACCCCAAAATTGTTCCTTCTTTTTGGTTAAATCTGTCAGTACAGACTTAATTTACACCCCATTCTACAGAACCATCTGGAGCACCAAGAAGTACAGTAAAATCTCCACAAAATAAAATACAACACATGGCATCTGATTGTTCACTAAAGCTCTCTACTTATTTCATTAAATAAAATCTCCTACTGCCCTAAGATTACTAGGGCTTTCCTAAACACTGAGTGACTGGATATGGTCCATTCTTACATTTTGTACATGCACAGAATCAGGAATACTGATAGAAGAGAAGATGAATCACAATTCTGATTTTCTGATTACTCCTTCAAGTGTGTTTCCATTGTAGGGTAATCAACCATCACTATTTGTCTTGAACTCTCCTGTGGTAGTTCAAATAAGTTTTGCCCCATAGATTCATGTGTTTCAATGCTTGGCCATAGGGAATGGTCCTATTAGGAGTTGTGGCCTTGTTGGAGGAGGAGTGGCCTTGTTGCAGGAAGTGTGTAGGTGGGCTTTGAGGTCTCCTATGCTCAGGCTCTGCTCAGTGTGTGGGATCTAGTCTCATCCTGGCTGCCTGCAGAAGTTTGGTCTGTTACTGCTGCCTCTGATCAAACTGTAGAGCTCTTGAGTCCTTTAGCACCAATTCTGCCTTCATTATGCCATGCTTCCCACTTTGATGACAATGGGCTAATCCTCTAAACATGTCAACCAGATTCAATTAAATATTTTCCTTTATACAACTTGCCTTGGTTATACTGTCTTGTCATAGCAATGAAGCCCGAACTGAATATCTTCTGAGTCTAAAACTAAAAATCTTGCTCAGCATGAACTATCTCCTTCTACTCTTCCTGCAATACATTGTTGACTATGGTTGGTTGAAATTTCCCAAAGATGATACTCTCCCATGTTGATAATATATTTTTCTTTCCTAGCTCATGAGACAAACCTCACATTTGACATGTCCCTTCTTTCTGAAAATGTATCAAACTGCTCAGGATCTCCTCTGTTTGTTTATTTTTCACTAAAAACATGTTTTATATGTATGGGTATTTTGCTTCCACACATGTTCATGCACAATGTGTGTGTTTGATTCCCATGATAACAAGAAGAGAGTATTGGATTCCCTGGAATTAGAGTTACAGGTGGTTTTAAGCTGTGATGTGAGTGCTAAGAATCAGCCAGTGCTCATAACAACTGAATCTTCTTTCTACTCTATCCTGTATTTGTTTTGAACTACCTATGTTCTGTAGTTCAAAGGGAACACAAAATGTTCCATTCACTACCTATAGTTTTTTTTTTTTTTTTTTGTTCACTACCTATTTTACTCCTACAAGGTTAATTAATAGCTTTGTACAATTTTGTCAGATTCAATTATTAGCTACCTATGAATTATTCCTCATACTTATCTCACATCTGATTTCTTCTGTCTATATTGTGTTTGTGAGCACCCTAAAACTTGATATTAATACACTTCCAAAATGAAAATCTTTCCTCTCATTTCCTTTTTTTTTATTTTGTTGAAAACAAAAACAACAAAGAATAAGCAATAAAAAACAAGCAAACAGACAGACAAACAAAACCAAAAACAAATTGGAAGCCAGTAGGATGTTTCAACATGTAAGGGTTCTTCCACCAAGCTTGATAGTAGTAGTTCAGTTCCATATGGAGGAAGGAAAAAATTAGACTCCTACAAATTGTTCCCTAACCTCCACATATGTTGAAATAAATTTAACAAATAAGAAGCTAACTCCCAAAGTGAATTAGATCGAAGCTGAACCAATGAAACCATGACTCATTTCTCTTCATTGTCCATAGGGCCCAACTTCTATTCCCTCATACTAGACCTTGTCTAGTTTTAAATATTCAGTTTCACCAACATACTTCTTGTATGTTACACTTTTTTTTCCATATAATTTGTCAACTAAAGTAAGATATATTTGAAAGCAGAAAGATGAAGATACCAATCAAAACAAACACTATAACAAGGTTTACTGACATTCTTTATAAGCTTTCTTCATTCAGATAAAGTAAACCAAAACAATGTGTATCCATGTTCCCATATTCACATGTGAATGTCTGCATTTTTTTCCTCACATGTGTGTATGTGTGTGTGTGCTTGCACACACATGAGCTGCTAGTTGAGATCTGTGATAAGAGAATCCAACTCCATAGATGCTACCATCTTCAGATGATTCAGTTCCTGGTGTATTTACATTCTTCTGTATAGTCTATAGAATTCTGATTACATTTAAGTTGCCAGTAATACTAATCCAATTGTGCATGATCTCAAAAGTTGTCTAATTTGGGGCTTTCTTAAGTGAGGGTGGAAAGAAAAGCCATAAATTCATCGGAAGTATGATTTTCCATTGCATGTTTTGAACTACATTGCATGTTTTGAATCTAGAAGCCACATATTCAAAAAGAAAGAGGGATGGAGGGAAGAGGTAAAGGAAAGGGGGTTAATAACTTGTTTAGATTTTAAGAATCATTGGGGTCTGGCATATACAAAATCAACAGAGCAGATGAGCAGGCTGAAGACCCAGTTGGAACCCGTGTTGCAGCCTCAAGTCTATAGCATTCTTTAACACAGAAAGCCTTCCCTGGTGGAAGCCCTTTAGACTTTTCCTTAAGACCTTCACCTGACTAAAGAAGGGTTATCTATATTTTTGAGTACCATCCAGTTTATGCAACCTACTGCTACAATTACTACCAAACCACATACTTTTATAGTAACCTCTACACTGGTATTTGACTACATATCTGGGAAGATAGATCAACCAAGAGGACACATAGAATGGCCTCTACAGTCTTGCGTAGTCTGTTTTTAGCTTCATTTTTTTCCCCCTCTCTTATCTGGTAAAAGTTCCAGATTCATTTTTTACTGTTTCCCCTGTACACAACAATATATTATTTGGAGGTGTTCTTCCATCATATCTCAAAATTTATTATACTACCTGTAAGCTCTTGTACCCTAGGATGCCGATCTTGAATGTATAAATATAATCCTATTTGATATGTCTCCATAAACTCTGCATTGGTGTAGTACAAGAACTTTCAACCTTACTCAGTCACGGGATGAATAATGATTGTCAGTTGATAGCAATAAACAATGTCTATGTGTTCTTGCTATTATGAAACATTGTGCTGTTTAAGGGTCAAATGGACATCTAAAATGGTTTTTTCCCCTTTGAAGAGTATGCAGAATAATTTTCCATCTTCACATACTAATACAAGAATTGAGGTATTTCTATAAATGGGAACTTTTATTGTCCACTGGATGCCATAAAGTAACCCATGCAATAAAAGATGCACTGTTCCCACTTAGACATAAAAGAGGGTGTCTAGTTCTTATTTTATGCCCTCTTAGTGAAAATTAACCTTATTGATTGAGCACCGATGTGTTGAGGAAAAGATAGAAAACTGTTATAAGACTTGGTTTCCCTGTCTGTGTGTAGGTATATTGATCAATGAGTAAAGAAACCATACTGCCATAAACAAGAAAAAAATAAATATTTGCTATCACATAGATAATAAGAACCTTTATGACAGTTTTAGATAGAATAACTGACAGAAGGAAAGACATTCAGAAATTAGAAATGCTCTTCTGAATTGCAATAGGCATCCGGTTATTTTGAAGTCAATGTCTTGGTCTCCATGTAGCTGACTTATATAGTAATGTTCTATTAAAAAAATCAGGAAAGAAGAAAGAAAGCACAGCTTGTTGAGCCATGAATTTTCAACAAAAGAATAAGCTCTTTAAGTCTAAAAGCAATGTCTATAGATTTGACTTGATCTCAGTTTTTGTTTCATTCAAAAGAAAAAGGAGACAATTCATCTTTTAACTTCTATATTTTCTGTGAAGAAAATTTAAAAAGTAAAAGAAAATGCATTTCATTACCTTAGAGTTTAAATTCAATCATCAAAAATCATATAGGAGAAATCCATAAAATAGTATTCACATGTCATGTTAATTAATAAAGATCCTGGAAGTATTTGAGAGATGGGGTGGGGATTGTTAAAGGGTGTCCTATGTAGGATGGATTAGCCTAAACTCCTTTTGTAGACCAGAAGATGGACACACACATAAACACACACATACAAACACACACACACACACACACACACACACACACACACACAACACACAGACACACACAACACACACAACAACAGATTCTCTATCATTCATTAACAACAAAACTTCATCATCCTATTTTCCTTTGTTTCAAGGATTTTTTATTCATGAAAACAATAACAAAAATAGCCTAACAGTTTCTTCACTGAAGAGAAAGAATAACAAATGATACACATGTTATTGGTTATTTTTAGGACATTTACAACAGCTTTGCAGATGGCAATCTGGATGAAAATTAGATGACAATACAGTTTGAAATACAATAGATGCATTTGGATTCCAATGCGATCACATTCTGTTTCATTAAAAGTATTGAAAATTGATGGTGTAAGTGCAATAAAAACCCAATTAACTGATACTCGACTTGCCTAGAATTTTAATTACTTATCATCCACTCATATTTGATTTGTAGGAGATAATGATAAATGAGAAACTATCCATACCACCAGCAACATAATGCTTCTGCCATGCCATTTTCCCACGTCAACACCTTCAGTTAGACCTCGACATGCAGTCTCTTAGTCCCAACTACTTTATACTGCTAAATACAAAGTATCCTGATGAATACAAATCTCCTCTATGTCCACTGTAGTTTAAGCACTGATTGTCTTCTGAGATGTGAAACAGACTTCCTTTATCCAACCAAGGCTTTTTCTTCTAAGTACCTACCTCCATGATCGACCTTATACTCTCTGCTTTCCACTCAAATTGCTGTGGCCTCTATCCTTCTGGCTTTGCGTTGCTTTCTAATTATTTCTATTTTCA
This sequence comes from Mastomys natalensis, assembly GCA_021653895.1. Lineage (NCBI taxonomy): Eukaryota > Metazoa > Chordata > Mammalia > Rodentia > Muridae > Mastomys > Mastomys natalensis. The sequence goes on along the minus strand of JAJTUV010001626.1, from coordinate 207,365 downwards.
AGAATATGTACATGTGTGTTTGTGTTTGGTATGTACATGTGTAGGTAGAGGCCAGAAAGCAGTGTAAATTCTTCTGAAGTTATAGCTATAGTCAATTGGGAGCTATCAGACATAGAGTTCTGGGAACCAAATTCTGATGCTCTGATGCTCTGTAAGAGCAGAGAACACTCTCAACAACTCTGGCACTGAAGTTTTTTATCCTGTTTGACATTTTCTTTTTTCCTCTTAGCCTACTCACTGTAAAGACACCATCCTTTGGAAGGAAGGAGTAAGTTGAGGAAATGAGTCCATTTCACTGAGGAAGTATTTGTTTAGGGTTCTCTTTCATTGACATACTCATTCAATGTAAGACAACACTATCTACTCACCTAACACCTATTTACTGCAGTTATAATTCAACACACTTTTGTGATTCATTAATGTATTTCTTGTTTATTAAACTTTAAAGAGCATCACAAATCTTTAGCATGCTGATGGGCACACACAGGGATGAATTGAATAAATAAATATATGGATTTCTTATGTGAAGGAATAAAAATGTTAAAAAACAGATTGATACAATATAATGGAGAAGAAAAGCAGGAAGCACAAGGAAAAGTCTATAATTGTAAAATTCATAAGAAGAAAAGAGAAATGGACTGATTTTATGAGGACCATTTGTAGTAGGGGTATTGAAGTAAATTGAATTGTAGAGTAAGTTGAGTCAAATAGAAATGAGAGACTTGAGTAAAAAGAAAAAAATGAATGACCTCATCCTGAACTCCACCAACAGGCTGCCCTACAATATGGGCACACAGGAATTCTTGGAGGTTTCCAAGTGGTGTACCACTGTGTACCACTTCCTTGTAGAACTCTGCAAACCTCACAGAGATCACCCTGGACTGGCTAGGATAAGTTTGGCAACGTTCCGTCTAGATCACAAATTGATCCCTGTGGTCATCAATAATTATTGGCAAAGTGGACCTAAAGCGTGAAGACATGGTGGAGAGGATGCTTTCACGGATGATCACTGAGATCTCAAACAGCAGAAATGATATTCAATCACCTGACTGCCTGCATGCTCTACTAAACACAGCTTATGAGACTGCCATACAGACTGATATATAATGGAAGATAACTACCTAGCAGCCTAGCTCATGAGAGGTAGATGGATCCAGATAAATATGCAGATATATAAACACATGCGCACATGTGCATATTTACATATCTACAGAGAAATGGATATATACATTTGTGTTTGTATACATGCACTAAGAGAATACTTCAATCTTTACAATACTCAATCCTGTTTCAGAAAGCTTTGTAATGAAACCACATATATAATAAAGCAACATATAATACAACCATCAAAACTGATTAATTCACTCTCCATTCTTTAGCATTTTGTTTTTGCACAATATAGGTATAAGGGCTAAGAAAAGGTCTTTCAAATAGTTTTCAATTTCCTAATCTTTTTGACTTCATAAATTATGTGTTCTCAATCTGAATAATAATAACTATGAAATTAGATATTTAACAAAACCTAAATTTACTTTAAGACTAATAAAGTCATTTTTAGTCTGGTAATCAAATGGTACCTTAAGAAATTTTAGAGCTATAAAACACATTTTTAATCTTTCATTCATTTATTCACTCTCTCATGGTTAATTTATGAATTTTCAATCTTAGGCCCAATATAAATTATGATAGAAATTCTATCTTTGTTTTTATGTACATATTGATTAAAATGTTGTAGATTACTTGCTGGAACATAATTCTCTTTTTTACCCTTCCCCTTTTCTCCTGCCCTGCTTGCTCGGCCCAAAGGTTTTTATTTATTTATTATATGTAAGTACACTGTAGTTGTCTTCTGACACCCCATAAGAGGGCATCAGATCTCATTACAGATGGTTTTGAGCCACCAGTGATTGCTGGGATTTGAACTCATGAATTCTGGAAGAGTAGTCAATGCTCTTAACCACTGAGCCATCTCACTAGCTCCCAAAGTTTTAGAGCTCAAAGCAATGGTCATCTGTCCAGCATAGATAACCAAAATAAATAGCCTGAGTTCCTGATTTACCAGCACTTGAAGAGTGGACATGATTTTAAAGTGGAATACAATGAGTATATTAAGTGGCATTAGAATCTTTCTTTCAATATCATTGGTCAGGGCCAGGAAACAAAATGAAAAACATTAGGGATGGAGGACATGACTAAAGTCACATGGAGAAAACCACATGTACCCATTTTTATATGCCAAAAGAACAAGGAAGTACTCTTTGAATGCCTGTGGTGCCAATTGTGTAACATAGCAGTAATCTACATATTGCACTAAAAGCACCACTATTTACATAACCTATATTTCCACACAACAAGCTACTAAATATACTTCAGTCATCAGGGAGTCAGCTAGTTAGTGTATTTCTCCATAAAGTAGCCGCTTCATTCACATCAATTAAAATGACAAGTCCCAGCTTTGCACCATGGATTATTTCAAGCTATTGTTTGAACATTTCATCAACGCTTGCTCCCCCACCCCTTTATTTCTTTTTACAAAATGAAATTGAATAAAGATTGAGGCGGGCTGATACTAATGATAGTACAATCATGAGCTGTCTTGGGATAATTAAGAACAATGAAAGAAGTGATTTGATAGCCACAATTAAATAAAGATGTGAAAACTTGTTATATGTTCAATTAAAGAAATTGAAATGCCAGAAAATGATATAAAGAGGAATATCTCAAAGTAAGATGAAATGATGGAGAGATGGAAAAATCTTTTAAATTTATGAATATGGGTGTCAGAAAGCAATTCAGCTATTCAAGCATAAAAATGCACCCAAGCATAGGAAGTGATGGCCCACATGAGATTTATATGGCTTTATCTGCATAAGGAAAACATTTTCTCCATTCGTTTGACAATTTTCTCAAATAGAAATAATATTCTGTCAAATAATTCATGAAAAGTTTTCTAAAATACTATTTTTATCTTTACCTGAAGCAATAAGAAGAACATTTGTCTACAAACACTAAAGTCTATTATATTTTTCAATGAAATATCACTTTAGGAAAGGTGAAAGTACAGTAAAATTGAGCTAACAATTTATAAAATCTATATATTTTAATAACTATCAGGAGCATTAGTCCTTCTAAGAAGAGACAGGCATAAAGATTTGGACATTTTTGCTTCAATCATGTTTACTCTTATATAGGAACTCCTTGCTCACTTTTAATAATTTAAAATGTTAAACACCTGTCAAGTGACTCATGGGTGTGAATGACGAAAATGGCTTCTTTTTCATTTGAAATGTTCATCACTAATATGTAAGCATGGAGTTTTTAGCCAACACAGGATCAGGATAAGTGAGATGAAGAAAGAAAATATTCTGCACATCCTACTGGAGTTATTGAATTTGACTCACAGATGGTAAGTCCATAAAGACAAATCAAATTATTTTTTTCATTCTAAGAAAAGAGTTTATTTAGGACATTTTATCAGTCCATTATTTTTTTTAGTCAGATGCACACCTACCCGTGACAGATTACTGAAGACTAGAGATTTGCAATGCATACTTGTAATATCTGTGAGATTGACCAAATCTTACAGACCAAAGCTATGACTTTCAGCAATTTTTTTTGTCACCTGTAAGAAGCAGAAACATTTGCTTGAGAGTGTTTAAAGAATGTCTTTATTATGATTTATTTTCCCTTGATGGTATCAATATGGAAAATAGAACATATTCAGCAATACAAATCTATAGCCTTAGACTTGAAATTTTCTGGTGCCTAACACCCTAGTGGTCTTCGTTGAACACACACACATATGCACACACACAAACACACACCACACACAATTACTTAAACTTATTTTATGAAATTGACATTAAAGTCATGGGAATTATTACTTGGAACTATTTTTGAGCAATCTAAAGTATCATATAGATACTTTTTACTTCTGAAAGTAAAACATTATAGCACTATTCTGTGTATAACGGGCCACTCCAAATTATTGCTTTCCCATTAAAAGGTTTGTAGGTACCCATTCTCACAGTATTTTGGTGTCCCTTTATCCTATCCCTAGTCCCATGTCCTCCTAGTTGCCTTGCATCGGCCTTCAAGTAGGATGGAGAATCCCCATTCTGCCAGAGATCAAACAGACTGTTAGAAGTCCAGGTAGGCTGACCACCTGCCAAACTCTCCCACTCTGTTGGTGCCTGATCACCCTATCCCTAGTTCCCTAACAACCTAGTCACCATACCCAGGCTCCAACTGGTATAGAGACAGCTTGATTTACCAGAGACCACTTAAAGCCCAGCCCTCAGATGGAAACTCTCTGTTCTACCAGAGAACATGCAGACTGGGAAAAGTCAAAATAGGCTGCCTTCCCACCAAACTCTTATACTCTTTCATTATCTTGGCATTCCCCAATCAATTCCTTGCCTTCATAATCCATATAACCCAACCCCCAACTGCTGCAGGCGCCCCTTGCTTTACCAGACCACACAGTCCATGAGAAGCCCAGGACACATTGAAAAGCAGACCAGAGAGGAAACAGAAACCAACGAACAAAATATCAATCTAACAAAAACAAACTCATAATTCAGAATCTAGACCTATAATTAGGTGCCTTGAGGCCACTGAAAAAACAGAATTGACATCAGTCTAGGCAATGTGTCACCACCAGAACCCAGCTACTCTACAACAGCAACCCTGGATTATTCCAACAAAATAGAAGCACAAGAAATTACTTTAAAACCAACTCTATGAAAATAATTGAAGTTCTTAAAGAGGAAATGAATAAATCCCTTAAAGAAACTCAGGAGAACAAAATAATGGAAGGGAAATGATTCAAATACTTAAAGAAAGTAAAAAAAAACTGTCGCTACCCTCGTCCGACCAGCGGAATAAGGCAACGGCAACTGTGTTCTTCTTCAAGCAGTTTATTCAGGCTTCCTTGTACAGCAAGCTTGTTCCTTCTTCCTTTCCTCCTTCCTCCCTCCTTTCTACTGCCCCAGCAGCCCCTTATATGCATTGCCTTAATCCTATCAGCAGCTGCCACACCGTCACTGTTCATTGGCTATTCCATATGATGCGAGGTGGGCTGATCGGGTAACCACACCTCGAAGCGCAAGCCTTCCAAATATGGAGTTGTTTTTCTCTTTAGCAGTCCTACTCATGCTTGCTGGCTACATGCCAAGCACCATCTTTTAATGGCGGGGAGAACTGCTTCCTACAAAAAACAGTTAAAGGAAAGAAATAAAAGTGTTTAAGACATGAAAATGGAAATAGAAGTGATAAAAAAAAAAAAAAACACAAACTGAGAAAATTCTGAAAATGAAAAATCTAGGGAAGATAACAGGAACCACAGAAGCAAGTATCACCAACAGAGGACAAGAGATGGAAGAGAGAACCCCAGGCATTAAAAATAAGATGAAAAAATATGTATTGCAGTCAAAGCAAATGTTAAATTTTAAAAGTCACTGATACAAAACTTCCAGGAAATCTGGGACACTATGAAAATTCCAATCCTAAGATTAATAGGAATAGAAGGAGAAGATTCCCAGATCCAAGGCCCAGAAAATATTTTTAACCAAATCATAGATGAAAGTTATCCTAAGCTACAGAAAATGTCTACAAAGGTACAAAACTCTTACAGAACACAAGATAGATGGGACCAGAAAAGAAATTCTCCTAACCACATAAAAATCAAAACCCTAAATATTCAAAATATTTAATACTTAATCATTTAGTACAAATAAATAATACTAAAATGTGCAAGAAAAAAAGACCAAGTAACATATAAACGCTGGCCTATTAGAATTTCACCTGACTTCTCAGTGAAGACTCTAAAAGGTAGAAGGGCCTGGATGAATCTAAGAGACCATAGAATACTCTACCCAGCAAAACTTTCAATCACCATAGAAGATGAAAACAACATATTCTATGACAAAACCAAATTTAAACAGATCCACAAATCCTGTCCTACAGAATGTACTAGAAGGAAAACTCTAATTCAATAGGGTAAATGACCTAAGAAAACAATAATCACACACACACACACACACACCACACACAACACACAATTGTTGGTCATTGATATCTCTCAATATCAGTGGACTCAATTCCCCAATAACAAGACACAAGTAACTGAATGGATAATGAAAATGTGAGACATTTACACAATGGAATATTACGCAACTGTTAAAAATGGCATCATGAAATTTCCAGCAAATGGATGGAACTAGAAAAATAGAAATCATCTTGAGTGAGGCAACCCAGACCCAGAAAGACAAACATGGTAACCACTCACTTATAAGTGGATGTTAACTGTTAAGTAAAGAATAATCTTTCTATAATTCATATGTTGGGTTTATGTGTGCTGTGCCTGCCCCACCATGGGGCAAGGGTCACTCAGGGAGACAGTGGCACGGGAAGTTTGACTGCACTCTCCCCACACTGGTACTAGGCAGGCATCAGGCTATGGGAAGCTGCTACCCCGTGCTGGAGGTGGGGAGTGCAATCTGAGGTCCCTGGGGACTGCTGAAGTTGACTAGGGGCTCTCCAGGCCAAAAGGTGGTCAGGGACTGACTGATTCTCAGGAACCTGGGCCTCTAGGAGCCGCTGGGAGTCTCGAAAGAGCCAAGAACAAAGTGGGGGCCACCTGCTGGATTGGTCCACAGCCAAAGGGAGAGAAAGGGAGAGAAGCTCTGGCTGTGTCCTGCAGGGAGCAGAGATGAGAGTGGCTTGGCTCTAGTGTCTTGGCTCACTTGGCTTGTTTGGGTTGGTGGTTGCTGTGTCTGGGAACTCAGAGAGGTCTTCTGCAGGGATTAGATGGCAGGTCTATAGGTGAAGGCCTGGTCCATTGTTCCCCACGTGGATCGCAATGAAAGGAAAGAGTCCATGGTCTTAAGGCTTTTATTGTCATGGCAGAAAGTAGACAAAAACCTGTACCCTATTATCTCAGAGAGGGCCTGAGGTTAAATATCTTTTGCAGGGAGGAATGTTGGGAAGGAAATTTTAATTGGCTATGCCTTTCTAGCCTTTAGGTATCTCGTTAACACGAGATCTGTTTTGAGGCTCCGGGGCCTGAGTCATGCCCTCTGACTGTGGAGGGGCTAGTAGGGGAGTTGCTCTACATGACTAAAGGACACATCTATGGAGGGCTATGGCCTTGTGTCAGGAGTCTAGAGTCTTGGGGGCATGGCAAAATGCCTGCCTTCCCCTGGGGATCACCGGTCCTACCAGGGGCCCCTCAGGATCACCTGGGGTCTCTGATGATTTCTAGCCTGTGCTCGACCATAAACTAGGCTGCCTTTCATAGTCCTACATCCACACACCCAGGCTAAGTAACAAGGAGAGCTCAAGTGAGGGATGCATGAATACCCAGGCAAAGGAGAAATACAATAGATATTCTGGGTAGGCACGGGAAGAAGAGGGATTAGGTGTGAGGAGGATGTAGGAAGAGGGTACTGGGAAAGACAACTGGAATTAGAGGGCATTTCAGGAACAAGGTATAAGCTTGGAACTGGTACAATGGAAACTATGAGGATGACCCTAGTTAATGCTCTTAGTATTGGAGAATACAGAGCCTGGACAGCCTATCTCTTCTTAACCAGGCGAGACTTTGAGTAGAGGGGTTAAAACATTAACCAGCCACAAAACGTTCAAACTAACAATTTGCCCCACTTGCAAGATACACTATTGTACATGTGCATCAAAAATTGTGGGAGTCGCCAATGAATGATTGGTCCAACTTGAGACCCATGCCAAGAGAAGAAACTCACCCCTCTCACTGCTTGGAGAACTAGTAACCAGAGTCTAGATATCTCAGAGGCCTAAGAGAGAACCAAACATTATTGGAAAAGAAAATCAATGAAATGATATCTAATGAGACTCTGCAAGTACTCCTAGACAGGAGCCTAACATGATCATCATCAGAGAGGATCCATCCATCCATCCATCCATCCAGGAACTGATAGAAACAGATGGAGAAAACCATGGCCAAATATTATTCAGAGCTCCAGGAATCCTGCAGTAGAGAGAAGGGAAATGGATTTTGGGAGCCAAAGAAGTCAAGGAGACCACAAGAAAACCTGCAGAATTAACAACCCTGGGCTCATAGGGGCTCACAGAGACTGAATCAGGGAACCTGCATGTGTCTGACCTAGGCCTTCTGCATATGTGTTATGGTTGTATAGCTTGGTGTTCATTGAGACTTCTAACAGGTTTGTCTGTGACTCCTTTGCTTGCTTCTCAGACCCTTTTACTCCTACTTGGGTTGCCTCATCCAGACATAATATTCACAGAGGAGTCTAGTCTTATTGTAACTTGATATGCCACATTTGATTATCCATGGGAGGCCTGCCCTGTTCTGTAGGGAAATAAAGAAGGAGTGGATTGGGGGAAGGGATGAGGGAGAGACTGCGAGAACAAGAAAGAAGGGAAACTTAGGTCTGGAAATAATATATGAGAGAATAATTTTTAAAAAAAATTAAAAGAAAAAGGTTTAGTGGCATCCAGAGAAAATTTTGAGATTGAAAAGCCGGACAAAACCCCTTCTACTTCAATTACAAATTTAGAAAAGATGGCTGGTGAGGTTGAAGGAAGAAAGAGAGGTTTATGGCAGTTCACTGCAGACACAGAGATAGATTTAAGTATGCAGAGACAGAATTAAATATGCTGTAGTTAAGAGACTAAGTACGTGGCAACAGTTATCCAAAATTTGGATGAATAACTTCCATAGGTAATGAGTTTACTGACATATTTAGAAAGAGTGCACACATTAAGTTTCCAGCATACAGAATAACAGGACAGAGAAGTAAAACCCCATATGGCTACGCTGCTCTAGCCTTTCCCACTGTGATCACAAAAGGTCCCCAAAATCTAGATGTGATAGTTCACAGGTATAATATATATTATATATATACATAATATAACCTATGATTTTATATATTTATATATTACATATTACATATTTTATAGGCATTTATATACTATGTAGTATATAATACATTAATAATATATAAAGTATATAGTATATATTATGTATATGTGTATAATATATTATGTATATATACATAATATTTATTTACTTTTATATATTTATAGTTATAATATTATGAATTACATTATTGGTTTAGTCTTTGTGAACACTATGAGACCGGGGATCATATTTGATTCTATGGGTTTTCTTGTGGTATACTTGACTCCTCTGGTTCCCACAATACATACATTTATACACCACACACACACACACACACACACACACACATATGCTTTTAGGCCTGAGCTAGGAGGATTGCCCCATGTTCAAGGCCATCCTGGCCTAAAGAGTGAAACTTTGTGTCAAACAAAGAAAACATAAAAGTTCCATGAAAGTCTGTCTATTTCTATTGTTCTATTATTATATTGTCCATGGTTTAAGCTCTATTAATATGTAAGGAAACAGCACAATTTAGCAGCTTAAAACAACAATTTTTTGCCGAGCTTGGTTGTATGTGTCTATAATCCAGCTCTATAGGATGTGGAACCAGGAGGACCAAGAATTCATGCTTATCCACTGTTACAGAGCACGGGAGAGATCAGACACAGAGCAAACATACATAATAATAACTTGTCCTTAAAATTTCACAGGTTGACTGGAACAGTTCCAGGATGTGTGTTTTAAGATGGTGTCACTAAAAGAAAATTAGTAAAACCAAAATAAGAAATAAGTTTTCACAAGAGGCCACAGTGTTCAGCAGCTGGAATTCAGCTGAGCTTATCTGTATGAGGGCTGTTTGTGCCTTTTCACAGAGCACCCTGTGTTTCAGAGTTCTGCTGTACATAGCTTTGAACATATAATCAAGAGGGCAAGAACACAATCCAGAAATGATCGAAAGCAGGAAAAAGAATTTCACATATGTGTATTAGAATGTCAATTTACGACTATGTAGATTTTACTCAAATATTGACTATGAGCGAATAGTATTTAGTTCTATTTAGCCAATAACAAGTACTTGTTTGACTGGAGATGTGGACTAGTTAATAGATAACATGTGCCTTAATCCTGAAATAATCAGGAGTCAGTTTATATAGTAAATTAACAACAAAACATAATGAAACAATATTGAGAGAAATTTGTGAGAAGCAGTACAGAGACTGCAGTAGAAGGGGCCAGGGAGGTGAGATCAGAAATATTCTCTACTTTGAAAAAAATGACTATACTTTTTGAAGCAGCAAAAGGAAACAGAACTGGAAAGAACTGACCTTTCTATGTGCTTATTTGAAAGCAGTATTGTGATAGGTATAGCTAACCCATGATTTGTTTGCTGAAGGAGTCTTGTAAAGCAAATGCATCCATTTTATAGAAAGAACAATCTGAAGCATAGTCATTTTCTGAAAATCAAATGCCACGAGATTCTCTTTTCAACAGCAAAAAAGGCACAGGTAACATGTAATAGAGATATGCAAAATGTCAACAACTCATTATCCCTAATCATACTTATAAAACTTCAGTGAAACAGAGGAAAATCTATCAGATCCATTCCCACATTGTCAAATGAATCGGTATGGTATGATTCATGTTTTTTTTCGTTTAAAAAAGTACTTTTTATAGAAAGATCAGTGCAGTGACATGCTACAAATGTTAACCTCTTGCATAGGCAGAATGCATCCAGAGTCATCAATAAAACACATGAGCTTAAACAATCAGATAGCGACAACTAACCTCACCTAGGAACTTTCAATATAAAAAAACAATCCTCCCAACCCTGCCTCTCTGGGTGTATATGTGTGTGGTATGTGCAGGCAAGCATGTACATGGACCTATGTGCACATGTGTGTAAAGGCATGAGACTGATGTCTAGAGTCCTCCTCAATCACTGTCTACTTTATTCACTGAGACAGGGTCTCTCAATTGAACCCAGAGCTCACTGATTTGACTAATCTAGCTAGCCATCTTGTTCCAAGGATTCTCTGACTTTTGAGCACTGGAATTACAGACAAGTTCTTCAATAAATGTTTGTCTTGAGTCTATGATCATCTTACAAACATTTCTTCTCATCTGACTCCCTGTTGTACGTTAAGTTTCTTGAGTCTAGCCTTATTGATGGGTCACTGAATGGTCAACTAAACTTTTAAATCTTGGATTGAAAGGGCCCTAAGCTTTCCTTTTAACATTTTTAATCTCACTGGATAGATTTGACAAACAGAGGATAAACTTGGAGAATTCTCATGTTGATAACTGTAGCATGACTATAGTTGTTAGTCTATACCATATCTTAAATTGTTTCATACCGTGTAGGACAGTTACTTTCAGAAGGAATCCAATGTAAAAATATCCGTGTGGTTTGATCTTGAGTTCAAACCCTGTCAGACTTATTTTGGACCATTTTAGTGTACATAAACAATGCTCAATTGTCCATTACAAACCATGAGAAAAAGATAACTTCCCATGCTAAATCACTTTCTACACAAAATACCAGCACTTATGAACTTATCAAATAAATTAAATTAAAATACATGGTCATACAGGCATACCATTTTCATGTCAGTATAACTAAGTCAGTAAGCTTATCAAACACACCTATATTATTCCCATGAGACTGGAACAAAAATAGCAACCCCAAACAGAGATGTGTCTTGGGGTGCTACTTCTTAGGAGTCTTATTCAGAAAATTGCTACAACAAAGGTCTCTTTTTGCTTGGCACTAACCCCCATTCCCCCAAGCTCCTGGTCATGACACACAGCCCACTTTAAATTGATACTGAAAACTGCCTGCCACCAGGCTGCTTTTGATGACCCTGTGTCTGAGGTTCATAAAGTTTCTTATCTGGTCCCCAAGGAGACTTTTTCCATTCTCTTCAGATCTCTACTGTGTCTTCAGTGAAGCATCTGGGAACACTTCAAATATTTTAACCCTTTTTTTTAAGCCATTGTATAACCTATACATTATATAAATTGAGAATTTCGTATCATTATGACAGAAGAAAGGAGGAATTCTGGTTGTGAATGGCTATCAATATCAGATGAATTGATGGTAGCCCAACAAAATTAAAGGTGGCTTGTGAGTTCACCTGTAGGAATTCTAATTATGTGGAAAGGCACAAGCACACTTGTGTTTCTGACATAGCATGCTCATAGCAATGACTTGACAGTGTCTGTATTGCTCTGATAGAAACTACAGGCAAGACTGAGATCACATCACACTGACATGTGCACAAGCACATTCATGTGCACACACACACACACACCACACACACACACACACACACAAGGAAAGCCGTTCTTGCCATACTGATGGATTGTTGAGTTGTAATGTAAATTTATTCTAGGTATGACAGGTTGTCTTTTGGCAAAATAATGACACTGAATGCGGAAGGAAGAGATTTTGAAAGCTGTGATGATATGCATAGTGATCCCCAGAGGCTGCAGTTATGAACTGAAGTCCCCCAATCCGATGAATCACCTTCTGACAGAGGACAGCTTTCCACCTCACCTAATGGTATTAAGTTAATAGATTAAGGAAATGATAATGGCTTCTCAGAGGTGAATATGATGCAATAACATGCAGGAGCCACCGCCTCAACTCATGTGTTATTCTAGATGTAAAGCTATACACTAATCCTAGCAACGTTACATAAAAATAAACACAAGTGCATGAAGATAGGCTGGAGAGATGGTCTATGGATAAAGTGCTTGCCCTGAATGTTCAAGGTCCTCAGTTCAAATCCCCAAAACTCACATAAAGCTGGTTATGGAAACACACCTGTGCTCTTATAGGAAGATGGGAAACAAAGAAACAAGGATTTCTGAACGCTCCCACTGTCCAACTAGCTTGCCGTACATAGAGATGAACGACAAGAAAAGGAGTCTCAATGGAGAAGGTGAAGACCGAAGTCTGACACCATTCTCTCACCTCCATACCGCCATAGCATGCATGCGTCTGTGTGCACAGCGCATGCAAACACACACATGTCAAGACAAAAACATAAATAAAAATTATGTAAAGGTGGGTTGAGAAAATTGTGACCAATAGGAAGTAGGTTATATTCCAAAGGAGTGTCCATGTGTTTTCTAATGTGTGCAGTCTGGAGCTGGAAGACACCTAGGGAAGAAGTCTAAGAGTGGGAATGGTACTAGGAAGAGTCTGAAGCTGAATCAGAGTGAATTCCTAAAGTTCGTACAACAATTGTGCACCAAATGCTGCAGTGCAGCGGCATAGAAACTGTTGTTGGATTCTTTGCTTATCAGGATACAACCTAGAACCATAAGAGATGACCTGTCTTAGTCTGGGTTTTATTGCTGTGAAATGACACTATGACCACACAATTCTTCTAAAGGACATTTAATTGGGGCTGGCTGACACCTTCAGAAGTTCAATCCATTAACATCATGGCAGAAAGCATGGCAGTTTGCAGGCAGACATGGTTCCGTAGAAGGAGATCAGAGTTCTACATCTTGGGGAGAAGGCATCCAGGAGACTCTTTTCACCTCAGGGAAGAGCTTAAGCTTAAGACCTCAAAGCCCATTCCCACAGTGACATACTTCCTCCAACAAGGCCACACCTACTCCAACAAGGCACACCCCCTAACAATACCACTTCCCATGCACCAAGCATATTCAATCCACCACATGAACCAAAATAAGTGAACTGAAAATGCAAATCTGATTTGAGGCAGAGACTCAAAGGCTTTGGGGGACTGTATTGCTAAAATAGATAAGTCACATTAAACTTATTTGTCCAATTTGGAGAGGCCCAAGATGCTTTCACCAAGTCTGTGAAAAATTACTTTTTGTGGAGAGACCCAACATTCTCGAGCAAATGTGCGATTCAATTGGCTCCAACTCAGAATTTACAGTGGAAGCTACAGATCTTAAATTAACAAATCTAATTGTAATTGGATTCCAGGGCAGCAGAGGTGAAATGGCAATATTCAACCTCAAAAAAAGCAAAGTGGACCACAGTACTGAACTGTATCACTATCAAAGTAGGCAATAAAAAGTCTGATTCAAGAATACATGTGGCTTTGGGGAGTTAATTGTTTTTCTAGTATGGCTATGCTTGGTTGTCAACCTGACTACATCTGGAATGAACTGGGCATATCCATAAAGGAATTTATTCTTAGTTATATCTGGACCTTTAAGGTGAGAAAAATAAGACTTTAATCCAGACCTTTTGAGTTGGAAGACTCAGCTGTACATTAGGTCACACCTTCTGCTGGCAGCCTGTATAAAGAACACAGAAAATGGAAAGCTCTCTCTTTGCCTGCTTGCTCTTACCCTCTAGAGCAAGTCCTTTCCTTCACTGATATTAGTCTTCTTCCTCTTCAGGATTCCAGCATATATTGAAGGCCAACTAAGACTCCAGCTTCATGCAGTGAATGACACATACACACACACACACACACACACACACACACACACACACACACACAGATAATATGAGAGAAAGTAAAAGAGAGGTTCATTTGAGAACTTCTAGAGAACCCAGACTAATACAAGTAGAGAAATGAATATTAAATTATTTCTGAGCACAAAATTCTTAGGTAATACCAATAAAATTCTAATCTGAATCAACAAAACAACTATAACCAAACAGAGTTACAGCCTTCAACACTTTTCTCTTTTTCTTCTTTTCTTCTCTTCTCAGAGAAGCCTTTGATTTCCATGTCACTCAAATTAATTTGGCTGAGTTGGTTTCTTCGAAAGGATTAGTCAAAGAGATCACATCCCATATCCTCATCTGCTTCCATTCATTCTTCATTGGCTTCAGTCTCAGCTGGGATCCCAGCTGCATCAGGAGCAGCAGTTGTGGCAGCAGCCACAGGGGCAGCAACCACAAGTACAGATGGATCAGCCAAGAAGGGCTTGACCTTTTAAGCAATCGGCAGGGTTTATTTGGTCTCCACAATCATTGAGTGTAGAACTGAGGCAATGGTTGGGTAACCACTCCACAGACAAACATAGTAACATTTCCGACACCCTCTGAGAACCCAGCATGCAGAATCTGCTATGTGATGTCAAACATTTCAAGGTAATAAATGCTATTGTCAAACATCTTTTGGTTGATCAGCCCAAAGGAGAAAGGAGAGGTGTTCAGAATCTTCAGCAGCTTGACTTCACTAGCTCCTACTTTGCCTCCAGTTTGAATCAACACTCAAAATCTGAATTTCAGTTCCACCTCTGGGTATTTTAGTTGTGATGCCTGAGTACTGGAAGAAAGAAATCTTCTCAAGCCCAGAC
Source organism: Mastomys natalensis (assembly GCA_021653895.1). NCBI lineage: Eukaryota > Metazoa > Chordata > Mammalia > Rodentia > Muridae > Mastomys > Mastomys natalensis. The sequence goes on along the minus strand of JAJTUV010001626.1, from coordinate 192,160 downwards.
CAGTGCTCTGAGCTAGCAAAGTGACATTACACTGGGGAATGGCACCAGCATGGACAGTGGCAATAGACTGTATCTTATTAGCAGGCAGTATATCCCTAATTATATTAAAATGAGCTCCACCTACATGAACAGAAAGCCCATATTCACCTGGATATGAGACCATAGTTTTTCCAGAGCTGGATTTTTTCCCAAATGCCCCAACCCTGATATATCCTTGTCTATCCTAGTGTTCTTCCCATTAGGACCACAGCCTCCCCTCCAAGGGTTATGTGGTTCTGCTGCATCTGCTTGGAGCCCACATGACACTGTATGCTCCCACAGTGAAGCATTTTGGGTAAGCATCCAAAAGTTAGATGATCTTAAGGAAGCAGTTGGATCTACAGGTTGCCCTGTCTCCCTTAGGCATCATGGTGAGGTGTCACGACTTGCCACTGCAGGGTTTAAAGACAATGTCACTCTAATGAGGACACCAGGCAAGAGCCAACCGTTTTTATACTGGCTGTATTGAAGTCAATTTACAGAGTCAGAACACTTTGAGTGAAAAGTAAGCAGGTGCCATAGGAGGACAATTCAAGCATGCCACAACAGTATTATTTTTATTTCAGTCTTCCGCAAAGAAATCTGTGAACTTTCACTAGAAATTAATATACACCGAGACAGTGGAAGTAAGCGAGATATCTTTGACAGCTTCTTAACAGTGATACTGAGCTGATCTTAACTACAGGAAATCTAGAGTTTTACTATGGTTTGCCAATCTAAGTAAGGACTGGGAGAAGCCAGATGATATTTAGCTATTGAGACCATTGCATCTGGGACAACAGTGAGTCCTTAGACACATTTTCTGATTGCTCTTACAAGTCTTGATTGTTCAACTACAGCGGATAAACCCAAAGCTCTCAGAAATCCCATGTCATTCCATGAAACATGGGAAGAGTACTTTTATATGGGAAAGGGCCATTTCAGCCTTAAGTAGTGTGATATCCAGGAAAAAAGTAAACTAAAAATGGTACCACATACCTGGAGGATATTCAGAGATGATTCATGACATTATGAAAGCCACAAAAGATGTTGCTGTGGTGACTGCCAATGTATCTCCTTTCAGCATGCTCTATGCAAGGTGCAGATTTTCAATTGATGGTAAAATATACTGTGTGAAGCTAAACACAAGCAGACAGATTGACTGTAATAGCAGCTGCAATTCCAGATTGAGTTGCATTATTTGAGCACATTACTACTGTCCCTGCTACTGGTATATGTGGCTGTTGTTCAGTAAACATACCCTTTCCTTTACATGTGTCTGAATATTTAAGCTCATGTAGTTAGCTTTTAACTGGCATAGGCATTGATACACCTCCACTCTCCTGCCTCAGGGATATCATTTTCTAGCCTTATGTCACAAGTTCTTCTTCGGCAGTGAACTTGACCACCTTTCCAACAGACACAATATGTGTCTTTAATGGCAGGACAGTTGACCAGAGTCTTGGCCAGGTCCTTTGCAGTGTAGACCCTTAGGTTGGTAGAGTTTATTAGTTACTGCTGTTATTGCTTTGATCAATATCTGATAGGGGGAAACTTATGAGAAGAAAGGCTTGCTTGGCTCATGGCTAGAGGGTACTACAGTCTCTCATGGTGGGAAAGATGGATTGACAGGAGTCCCAGTAAGCTGGTTACAATGAATAGGTATCTAGAAATAGAGAGAAATGAATGCTTGTGCTCACCACACATACCTATTCCACTGTCTTTCTTAATCCAGTCTGTGCAATCAACCTATGTTTACTTTTCCTTCCTCTGTTAAATTTCTCTGACAGCATCCCATCCTCACAGACATGCCCTAATGTGAGCTTCCTTAATCATGCTGTCTACTTAAGTTGTCAACAAAGAAAATCATCGGGAGAGCTGTGCCTTTTGACTCTGCAGGTAACTACTCTCTGTTTAGGAGGCACATTCTGATATGGTGTTGTGCCTTCACAAACTGAATGTTTAGGCATAGATCATGATGTTACCATGTAGCCTGACCTGCCATCATTAACTCAGTATGGCCCATGATGGTTCCTGTGTACATACCTGGAGTCCGGCTCCTGTCATTTCTCTTCAAAACGTTTCCTGAGAATAAAAAGCAGCTATCTTTTGCTTTCTGAGTCTAAGTATTTTCTTCTAACTCTTCTTTAGGCTCACTTTCAGATATCATGGGTAGGGGTTTACCAGTCTACCATGCAGATTTCAGAATGGTCAGCTAGCATGATGTGTGAGTATCTTGGGCCCCCTCCTCAATTTACAAGCACACACACACACATATATATGTATATGTGTGTGTGCTTATATATATACGTATATATAAATATTATATGCACATATATAATACTATATAACTGTATGCAGATGTTATTTTTCTCTTTGGATATATATATATATATAAAAAATTAGTGATTATATAAACACATTTCTTATTGGTTCTATTTCTCATTTGATACTATGTAGCTTTATACTTCAACTTAGTGACTTAATTGCATAGGTTTCCTGCTAGGAGATATACAAGGGAGTTTCTGGAGGATGTTTCAGAATGAGACATTGAATTAATATTCTTGCCAAGCCTATATATGCCAAATGTATATCTAATAATGAATGCTTCCTCAGTCGCCAATGCCACAAAATACATCTTTCATTCCAAAATTCAAGAAAACAGTCTCTTCATGTCCTCAAGGTGATTTTCACAAACTGTAAATAAACATGGAAGCTTAAAAGATAATATGCCTCACTGGAACGTTATTTTGCTAGATTGTTCCAGAAAGTACAGGGTGAGAGAATTTGATAGCCCATTTCTGAAGAGGTGTCTATGTATTTAGGTGTTTCTTGCCAAACGATAGCCTAATTGGGTCTGAGGAGGCCAATTTCTCTGCAGGCCTGGAGTCCCTGTATATACAAAGCCAGAGATACAACACCATGAGACTTTGTTATTGCGTTGGCAAGACTCCTTTATAGGAGTAGTAGGGAGACACCTGGCTAAGTGAGGTCTAAAGACATATGGCTTTGGGAGGTCTGCCACTAGAAAGTTACAAAGCATAAGACAGTTTCTGGAGGAGGAATCTATATCTTGCCAGGAGGCTGGGTATTTGATAAGAATGCCAAGACCAATATCCCTCTTCATGCTCGAGTTTTGTGCACAGCAGTTCTGCACTGGAGGCGGTGGAGAAAGACAGATTATTCAAAGCTATGTCAGTGGTGAGTAGATGATTTTCATTCAAACTAACTTTCTGGTAGTAATTTCCATATATCTCCTAAAACCCAACAAAAAAAAAATCAAACAATAATGAAAATCAGAAACCAGAGAGCACAGGAGGTGTGATTCTACTCTGCAAAATACCCCAGCCAGGAAGCCTCTTTCCTCTCTACTGCTGTGCTCAAATTAAATTTGGACTAGTTTCAGATAGAGACTTGAAAATAGTCTTTTCTATCTCTTTGAGTAAAACACAGCAGTACTCTAGCATCCTCTGCCTTAGAAACCATAATCAACTTAGATCCTAGAGTATTTGTTTGCTTGTAAAGCTATGTCAGAAGGATTATCTGGACCAGTTTCTTCTTACTGTCTTTAAACAAATTTAACCTTTGTTACAAGCTAAAATCTATTTTAAAATCCATACATTTTTATATGGTTATTATTATCAATTGATAGATGTAACATTCCTTATATTGCATGTGATTGGCTGATCTATTTGAATAACCTAAATTTTCAAGATTGCTCAAAGAAAACCAGGAAGAAAACTTTTCTGCTTGTGAGGTTTTTCTCTTTTCCTCTATAATTTCTAGTGGTGTTCCTTTATATTTTTAAAGTAGAAAGGTTTTGTTAAATGATTATATTTTGTAGATTACATGCGATTTGCCATTGTATGCAGTCTGTCAAAGAGATAAAGAAATGGTACTTGAATTTTTCCATAGCAACTCACTTTTATCTACATTTAATGCATTCATTTCAGCCCTAATATGTTTCTTGTTCCATCATACCAGGGAGCATTGATTTACTTACTTCTCCATTCCATATAGCTTTTAAAGTAATGTCAGAAGATGAGGCTATTGTTATTCCATTCATAATATAAAAATAATTTCTGCTGCATCCACGATTCCTAAGAGGTAGCAAGATGCAGTGTGCTTACAGAAATGCCATTTACGGCTGGCGAGATGGCTGTGCTGGTAAAGGTGCTCACAGTCACAGATGAACAGAGTTCAGACCTCATAATTCATGTGGTAGGAGGAGAGAACCAATTTGATTTCTCACATGCAGTGTGACATGAGTTTGACAACATACATACACACATACACAAAAACCAATCCAAAGGGTAAAACTATGCCTTTAACTCATCTATATTGAGATACTGAGTTTTATTTGTGACTGATAAACCTGCCATTTGGAAGAAAATCACATAACAAAATCACTCATTTTTCATAGCATATTGCTTTGCCAAAAACTCTTTCCCATCTCTTTGGTTCCTCCTGAACTGACCTCGTGGCTTTGCATCTCACAACTTCTGTACTGTTTCCTGACCATTCATCAGTATTTTCTTTCTACTCCATGTCAATGAAATATCTTCGGATGTGGTGGCAAATAATGAATCATGAACAACAGTTCAGTCAGCATTTATTTCCAAACTCTGACAGCACAGTGACTGGAGACAGTGTTATTTCTAGTCTGTACTTCCAGACATGGAGGTGAATCCAACACTACTGGCCATAAAACATGGACTGGAGGTTTAACTGTGTGTAGATTCTTCTAAATGATGTGTGAATTACTACTTCAGGTTTACAAAACCAGGGCATCTGAGTTCCCCCGGTGGAAGCCCGATATTACTATATTTTGAGTTTGTTTTCTGTACTGCCGAGCTCTGTGTGGCCTTGGTGGGGACAGAGTGACATGGTTCCTTGGTTCCTGGCCCTGGGACAGATACCCAGTGTGAGCCTCCATGAGTGTCAGTGGCTGATATAGGAGTAAGGCTTGTTTGTATAATAACAAACATATTTTCTGGAATCAGCAATAGCAATGAGGACTCTTTCCTTCAGAAGAATATCCTCCCAGTAAATGACTCCATGATAGTTAGAAACATCAACAGTCCAGGAGTCGAGGGTGTGGCCTTGTCTCAGCAAAATGTTAAACACTTCAGGACAATGCTTAAAGCTATATGCAAAGAACTCTAAAAACATGGGTTCAATATATATGTATATATATGTATATAATTTTTCAACTATGCAAAATATGTCTGCAATATGAATTATGAGGTGCTTCATGAATCTAAAGGTACAAAGGTAGCTATATTAATGAGCCAGATTGTCAGAAAGATAGGAAGACAGGCAGATGCAAATGCAGACAGATTCCCAAATTCAAGGTCAGCTGGGGACACAGCAAGTTTAGGCCCAGGTAAAGTAGAAATGGTAATTTCAGGACTGGGTCCCACCCAGGTAGCTTATTCTCTGTGCATAACAGAGGCAGGAAGTTCTCTAAATTCTTTTCCAAAGTTAAAAGAAAATGTGTGCTTATTGTATTCTAAGAATTAAGGGTCTGGGGTCATGGATGCTGATTCATAGGATAATAAAAAAAGAAACTTGAAATAAATAACTGAATTGATATGCAAATTTTAAAAACTGCATGATTCAAGCTAGCAGAAAACTATAGCAATTCTTTAGAATTTTTCTCTAGCAAGTGCTGAGCTATCTGGAGATCTCTAGAGAGGAAAAATAGCTCTTCAGTAATTTTTTTCTAACAGGATTTCTGACTTGGTCAGAAAAATCCCAAGAATTACTTAGAGAGCTGACACAGCTCTTTTAGAATGTTTTCTAGCAGCTATCCAGAGAAGACTGTCAGAAGAGCGAACATAGGTCTTGTAGAAATTTTTCTGGTTTTCTGGTTTTAGTCATCAGTTATCCAGATAACTTTCACAATTTTTGCTAGGGGAGAGAGCTGCCTCAACCAGAGAGTTTTTAGAATAGCAAGAAAATGCTGTCTAGAGCAGAGCAGAACACACACACACACACAACACACACACACACATACAACACACACACACACGTGACACATGCATTAAAAATACTCAAATAAAACAAAATAGATTCGAGAAGGGGAGAAGGTCACTCTGACATTCTTTAAATCTGAATGGAACATGGCCTTCTCGTAGGCATTCTTATTATCTCGGGGACTACATTAGTCAGGTTTTGTGGTGGTTTGAATATGCTTGACCCAGGGAGAGGCACTATTTGTAGGTGTCGCCTTGTTGGAATAGGTGTGGCCTTGTTGGAGGAAGTGTGTCAATGTGAAGGTGGGCTTTGAAGGTTTTCCCAGTGTAGACGTGCCTATTGGCCTTCAGATGAAGATGTAGAACTCTCAGCTCCTCCTCCATCATTCCTGCCTCAGTGCTCCCATGCTCATGCCATGATGATAATGGACTGAATCTCTGAATTTGTAAGCCAGCCCCAATTAAATATTGTCCTTCTAAGAGTCACCTTGGTCACAGTGTCTGTTCACAGCTGTAACAAACTAAGACAGAAATTGGTACCAGGAGTAGGGTATCACTGTTATAGGTCTGACCATGCTTTTATTTAAAAGAATGTGGATTTTGGGACTTTGGATTTGAAATGCATTGGAATGCTTTGCGTAGTACTTACTGGGCTATCCAAGTAGGAATATGGAGGACTTTGTTGCTGAGAGTGATTTGAATTGTGCAGACCTGGCCCAAGAGGTTTCATTGGAAAAGAATTTCAGTTTGTGGCCTAGATACAGTTTTGTGGTATTTTGGTGAATAGTGTGACTGCTTTTTACCCTGTCTGAAGAATCTACCTGAAGATAAGGTAAAAAGATTTATACTAATTGCATTGACAAAGGAAGTCTCAAAAAAATGTCCAGCAGAGTTCTCTGGTTTAGTCTCATTGAGAGCATTCTGATCAAGCATAAGAAGCTTAAGAAGAAAAAAAATATAAAATGTCTGGCTTACTTAATAATAGCATGGCACCAGGAAGTGAAATAGAGCTGAATCCTGGGTTCAAGGAGATAAAGAGATTAAGGGAGTGGTGATTTCAGGGAATAATCTAACCTAGCTAAACCTTTTGTTTGTGTTTGCAGTTGAACAAGGAATAGTTTGGACTTATAATCTGGAATGAATTAAATTCCAGAAATGGAGGGCACATTTGTGATCCAGAACTTGAGGCAGAAAAACATTGGCTTTTGATCTGGATCTTGAAGGACAGTAGCCATGAAAACTTACTCCCATGCATAGTAATACACACCTTTAATCCCAGGAGACAAAGGCAAACAGATCTCTGAGTTCAAGGCCAGATGGGACAAAGTGAGTTATAGGTGAAGAAAAGCTTAAGTCCAGGCATGGTGGTACTAAGGATGCCATGTCTGTAACTCAATGGCTCTAGCATTTTTGGATAGATACAAGAGAATCCTGAGAGTTCACTGGCCATACAACTGAGCTGAAATGGTTCTGTGTGAGACTTTGATTCAAAGAAATAAGGAATGATAGAGAATTATGTCCATGTACTATGGCCTTGGTTCATAATATGCATATATATACTTAATGAGAGCTGTCTCAGTAAGCCGATATTGTCTTCTTCGTCATCATTGTCATCATCATCCTTCTTATCTTGTGACATAGTTTGGTTACTTTTCTATAGTTGACTTTCTTTGCAATTTGTACAGAGAAACCTTTCAGGGAAGTACCTAGGATTTACTACATCGACTACTCTTCTCAAAGTACTTTTGCTCTGAGTACTGTATGGAACCAATTCTTTTCTAAGTTATAGCTTTTGTATTATTATGCATACAAACATAATCATAGCCTCGTCTACTCATTTAATTTTCTTCTTTATCAGGCTAGATCTTGTCTACCTTCTGTTCTGACATACTGTAGATAATACATAAACTAAAACAATAAAAGTAAATTAATTGAAATTCTGATTCAGATTAACACATACTATTTGTTTCAAATATCAACTTAGTTCTGGGCTTTGTCTCTTTTTTCTGAAATTAGTAATTAGTTATTATCATACTTTAAGAAAGCTGTATTTCTTTAAAAGCTGTCTCAGGAAAAAAAATAAGTTGCAAAAGGTAGCAAAGAAATCTTGAAAAGATAAACATACTTATTGAAGTGTGATAATTTTACTGAGCAAAATATTTATTCACCAGTGTAAGCATTTCTACTTAATGTGCTTGGATCTGATTTAGGCAAGCTTTAAGAAGTTTCTGCCCTAAAGACAGATCTGGCTTCCAGATATTGCAGATCTCGTAAAGGTCAAATTGCAATTCCTCTGCATGTGAGTCTTGGCTCAACTCTGCCCAAAGTCTCAACTCTAATTTTAGATATGGCTAGAAAGCTCTTTGGGGGGCCCTTTATTCCTTTCTCCTGTAAGTCTGTCTTAGTTAGAGTTTCCATTGCTATGAAGAGATATCTTGAACATGGCAGCTCTTTTAAAGGCAAACATTTAATTGGGACTGACTTACAGTTTCAGAGGTTTAGCCCATTACCATCATACCAGAAAGCATGGCATCATCCAGGCAGACATGGTGCTAGAGAAGGAGCTGAGAGTTCTGGATCTTGATTTGAAGGCAAACAGGAGAGACTAGTACCCACAGGCAGCTAGGAGGATGCGCTCTGCTGCAATGGGCGGAGCCTGAGCATAGGAGGAGACCTCCCAAGCCTATCCTGACAGGGACACACTTCCTCCAACAAGGCTATACCTCCTTATAGTACCACTCCCTATGGGCCATGCACATTCAAACCACCATGCATTTAATATAGCTACTAAATGCCTTCCCTGTTACCTCCAAGTATTTTAAATTTAATCCCCAAGTAACTGCAATATAGGCTTGCCAGCCTACGACAAAGAGGTTTAAATTCATTCATGATGTCAAACACAGCTTCTGATTTACTCTAAACACAATCGACTACAGGAAGAAAATATCTCGGTTCAGGAAGTTTCTCCATGCTGCTTATCTAGTGGGTCATGTTTTCTAGTGGACAAACTATGTTTGTGTGTACTTGTTATTCATGGGAAATATTTTTAAAAATCAATACATTTCAGTACACATACTCTCATTCATAGATGTTATTTAGAGAAATGGCAAAACATGTTAGCAAGTACTAATTGCTTATAATATATATTATGTTATGATCTGCACAGCTTGGGTCTGAGAAACTGCTTTGGGTAGAGGGAAGAGAGAGACAACATACACATGAACATAGAAACATAGGAAGAGCTAGTAAACTAGTTTTTGTATACAGTGGCCAACTGCTCATAAATTGATACTTTGACCAGAGAAAGACTATTGTCTATTGGAGCCTGAACAGAGGGGAAAGGCTTTGTGATGCCTTGGTCCTTGCTATGTCTGGTTCATGACAAACAATGCAAATTCACTTAGGGATTCCTTGACTCCCTACAGTGTATTCTCAAAATCCAAATCACAACCTTATATTATATTTTACTTCTTTGAAATTTGTAAGACACCATTTCTAAATCAATTTTCACAGAAAATCAATGCGGTCTGTTTGTATATTTGCAATTTAGATGAAATAACTGTGATTTTTCTGGTGCCTAATTTTCTTGGACAGAGTAAATATCAGCTATAGGACACATTATAGAATGAAAATCCCCACATGGTTAGCAAATATAGGTACAGCAGAGCAATTTCTATATCCTGCAGCCTATGGTCATATTGTTCTGACTACAGTAACGATGTTCAAAGTGTATTACCTGAAGGTTGCTTTCCATAATTTGATATGGACACTTTATATAATGTACTCTGTTGTCCTCTAAAACACCTACTCTGTTATCCCCCTGTAGAGGCAAACACAGAACATTAAATGGGTTTTCTAAGATACACATTTGAAACTAAAATATATGTCTGTAGTGCATTTTTTAAGTTGGCCCAATAAAGTATTAGGAAAGGAACAAGATAACTAGACAATGCAGTGACTATACAGGCTGGAGACTTTGATGGCATCTGTCCTAGTCATACTGCTCTCACGTTGTATATCTAAATACTGGTTCATTGGTTCTCCATGACCCAGGTTCCTCTTAATTAAAGTGGACTCAGTGTCCAAAATTTGTCTGTCATCTCTGATAAAATTAAGAGTCCCAAAAAAATGTCCCTAACATATTCTGTTTCCACTATGCTAGACATGATTATTGTCATCAATTTTATCATTCTACACTCTTTCTTTAAAATTTGTCAGTGACTTATTAAAACTATCTGCTCCTTGGATATCAGGTATTTTCTAAGAAGTCCTTGTTTCAGGTACAATGCAAATGGAACACCCTTGCTTGTCTTTACTCTGAAGGAATGTATATTTATGTGTGTGTATATGTACATATATATATATGAATATGTATATGCATATGTATATATCCTTTTATACACACACACACATATATTAAAATTTTGGGAAAGAATGGAGGAATATATATATATAATATAATATATATATTATATAAAATAAAATTTGTGTATATGTATATACATATATATATACACACACATGCATATATATACATATACACACACACACACACACACACACAATATATATATATATATATATATACATACTATATACATATATACATATACACATAAACACATAGACATATATACATCACACACACACACATGTACACACACATATATATATATTCCTTCCCATTCTGGATATTCTTATGCCCTAATTTACCCCAAACAAAGCATATGCATTCAGAATCATATATATATATGAAACATCCAGAAAGAGAAGATCATTGGCTGAAAATAATACTATTGTGATGCTTCATTAGCATGAAGAGGCATTCCAGGTGCTACGTTGCATGACTGACTGCTTGTGGTCACTTTAGTTGAGCATATTGGTTACATGTTCCAGAGAAGTCACAGAGACGGAGAGGGAGTAGCCTCTCACACATCTCTGAGATTTCCAGAATTTGAGCATGCTTCCACTTCACCAGTGCTTGTGCCCACCTGGTAGCATAGTCCATGTGCCATACATGTATGGCATGTGTGTGTGTGTGTATGTGTGTATATGTGTGTATATGATTGATAGATAAATAAAGATAGTGATAAAGATGGAGAAAGTGATAGAGACAGAGACATCTATCTGTATCTGTATCTGTATCTGTATCATACTGTATCATCTGTATCTGTATCTGTATCTGTATCTGTATCATCTGTATCTGTATCTGTATCTGTATCATCTGTATCTGTATCTGTATGTGTATCTGTATCTGTATCGTCTGTATCTGTATCATCTGTATCTGTATCTGTATCTGTATCTGTATCTGTATCTGTATCTGTATCTGTATCTGTATCTGTATCTGTATCATCTGTATCTGTATCTGTATCTGTATCTGTATCTGTATCTGTACTATCTATATCTGTATCTATCTATCGTATCTGTATCTGTATCTGTATCTGTATCTCGTATCTGTATCATCTGTACTGTATCTGTATCTGTATCTGTATTGTATCTATATCTGTATCATCTGTATCTGTATCTGTATCTGTATCTGTATCGTATCTGTATCTGTATCTGTATCTGTATCATCTGTATCTGTATCTGTATCTGTATCTGTATCTGTATATCTGTATCTGTATCTGTATCTGTATCTGTATCTGTATCTGTCTGTATCTGTATCTGTATCTGTATCTGTACAGGTACAGTTATAGATATAGATATGCAATAATTGTGGTATCAGAGCCCAAAACCTTTGGGAATTTTTTTTTTATAGACAAGCATCAGGCAATGGAGTCCTTGATGGAGAGAATGGATATGTAACTTGGTTTTGGGAAGAAACCCCATCTCTTGCACCCCTCCCTTTAGTTTTCAGCACACTTCTAAGGACAGATAATCACAAAGCTCACTGTAACCATAGCACAGATGAGTACATCTTTAAAGCAAATCCCTTCCTTTAGGCTGAAGAAACTGGAAGAAAATAGGCTGTTGGAATATAAAGTAAGGGCAAGGTAAAGGGAGGACATAGGTACAAGAAAGAAACATTACATCTCATGCAGGAAAGCATAAGTCTTGGATTTAAACACTCATGAGTAAGACTCAAATCATCATCACAGGAAAAGCTTTGGGACCTGAAGCAAGATTGTCAGGCATGTATGACCCTGAGTGTCACTGTGTGTGATAGACAAAGGCAACCCTGCCCAGGGTCTAAATAGCTAAGTAAAATAGAAATTACTATTCCCATAACAGTGAGGAAAAAACTCCTATCTGATTGAACTCAATATAGAAAAGCTCTAATTAGAAGACAAGCATTCCTTTTGATGGTCCTAAACAGCAAATTTATCAAAGACCAAGGAAAAGTTGAGTATTATTGATCACAGGAGGGAGGGGAATCCTGATCAATTCTTTAGAAGAAAGCTGATCAATGGATAAAAATTGTATATGACATTGTATCCCCCATTTAATGTTGGGGACTTTAGACAAAGGATTCACACAAGTTGTTCCAGCTGTGTTGAATGGGGAAAGCTCAAAGCCAGAAAATAACTGTTTCAACAAGTAATGATAGAAAAATCCTAAATTATAGCATCATGGTAGTAAAACCCTTCTGTTGGGTTTTCTACGACAATGGAGAGAAAAGACTAAAGGACAACAGGATCATGTAAGGGATCGTCAACCTTATTCATCCCAAGAAAAAAGGAGAAAGGGAACAATAAACACAATTTCAGAATTATGTCATTTGAAATACAAAGAAGAACAGAAAGAGATTATCTTAGAGCAAATACAAGGGAAAATGTCTAAAAACTTCACAAATATGTTGGAAGAAATACATTTATAGACACAAAGCATCATCAAGCCTCAAACAGAATCAGATGAGGAATAACATGCCTACACACATTTTTAATCCATCTATTCAGAATGTAATTTACACTTTAATTTTCCCTTTTATTAGCATTTATCAATTATATTATCTGATGGGTTTCATTATGGCATTTCATATGTGTATATAATATATTCTTATTATCTTCAATCCCTATTATATACTGCTCTGTACCCCTACTGTTCACATTCCTTTATATTTACCTTCAACTTGGCTAATGAGGGACATCATATCATCAACATGTGTGAATGAAGGTTTTATATTTAGTGATGCAAGGACTGGAAGACATTGGGAAAACCATGTTCTAAAATGTAGACAGATAACAGATCCACAAACTAAAGCCTTCATCCACAATTCTAATACTGAAAATGTTCATTGAGAACTAAGGTTGTGTAAATACATTGTCAAATAATGGAAAACAAAGGATATAACTTATCAACTAATATTCTCCAAGGGAAATGCTGCTTCAGAGCTTCAGAATAAAGAATGATTATACTGGAGGGAAATCCAAACCTTCAAAAATGATGGAATATCAACTAGAAGGCTAAATTCTAGTTGTGTAAATTCATTTCTGTATCCTCTTAATTGAAATAAGTAGAATAATTATATAAATTGGCTAACATTTTCTGCAAGTTACATGATGATAAATTTAGGATTGTGGATCAAATGGTCTCAGATGCACATGTTCAATCTTGCTATCACAAGGCTTATTCAGACCTGAAAAGTGTGGCAGTGTCCTGAGAAGCCTGATTTCGAGACACTGACTACAGCTTAACAATCCTTGGTGTAACTTATAACACCTAAAAAGACAGATATCATATTTAATACCAAACCAAGACTAAATTATAGTCTGTATGAAAAGCACAATCAGTAGAAATAAATTTATTGAGATATTAGTTACAAATAATGATCAAGAGATATAAGGCATAGCTACATCAATATCAGGGAAAGTAGTATTCAAACAAGGAACATTTTTGAAGATAAATATATCAGAATAACAAAAATACCAAGTTATTACATAGATATAAGATATTTTAAAGACCTCAAAAGAAAATTTCATTGATGTAAGATGTAGCAAATACAAGATTTGACAAAGAAAAATAGACACATTTACAGTCATTATTGAAGGCTAACTTTTTCTTCTCAGCAATAACATAAGTAAACAGAAAATTATTTGTGCTAAACAAAAGCAAACACACCCACAAAAACTTGACCTATAATTCATGAATTATCCTATGAACAGTGAAAGGATGTGCACAAATAATTTTAGCAGAACAAAAAGGAAAGGGAATATTTCTCATGTTAGATACAGAGAAGAAAATGAGAGAACAAAACTACTTCTTTAAAGAGATCAATAATGTCACTCAGCTCTCAACTAAATTGACCATTTTAAGAGCTATGAAATATAATTATGTAAACAGTAATATAGTGAAGGGATTTAAATGAACAGACATTACAAACAGCTTCTCTTGTAAATTTGTCCCTTTATATTGGCTGAATTAATTCCTTGAATGGCCTTAAGCTTAAGGCCTCACTGTTGAAAGAAAAAATACAATATTTCTGAATCTATTTTAGAAATTATATTATTATGCTTTCAACCATTGAAATAAAATACATAATAGTAATTCAAGGTGTATAGTATTGGAAACAATAAATAAACATTTCTTCTGTAGAAATCAAAGAATTGGGATGTCTGACCACTCATGTCATAAGGACTTCTTATTGGGATTTCAACCAAGTAAATATATTTGAAAAATTGAAAACTCTAACTCAATTTAATTTCTTAATTATGCATCCACAATGCATTGAACTATTTACAAAATTAATGCCAGAAACATGTAAGAAGAATAGCTTAGTGGTATCTGGATATTTCCTTGGAAAAATAGCTTCATGAACAATCCTGATGATTCTGAACTCAATGTCTAGAGTCTGCACTGGAAGAAGAGAACTGAATCCTGAAGGTAGTCTTTGATCCATATAATCGTGTATGCAAATGTGCACTTGACCCAAAATGCCACAGACAGACATAATTTGTCTTGAAAATACAAGCTTGGTATCTTTGAATACAAGGGTATCATCGGAGACTAAAGAAGAACGTACAATGTGATCATCTCAGTAGACAAAGGAAAGCATCTAGCAACATCCAATATCCTTCATGGTACAAAAATCAAAGAATACTATCAGTAGAATTAACTCTGGTTCATGGAAAATATGTCTTAGCTGATAGTTAATATACTCATTAGTAATCCATTGGTTTCTAATGTTGGGAAGTAAGAGGACTTATAGGACATTGGAAGGTTCAACCAACTCAATATACTATTAAAAGAAGTTTAATAAAACAGATTACAGAGAGAAGATGGAATATGTCTATATATCTCAAAAAAGAATTTGGATTCTTTCCAGAAGTTCAAGATGATAAGTAATTTACTCAGTATCTATAGTTTACACACTCCTCATTGTTCTATGGATTCCTGTTTATACATCTGTTATATATGCAGCACATGCTTGAAGGCTCTACAGACCGGAAACTGTAGAAAACTTAGCACAGGATGCATGTCCTCAGAATTCAAGTCAAATGGTTTGATGAAGTGCTACCAGATCATCATAACAAAACACTTTAATCTCAGTCATCACAGTGTAACTGGGGAAACTAATTGTATGACACTGAGTCCTGACTACAGGGCTTTCGGTCCACTATTTATCATGAAAACCAAATGCACAGCATGTCCAATGAGCAGTGCCTGGCAGTTAGTTATTGTGATTGCTCTTATTGTAATTAATTCATGTGCAGACAGAGAAGAGCACAGTAGTGGGCCCTCTTCATTTGCAGATAAATCCTCATGGTACTGTACAAAAACATAAAGTTAGAAGATGGAGTTGGTCAACAAGATCCAAAGTACAGCAGAGAAGTAAAAAGTAATAATGATGAAACGTGACTTTAGAATGGAACACAAATTGAGTCAACACGAAATACTTAATGAGGACCTCAGGGGAGGAGCTCAGCAGGTCAAGGCACTTGCTGCCAAATTAGACTACCTGCATTGACTTTTGGGAGGACATCATAGTAAAGCAAGAAACAGACTCCTGAGGAATTTCCTCTGACTTTCACACAGTACCTTTACATGTGGATACACCACACACTATGCACACATATCACTTTCCTTTGCCATGTACACTAAATGATTAAAAATCAAAGCAAATACTTATTGAGGAAATAGTTACAATCCTGCTACTAACAACACTCCAGCTAAAGAGTACATTCATATGCAGAGCTTATTTATAAATGGAAAAGAGTATTTTCATGGAAATCATGGTTGAACTGATTTTGAGGTTGAAAATGAAACTGATATGAGAAATGAGATTGAAAAAAATCCGTTCATTGGGTATTTTCTGAGACTGGGACATGTACAGAGTTTTCTGAAGTGTGGGAGATGATGGATCTGCTTTACAAATAAATGCAAGTGTGAGCAGAGCATAGCTCACTGACAACATCCTGTTTGTTTCTTATGAAGTTTTAAACTTCCGACTAAGTAGTTATCAAAAAATATTATAATCATTTTTTTTGTGTGTTTAGACTAGAGGCCAAGGAGATCTGTTCAATATAGTACTCTTGCAAACCAGCGCTCCCAAAGTCAAAGATAGTTAAATTCAATCAAATTTACAAATTACTTTCATTATGACTTACATTGTTAGCAGTATTAAAAAAACTCAGATTAGAACAAAGGTGCAATGAGGTTTTTGTCAAAGAAAATTGGAGAGATTGATCAAAGAAAGTTTGTATTATCTCTTCTTTACTATGATATGTAACATTTATTCTTGCTTTAAGTGAAGCAAGACTGAAAACTCACCCAGGAGTAGTTCTTTGTAAAAATTAATTTTTCAGTCAGTGTCTGCTTCTATTATCATGCTAGGACATAAACTGGTTTTCCTAGACCTTAAGGTCTGTCTTTAGATACATTGTTTAGATGACTACTATTAAAAATAACATACAGACAATTTTATTATCCATATGTTAAAGAAAATTATTGGAATACATTTACTAAAGTGAGAGCTACCAAATGGAAAAGCTTACAACCCGAAAAATTACCTGTTGATTTATACCTAAAGAATTGTGTAAATATAGTAGTGTAAAAATGATCTCATCTTGTTCCACAAACCCGAAATTATCACCACTGTCAGCATCATTATCATTATAAATGCATGGTTCTGATTAGCATGTGGGAGGCCTCAGTCTTAACTTTGTATAAAACTTAACATAGTGCTAAAGAGATAGTGCAGTGGTAAAAGTGCACATCACACTTCCAGATGACCAAGTTCAGTACCCAGCACCTATGCCAGGCAACTCCAGTTCCAAGGGATCTGATGACCTCTTCTGACTCTGTGGGTACCTGCATGTATATGACTACATAATCATAAACTAACATAAATCAAATATAAAATAAATCTAAGCTTTAAGAACTTTGGAAGTTATAGTAGGGATCCAGTGCTCATGCAAAGGACTCAGTTCAAGTCCCTGTATCCAGAGGATAACTAATAACCATCCATATTTCTACTTCAAGGGGATCCATGTCTTCCTTTCACAAGTACCAATCATACACATAGTACATATACATACACATGGGAAAAATTCATGTCCATAAATGATTAAATAACTAAGTATGTATTTATTTAATTAAATTATTTATTTATACAATTTTTATTTATTTAAAATATCTCTTAAAATTGCATTGAGTCTGTATAAGTGGGAACTATATAGAAGATATTATTTCCTCCAGTTCTCAGAGGACAATGCAAAAGCCCAGAAAAGTTAAATAGTCCAGTGTAACAGTGCAGTATTTGTTGCAGTCAAACCCAAGATGTAAGCTTGGAATGTCAAGGTCATGCTCCCATCCACTATACCAGATCGACTTGGAACAGGCCACAAGAGAAAGTCCACTGTAGTTACAATTAGTTTTCCTTGCCATTAACAGCAGTGTGTGATGTCAACAGAAGTGTCCACTTCTGGCCAAGTTTCATTTTGTATAAAATTTCAGGTCAAACTGCTCCACTGTTTATTGCTTGTATAATGAATTAAAATAATTCTATATGACTTTATTTAGTTTGACTGGACTGAAAGCTTTCCATGAAAGGTCATGGTTTACAAGGATTTTTTTCTTCTTGCAAGATGAATTGCTAAAAGATAAATATTTCATTTTTCAAAACTAAAGAGACGAAGTTTGGAATAGAGGTTAAGTAAGGGTGGTCTTTGTTTATAGCAATTAAATCCTACAGATGAACCAAGTAGACTAGACCCAACCCATACACTATCTTTCCCTCTGACATTATGACTTCAGAATCATTGCTATAGTTTTACAATACATATGTATAGGCACATATTGAAAATCCATGTGCCAATGACAAAGATAGAAAGTGAATCCAGACAAAATTAGGTAAGGTTGGAAGATATCTGCAGCTCATGAAAGAATACAATGCTAGCAAGATGGATCCAAAAGTAAAGCTGCTTTTGATAACTTGAGTTCAATTGCTGGGACCCACATAGTAGAAGAAAAAGAACTGATTACCACAAATTTTCCTCTGATCTCTACAATGCACACCATGTCACTTGTATACACACATGCCAAGGACCAGCCTCGTCATGGAGAAGGGTTCTGAGCAAGTGGAGGTTGGAAGCAACTAAAAGAAGAACTGAAAGTCAAATCATGGGTACATATAGACAGGTTTCTGAAGATCTCCAGATAACTCATTCAGATAGTTCAGCTCTCCAGACCAAAGCCTTGTATTTAATTTACATATCAATTCAATCATTCACCTCAGGTTCCCTTTTGATTATCCCTCCAATCAGTTTTTTGGGTTTTGCTTGCTTGTTTGTTTGTTTGTTTTACCTTAGCCCCTTGACTCCTAGGAAAAGACAGCAAGCACATTTTTCTTAATATTACAAATGAATTCCAGAGATCTGCCTGCCTTTGTAAGCACAGACAATAAGATAGCTGGGTGGGATCTTGGTTCGGAGATCATTGCTTCCACCATGCCTGGGCCTAACTTCACTCTGTCCCAGGTTGACCTTGAACTCAGGAAACTGCCAGTCTTTGTATCTGCCTGCATCTGTATCTTTCTGACAGGCTCACTCAGTGAAGTTACCCCTGTTCTTTTAGGTCTGTGAAGCACCTCATATAATTCATATATTTCACCCTTATATTTTGGATAGTTGAGAAATTCTGTTTATATATTTTTGAACTTATGTTTTCTAAGTTCTTTCCCACAGCCTTAAGGGCAGTCCCAAAGGTCACAGCATTTGCCAAATTGCTAAGGACACAAACACATCCTTGCTTCTCAGACTTACGCTGTTTCTGATTATCATCGAGTCACTAACGTTGGCAGGGAGAACACTCCCTGATAATGTTAGCAAGGAAAATATTTCCCAAAGGAAGAACATGAAGCAAACTATATACACTATTATTACCAACAAGCATCATGCTCAACAACTATCAACACTCATGTCAGCCCATGTCCTGCTAGCTCTGCTCCAGGAGCAGGAAAACATGGGACAGTGTCTCTTGAAAGACCACACAAGATTTGACACACAGACACACACACATACACACACACACAAACACTTTTAATTTTTAAACTACCTTATTGGTATAAATTCTTTGAGAATTTCATACAATGTATTTTGATTATATCTCTCTCCGTTTCTTCCCGCAACTCCCACCACATTCACTCCACATCTCCCTTCCTACTTTGCTTCTTTTAAATTTTGATTGTTAAATAACCCACTAAGTCTATTTTGCTCTTTCCATATATTCCTGTGTAGAGAAATGTGATTAGCCTACCAGGTACCACATGCTTAAAGGAAACTTAGTGTCCCACTTCTTTTCTAGAGACCAAACTGTCAATAGCTATTCAGTTAAGGGTAGGAGCTTATGGGATAGAACATTGACTTAATCTTGCACAGGTCTTGGTCAGGCCACCATACCTGTCATACTCTTACCAAATCCAGAAGATAATTTTGCTCTGTTTTACCCCAGTATCTGGTTCCTATAATCTTTCTAGTCTTTGTCCATGATGACTCTTGAGTCTTTGGAATAACTAATAAAGATGCTCCATTTGTGATTCAGCAATCCACTGGTATTTATTATTTACATTTTGATCAGTTGTAAGTCTCTCTGTTAACTGCCATCATTGCCCAAAGAAATTTCTCTGATAAGTAGTAATTTTGTGAATGTTAAAATAGTATTATGAAATACATTATGTTTCTGTTGATATTGTAGTAAGATTTGTCTTAGTTTTGTGTTGCTGTGATAAGACACCATGGCCAAGGAGGAAACTTATAAAAGGAAGTGTTTAATTTGGCTATGGTTTCACAGGGTGAATCTATTAAAGTTGAGCTAAAAAATAGCTGAGAGCTCACATCTTGATCCACAGTGCGAGCAGAAAGAAGGAGCATTGGAGATTACAGTAGTCCTTTAAAATCTTAAAACTCATTCCCAGTGACACCTTTCCAACAAGGCCATATATCCTAATCCTTCCCAAGCAGTCCCACCAACTGGGCATGATATACTTAAACATATAAGTCTATGAGAGCCATTTTCATTCAAACCTTGGCCTTTATAGGCTTCTGGCCATATTATAATGCAAAATGTGTTTAGTTCGATTTCAGAAGTCCCTGTAGTTTTTCATTCCCCACACTGTTTATAATTCCAAAGTTTGGTGAGTGTAGTAGCATAAGTCTTTATCCCAGGACTCAGGAAGCAGAGACAGGTAGATCTCTATGAATTCAATGCCAGCTGGTCTACAAAGCAAGTCCAGGACAGACACAGCTCTATTACAGAGAAAACCCTGTCTATAAAACAACAAAAAGATATAAAGTTTGTGGAAAATTCCAAAGTTCAAAATCTCTTCTGAGACTCAAGGGGATGAAGGCATTGCTCTCATGATGTCTCTCTCTCTCTCTCTCTCTCTCTCTCTCTCTCTCTCTCTCTCTCTCTCTCTCTCTCTCTCTCTCTCTATTAGCTTAACTTGTTACATTCATCTCTCCTTGGCAGATATCCCACAACTCTGGCACCTCTCACATCCTGGAGTCTCCAAGGCAACTCAGACTTTACTTCTTCTTCTATGTGGACTGATTACTGAAGGTATGGCCCAGATTCAAACAAGAAAAGTTTCTTACAGGTATGTCCAGCTGATTGAATTTTATGTGATTCCAGTTCAAATTGATGAACAATGTTAGGCATAATAGGATTTGCCTCAGAATAATCTATCAAATTGGGAATTCCATAAATGAAGTGGGAGTTGGAATTTATCAATCAGTGGCTCTTCTTAATGAGTGACAACATATGAATTAATGAAACCAATGTGACCTTTGCACATTTGAGAAAAGGTACCCTTGTTGGATAAATGAATTTGACCATGGTGAATGAATTGGCAAGCAGAGGCTGTTGACGTTTTATTTCTCCTATATGTTTTCTTGGTCAAGCACTTTCATGCAGGGCAAAAAACTATATAATTCTATGTGACAGCCTTAATCAAGATAAAAGTAGATTGTTTTTGTCCCCAGTATTAACTGTTTTGATTTCTTCAGTGCTTTCAAAAGGTGCAAAGAACAAGAACAAAGCAGCATTTATCTGTGACATTAATCAATAATGACCACTTCCTACTCACAGAGGGGATATGGCAAAGGGCATGTCCATCTGTCAATCAATTCCCCAAAGGGAGCCAAAGGCAAGTAGGACTGTGGCATAAATCATTTTTAATCATTAGAAAAGAAGTGTGGGGATGTTAGTTCAGGAAAGAGTGTCTTGGAAATAATTTCATAGATTTTCTTGACATGCAAGAAATAATTGTTTCTTCCTCTTTGCAGAAGAAACACATTAAATTTAAATACGTTTAAAGGCTTTCCCCAAATCAATGCTACCAGGACTTTGAAATGACTGGCACAAAGTTCAGTGTATTCTGAAGAATGCATAGAAGTTTGTTATACATACAGAATTAAATTTATTGGACGCCTTAATTTTTCTTTTGTGGCAGATTCCCTTCACTTTGTTGTGGTTTACAACTAAGAAACAATAGCAATATCATTTTACTTTCTGATTTATCTTTTCAATAAATTTTTAGTGAGTGCTTATAAGTTCATTCACCTTACTTTACTTTATCCTAAGATACAAGTAATAGGACTAACAAGCAGGACACATTTGTCACACAGACTATGGCTAGTTTATGATGCTTTGAGTTACTAGTTCTCAGCTTGATAATAGTGTGAAAAAGATACACATAATATAGAAAGTATACTCCTGATTTTAATGTTTTGTTCTTCCTATCATGTCATGGCTATCTGATATGTCCAATGATTCCCAGCAGTACCAGACAGTTCCTAGGTCCTTGTTAGTTACACAGCTGTGAGGGCAAACCACCAATATCCTGCCATGTGTTATACTTCTGGGCTACATAGTTACTTATCAGCTATGTAGAATAAATTACACATTATCTTATGATACATTCAAATGATAGTTTGTTTTGAAAGGAAGAGATAGGCATATGATTTCAGTACCTGCCGATTCTAGAAGAAGAAATCAGACCTCCAGAGTTGGTACAACAACACAACATTGGTCCTAGGAACTGAACTCCCAGACTCCGAAAGGTCATGCAACACTCTTTCTGATTTATTTATTGTTGGTTATTTTATTTATTTACATTTCAAATGTTATCCTCTTCCCAGATTCCCCTCGAAAACCATCTATTCCACCCCTCCCCATGCTTCTATGGGGGTGTTCCCCACCCACCCACCCACCCATTCCCACCTCACCACCCTAGCATTTCCCTATACTGGGGCATCAAGCCTTCATAGGACCAAGGGCCTCCCCTCCCACTGATGCCAGATAAGGCCATCCTTTGTGACATATGTATCTGGAGCCATGGGTCCCTCCATGTGTATTCGCTCCAGTCTCTACAATGTAATCATATACCAACACAGTAAGTTTACAAGTTCACTATTGGATACAATGCAGAGGTTAATATGTACCTTGTTTGTCCATGTTCATTTAAATTTTTGTCCTGGAACTATAGTGTAGCAATCTGGAGCATCTAGGATCTTGTTTTGTGTATGTCATACTCTCTTATTTGGGATCTTCCCTCAGAACCCCAATCAGACACAATTTCATTATGCCTAGACTCTAAGAAATCTAGCTCCTACCAGAACACAAGGATGCCTTCAGGGAGACTGTACAGTACAACTGAAAAACTTATAAGTTTTAATAGTCAGCAAGAACAAAAGCATGCTGCAAAATGGAAGGAGGGTGGAAATAAAGACCCTGTAACTGAGTTACTGCCTTTCAGAGTTGGTTAAAAATTCCCTTTCTCTTGAAGGTTTCTTTCTCCATCTCAGTTGTCATCTTTTAACTATAAAATAATCATTTTTGAGTCATGGTCAGCACAAATTATGTTCAGCATAGTGTTGACCCTCAGATTGTGACTGTTATGTAAATTCAGTGCCTGTCACATGAGCCAGCGTTGTGTAAGGATTCTCTACACAAACTTTTTCATCACTATGGAGCTGAAATAAATGAAAATTGAATGTTTGGAGTGGTCATAAATGAAGATAAGAGTGGTGATGGGGGAGGCTTAGAGTTGTATCACTCCAGATCAGTGTCAGCCTCTGACTGATTGCAGAGACATTTATTTGTGCCTTTTCAAAACCATGGAGAGACTGATACTTCTAAGATCAAAACTGGTTCCTGTTCCTCGCTCTTCTACCACCTTCCACTGTTAGTCTATTCTACATGGAGATTTACAGAAAGGAACTCCCACACAAAACCTGACAGGTATTCCTTGTTGCTACTTTAGAGGACCAGCCACTTCATGTGAAATTGGTATAGAAATGAATTCCACCAGTCAGCTCCAGCATTCACAAGTATTAAGAGTAGCAACTGAACATTTACAGTTGATTTTATTATTTTATGTGAATAAGTGTTTTGTATTCCTTGTATATATGTGAAACATTTAAGGTCCTGGTGTTCAGACACAATAAAGTAACACTGGATCCCCTAGATTTGGTGTTAAAGATGGTTGTGGACCACGTATGGGGGCTGAGAGCCATACACAGGTGATCTCCAAGAGCAGCA
Organism: Mastomys natalensis; assembly: GCA_021653895.1. NCBI lineage: Eukaryota > Metazoa > Chordata > Mammalia > Rodentia > Muridae > Mastomys > Mastomys natalensis. The sequence goes on along the minus strand of JAJTUV010001626.1, from coordinate 168,188 downwards.
AGTGCTGTTAACACAGACACATCTCTCCAACCCTCTGAAGCTGTGGATTTAATGAACAGTAAAACCAGATATCTTCATGTAATCCAATAGGATTTATTTTCTAGAATATATGCATATTTAGAGACTCAAAGACAGATAAGTCAACAGCACTGTTCGAGAAACATGAGCCACTTTGAACTTTATTTCTGTGGTCAGTAACAAGTTGAGATAAATGGAAGAATGCATATATAGTATAGATATAACATATAATATTCATCACACCTATGTATTTATTGGCTAACCATAAAGCATGTCTGCACAAAATTAAGGGAGAAACCAGCACATCCAGACGCACATCTGTCGTTTTTAGGAACTTCAGCTGTTGCAGTCTGATGAGTTCCTTAACTGAATGCTACAAACTATATTCAGGGCAGTCTCCAGATGTAACCAACCAGTTGTTAAATTCATTGTTCTGAACATGCAAACACTTTGATAGAAGATCTATCTGTACTAGGTGATACAGTAGGGTTATAGGACAGATGTCTGCTGTTTTGGACCACAATACTGAACACTCTGTGGGCATTTTGGAAATTGGTGCTTGCATATGTTGTTTGGCATTACCAACCCCAGCTAGAGTCTTTGCCCATTGCTCCTCATGCTAAATGTTATGCTATCCTTGTGCATCCTGACTCATACCATTTCCAGGCTGTTTTGCATTTTATCATTATTCCCCTGGAATAAAAGAACTTGCCAGTCATCCACATGTTCAGAACCCATATTTGCATTCTCAGTTCCCACAGGCAATGTGATCTTTCTCATACTTTGAAATGTTGGAGAACTTTGTGAATCTCATTGTGACATGAATTACTCTCTATGTGGATGTTTAGTAAACATGTATAAATCACTTCTTAATCACTTAATACCATAGTCATGTTAGATATAATTTATCTATGTTTGAACACTTTATAAATCTGAGACTTTCACATAAATTTTCCTTTCTATCTTTCTCTTTTGAGTCATGATCTTCCTATATCTTCAAGGCCATCTTTGAACTTCCAGTTTTATTGCCTCAGCCTCCTGAATGTGACATGCCCCACTCTCCCAAACTTCATCTATGTTTCAATACAAAGCAATTCCTAAGTGATGTTCATACATTATTGGTGACGTTGTCATTCCTGTTCCTGGAGACGATACTTTCATCTCCATTTGCGCAGACTGCTTTTACAAAACTGACATATACAGGTTTCATCTTCTCAGTTCTGGGAACTGACAAATGCCAACAAGAATACCAGCATGTCTGGGTTTGTTGAGTCACTATTCATTGAAATGTAGATGACATTTCGCTGCTGTCTTCATATGGAGACAAGTGGGGGAGAGGGACAGGAGAGAGAGAGGTAGAGAGAGAAAGAGAGAGGTGGGAGAGAGAAGACAGAGGAGAGAGGGAAAGGCAGAGGAGAGGATGGCGAGAGAAAGGGAGGGAGAGGGGGAAAGGTAGAGCGAAGGTAAAGGGGGAGATGGAGAAGTGGAAAGGGAGAGAGGAGAGGGAGAGGGAGGGGAGGAGAGGGAGAGGGAGAGGAGAGGGAGAGGGGAGGAGAGGAGAGGGAGAGGGGAGATGGAACATTCTACTACTTACAAGGGTCTAATCCCATCCACAACCTAATTACCTACCAAAGTCTTCAGTTATTAATGTTATAATAGAAGTGTTAGGATTTCAGCATATCAAACATGGTAAGAAGACATCCAGTTCACTGCAGAAGCAATGAAACCCACTGACAGTTGATAAAGTGTTGTCTCATCTCAAACTATCTTTGTTGTCACAGTAACTGATCTGAGAATGGTTTCCCACACTGCAGGATCTATCATAAACCTCCATTCTAAGCTGCTGCCATTCCATCCTCTTTTGTTCTGGTCCCTGGAATAAAACTATGGCCTTCAAAGAAATTGACATCAAATTACACTTTGCCTTTTTAAGAAAGAGTGGGATAAATGTTATCTAAATAAAAATATAGTTAAACTATGGCCTTCAAGGAAATTGACATCAAGTTATACTTTGCCTTTTTAAGAAACAGTAGGATAAATGTTATGTACATAAAAATATAGTTAGCCAAATATAAAAATACAAATTTGTTATTAAAAAGTCTGTATAAAGGGGACTAATGTTATCTTGTTCTCTCAATAAACCTGTATAAAGGATCCAAAGAGCTTTGCTAAATTCAATACTTCATTAATAATTACTATGTTATAAATAGTAAGAATTTTTGTGACTGTGTGAAATAATGGCAAGTAACAATTATCTCAGCCCCTTTCTGGCCTTTTGGAGTGATCCCTAGCATCAGTTTAGGTGTATACATTTATAGTACCTACCTAATCAAGAGAATTTGATAGTATTAGATCTATTTTCTAACTCAAAATATGTCTCAGATCATGATGAGGTTCAGTTGATCCATGATGCCATAGATAACTATCAAAAATTTAAATTTCTGCTATATCTCCGAGATATTGATTTAGAATCCTCAAAGACCTGAGATTTTTTTACCCAGACCATTCCACAATGATTGGAATGACTTCATTTGAAAGCCACAGTTTCATAATACTTCAATTATTTCCTATGTTAATGTTCACTCATGCTCTTTTTATATAAAATGTGATCACAATTTATGAACAATTTCTAGATTTAAATATCTCAATATTTCTATAAATAATATATATGGAGTTACAATTAACTATTTCACTTTTGAGAACAGTTATTAAAATTAATCTTTGATTTGAGGGAAAAGAGTGGGAAACAGAGAGGGAAAGGCAGAAAGTGAGAGACAGAGAAAGAGAGAGAGAGAGAGAGAGAGAGAGAGAGAGAGAGAGAGAGAGAGAGAGAAAGACAAAGACAGAGGGAGACAGAAACATGAAGTTGGGTGTATAGCCATACAGGTGATGAGGAGGATTTCAGAGGAGTTGGAGGGGGTAAAAGAATAAAATTGAAGTATATTATATGAAAACTTTCAAGTAAAAAAAAGAATGAAAATTCTACTTATTAATACTCCAGGTGATATAATGTAATCAACCCTACAACATTCTCTAAAGATTTAAACCACTTCTTATTCCACTGTTCTTTCACAGTAGTAAGATGCATTTACCTATTAGTTAAATTAATACATGACATAGTTTTGTGTTTGTAATACAGAATTAGTATTTAGACAGGCAGAAATCAAGGTCAAATGATCAGAATTCCATTGAAATCGTACAACACTTGGCTTCTCATGCCATTGATTAAATAACACTGTGTTTGCAAAAACAAGATGATTGACATAACATGTTTATCATGCATTGTGATAATAAAAATACTTTATTTTAATGTTTCACTGAGATTCTCAATTATCATATATTTTTATATGTATATTATATGTTATGTATATATGTATATGTATATATATATATGTGTGTGTGTGTGTGTGTGTGTGTGTATTTTAATATAGATATCAACTTTTTTTGTTTTGAAACAAAAGAGGCTGCTGTCCTCTCCTATTGGCCCATATAAACCTATTTTTTATTTTCCTTTGGTCACAGAGACATTGATAAGTCATCTGCAGGATTAGAGCTTTACACAAGTGATATGTGAATTCCTAAGTTGCAACAGGGACAGCATTCAGCACAAAACTGTCCTCTATTGCATGACAAACTAACTAAAAAATGTATGGTGTGTTCTACGTACCTAAAGCCATTTTAAAATGACAATTACAAAAAAAAAAAAAAAAAAAAAAAAAGAAAGAAAACCATTCTATTCATTAAAAAAGCTCTGCACATGCAGCTCATTATACAATTTATAGAAAAATAATCATAAAGATAATAATGATGAGATGAAATGCTTGGGTCCTTAATAAACTGGTTTCTCAACAGCAAAAAAAGCAGATACAATGCAATGATGGTTGCATTATAGAGACCATAGACAAAATGATTGTTCAAAATCTTGTAAGGAAAGGTGATGTAGACAAAGTAAATGTAAAAACTGAACATGTGATAACATGGAACACAGTCCCTCAATAGACTCTGTAATTATAAATGGTTTCTTATGTAGACTATATGGCAATTTACAATGCATTTTAGTGTCTTTCTTTTTAACAATCTCAACATACACATTTCTTGTGGTGCATATGTATTTGGGGTGCTGGCTCTATGTTGTGCATGCTTGTGTGTACATGTGTCTCAGTTAGGATGTCTATTGCTGTGAGGATACACCATGACCACAGAAACTCTTGCAAAGGACATTTCATTGTGGTTAGCTTATACTTTCAGAGGTTTAGTCCATTATTGTCATGTGAGAAGCATGGCAGCATGAAGGCAGATATGGTGCTGAGAGTACTACATCTTGATCATAGGCAGCAGAAGGAGACTCATGGCACACTGGCCATAGTTTGAACATAGGAGACTTCAAAGCCCATCCCACCATTACACACTTCCTCCACAAGGCTATACTTCTGCCGACAAGGCAATCACATCCTAGTAGTTCCAGTACTTATGGCCAAAGCATTCAAACATTTGCAGTCTCTGGGAGCCATTCCTAGTCCAACCACCACAACTGAGTGTGCTAATGCATTTACTTATTCAGTGGCATATAGGGTTAAAGCTATAGGTTGACATTGGAGTGTATAGCTCTAACAACTTCCTTATTATTTGAAATGGGCTCTCTCATTGAACTTGGTGGGCTGACCAATAAGTCTAAACTTCTACTGCTGAGCTTATAGACACATGCTGCCACATCTTGTTTTTAATACAGGTGCTAGGGATCTGAATTCATACCCCATGCTTCTACTTATCTATTGAACAATTTCTCAATGTTGTCACTTAATATTCATCAAAGGTGAGCTACCAAGGCCCACTTCTTACCTAAGTTCTGTAATGACAGATGAAATGTCCAGAACTTGGGATTTCTGATTTTCAACTGAGTACCTGTTAAAGTGGTACTAACCTCAGCATCATCCTCTTATATCAACTCGCCTTTATCTTCTACTTGGCCTGGTCAATCTTTCATTACACTCATCACAAAACAGCAGCTTGAAAGCTGTCTGTATCTGCCTGTAGCCACCTGGACCCATGACCTTTCCTATATCCTGCTTATCATTTGTCAAAGAATTTTGGTTATAGTTGTAGTTCTCACTAAGGTCTGTTCTCCAATTGGTTCTTGATCTGTCAGTAAAGAAATCCATGGGCCCATTGCTGGTTGAAAGGAATAGGCTGAACTTCTGGGTCCCTGGAGAAAAAGGAGACACAAAGGAGGAAAGAGAGGTTTGCCATGCTTTGGAGAGAGAAGAACCAGCAGCCATGTGAGGTCTTAGGAGAAGCTGGGGCCTATGGCTGCTGCTACTACAGGGGGGTGGTCAGGAATGTTTGGCAGGGGCTAGATGGGACTAGACACTAAAAGTTCAGTATGTGGGAGGTGCAAAGCTAAGAGTATTGATAAGGGCATGCTTTTCTAGGCAGGAGATAGTAGCACCTATCAATGATGCTAAGAAGGCAAGTTGTGTGTGTTGTATGTGGTGTGTGTGTGTTGTGTGTTATACCCATGGATTCAAGAGAAGCTGAGTCGGGGTTGGTAGTGTAGCCTGTTCCCAGAACTAAGTGGGTTGGTGGGGAGTAGAGAAAAGCTAAACTCAACATTTGACACTAAGTAATCATTACTAGCTGGTGAGGATTTTGCAGTTTTGTTTTTTAACAGGAAAAAACAGAAGAGAAAATGAGTTTTTTTTTTAACACAATTAAATATATTTCATTAAGTAGCAGAAATGAGAGGGTCTTCTCTTATATTTTTAAGGCTGTAGCTAGTTTTGATCTTAAATTGTACTCTAGAGACTAATATATTTATACATGTAAAATTTTATCTACTATAAAATAAAGATAATTTTAGCTTATACACTAGGCAAAGATTGAATGATTAAACTCTACAAAGAACACCTTAAACATTCCTAACATGTGTCTCTATAATGAGTTAATAAAAAGTAAATGTCATTATAGTTTCTTATTCACCAATGACAAAATGTTGCAGGATAATTTGTATACACCTGTCTTTGATTTGCAAACTAAACTCACAAAATAATTTGAAATTATGAAAACTCTTCCATTAATTATATTTCATGGAATTGTTTATTTAAATTTTTTTATTAAAGTTCTTCATGGTATCCTTTGATAAACCTTTTAAACTATTAAGAAGAAATCATATTTCTGTTTTACATAGTTCTAATTCACATAGGGCCACAAAAGCATAGTTTACTGGCAGGTGTGTTTTCTAAATACACACATGAAACTTAAACATAGTCATGAGAGGCTTCTAGTACTGGGGGAGACAGAATACATTGGTAGCCTATATCAAAACTGATCCACAGGGGTTAACATAAAGTCCAATGAAAGATATGGATTCCTAGCAAATGGACAATCATCTCTTTATAAGTTTCAATAGACAAAGAAATTCCTATGTCGCAGAAATAAAATTTAATGGTATATATTTTAAATTTTACATTGAATATGTATTCCCTCCATATGATTTATGTACAGTGTATTAAAGAATCGGGATAGAATAGTCATATGCAAACCTTCAGTATGAGAGGTCAAAGCGCTTTGTCTTCAAGATTTATTACCTTGATCGTTTCACATCAATTGTTTACAAATGTCACAGAATCAGGGCTACTAAAATGGAGTCATAATTTTACTGTAAAAGGAATAACCCACTATGTTAAATATATTGCTCTCTCAGATTCTAGGAAGGATTTGCAAACAGTCTAAACTCCATTTGAAAATAAATCACATATGGCTCACCTGTGAATTCAGAAGACAAACTTGAAATACTCCTTGTTTTGACAGGAACTGTGGGATCCAGGAGTGGGAATGAAAAGGAGACAAATGCATCCTGACATCTAAGGTCTCAATCCAAGACAAACAAATATGAATAGAGTTTTTATTTCCTTATCAGCTGCCTGGTAGAACTTCTGACTCTGAATCCCACCTCTTAGCAAATGTCACTTTGTTTTGTTTTGTTTCAGCTGGTTCTCAGTGTGTGAAATATTTTTCCTCAAAAACATTTTCTAAGTAAGTAAACAAATATCTCATAGTTTATGGACATGGAGACATGATGACACATACTGAATGTCCAAAATGTATAACGCATGTTTTATAGAAGAAAAATAGAACATGAAAAAATAATTATATGTGAAAGGAAATGATAATATTTGTCAGGTAAAATTGTCCCAGAATGTAATAAAAACTTTGAGAAAGTCTCATTAGTATATCTATTGCAAGTAACTGATCTTTTGAGGATGGAAGCAATTTCTTTCACTCCAGTTGCTGTGTTTGTGATATTTATTATTTATTTATTTATTTACCTGATATGGTAGTTTAAATGAAAATGGCTCCCATAGGCTCACAGGGAGTGGCACTCTTAGAGGTGTGGCCTTGTTGGCATAGTTGTGGCCCTGTGAAAGGAAGTATGTCACTGGGGATTGGTTTTAAAGCTTCAGATACTCAAATCTGGTCCAGTGTTTCACTCTGTCTTTTTGCTCCCTACCAACCAAGATATAGCAGTCTTAGCTACATCTACAGAACCATGTCTGCCTGTATGCCACCATGCTTTCTGCCATGATGACAATGGACTAAACCTCTGAGCTGTAAGCCTTTCCCTAATTAAATGTTTTTATTTCTAAGTGTTGCTGTAGTCACGGTGTCTTGGCACAGCAATAGAAAAACCTAACTAAGAAACCTGATGAAACCTTTGGAATGCATTTGTAAATGTACAGCCTCTCAGTTATTCCCCCACTGAATTAAGTTTGGAGTTACCACATTTTAAGTTTACAAAGAACAAACTCCTGATCAGGAGTATACGGACTTACCACTAAAACTCATTCTGATGATCTAGCCATCCAGGAAATAACATACATTCACATTTTCTTCATGGGTGCTCAGTTAGACCATGACTCTCTCCCTTCAAACTCCTTGTAGTTTAGACTGAGTTTGTAACAGAAAATAGGTAAGTTTGATAGGATCCTCAATATGCTCCAAGAAAGAATATAATTAAAATCCACACAACCCCCCCCTTGGTGAATTCAATGGCAATGCAACTCTTCATGGATTTTACAACAGTAATAATGTCCATTGAAAAACAGTCTGGAAGTATTCCTCATTATAATGAGATACAGAAGAACATGGAGACACATATGAAGATAGCATGGTTCCAGTATGCTACATTAAAGCTGATCAATGCTGTGGATCTGTCATTTAACAGATATTGGGATCTTGGAAAATGAGAATTTATCTGTGTAGTAAAGGTCAAAAACTTGGAAAAACTACTCAGTTGTTTATGAAATTTCAGTCAGTTAGCCCCACATACTCTACCTTATTGCTACCTACTGATCTTTCTCCTGTAACCTTAACATGCTAACAGTTCTACCTGGAATTCCTTTTCTAGGTAGCAAATCAATAGATTTATTTATTCTAAGATATACCTTAGGGTTTCTTTCATTTATCTACCGGAAAACCTTCCTTGTAAGTTTGTAGGAGAGAAACTATATCCTTAAACTGATGGAAACCATTGTATGTCTCAGAGGCAATCAGTCTCCGTGTTTTGGGCCTTGTACTTTCAAAATGATCCATGAAGATTGTTTTTACTTCACCTATGCATTTCTAAACTTTTAGAACGCAAGGCCAGTATTTTCAAAACACCACACACGCTTTTATTTCTTTTGCCACCTTTTAATAAAACATGGGCTACTGGGACTGGCAAGTGATTGCGTGGATTTTAACATCTGTTTGCTTGTCTCCCAGGTTTCAAGCAGTTTGCTATCATGAAAATATAAACATCCTCTGATCCTCCTAGTAATGCTGAATGGAGGTACTTGCTTTGTCAAATTGATTCATGTTTAGCATGGTATTGTTCTAGCAAACTGTTGAACTGCCTCCCATCCAAAAAGTTATCTTTAAAATTCAGTTTGGGACTACAGACATGGTTTGGTAATAAAGAACACTTGCTTCTCTTCAAAAGAGCTGAGTTTGCTTCCCAGCACCCAAGTTGTGTGGCTCACAGCCTCCTGTAACTCCAGCTCTAGGGGATCCAACTTCTTCTCCAAGGACACCTGTACTCAAATGGCATACTCACACTCAGACCCATAGAGAAAAATGCAGAGAAGGGATTGGGGGAGGGGAGAGATTGGAGAGGGAGAGAGGGAAAAGGATAGGGAGAAGGGAAGGAACAGAGAAAAATAGAGGGAGAGATGGTAAGGAAAGAATTTGCAAATACAAAACAAAACATAGTTCTTAATAAAATTCCGGCTTGGCAGTGGTGGTGCACACCTTTAATCCCAGCACTTGGGAGGCAGAGGCAGGTGGATTTCTGAGTTAGAGGCCAGCCTGGTCTACAAAGTGAGTTCCAGGACAGCCAGGGCTATACAGAGAAACCCTGTCTTGACAAAACAAAAAACAACAACAACAACAACAAAAAAACTCACCACCAACAACAAAAATAAATAAATAAATACAATAAAATAAAATAAAATTCAGTTCAGTTGCCCACAGGCAGAACTTCCCTAGTGAGTTAAGGTTTCTCATGGAGAGCAGTCTATCACTTTTTATTTTATTTTATTTTATTTTATTTTATTTTATTTTATTTATTTTATTTTATTTTATTTTATTTTATTTTTAGCTAATATCATTAGTAGTCGTAGTTGCTTTGTTAGTCTCTAGTTTTAACTCTGCTATTGGAATCTTCTTTTATTGTACAGATGGTTGGCAAAACATGCACATAACATTTCCTATGGACTAGAAAAAAGAGGGGGCTGAGAGGCAGAGACAGCAAAAGGAGTTAACAAAAGTCACCTCTAGCAAACGTTTACACATGGTTAAACACTACACATTGGGATAGATGATTGAACATAAAAACTGGTGCTTGCCTACCCTAGAGACTGCATGAGAACATAATTGCTGATTTGGCTCTCGGGGATGTGTTTTTTCACAACCCTGACATTAGTATTTGTGGATTTTCCACTTCATAAACGTATTTAAAGGTCCTGTTCTAGCACCTGCATTGGAAATGATTCCAACTTCTGTACACTTCTACTCCCAATAACTTTTCTCTTACGAGTGAAAATTAGAGTGGATTATTTGAATAGCTTGTTTTGGTTTGCATAAAACGTCATTCAAAAACTTTCTAAGAAATCTTGTGCTTTATTTAGAACACTTGTGCATTAAGATTATGGGTAAAGCGCATGCTGCTGAAGAATAATGCACTTGTCTTTCTACATTAGAATTAATATTTCATAGAAGATCAAAGATTTTCTATCATTATGTTCATATCATTGTGAATCCGAGGAGAAACTGCATATTTTCTATTTACATGCATGGAAGAACTATATGGATAGTTTTGTTCTGATTTTTAGTCCATTTTAATCTGACAGAGAGTATATAAGGAAAGGAAGGAGGTATGCTAAGAATTGCAGGCTTGAGTCTGTACACTACTCTATTGCACTCTTAGCCACTAATTCCCCGAATGTTTCTATATCTGGAAATAAAGTCTCTAAACAGTTAAGAGAAAAAGCAGTTCTTATGTATGGACCCTAATTTCATATGCATGATCCAAGTGTCATATAAAAAGAATGGAATTAAAGACAAGACATTCCAAGAAGATGATGACCTTGATCAGAACAGAAAATACCCAGAGATAACAACTCTGGTGACATTCTGTTCTTAGACTTCTTACCAGCCCTATACATGGTATCTCCTAGGCCTGAGTATACTCAGCTAGGTTTGCTATGTAGTTCAGGACTACCTAGTTTTGGATGGAACCTTTATACTGAGATGGGACATCTACCATCAAATCACAATTAAATTATCCCCTACAGACATGTCTACCAGTCAGTGTGTTAAAAGAAATTCCTCAACTAAGGATTCTCCTCTTTGATGACTAGGTTCTCTCAACTTTACAGTTAAAATTACCCAGGGTAATGAGCCTGCCAAGTAAGTTAGCCAAGTTAGTTATAAAATGCATACGATAATCACAGTTGTTCAGCCAGTAAGTCTTGTATGTAGGAGCAGAGTCAGAGTAGATGAAGAGTCAATCTGAAACTTGTTACCTTGAAACCAAATGGAATGTACTGTCAGATATTCTACATAGCAGTGGTTCATCCTTCATATATGATTTCTCATCAATAGGATTTGATGTCTGTTTGATACTAATAATTTTTTAATTTTGTTTCCTTCCACAATACTGATTTCTCTCAAACCACATCAAATGGTCAGATATCAATCTCAAATTGGCAACTTCTGTCATGTTGAAGATCTGTTATTTTGTCAAATATTTTGATGAGTGACCAGACTTTAAGTCTTGAAAAGAATACAAAAAGAAAAAAAAAAGAAAAGAAAAAAAATAATAAAAGAAGGAAAGAAAAAGAAAGGAATAGAAAACCAGGTGCTAAATACATATTCTTTTATAGAGACAATATTCAGACAGAGTATTAAACAATTAATTTTATACTTCATTATTGTATTGAAATATCATATAAAATATACATAATTTATAAATCACCAAAAATATTTAAATGTAAACTAGCTTTTCTGTTATTCATCTCATAATATGTCAGTAGATAATATTTAGAAATTTTGTAATACAAAATTTCTGAATAGTGGTAATATTCAGAAAAAAAAATTCTTTTAAAAGTTTTAATTTCTCACTTTGTGTATGTGTGTGGTGTATGTGTGAGTGACAGAGAGGGAAAGAGAAAGGGAGAAGGAGAGGGAAAAGGAGAGAGACAGAGAGACAGAGAGACAGAGAGACAGAGAGAAAGCCATTTCTCTGGGTAATGTATATGTGCAGAGGCCTGGGGATGCCAGTGGAGTGCATTGGAAATGGAGTTACAGGCGGTTGAGAGTTGTGAACTTGAGTGCTGGGAACTGAACCCTGGTCTCTGCAAGATCAGCAAGTGCTCTAAATTGCTGTGCCCTGCTTCTAGCTCCACAAAACATTTTAAAATTAATATTCTGTAAGTTTCTTTCAGAGTTCAGTAAGATGACCAAAAGAAAAAGAAAAAAGAAAAAGAAAAAAGAAATCCAACTCAACACACATACTGGAAAAATGGGAGCTAACTATATATTGTCCTCTTTCTTTTCTTGTTAAAATACATAACATCTGAGAGATTACTGAAAGGGAAAGGGTGAGAAAGAAGAAGATGGGGCAGTATTTTGGATGTTTATGTAAGTGTATTCATTTAACTTATAAAAAAAGTCAAAGCATCACCCACCTGTATTACATTTTAAATGAATTCTTCCTTCTCCTTTTGATGTTCTTTTCTTTCTTGCTCGAATGCAATGTAATCAAGTCATCTTAGCCTGATTAGTTTTATATTTTATTCACAGGAAATTTGCAATTGTTTTAAAAAAATCAATTAATAGTGAAAACAGATTTATAACTTACTTTTAATTGGTAAGTCATTTGCCAATTGTATATAACATTATATAAACCAATTATATATAACAAAGGCATGTGTAGATATAGTCACAAACTATATATGTGTGTGGATGTATGCATGTGTGGATGTGTATATGCATATATATATAGATATGTGTATATTATGTATATATTTCCTATACAGTATTTTACCTATAAGACATACAGTCTTTTACCTGTATGGCTTCCCCACACTTTTGGGGAGATATTATGACTGTAGTTGTAAAATGGAGGTAGAAATCTCTTTGACTGTATACATGAAGACCATTGTTTGACTAAAAATGGTGCAGAGGTAGAAAATACCAATGTATATATGCACTCCAATGGCATAAGAGCTAACTTTGCTTTCTAGGTGAACATCCACACACAAAGTCTCAGCAATCAGTCATCCCAAGTAAGTTATTCTACTCTTTGCTTATATTTACTATAAAAATAGCAAAATTGAGGGTAGCTGAGGGCAGGGACTATGTAGCTAGGAACCCTAGCTAGGAACTCAGATGCTTTTCAGGCAAAGGATAGATTTTATTGATTTCAAAGGTCACTGTCTTAACCTATCCCCAATACAACAGGTGTTCAGGTTCTAAATCTGCGATCAGCAGTGTAGCAGCAGTAAACAGGACATATTTCAATTTTAGTCACAATGGCTTCCTTCCCCTTACCACATTCTCTACCTAGTCAGGTTTGCTAATCAGGCAGCATCAGCATTGTCACGTTCAGAATCATCTGAGAGAGATGACAGCTGTCCATCAAATCCAAAATACCAAGTAAAAATAGACGACCTCACTTTTACATTATGGTATGAAATATGATGCTGAGAAGGGAAGCGATGATTGCAGGCATTTAGAGATAAAACTTTTTGAGGACTTTCCCTTTTGTTTTTTTTCTTCAAAATACCAATTGTAGTTATGAATACTTAGGTACTGTTCACCATTATAATAGAAAAGAAAATGATACAACTATTCCACTATTCAAAACATCCCTTTATGATAAGTAGGTGCTTAACAACATTCAGGATAATTGTTATTCCAGGACATAATGTACTTAACTCTAATTGAATGCAATCTAAGCATTCCCTAGAGACCCCTCTAAGGATGCGAAGAGTTACTGTTAAGTTTCATTTGTTATATACATATATAGGTACATGTATATTACACTTACATAAGTATTTGTTTGAAATTTGAAATGCTATTTGAGAAGACTACTTGAGACTAGTTTGTCTATAATTTTTCTTGTATTCAAACTAAGAATTGTTACATTTGCTTAAAGTCAAGCATTATCGAAGGATTAAAAGAACATGCAAAATCCTTACAAACCAGGCAAAAACCTATTTCTGAAAAAAATTCTTAGCTGAGTTATATATTATTATATCACTTGCAAATACATTCTTTTGGATATGAGCTCCTGTGTTAAGAAAACCAGCCTACAGGTACCCTTATGGTACTGTAGACCATACTTATGGATACTCTTTGAGTGGCTCAAGATATGACTGAAATAATGGATGCCCAACTGCTGTGGGGTTTAGTGTGCTGAGTGAGGATTGTATGCGGTAGTAATAGCTACTCTTTTGGATTTTCAGTGAGGTATCTTGGTTTCACCAAGTTCAAGGATACAATGTGGTCCATTGGAAGGCTCTAATACTGAACTAGCCGAATGTTAGAATTTGTCCTTAAGTGGTAATACCTTTGAATTTTAGAGCAATACAAAAGATAAAGGTTAATTGCAGGTCAGGCCTTAATGTTCTCAACCTAGAGACAAGGTCTCTAATGCATGCACATTGGTGGGTTATTTCAGACTCAAACTATAGAAGCTTATTAACTCATGCCATGAAATTTCTTACCACAGAACACATGCCTCAGCTGGGTGTCACAGACTGAGAGGGAAAAGAAAGCTGATCTTTGACATGTATGTCATTCAAGTACATGAAAAATTATAATTTCATATAGCAGCCATGTCATGATACATGAAACCTACCAATAGACTGATTTGTTTGGAGCCTATAGTATGAAAAACCTAATGGAGACAGTCAGCTATCTGAGTGAGCTGAGTAGCTGGACCTTGCAATGGTGGAATGGGTTTAATCCAAGCAACACAAAGACTTGAGGAAAAAACTTGGTAAAGCATCTTTATTTTTAGAGACCCTGGGTGATAACAAGGATAGTCCTCAGACTTAGATGACAGGGAGTTAATATAGTGACTTAAAAATCAAATAAGTGAGAGAAAGAACAGTGGAAGACTTCCTCACAATGAGTCAGCATTCTTACTGTGTCCCATACCGTGCTCTTCTAAGCCCACCTGGCAATCAACTCTACCTTTACATCTCTCTATCATTTTGAACTTAAATGATGCCTAACAGATGACATTCTATAAAGCACCTTTCTACAGAATCAGATAATTTAGCTATACTACATTACCTCTAATGATTCAGTCATATGAATAAATATTCAAATAAATTGCAGGGGTTGCTAGACCAAAAGGAAGTAGAACTCTTTAGGGCTTCTCCAACCCCCACCAAGACTGGAGAAGGTTTGATAAAGACTATAAATAGGATGACATAAAATTTGTGAATATGTATCCTCAAAACACATAGGAAAGAACCTTAATACTTAAACATCCCCCTGTTTTTCCTGAATAAGACCACTTTCAAAAATTAATATATATCATAAATTTCTGTTAGATTTTTACATTTATTTAAGTTTATGAGTGTTTTGCTTGAGTATATGTAGTATATGTATAGTATAGGTACCACATGAATGCTCTTGCTTCTATATGTCAGGAGAGAGCAACTAATCCCATGTAGCTGGAGTTATAGGCCATTGTGAGCCATCATGTGGGTACTTGGAACCAAACTTAGGTCTTCTACAAGAGTAACAAGTACTCTTGACTGCTGAGCTATCTCACCAGCTCCAAGACCATTTATTTTTTTCTCCACACAGTTTTACTCCTTCAATAGGTGTCCAAGACAATTAGAGCCTTTGGCCACTTGTTCTTGTAAATGAAAAGGCCAGGACCTGATTCTCATCAGTCTTGTTCTCATTTGAACGCCCCACTCTCTCTCATTTTAATATCCCACCCACTCTCATTTGCATGTCCCAGCCCTTGAAGAGAGCCCAGAAGGATCCTCAGTTCTCTTTTCATTTAACTAGTTTCTCCCACACGCAGTCTTCATGTTTCATCACATTCATTAGTTCACATCGATGTAGCTGGGGCTAAGGAAAGAATTCAATCTCAATTCCCTTAATTTCATTTCTATATCAAGTTGCCTCAGGATGGTAAGTAGTCAAGTAATGCAGTTTTCCCAGAACCCATTAATAGCCAATCTGTGTATTGTCTTAATACCATCCAACTAGCAGGAGGATTTTTTCCCCAATAGCCATTTAAGACTTTATAACATTAGGAAATTTACTCTGTAATTAAAACCATAAAAAGCATGCATTTATGGCTTTAGCAGATCGTTAAAAATACATAAGTATCACTCTTAGAAAATGCTGAGTCTTCGAAAGATTTTTCTGGAAGTATTTTTCTTAACCATATTTAACATTTTGTACTTGGCTTGCCAATCATTGTTGCATAACCTACTGCACAGACAGAGGCATTCTTTGCACTGTCTAGAGTGCCAATAAAATATCCTTGACTGATACACACAGTGGCTCCTTTAAGAAATTATCTTTTCTGTGTATTTCTCCAACAAGGATGCAAACACCATTGGATAGAAATGTTTCCTGTTTCTAATTTTATTACTATAAAAAATAATGAAGTGCATTAGGGACTGTACATGTGAAAGAAAGGGAGTGCATCTATTTAATTTCCCAGTAGATTTACTGGGAACCTCTATAAGATCGTGGATTGTCCTCTTAAGCAGGCCAGAGGGCTCAGTAATGACCAGTCACTCACACACAGGTCACAGTTCTGATTATTACATAGATGGTTGTTTACTTTGTATTGATTTCTGTTCTGTTCCCTTTCCTTCTTCTCCTCTAAGCATCAACGCCACAGATAGCTTTAAGTCCTGACTTCTGGTCATTTTTCTTCTGGCTGGTATCAGTTATCTAGCAAACACACTTTAATTACAAAGCCACACCCCTAGAAACAATGGAGTGGGAAATATGTACTTTTTTTTTTTTTTTTTTTTTTTTTTTTTTTTTTGTCGTTTTAGCTTTCTTGGTTCTTACATGATGAAGAATTTGACAACTGCAGAGGAATCACCCTGGGGTCATTGCATTTTGGTTTAGAAAAAGAGAGCTATCTCAATGTAGGTGTGTAAATTAGACCTTTAGAAGATGTTTTCTTTTAAAAATTCTTTTTGTTTGTTCTTGTAAGCCAAATCAACGTGATGCTTTTTTCAAAATAAACTTAAAAATAGCCAAATGTTTTGTGAAGTATTAGCATTTTTTTCTTCCATTTTTTTCATCTAATATCCCTATATTATACATTCAGGAAAGCCAAAGATTCTTCATCACTATCTTATAGGTTGCTTCGGGGACCAATCATGTCTCATTATTTACTGTATAACTATATTCTCCTTCTATAATGAAGGAAGGCTCATAGGCTAAGGAAGTTAAGAAAGATCACAAAAACCTTGCAAGTTTCATGAGTCCTTTGCTGAAGATCAGATAAAAACCGTACGCAATTGATGAAGTGAATTGGTCAAACCTGAATTTGTATAGGTATATATAGCAATACAGGGCACTGTACTCTGATGGGCTATTCAGAAATGAAACTACATTTGGGTTATCTATAATCCTGCAAGAAATTCCAGTAATCCCATTGATTCACCTAGCTCACTGGAGTAGTTTCTTTGGTACATTGTAGATTCTCCATCATAGTGAATATACTTTCAGTTACATCTAGGAAAACCCGTACATTCTCACATCCTATAGTCTATATCCTTACTGTCAATAAATCCACTGCAGAGCATGTTTTCTTTGTTAAGTCTTCACTTAAAATATCACCATGAGTAGCTTATTATTGACCTATACACTGTCCTTCTGTCTAGAGATTTAACATTTTGACCATGACTTATGCTTAAGGAGTTCACAAAGTACTCAAGAAAATGCATGATGTGCTGTTAATATGCTATATTAGGGTCATGTATATAGGAATGTATACAGGAAGAGGTCACCCCCTGCAAACATACTTAGTATCTTTAAGCCCTATACATAATGTTATAGCACATTTTTTTGCACTGCGTGAAAATTCAAATGCTAATTTCTGTCTCCCTTATATTTAGTTACAATCATTATTAAGAGAATCTCCTGTCTCAATCTTGTCTAAACACCAGTCCTCAATCGTTCTCTGATGTGTCAATAAGGAGAGCTTAACAGCCAATGACTGAGCAAAGGAAAGAATAGGGCTGGACATCCTACCAGCCAGGGGAATGAGTGAAAGAGAGGAAGTAGGGGATTCATCCATGGGGAGGGAGTTCGAGTGATATCATTAGAAAAACACCTGAAGCAGAGATAGCCACAAAACACAAGTATCCAGGGAATTTTGCTAGGTGGTAGCCAGATTAAAGTAGAGAATTAAAATGGAGAAATATTGCTCAATGGTTGTATACTTAAATCTTGTTTAATAAATATATTAGTCCAGTCTAAATTATTTAGCAGCTTTCTGGGTAAGAAAAAAAAAAAAACCTTTAAAATACTTACTATTAAAATTCCCCTAGCAAATGTTTGTGCTAGCATTTCCACCTTCTGCACCTTACCTCACACCTTCATGATGTCTCCCCCATTTGCAAATATATCCCCCTTTTCCCTTTCCTTTACCCACATCTAAGTTTGGGAACAATTTTTTTATTGTATTTCTTTTCTTTTCCATTTGCATTTCCAGTCAGTTTTTTCAATCATCAAACCAACATTTCTTTTTAAGGCTACACCCTTTCCTCATTCCTAAGGCTGACACCATATGCTGTCCTGGTTTCTGTGACATTGTCCAAACTCATGTCTTAGAGTGTAGACCTTATTGACTTTCTATTTATTCAGAATAACAAGTCAGTTTAGATACTAGAATACAATTTCATTCATTCAAATTTCTTTCTGCTCTGGTACCTTAATAACATCTCTGACCTATATACACTTTGGCATCTTGTTTTCAATATTCTACTACAAACCCGTTCCGGACTTGACTGACATGAGCTTATGGATCAAGAATGTCAAAGCTCCAACCCCAAAACTCTGTTCATCCTTTACTCCAAAACTGTGTGCTGCTTCTCTGCTTTCTTGTAGACACGAATCACTGGGCTTAAACTCTGCAACACCACATCTTTGAGAACTCCCGTCTGAAACTTTAGCCAGTTTCTTGATACTTTTGGTCATTGTTCTTTGACTCATGCATGTTTCTTGTATTAGTTTATCACATACAATCAACAATTTCTAGTCTTTGGTCATCTGTAAAGCACAGAGAGTATTCTGGTTTCTGCTTTAAGCTATCTTTAGGTGATTGTCTCTTATTGTTAATCAAAGCTATACTACATCATCGCTATGATTCAAGGGGCTCATCTAAAACTCTACCTCAGCAGAGTGACAAAAATTTTCCATCCATCATTTAAGGATGAAAAAATAGGTAGCAGAATCTGTGAATTATTTCTATATGCTGTTTCTTATCACATCCATGTGCCCTAATAAGTTCTCAGTAGCACAGCCACAAGGAAGGGACTTCTTCTCAAAACTGGAATAGATTTGTAAGCAGTTGGGTCTCTAGTGAATCTTCTAAGAACTGAGAAGCAGGTCTCATAAAGCTACTGGGAATTCCAGGAAAACCTTTTGATGACGATATAATGCAGTTGCTGGATATTTGACCTGGGGTTGCTGCACAATAAATATAATGAAGTCTGCACTAAATAGTTAACCTGCTAATTTCTGACAACTGTTTTATCAGTAACAGGAAATGAGTATAGTCACAGAGACGCTTTATATTTTAAGTGACAAAAGGGATATATAAAAGTCTCAGGTACTTTGCCTGGATTAGTCTTATTGCTCAGTTCTCATGGTACTTCTTTAAGTTTCAAATTTATTCCCCTTTCTCACCCTGCCAAAAAAAAAAATACAGATAATATGACTTCAGTGATGGGAATATGCTAGACTTGTTTTACTCTGCATAGACATTACCTTATTTAACTTCATCCTTACAAAAACCCTGTGAGGAAATTATTTTTGACTCCTTATTATAGATGGAAACTTTTAACATTGTGTCCCATTTACAGATGAAAAGTTAACTATCATCTCCCAAGCCTAGAGTGTATTAACTACTGTTTTAATTTTGAAGACTCATATTTTAAGAGTCTGTGTGATTCTAATGATTTTGTCTTTTTTATTTTTTTTTACTGTACACAGTTTTTAAAAACATTGAAAAAATGCCATCACTAGATGTATTTACACAAAATCCAAATACACTTTTCCTTATTTGAAATAAAGTAGATGAACAGTCAGAAAAAGAATCATTTCTCATTTGTCCATATACACAGTAGCTACCTGTAGTGCAACCGCTGCAGAAAGGGAAATTCCTTGTAGGGTGGGAACCATGGAAAGGAGTGGGTAGCGATCTTTATATTAAATAAAACAATGATATTGTATAGATTTTGCTGTATGAAAACTGTATTTTTTTCTTTTAATATAAAACTATTGTCACTGCCACAAAATAGAACAAGTTTCTGATCATTTTACAACAGCGGGCAGGCAGTCGAGGGGGAAGGAGCAGGAGGCAAGGGAAGGGATTGTGCTAAAGAAAGTGTCCAGACCAGGGCCTCCCCTCCCTGCCCATGCTCTTCCTCAGCTCGGGTCTGCCACTTTCCCATGAAATATTGAGTACAAATATATGTGCAAATGCCCCCTAGAACTTGAGAAAAGAAAAAAAGTCTTAAAAAACAGCCAAATGGTTTTCTTCATTTCATGCAAAGATTGTAGTTGAAGGGTTTCTGGTATAGAAAACACCCGGGCTTGGTTCGTGTACATTTTTGTATTGCAAGAGTCTTCGGTGGGCATCCAGGCCAATAGCCTAGGGAACAGAGTTGGAGCGCAGCACAGGGACCTGATGGGGCTTGAGAGATAGTTTCTCCGCCAAGACCCCATCCGTAGCATTTGGCATCGCCTTTGGGCTGTTTGGTCGCAAACTCAGTGATGCTGAAGACAAACTGCAGGCAGCCTAATGTAGCTGCCATGGTGTAGTAAGGCTGTGCCCTCCCAGCCGGCCCCACTGCCCCCGATCAAGCTTGAGCTGCTGGCTTTGCAATTGCAGGGTCTCCGCTGTGGCCCCTGGGCCTGGGAACTCATCATGGCTGCCTCCTCACTTGGCTCTTCATCCTGTTTCTGGTGTCGGCGGCGCCTGATGACACTCTGTACTTTGGCAACAATGGCAACAATTCTGCTTGGGGGGGGGAGGGGTTGGCAGGGTCTTCTCAGAGAAGTCACATGAATACAGCACATTGTCCACCGTTGTCCCATGCTCACTGTAGTTTAATAGCTCATAATGTTTGGTATTCTCATCGTAGAATATGCAGGCATGTTTCCCGGACACGTGGCTACAGTGACCATAGTTTGTAAGGCACACATCCATGTCAGCTCCTGTTCCGATGTAGAGGGTTAGATAGCACATGTTCACAGCAACTCCCAACTCTAAGAGGGGGTAGAACACAGCTCTGGCCTGTACCTCCTTTCTTTGCACTTCTGTGTGGTGCCCTCCAGAAGCAAGCGGATGTGTCTCAACACTGCCCGGTGAAGCTTGGACCCGGGAAGAGAAAAGCTGATGTATTTTCTGCAAGGCCAGAAACTTGATCAGCTTCTCATCCAACATATTTATCTCGATTTCTACATTGACATCCATAAATGAATGTTTGGTGAGGTCCACCATGGCAGTAGAGTTGGGTCGCCTGAGGGAAACCCACCGGTTCAATCCCCATTGTTGAGACAGTTCTGGATTTCGGACCCAAGGTGATGTTCCTTTCTTGATTCTCAACCCACAGGCTCTGGAACTCCTAGAGCTGATGATGGCGCTGGTGAGCAGAATCCTTGGTTGGCGCCTGTGGCCAAGATACTGTCTCCTGCAGCTTGTGGGGGAGTGAGCACCCGGGTGGCATTTCGGGGTGGGGGGGAGCCCAGAGGCCTCGATTTGTTGACAAAGGTCCTATCTGTGATTGGACAGTCTTTCTATGCAAAGTGCTGGTATTCTCAATGCTGGCACAAGAGCTAGGAATGGAAGGGGGCAGGCTTGGGACAGGTACCAAACTCCTCTGGGGATAAGAGTTGGGGCCAGAGGCATTTTCTGTCTTCACAATGATGCCGATGGTGTGGTTCTGAAGACCCCCAGCCAATGGTGGTGTGAGGGGTCGGGGCCAGCCTTGCCGATGTGTGAGGCCTGGTAAAGGGGTATTGGCGCCAGGAAGTCGCCGGGGATCCATGGAATCAGTGGGGCTGCTGTAGAGGTATGGGCCATTGGCTTTTACCTCTGTGTTAGTGATTTTGTTCTTATATCATTTTGTGCCTCAGAATATTTCCAGTGGAGATGTAAGATGAGTTTATTGTCTTTGCTTGCTCTTTCAACATTTTTTTTTTAAGTCAACAACATAGGGAACTCTCCTATGACCCTCTGCAATGTCTGAGTCAGTTGTTTGCATAATCACAGAAACAGAATGTCTGGTAAAACCTAAAGAGCAATTAAGCTTATGTTGGCTTAAGGTGCCATCGTTTTCAGTCCATTGTAGAGGGTGAGTATGTTGGAGCAGTGCTGTTTAGCTCCTGATAGCCAGGAAGTGTAGAGAGAGCTACAACAAGAAGGGACAGGGCAAGATGTGATCATGAAAAACACCCATAACTAGTGATCTACTTTTCTCTGGGCTCCATATTCAACAGTTCCACAATCTCTATTCAAATATTAAACCATTCAATGGCGTACAACTTTCATTAGGTCATTGTCCTTATAGAAATGCCCAGTGGCATGTCACCGAGATATATTTAATTAAGACATTAAACCAAAAGGAATGGTCACAGTATCATAACTCTTATGTAGTAACATAGCAAATGTTTCTGAGAAAACCTATATCTTACAGTCATTATTATTAATTTAATATCTGGCTTATTTGAAATAAGGAACACATAAAGCCAAGAGTGGTGTTACATATGTTGGATCATTAGTCTTCTAAATACGAACCTTTAAAATGAACAAAGCATAGACAAAATATAAGATTATATTTTATTATTTTTAATGATATGTAAGTATATCTAGGTGTAAGACTATGCATGTGAGTGTAGATTCCTTCAGAAGAACTTCTGGAGGCAAACTTATAAAGCATAGTGAGTTGCCTGATGTGACTGCTGGAAACTGAACTATGGAAGTGCTCTTAACCATGGGCTCATCTCTTCAGCCTCAAGATAAAATATTCATTCCTGAGAAGTTTTGTCTACATGAGGTGAAGCATGCCACGGTTGGAATTGCAGGACAGAATTGTTTTGGAGAGAAAGAACTGTAGACAACCTGAAGGAGATGCTCAGGAAACAGGAGAGTTCCCATTGCAGCAGCAGTGTGGAATAGAAACAATTAAGGAGACTCAAACATAAGTGAGTTTGCTTTCCATCTGACTTAGGCTCTGTTATGCATCTCCTCAGAGACTGCTTTTGCAACTACATCAACCTTAGATATCTATATGGGCAATACCAAGAACTGGGAAATAGCTGTGTTTTTAGCCATAAAATAAGCATTGATATTTCTTAATTATAAATTTTTATTCCTCCCCCTATCACTCTCCCTTTCTCTGAGAGGTTGGTCCCCCCCTTTGGGTGTACCCTCACCCTGGTGCATCAACTCTCTGCAGGATTAAGGTTACATTTCAATCCGAAGATCTAACTGCAGCAACACATCACCTAGGAGACTGAGCTCAGAACACTGCATATGAAAATCTCCCTTCTGGGTGTGCCTGGCTTCCTCTTTACTTATCGCAGAGAGGGATGGGTTCAGCTATTTCCTGGATAAAAAGATGGGGATGTGCATCCACTCAAGGTTAAGTGACTGAAGTGCAGGAAGGTTCAAACTGAAATGCGGGATTCACTTTCTGTGTAGAGCATGATGTCCACATAGATACACAATGAATGTTCTTGGAGACATAATGGTGCTTTTCAAAGGAGATAGTATCATAGTCAATTTTTAACAACAAAAAGTCAGTGAAATAATTACTTCATTCAGAAAAAAAAATGTACAACTACTTGCATATCCTCAAACAATATAAAACACACTAATCAAATTTAATTTATTAAGGGCTGTCGCTTAAGAACACTAATAAAATATATTTTAACAACTCTTTTAAAACCTATTATATGGTAACATTTTGGGAATTAATGGATGAATATATGTTTAAATACAAGACTAAGAATTCAGAGTGCTTGTAATTTTGTGGAACAATCTACAAATCTGAACACATTGTAGACTGTAAGAATTCAAATATATGATCACATAAAAAGAATATTATTGCAAACATGGATTTCATTCTAAGAACTCAGAATGGATGAATACATTTTTTTAATTATTACTCCACAGGTATGTCTAATTAACAGGCTTAAGTTCATATTCTAGAGGGTTCACGTTAGAATGTAAAAGTTTAGGGGAAATGTACAAAGTAATATCAGGATGTATTTGATTTTTGCATCTGAGACAGGATTTACTATGTTACCTACACTGGTATTACACTCTCTCTGCAGCACAGAGTTCTGGTCCTGATTTTGAATACAGGGATATCAGGCATCAACTGCTGCATCAGCCACCATGGAGTGAGATTCAATCTAATAGTCAATTTGCAGGTATTTTCTGTCAACAAAGTAATTACATATTCACTGCAGAAAATCTAAATAGGGTAAGTGAGATTGCTCTGGATTAAAGTACTTGCTGCCTAGCCAGATGACCTGAATGTTATCCCAGAACCCAGATAGTGGAAGGAGGGAAGTGGTCTTGCAAGTTGTCCTCTGACAACTATGTAAGTGCCACAGCAGGCATGTGCCTAAACACAGACAGACACACACACACACACACACACACACACACACACACACACACCAAATAAATCAGTGTAACGATAAAAATTTATAATAGAATTATTATGGAAGGTAAAATATTGTCTTATGTTAACACGTAAACTAATTTCACAGATATTCGACTAAAATCTCAAGATGTTTATACATCAAAAGCACATCAATATATATGTTTAATATAGATCACATTAACAAATTATGAATCCAATTAACACACTTCAGTGTAAACATTAAACATTTATATCTGTTTACTTAAGTTTAATAAATTTGGAGTTATTAATTTAAACATGTATTAAATTTATGTCTCCTTAAGCTAATTGAATATGCATGCTCACATAATTGTAACGTCAAGCAACCTCATTAGCTTGCCATTTGAGAAGGAAGAAAGGAATTTTAAAATATGTTTGACTAGGTCAATGGTTCTTAAGCATCCTAATGCTGGGAATACAGTTCATCATGTTGTGATTACTGTCAACCATAAAATTATATCACTGCTACCTCGTAACTGTATTTTCCTACTGTTATGAATCATAATTAAATATCTGATATGCAGGACACCTGTAATATGACTCCTGGGTTTCTAAAGCCACAGGTTGAGCACCACTGGACTAGATGACTGCTCCATCCTGAATACTTATTATTATTTGTATATAAAAGTGGGGTGGTTGAATTTAATCCCCTCAATTTCTTAAGTCAAAATGCAGGAAAGTCATTTTCTCACTATTTAGAATGAATGCTTATCCATTAATTTTGCTTCGATTGTATTACTGTTAAGGCTATGACAACTTACCACATGGATGCAAGAGTTTCGTTTTTAAGTGTGAAATGGTCCACACACTGAGACTGAGACAATAGTTTTTGACCTTATGCCTTCTCTCAATAAAGTTGTTTGAAATGAGTAACATGAGTTAAAAAAACCAGTCTGTCACCCTTATGCGGTCACCTAATGGAGCTTTTGTATGTGAAAATAGAGGTTTAACCATATATAATACAATATAAATGCATTATAAATATAATATCAATATAAACCTAAAGAAAACTCAATTTTCTATTAGCAGTTCTAAAGCAGGATATTTATTTTCTCTTTTTCCAGCACTGGCCAATAGCACATACATAAACAGCATTTAATTGCTAATATACTTAACCTTGAAGATATGTGTCCCAAATCTGTCTCGAAAAGTACCTCAAACACAAAACACAGAAACAGACAGACACACACACACACACACACACACAAGAGAGAGAGAGAGAGAGAGAGAGAGAGAGAGAGAGAGAGAGAGAGAGAGAGAGAGAGAGAGAAGAGAAATGGCTGCAAAAAGCACATTTTGTGAGGTGTTAAATACATTTCTACAATAGAGTTTGGAAAACTCATAGACATAGTTATTTTTCTTTTCTGCTATGTCAGCATTTCGAAAGCATTATTTGCTTAAAAACTTATTAACAGTATCTTCTGTAAGATAAATCTTATTTGTATTAATTGCT
This sequence comes from Mastomys natalensis, assembly GCA_021653895.1. Lineage (NCBI taxonomy): Eukaryota > Metazoa > Chordata > Mammalia > Rodentia > Muridae > Mastomys > Mastomys natalensis. The sequence continues at coordinate 142,253 of JAJTUV010001626.1, read as the reverse complement.
GTTGGAAGATGGTCCATTTATAAGTATGTATAGAGATGAAGCAATGGGTGGTGACATTTTTACCACTCTGCTCCGTTAAAAGTGATGATTACTGAAATAATGACTGTTGTCCTGGACACAATATAATGGACTTTAATGATCACATTAATTTTGAAATATACCCCAGGCCAAGATAAAATAGCAAACTAGACACTTAAATGAAGTTGCTCACAGTATTGATTTTATTGCTACTTCCATAAATATGACAGGCTGCTGTAACGTTAGGTCCCGATATGACAGAACATTTTCATTGTTCCTGATTTAAAGAGTCTGTGAGTATTCTCTTTATGTGTTTAAAGTCTAAAAATGTCTTAAAAATGAAATTTCTTCCTGAATTTCAAGTCAGAGCTTTTAAAAACAGAATTGTTCTTCAAATACATACTTCAAAAGATGAGTGTGCTTGCTTTCTTTCCCTTTGACCTTGGTGTCCACACTGAGTATTTGTGTGTGTGTGTGTGTGTGTGTGTGTATGTGTGTGTTTCAGGCAGAAACATATTTATGTATATGTTAGTGTGTATATCTGTAGTCCTCCAAGAAGTGAATGCATACATGAATAAGAACTTTCTCCAGGCTATTTATTTAATTAAAAAATTATTATTATGTATTATGCTATAATGCTATAAATAATGTTAAATATCCAAGGGTCAGTTTTAAGGGATGATTTATTAAATAAACCTAAAGAAAGGGGAAAAGAGTAAGAAGATAGGAAAGAAAAGAGGGAGAAAAGGAAGAAATTCATGCATCAGACTCAATTGTCTGCTGCTCAGTTGCATTTGCTGTTGTAGATTGTATGATTCAGAAAGTCTTCTGATTTTTCCCAACTAATTGAGAAAGAATTATATCAGAAGACACAGTTTACATGAGAAATATAAATGATAGAGTACATTGTTCTATGGTACGGACATCCATATGACAATTTAAAAAATAAGTAGGGTTATCAATCATATCAACTATCTGTTTCTTAGCAAATGGTTCATGACTGTGGAAAAAAATGTGTTTTGTAAGAAGGTTTGTAAGTTGAACTAGGTATCTCAACTCAGTACCCACACAGGAAAAAAAACAACATACCAATGAGCTAGGGACCATAAAGACAGGTTTGCATCTGTCTTTGAAGCTCATATACGGTGCGAGGGGTCAGAGAATAATGTATATTGCAGATGTCCATGAGCCATAATAGGTGATCCCTGAAACTGGAATGGACTCACAGGCAAGTGACCAGAAAGCAAAGATGAATTCAAGAATCATGGCCATTGGCTGCCTGTACATGTAACCAGAAGGACAGATTTCACCTTACATCAGATACTGTGGGTATACAAAACAAACCAAAAATATACTTGATATATGATTCAATCAGTGAAGTGCTTAATTAAGATGTGATTTGGATCTCAGGACCCCTGTGAAAATCCAGTCACAGTTCCATACCTGCAACTTCAGCTTTGGGTGTAACAGAAATAGGTAATACCTGGTCCTCTATAGTTGACTCACAGCCTAGTCAATCCATAAGCTACAGTTTTAGTGTGACTCTTCCTTTTAAAAATAGGCTAGAAAAGTGATCAAGGAAGAAATCCAACCTTGACCTCTGCCTTCCACATGTTGTATGCCATTGGCTGAAGTAAATGCCTCTCTTGCATAAAGAATATGGGGTTTTACTCATTGGTTACCTTTAAGAGTATCTGCCTCATGGGATTTAGTGAGATTTAAAGTGATCAAAGATATTCATGTATGTAATTAAGACTTTCTAAACTTCAAAGCACTGTGCACATCTAAGAAGACATTAGCATCTGATATGCTATTCTAAGCAAGGTTCCTTTTAGTACTGCTAAACCAAAGACTACAAAGATTTCTCTATCATCAAAGAACTCTCTGATATATGGACAGACGTATAAGTAAGGAAAGAAGAAATATAGAAGAGAAGATAGGGAAATGAGATAGCTCAGCCTGTAAAGTGCTTGTCATACAAGCATGAGGACATGAGGACCCAAGTTTCGAATAATTCTTGTCACCTTGATAATCCCAGCACCAGGAGCAGACACAGATATATTTCTGGAGCTTGGTATCTAGGAAGTTTAGCCAGTTGCTGAGATCAAGGTTTAGGAAAAAGTCCGTATCAGAAAAAAGTAAGTATAGAAAGCAGCTGAGGAAGACATCTGACAATTACCTCTGGCCTCCACTTGCACATGCTCACCCATGCATGCCCCTCCCCGCCATGTGCACACACATGAAGGGATACATATGGTTAAAAGGTGGAGAGGGAAAGTGATTGGTACTCTTAGTGGGTACAAATATAAATATTCAAATAAGTTAAGATAAATAGTCAGATAAATAGCCACACATAATACTTCAGCTCGATCAGGTGTATGACCCACTGCCCTCAAAGTCTCAGATTCTACTCTAGTGAGTGATAGCTTGTGGATTGTCTTCTCTGATGAAATGGAAACTTGAGATTCTATTCTCACAGTCTTTCAGTTTCCTTCTCTCTCTCTCTCTCTCCTCTCTCTCTCTCTCTCTCTCTCTCTCTCTCGTGTGTGTGTGTGTGTGTGTGTGTGTGTTGTGTGTGTGTTTATCAAGCTTGGAGACAGTCACTCTCAAATCCCCATGCTATTAAACTGATAATCATTGCAGTGACTGTGTATAGGAAGTTTTAGATGGCCTACATCTCTGACACTGTTGTCATGAGGTAGGAAAGAGAACTATACATATTACTATTTTATTCAGAATTTTAGTTGAAATAACCACTGTATTTTCTTCACAGTTGTATCTTCTTCAGGATTCAGAAACTTTTTTAAATCTATGTGCATTGTTATATGACATATGAGTTGTGATGAAAAGATCTCTGATCTAGTCAACTGGATCATAAGTTAGTTTGAACTGAATGATATTGCCTATAAAAATTTAGAGTAAAACTCCAGTTAAATTAATTTACCCAAATATAATTTATTTTAAATTAATATATATTTAATATATATATTAACTATATACACATATATATAATATATGTATAATTTATATACATAAATATAAACCATTTAAATTAATTTAGGAATAATTCATAAAGTACCCTTATAGAGCCATTTATATACGCAAGTGTTTAATTCCAAATAAATAATACATACACCCTGACAGCAGTGATTTTAATACCATTATCCTTACCATTTAGCCAAATCAATAAGAAAATAAATGGCCAGCAACTTTTAGTAGACCACAAGAAAACAACTCCAACAAATTTCCTGTAACTTCTTAGATCCTGACAAGCAACTTATAATGCTTATGACCTTCCTATCCCAAAATAAGTACAAAAGACATTGATAATGTAATTTTATCTATAACTATCATCTATATGGCAAAACATATCTATATTTATATGCCTATCACCTGTATTTACATCAATATATTACTTATTTATATAATTAGGTATCTATCATTTATGCTTCTATGTATGTATGTATATGTATGTATGTATCTACTCCTACCTCTACCTCCCTACCTACATATCTGCAATGTAACTAATTGTATCTATCTAAGTATGGTGACCTAATGCAGTAGAAATGCTTGAACCACCATGACAGATTGTCTCTATCCAGCATAATCACTTTGTATTTTAAATGACATTTATATTCATGAGCATAATATTATACTCTGCTACTCACTTCTTTGTAGGCTGATGATTCAAGTAAAATTAATTTATATCCACCTAACCTAAAATCATTCAGCATGCTAATTTGTTGCTCTTTGGTTGAACAGAAGTCTATTTTTTTCTTTATACTGATTATATATAAAACCTGTAAATGTTAAGGACATAAAAATACTCATTTGGTGTTTCGAAAAAAATGGAATGTGTCAAATTGCCCCCAGTGACAATAGCAAGTGAACAAAATTCATATGATATTTAGCAGCGTGACAAGATATATGTATACTTGAGTATGAGAAAGCAGAACAACAACAAAAAAAGTTCCAAATTTGAGATGCAACAAAAGAAATGATCTTTTTGATGGAGCAATATATAAGATTTGTTACCTGTGATGGATTTTGTAGCAACCTAATTTGTAGAATCCATAAAGCGCAGTGATGGAAACATAACTGAAGTTTTGCAACTTACCTCACAATGCTCTTTCCTCTTCCTGACTTCCAATGCTCACAAAGTATGGTTTCTACTGTTTTTGATAGGAAAGAACTGGGGCTCTGAGGATTCATCAGTGTGGGGACTCCTACCCATTTATCCAGCATTTTCTCTTGTTCTTCTGTAATGACTTTTTGAACAGAAAGAGAGCAGTTCTTGGTTTCTTTAAAATCAAGTTCCATTCAGAGGAAGGAGGATACTACATTTGAAAAGGTACATCCAATGGGTTTGTCTAGACAGGATTACAACTTAAAAATACCACAGTAGAAACGTCCATAAACATGGGAAATCAATTCAGCTACAGAGAAAAGAACATTTCATGGTTGTGTTAGAGATAGCTGTGGAACGATAGAAATTAGACTGTTAGGAAGGGAAGTTCAACTGAGGAAATATGGGGGAGCAGAAACTTGCATACAGGGTCTCATTATGAAAGTCCTGGTGTTGATGTGAAGAAGTGATTCTGGTTTTTATGGAGTCAAATTGCCTTCAGGTTTATTTATTTTATTATTTATTTATTTATTTAGCAATTCCTACTATGCCTCGACTGTTTTCCTGATTCATGGAGGCCTGGGTTTTTTTTGAAGGAAACAGATTTCAGGTCTGGTGAACAGTTCTGGAGTCTTTCAATTGCTCTAGTCTCTCCTGTCTGATATGTTAACTACTGCACCATATAGACACTAAACAGGTAGAAAGTGATTCACTCTGAGTTCAGATGCTCACAGTGTAAAATAAATGATTAATTTTAAATGCTTAATGCAACAAAATAAAGACAGAATATCATTAGTAGTAATTATGCTGGCTAATTGGTAAACTAATATCACTTTGAGTTATTAAAGTATATAATTGAATTAATTTATTTTCAATGATTGAAAAATATATATAATGGCATGACGACATGGCTAAGTCAATACACTTCTTGCCAGGAAAGTATGAGAACCTGAGTTTCAATTCTCAGATCCATGTTAATGCTATGCACAGTGGAACATGTCGTTATCCTAACACCAGTGATTGACTGCAAGAGGCTCCCTGTAGCTTCAGGCCAGCAAGCCTAGCTTAGTTCATAAGTTCTAGGTTCAGTGGGAGATCCTGTATCCACAAATAAGGTGGCAAACATAGATGTTGAACTTCTGGGCTTCACATGTAGAGTTCCTTTGTACATGTATATCTTCATAAACACATGCACATGTATAAGCATATGCACCACAAAACAACAACATATATAAATGTGGAAAAATTTCTTATGCTGGTATAAGCAGTCACTATATTAAACAATGAGTATTAGAAGACTGTATGTCCTTGCAAACTAAACTATGCCTGATTATAGATTAAAGTATTAGGGAGATGGGGAAAAGAAACATTATAGCAGGAAGTGTAGAATCCCAACATCTGCCTTGATGCACTCAGAGGAAAAGAGGAGGGAAGATGAGGGGAAAGACTGTGGAGGGGGTGACCAGGATGGGGACAGTGAGAAGGATGTAAAGTGAATACGTAATAAAACAAACACACACACACACACACACACACACACACAATAAATTAGAAAAGTTCTATAATGTGAATGATACTTTTACAGAAAATAGATTTAACCATGGAATGCACCCAGAGTGTTTCTGGTAATTTCTGAATTCCATTCCCTCTTTTGTTTCTGAAGTACACTTGGACTCAGTGAAACAGTCAATAGAATAGAAGGAAGGGATTCTATTAGAGTGTGAGAGTCAAAGGAGCAAAGTAGACCATGAAGACAGTAGAGGCCAAGGATAACTTTGGTTATTCTCTATGTCTGGACCACATTCAATTAGCCGTGGACACCAGTGATTCTATGAGAAAATGGTCCCACTGTGAAACTGCAGATGCTGTATCTCAGTTCATTATTCTTCTTCTTCTTCTTTTTTTTTTTTTTTTTTTTTTTTTGGTATGAGTGTGACTTGAAGTGATGTTCCCAGGAGAATTTTCATCGTACAGTATCTGCTCCAGTAAATGTATATTATAACATAATATTAAATCCAAAACCATTTGAGCTGCATAATATTACCATCAATATTTTGTCAGGAAGAAGAGTGATTTTCTTTTCCAACTTTTCCATTACATGAGAAAGTAAAGCTATCTCTTCAACACATCATAGCTGCGCTTATGTAAAGCAGATATTTTGCAAATGTCAACAATTTTCCTCTGCATCTCCAGGCAATCAAGGACTTACAGAAAATAAATAGAGCACCAACAGAATTCACTTTTATGGTGTATACATGAACTATAGAATCAAATGTATTTTCATGAGCCGTGTTTAGCCAGACCTACTCCCAGCTACTTTTTAAAGATCTACTACAGTACATCTTTCTGACCTCCTTATTCATGACTCTCCCTAAACTGGCTAGACCTATCCCACTTCTCACATTTAGTGCCCCATCCAAGTCCAGCAAAACCTGCCTGTACCAGAAGTTAACTTTTAGGCTTCTGCCAGGACCCCATACCTGCTACAATCCACAGGACCCTTCTGTGCCTCATCTAACTTCTCTATACAGCCAGGCCACCCATCTCCTTCCTTAGGATCACAAGGAGTCGAGCTGACCTCCTCACTACCCTTCTCTCCAATTGTCTAATCTAGCCCTGGATCCATATTCAGATCTTAGCCTAGTCTAAGCTCACCTGTCTGTATAACAACGGATCTCTAGGCTTTGTCAGACACTATCTACCTATCACCTATCCCATGAAAGGGTACAAGCCCTTTCAACACCACAACCAAACTTTCTACCCAAATTTTCCCAGACTTTCCGTTTCTCCTCCAGGTCTAGACCAAGAAGCACATCATGTACACCAACCCTATCCCCTCTGTCTACCTGCATTAATTTCACACATGTCATTTCTAAACTCTCTATTCAACTCACGAACATATCTTCTTGTTCCTCTACCTTCTCAGTTCATGTTCCAGTTTAAAAATTACAAAAGAATTCTACATGTCCAGATCTCATTACAAAAAATGATCAACAATATTAAAGATCAAGCCAGGATCTTCTGAACAAAAGTTTTTGGTCCTGTAAGAATTCTTGCCAGTGAAAATTACCTATATGAACATGAGGACATAGAAGTTAAGAGAACACCTCATAAATATGACTAAATATGAATAAAAATTTAAGGACTTTAAAGACACAAGGAAATCACTCAGTGAAATTAAGGAAAATTAGCTTCAGGAGAATAAATGTGTGTGTGGTGACCAAGAAAGCACAACATACCACTGGTGGAAATGGTGAAGATAGTGTAGGGCTTGAGATTAGAATTTCAATCACAAGATGGAAACAGTGATGAAGAATCAATCTGAGATGAAGATGGAATTGAAATACCCAATAATAAAACTAGGAAATTCAAGAAAAGCCTTGTGAGAAGAAAGAATAAAAGCAGAAGAAAGTATATCAGAACTGAAAAGTAGAGAATCTAAGTTACACAAGCAAGGGATATTAAAAAGTAAAAATAAAAAAAAAACCACACAGAAAAGGAACATACAGAAAATTTGGGATTACACTAAAGTATCTTTGAATTATGGACATAGATGAGAAAGTAGAATCTCCAGTCCATGATAACATAGAACACATATTAAACATGATTAAACATGATGACAGAAACAAATTCTCCACAGTAAGTGAAGACTCAGTATATAATATACTTGCCATATATATATATATATTATATATATATATATATATATATGAATAATAATATATGTGTGTGTGTGTGGTGTGTGTGTGTGTGTGAAGAACACAAATTATCAAATGGCCAAGACTGGAGAAGAAAATCATCTTGGCAAGTCATAATTAAAACAGTATAAAAAAATCAAATGTATTGAAAGCTAAAATGAAAAAAATCACATCACATATAAAAGAAAATCCATTATAATAATACTAGATTTTTCTATGGAAACATTGAAAATCAGAATCACCTAGAGGGAAGCATTGGAGCACTGGCTAGATTAATATACCCAGAAAAAAACATCTACTATAATTGAAGAAAGAAGAAAAACTTTTTGTGATATAAACAGTCTAAAAACTTATATCCAATGAACTCTAAGAATAGAGAAAAGAATATTTTGAGCAGAAGAGAGAAATAAGCATAGATAACCAAGAGACTTGTGAGAAATCTGGACAAAAATAAAACATCAGAAATAATTAACTTCACACACCAAATGTACTTAATAAATGTCTTCATTTAAAAATATTCAAATACCAAATAATGCCCATTCTATTCTGCATCACATGGAGACTTTTCTAAAATAGCCCACATCCTAGGACACAAAACAAAGTTTACAAAAGAAAAATACTGAAGTAATTTCTTGTTTCCTCTATGACAATACAGTCAAATATAAAACTGACAGCAAACAAATCTCTAGTAAATACACGGAACCATGAAGATTAAACAACTCATTACTAAATCATGAATGTGTCAGAGAAGAAACCAAGAAAGAAATAACAAATTTCCTGGAAGTAACGAAAATAAAGATGCAGTAAACAAAGCCTCTTGGGACACAATGCCAGCAGTTCTATGAGGGAAATTGATAACAATAAATGCCTACATTAAACATAAAGAATTTACAAATATCTCAAATCAGTAACTTAATGATGCAACTCAAAAATTTGGAAAAAAAAAAAAAGAAAGAGAATGGCAGTAATGGTGTCTGAAAAATTCATGAGTCACATCATTAACTGTTTACATAAAATAATAATACAAGTATAAATATACACATATAGTTTAAATGAAAGTTTCTCATCTAGGCTAACACTATTCTGTCAAAGAGCCAAAGACTGCCTGTCCAAAGCCCCAGCAAAAGACCTACAAATCCCTCTTCATTTGTTGGTCAGCATTGTCTGAGAGCTTCCCAAAACAAACAGACTCTTTCTGTTGTCATAAGTTGCCCTTCAGGAGGTTGATGGTAAGTTCCTATTACTGATGACACCATGCACTTCAGGGCTTGGAAGCCCCTGAGCTAGAAGTGTCCTGAATACCTCCTCCCCGGGAACCAACATTCCTGGTATCAGAAGGTGCTCAGAACATTTCCAAAGGCATGACAACCACCAGTTCCACCCAGCTCTGAGCCACACGTGGCTGACCAGTCAGGTAGCTAACCCAAAATGTGCAATAGTGGCATACATACCTTGGTTGCAACCAGCAGTTCTATAATTGAATTTAAGAGCCATTTAATAAAGAAAAGAAAGGAATCACAATTAGTACTGAATATATTCAACTACCCAGAGCTAGTGAAGTCATGGATTTTGAAGGAGAAAACCAAGGAAACTTCTCTTTCAGCAGATAAGAACCACTTAAGAAAACCACAATCAATCAAACTACAGAGTTATGGATCTCAGTCCGAGTAGATACAGCTATAAAATAACTCTATCACCTAATTCTCATGGAACTTTGCAGAGGAGAGGTCAGAAAGATTGTAAGAGCCAGATAATGAGAGTAGTGGGAGTTCGTTGGATAAGATTGTGTCATTGTGATGTCAGAAGTGACATAAATCTCACTAACATTCCTGTCTAAACATGAGCTCAACAATGACAATGATAATTGTGCTGGGTCAGAAGATGTAGGTGGCGCACACCTACACAGGTGCAAGTCCTGTGTGGGAAGGCCTTTGAGATATATTAGGTTATAAATATGTTCGTGTGTGCGTAAAAAGTAAACCAATATTACAGATGTCATGAAATCTATATTCATTACTACTTTTCAGATCTTTCAGGAACTCCATCTGTTTTCCATATGGTACACTATTTCAGAATCCTACAACTGGCATATAGATTCTTTTCTTCTTCCTTGCCAGCCCTTTTTATCTTCTGTAATTTTGATAACAGTCAGTCTAACAGGTGCGAGGCAACATCCCACGATGGGTTGAATTTGTACTTCCCTGATAACTACTGATGTTAATAAGCACATCTACAAGTGCCTTTTGGCTATTATATACTTTGTTTAGTTAAACTGTGATCTTCTCTTTTTGAAAAAATGGAAAGATATGATTAAACTATGATAAGATATAGTTTTTAAATAGTTTTTGTTTGAAAGCCAAAAGTGGTGTGTGATATAAAAGGAAATATGGTAGTTTGCCCTTTCATATGTGAATAGAAGTGAAATTATATTTCCTTGATATATTTATTTATTCTCTGTTGTATTTATGTTTCACTAGACCTTTGTAACTGAGATATGAGACATACACTAATTTCCAGGTGCATATCCCATTATAATATCTGATTACATTATCCTGTTACAATATCTTATTTTAATATTATGTTATATACCCCATTGTAATATTGTTACAGGAGAAATTTTCTACTCACCTAACTTGGATAAAAGATTTACTGCAATTTTTTTATGTATAGCATATGACTTAATTCAATAATATTGGTACCCCAACTTCCCTGGACATACACCTGATGGGAGCCAAGAAGATAGGGCGGCCCTTCAGTCTGGAATTTCTCTTCTCCGGTTGATCAAGCATTTCTGTAGAGAGTAGATTTTTAAATACAATCTTCTGCATATATTTCAAGTAGTGACAGATACTTGACATAAAAACATTTTGTACCAGGAAAAAACCCAAAATTTTAGAGTGAGTTGTTCTGGTAGCCTCGCCTTGTATTTCGATCCTGTTCCAGTGGATAGCCTCAGCCTTGTATTTTGATTCCTAGTTCCACCCTCCTGGAGAGGCTGCAGAGGATGATTGAATCTGTAAACAGGAGACATCTTGTAAACCTTCTGTCCAATTAAAACCTGTAAAATAAAGGCTAGAACCAGAGATTGGGCAGTAGTAGAAGGGGAGGCGGAGAAAAAGGCTTAGGGGAGGAGAGAGTGAGAGGAATTCGATATAAAAGGAGGTAGAAGAAGAGTAGAAGTAGAAGAAGAAAGAGAAGCAGGAGGAAGTCGAAGCAGAAGGAAGCCAGCGGTAGAAGGGTGCCGACAACAGAGAGCCGGACCCGTGGCCTGGACAGAGTGACTGGACCAGGAAGGACACAAGCACGCAGCCTATAAAAACCCCAAGTTATAAGGATCTCATAGCTGGGATTAGAGTAGTGTAGTGGTAAATCTGCCCAATTTAGGCGTGCTATTTATTACCATAATTATTGAGTTGTGTTTTTCCTTTACTGTCTCCTTCGGATGGTGATCTTACAGCAGCAAATTTGGGGGTTAATAATACCTTCTACTACAGTGAGTAATCTGAAAATCTTGAATGCATGTATAGGATTGTCTTCCTACAAAGCTGTCTTGTTTTTATATTCAGAGTTAATTAAATAATTTTTTTCCTGGTAATTCAATTGGCATCATTTTCTGACCTATTAATTTAAGTAAACATAAAATTTATTAAACATATATAAGTAAACATGATTAATATTTGACATAATTTATAATATGATTAATATAAATACAAATAAAACTGGAGTTTAAATTTTTCTCCAGTTGCAAGGTACTAGAAGAAATCTCTTTTCACAATATTATTGTAGGGAATTGTTGAAACAACAGTAGCTAAAATGTTATTTACAGCCATATAAAAACTATAGTAGGGGGAAATGATTTATTCATGTTATGTATACTATAAGTGGTTATAAAACTTATACAAAAAATTGAATTGTACAAAGTTTTTATTTAGCAATTGTACAATTACAATCAATTCAAAGAGATACATTTACAAAAATTATTTATATTTTTATTATAAAATTTTTGTTGAATGTTGAAGATATTAAGCCCAGACACATTTGAAGTAATTCAATCTATGAAGTTTCTCTATGGTCATCATACAGTTTCTTTTTTTTTTTTTTCTTCCTTTTTTAATTTTTTTTTTTGTTTTATTCACTTTATAACCTTTCCAGTCACCCCCTCCCACAACCCTTTTCCCCTCTCTTGTTTTCTGAGTACCCCCTCCTCCTGTATCCCCACCCTGCCACTTTAAGTCTCTGAGAGGCTACGTGCTTCCTCTCCATTGGGGCCAGATGAGGCCCCCAGCTAGAAGACCATACTCCATATACAGGCTGCATGTTTTGGGGATAGCACCCACTCCAGATGTTTGAGACCTGCATAAAAACCCAAGCTGCACATTTACAACATATGTGAAGGGGGGCCCTAGGTCCAGCCCATGGAGGTAGATCTGTGTAGACTGGGTATGCTCCAGGGTTGTGATTCAGTCTCTGAGAGCTCCAAGGGTTCAGGTTGGTTTACTCTGTTGATCTTCCTGTGCAGTTCCTATCTCCTTAGGGCCCACAATCCTTCCCCTATTCTTCTATAAGAGCCTCAAGCTCCACCCAAATCTTTGGCTCTGGATGTCTGTATCTGTCTGAGTCAGCTGCTAGTTAGAGCCTCTCAGAGGACAGCTTGCCCCTGTCTGTTCTCAGGCGGGAGGTTTAGATCCTGGGAGCTCTGGTTGAATCTTTTGATATTCGTTCAAAAAAGGACAAAAGCACCCTCACTTTGGTCTTCCTCCTTCTTCTTGAGTTTCATGAGGTTTATGCGTTGCATCTTAGGTATTGTGTTTTTTTGGGACTAATATCCGCTTATCAGTGAGTGCATCCATGTGTGTTCTTTTTGTGATTGGGTCATCTCACTCAGGTTTGATATTTTCTAGCTCCATCCATTTGTCTAAGAATTTCATGAGCTCATTATTTTTAATAGCTGAGTAGTACTCCATTGTGTAAATGTACCACATTTTCTGTATCTTTTCTTCTTTTGAAGGACATCTGGGTTCTTTCCAGTTCGGGCTATTATAAAAAAAGGGCCCGCTATAAACATAGTGGAGCATGTGGCCCTGTTGCATGTTGAAATATCTTCTGGGAAAATTTTACCCAGGAGGGGTATAGCTGGGTCCTCAGGTAACACCATGTTCAATTTTCTGAGTATCGCCAGACTGCTTTCCATATGGTTGTCCCAGCTTGCAATCCCACCAACAATGGAGGAGTTTTCTCTTTCTCCACATCCCGCCAACATCTGCTGTCACCTGTGTTTGGATCTTACCCAATCTGAGGGTGTGAGGTGGAATCTCAGTGTTGTTTTCATTTGCATTTCCTGATGACTAGGGATGCTGAGTACTCTTTAGATGTTTTCTCAATCATTCGAGTTTCCTCAGTTGGAGTTCTTTGTTCAACTCTCACCCCATTTTTTAATAGGGTTATTTGATGGTCTGGAATCTATTTTTCTTCAGTTCTTTGTATACCTTGGATATTAGCCCTCTATCAGATGTAAGGTTGGTGAAGATCTTTTCCGTGTTGGTTCCGCTTTGTCTTTGACCGTTAACCTTTGCTTACAGAAGCTTTTGCAGTTTTTGAGATCCCATTTGTCAATTCTTGATCTTAGAGCATACGAAATTGGTGTTCTGTTCGGGAAACTTTCCCCTGTGTCCATGTGATCAAGGCTTTTCCCTATTTTCTCTTCTATTAGTTTGCAGTGAAATAGCATCTGTTATTAGATGTTTCTCAGGGAAGGAAGATAGGCCATTCAAGGAAAATCCCTGTTGGGAACATAAAGAAGGAGTTTCTTTTGTAGGTTTCACAGTAGAATCTGTAATATTGGCTTTTCCCCAGGAACTGTTCTTAGGGATACCTCTGGACTATAAAATCCCTTAGTGTCAGAAAGGAGTTCTCATAATACGGCAACCTAAAGCCTACTATAGTATTTCCAAGTATTGTACAACTCACATGGGATTTACTAACCAAGCTCCCATCAAAGCCACACTGGATGATCTGATTTCTAAGTTTTTTTATAATGCCATTGAACAGAGAAAACCTGATATCTAAAACTTAGAACAGAATTTTAGAATGTCAATGGCAGCTGAAATCTTCAGCAATTCTATCTAGTTTTATCATGCAAGGAGGAATTGAAATTAAAATATATTTCATTTTACTCAATGATATAAACAAGATCTCAATATAATTTCCAAAACAATGAAGTAATGTGCATTTGAAATATGAAGAGAAACAATGGAATTATTTTTGAAGCCTAGCAAACATTCTCTATCTCCATTAAATGGATAGATTAAATGCACTTTTATTTTATCATAAATTTTTTATTGGGTTTACTGAAAATAAAAATATAGTAAAATAGCTACTACAATTGAATTTAGTTTCTTGGTTAAATTTTCATTTGATTATACATATTCCTTCCACAAAACTCTGAGTATGTAGCATAGCATAGAAATTCTTCACTTAAATTATTGATATTTTAATTAACATGACTATATTTCCAAGGAGAATTTTATTGGATTTTATATATTTTGTTTATAAAATATTTGTATGTCTAATAAGTAAAATTATGTAAGCAAAACTGAAAAAGTAGATTTCCATTAACTATATGCCCAAGGAGATATTTATTTCATAGACAACTGTGAATTTTAATTTCTAAGATGTTATAATAATGAGAATGTAAAAATAGACATCAACATTCAAATACTGGTGATTTCTTTGTAGAGGATCGGAATGTGTACATTTTAAACTGTTACCTAGGGGTAGGTAAAGTTTGGAAAAAATTGAATGGTTCTGTCTGGGCATGACACATATCTATATATCTATGTGTCACATATCTATAGTCTCAGACTCAGAAAGCAGAAGCAAGAAGATCAGGAGATGGAGATCTGACTGCACTATACATCTTCAAAAATCATTTACAGAAAATACTGTTCTACCTGGTTTTTTTCTAGCTCGTGTTAGCTATGCTGATAATTTTCAAGAAAATGAGTATTAATGATAGACTCAGAGCACACAAAGAGGAATGCATCTGGGGTAAAAAAAGAGCACACAAATATGTAGCCATGGAAATTCATACATAGCTACTGTTGCAGCATCTCCATGCATTAACCTGACCTGCCAGTGCTCAGGAAACCTGTGTCATCTATTGAGATGGGTTCATGATGACTGAGCCAAGGTTGAGGAGTGACATTAGATGACAATTACACATTCAAGTGCTCATGTGTGTAACACACTTACCAGGTGTTTTCTCCCTGTGGACTGTCCAAAACAAGGAGCAAAGTTCATCTGGGAACTATTTGATGCTCTGGGACTACAACATACATTTCTTTTTTTCTTTTTAAAAATTAACCATTATTTTATTTATTTACATCCCAAATGTTTCCACCCTCCCAGTCTTCCCTTGCAGAGTTCTTCCCTGTATCCTGTTTCTCCTTTGCCTCTGAGAGATTGCTCCTCTCCCCAGTATCCCTGCACCTCAGGGCATTGAGTCTACAAGATTAGGCACAGCCTCTCCCACTGAGGCCAGACAAGGCAGTCTTCTGCTGTATATGTGCCTGGTGCCTCGGACCAGCCTCAGTATGCTCTTTAGTTGGTCTCTGGGAGCTCCCATGGGTCCAGGTTAGTTGACACTGTTGGTCTTCCTATGGGGTTGTCATCCTCTTTAGTTTCTACAACCCTTCACCTAATTCTTCCCTAGGGGTCTCTGACCTCCTTCTAATGCTTGGCTCTGTGTATCTGTATCTGTCTCAGTCAACTGCAGGTTAGAACCTCTCAGAGGACAGCCACGGTAAGCTCCTGTCTGCAAGCAGAACATAGCATCAGTAATAGTGTCAGGGATTGGTGCCTGCCCATGGGATGGGTCCCATGTTGGGTAATTCACTGGTTTGCCATTTCTTCAGTCTGTGGTCCATTTTATTTTATTTTATTTTATTATTTTATTTATTTTATTTTATTTTATTTTATTTTCCCTGCATTTCTTTTAGACAGAAACAATTCTGGGTCAAAAGTTTTGTGGGTGGATTGGTGTCCCCATCCCTCCATTGGTGATCTTGTCTGACTATTGGATGTGGTCTCTTCAAGTTCCATCTCCTCACTGTTGGGCATTTTGGTTAAGGTCATGTGACCCACATTGAGTCTTAGAAGCCTCCCCATCCCAGGCCTCTGGGACTATCTAGAGGTTAGCCCCAGCCTCCACCCCCAGCATCTGCATATTTCCATTTATTCTCCTGGGCCTCTGGGTTTCTCTCCTGTCTCCTCCATAACTGATCCTGCCCCCTTTCGTTACCTCCTTCCTCTCCACTTCTACCCAGGTCCTTCCCTCTCTCTGCTTCTCATGATTATTTTGCCCCCCTTCTAAGTGGGATTGAAGCATTCTCACTTGGCCTGCCTTCTTGTTCAACTTCTTTGGGTCTGTGGGGTGTATTATGGGAATTCTGTACATTTTGGCTAATATTCACTTATCAGTGAGTACATATCCTACATGTCCTTTTGGGTCTTGGTTACCTTTCTCAGGATGATATTTTCTAATTCCACCCATTTGCCTGCAAATTTTATGATGTCATCATTTTTCATGGCTGAATAGTATTCCACTGTGTAAATGAATCACATTTTCTACATCAATTCTTTGGTGGAGGGACATCTAAGTTGCCTCCATTTTCTGGCTATTACAAATAAGGCTGCTATAAATGTAGTGGAGCATGTGTCCTTGTGATATGCTGTAGCATCTTTTAGGTATATGATGAGGAGCTAGGTTTTCTGGTAGAATCACCATCTCTGACCTCAAGATGTACAGAGCAATAGTAATAACAAAAAAACCTGCATGGTATTGGTACAGAGACAGATAGATTCATCAATGGAATAAAATGAAAGATGCAGAAATAAACCCATACAACTATAAACAGATGATTTTTGACAAAGCCCAACCCATACAATGGTATAAAGAAGGCATTGTCAACAAATAGTGCTGTTCTAGCTAGCATATCTAACTAGTCTATCTGGTCTAACTAACAAACTGATCCATGTTTATTACTCAGCACAAAGCTTAAGTCCAAGTGCGTCAAGGACCCCAACATAAAACCTGATACACTGAATCTAATGGAAGAGAAGGTGGGAAACAGCATGAAGCACATAGCCTGGCACAGGGGAAAACTTCTTAAGCAGAACACCAATGGCTCAGGCTCTAAGATCAACAACTGATAAATGGGACCTCTTGAAACTGAAAGCTTCTGTCAATTCTCCTGGTAAAATATTCTTCTGTTTAGGAATAACTGAGTATGTAAAGTAATATTTTATCAAAATTTGTATCTTAACTTTAAAAAGCAATAAGATATATATAATTGAGAGGAATTCAAATTATTTAATATACCTTACATTTATATAATATATAATGTAACATTACATATTAATTATGCATTTCCTAATGATTGACCTAGTTAATTAACACATCTGTAAACCTATTTTTCATCATTTTTATGTTTTCTTTTACTTTGTCTTTTAATAAGTGGTTTCCTTATGTAGCCAAGGCATTGTAGTAAAGTTATTTGGCCTGGCTTGCCCTGGTGTGGCTGACCTCACTCCTGTCTGACTATATCTGTGACTTCCCAAAGCTCTCCCATCCTCCTTTCTTCCTTCCTCTTCTTCTTCTATCTCCGCAGTTCCATACTTCTGTGAGTCAAGCAATTTTAATATACATATACAAGCAAATCATGTGGTACTTGGAGAGAGTGTAAGTCACATGGTTAGAGGAAAAGCAAATCATGTGACTGTAATGGAAAATAATATAGAGATATCTTTAGAAACTTTAAAGTAGAGCTACTTTCAGACAGCACTGAGATTATTCCCAAGAGAAATAAGATCTATGTGTCAAGGAGACACACCTCTATTTGTATGCCTAATGTCAGATTTTTATTAGAGTCAAGATACTAATTCAAGCAAACTGTTCATTAATGGCAGAGTGGATAGAAAAAGATACATTACATCGGCTATATGTGCATACACATATGTAATAAACAGCATTCAGCTATTCAAAACCTTAAATATTGTCATTTGTGACCGCATGTATGGGCCTCTATGTCAGAATATATTTGAAATAAATCATGTACGAGAGATCTTAAGAGTTTGCTCAGACTAGTCTCTGAGGTTTTCCAATTTCCAGGTCTAATTAACAATGAACTCTTGCATTTTATATTTCTCTAGCTAAATTTCTTACCTGTTCATTAATCATAATCATATTTCCTGTCATTTCTTGAAAATATTTAGTATACTTGCTTTAAGGCCCTTATCTGTTCATCTGAATGTATGACTTAACATGCACTTATTTTTATTTCATTTTTATTGGTATTAGTCCAATTTTCCTACTTTTTTGTGTACCTCATAAAAACAAAAGCAACATATATTAACTCTTAATGTAATAAGGACTCAGAAAATAGTTGTTCGGTTCATACCAAAATGAACTAAAAGAACCCTCCATATTTAGTACTTTGACATACAAACACATTAAAGACCTGATCAAACCATAGAGAGATGGCTTGGGACTTAGATCTTATGGTCTTGTAAAGGATCCAGGTTTGGTTTCTATTATCCACACAGTGGCTCACAACGGAATTATAGTTTCAGGAAATATGATGCCCTCTTCTGGCCTCTCCAGGCACTGCACACAAGTGTGGCACATACAAAAAGGCAAGTACCTATACATAAACTAAAACATATAATTTCAGTTTTTGAGAATGACTAAAAGCATTTCAATTAATATTCAAATATCTCAGTAGTGAGTCCCTCTAGTGAACTAAATGTCTCTGTGTGTGTGTGTATGTGCATGTGTGTGTGTGTGGGTGTTTTTATAAATATATACATATAACATATATGTATTACTGATGCATAAATATTTTGACACCTTAGTAAATAAATTTGAGGTAAGCACCACAAACTGTGTTGTATCTAAAATATTTGCAAATACATTTTTTAGAAAGGCATGTCTGCTTCCCTGTGGAACAGAAGCCAGAAAACAAGGTTAATTCAATAAAATATCATTAGATGACCTTATACTGTGGTATGCATTTACTTTACCTCGCATACATCAGTCATCATTAAATTAATAATATCTCAAAAAGCATTTCTAAGGACACTGCTTAAGGGAAAGGAAGTTCAATTTGATTTAATTTTTCATTAAGTCATAGACCTTATTTTTGCCTAAAATGAAAGATATTGAAAATAAAGATTAAAAAAAGCAAGTTTATTGAAGTTGCTATTTTCATATAAAATGGTACCAAAATAATACTCTGGGTAAATGTTTAGAAATAAATGATGTGAAACTAGAATGTTGTCTTTAAAAATGAAGCAGTGATTATGAAGCTAAAAAAAACAATCATAAATTCATCTCGAATATAGACATACTGACTAAATTTCAATTAAAGATAAAAGTGAACAGTTTGCTATAATCTCCACAGATAGTACAAGTTTGTGTGTGTGTGTGTGTGTGTGTTCATATATGTGGCATTTATACGTGCATGTATTTGTGTATGCACGTGTTTGTGTGTTCATGTGATGTATCTATTTGTGGGAGTGTGTGTATGAGCTTGTGATATATTATATATATTTCCTCAAATACTATAGGAAAGCAACTATTTACATGATATTTATTTGTATTGTGTTAAGTATTAAAGTAATAAGTTGATTTAACTCATATGGAATGCATAGTGGTCTGTGAATGAATCTCTTGTAAATGCCACAGCTCCATCTATGATATTTAAGCATCCTGTGTGCTGGTGCCAGTGGGAAGGTTCTGGAACAAATCTCTGAATGTGCCCACCTAGGGGTCACTATACACAGATTTTAGAGGTATATTTTTAGGAATTCTCAGTAATGGCAAACACTGCACACTTAATTTTATTTTTTCCTGAGCTGCCTGTATAGTTTCTCATGCAGAAAATGCTGTTGGAAAAAGGGCATCTGGTACAAGGCAGAATATTGCAAGGTGGGAACCAGAAGGCTGTATATTTTTATTTTTGTGACCTTGAATCCTCATCTGTCCAGTCGATTCTGCTATGGCCCTTGAAGGGGCTGTAATTGTGAATTGTCCCTAAAGCACTGCCTATTGTTAGGTCAGCTAAACACAAGGAGAAAATACCTTAAAGACCTATTGCTGCTCCCCAATTAAAGTAGGCATCAGGTAGAACATTCTGAGAAAGAAGCAATCCCTTCCTGTGGATTCAAATGGCTTTGGCATTAAGTTCTCTCTTACACAATTTTAACAACTACACATTTTGGAGAAACTGCCAGGGCCATGCATGGCGGCTAGGTCTCACCCAAATGACGTCATGCTGATACTCTGAAGAACGGGCCACGTGAACAAAAGTCGAGTTGTTGTTGTTGTTGTTTTAAGCAGACTTGGAAACTGGCGAGAAGCAGATCTTTAAAAATGAAAACATGACATAAAGAGTCAAATTAGATCTTACTAAATATGAGACCTTGAATTTGAAGGAGAGTGATTAGGGTACTTCAGAGAGATTGGCGAGAGGAAAGGGAAGGGAGGGACTTTATAATTAGATTATAATTACAGAAATTACTGCATAAAGTTGAGAGAAAATTGTCTGGGAAAATCTTTGATATTAATAACTAATTTTAGTTTTATACATTATCGGTTTGTATTTATTAAGTAAGCAGGAGTGAATGGCTGAGTACATTCATACAACTCACCACTTTGATTTATAGAGCACTTAGACTTGGATATTTTTAGTGCATGCTTCACTAATTAACTGCTATGTCCCACAATCTGTTCCTCAATACGACTTTAATAAACTGCATAAACATTTTCACTCAGGTGTTTACCTGAATTACAATGTAAATCTTTACTTCATTTTTTTCCTAATTTCACAATGCTATGTACCCACTAGTGAGGGAACACATGTGTAGATAAGGCACAGGTACAGAAGGTTAAAAAAGCAGGTTTAAACCATGCATAATTGTAGAGAACAGTAGAAAATATATTTTCCAATATTCTTCAAATAAAAATAAGTCATGCACATTAAGACCAAATGAAATAGCCATAACTCACTACCTGCAGCTCAGACAATATACATAATGGTTATTAAGTTCACTGCCAAAGTTTTGGCCAATCTAAATTTAACTATTTTCGGGAAGTGGACAATATAAATATTCCGAAAAAGGCACATTAAAATAGATAAGAAAGCTGTCTTGCTTGATATATCTATGGGCTATATTATGGTTTTGGACAGTATAGATGCAATAATTATCTGAAATAATTACCAGGTAAGAATGAAAAAGATATTTAGATTCTGATACATATCCATTCTGTTATGATAAAGTGGTCTACTTTCTATGATACTTTGAGAGTTGGTCTTCCTTTTAATTGGTTTTGGTTTTTTAGTAGATTAGTCTGGCCTTGAGCTTACAGAGATACAACTGGTCCTGCCTCCCAAGAGCTTGGATTAAAGGCCAATCGCAATGTTCAAACTAGATCAGAAAAGTAATTTCTGATAAGCATACAAATACTTAACTATCAAAGAAAATAAGTTACCAAAAAATTGAACATTTATTTGTTCTTATATTCAAATAATTTTCATGTACCTATGTTCCCAACAGAAACCCCTTTGAAAGACATAAATAGCATAAATAATTAAGATCACTAATTAAATTCTAAGAAACACAATTTTAAATTAAACTATTGCTGGGTTGTGATTTCATACTTTTAATACTTACTATAATGTAACATTTTGTCCTATGTAAAACTATAGATGACACAATTTCTTATCTCTATTGTAAGAGGTTATAATTTTTATGTATATAAAATACTCAACTTCTCAGGAGGAATGTCATCCTAATCCACTTAGTAGGTTATTTTCAAGTATAAGTAAGTACACCATATACATACTTTATACATTAATGAATAGTTATGAAATTTTTGCTAAATATTATAAATATTAGTAAGCATTTGTTACTTTCCAACATTATTTATAAGACTTTTGTTTCTGCGGATCTTTGAGAGAACTCCAGGGACTGATGGTATTTTTTTTTTTTAAATAGTCAGACTCCTTTTATTGCACAGGTACATGCTTTCATGCAGTTATGAATTATCAATGAATAGAGGTAACAAAACAGGATTGTAAGTCATTAGATTTATGACAATAAGAGCAAGTGTCTACCATTTATATTATAGCAGCACATTATATATTTACTATTTTTTTTTCAGACACTGATTGGTTATTTACTATAAAACATCAAAACAGAGTATTTGTAGATACTACAGTGCATGCTACTGCAGGTGGATGATAGCCAACCCCTTGTTTTGAAAAATTTATTCTTCACTTACATAGTCCAATTTTTTTTCTTTTTTTTTCAGGTTTTTACTTTATTTTTTATTTATTTTTTTATCACATCATAATTTACTTATTCACACAGGGGTTGTAAACACAAAAAGGCAGGATGTGGGGAAGGGAATGACACCGGAGCATAGGTAATCAGGGCGAGTACGGATACCATTCAGAACAGGGTGTCAGCTGGGTGAAGGTTGAGGGGACAGGTCACTAAGACTCTGCCTATGATTCACTTGTCCTTATCTAAGTTGGTACTATCTGCCAGGCTACCTATTTATAAGATCTATGACTACTCAGGTGGGTAAGTTTCCACAGAAGCTGCCTGTTTACACTAGCTTATAGCCTACTGTTTCAGTGTTTTTCCACAGAGACCCAAGATTTTGTGTTAGCATGTATGTATGTCAGGCCTATTGCTGATTTTAGGCCTATGGCTGATTTTAGATCTTCAGCGTATAAGCAGGGCTGCCCCTGACACCTCCTCCCTTCTCTAAGTATAAAAGGGCCTTGGTGATTCTAATTTGCGAAGGCGGGGATAGAGGCCTGACTCCAGTAATTAAAGGGGACCTTGTAATGGCTCCGGTCCTCCTGCCGTTGTCTAGTGAGGCATGAGGGCCATACCCATCCAATGTCTTTTTCCTGGAGAGGGAATACTTTTGACATCAACTCCTATGCAGTCAGGCTTGTCCCTCAGGAAACCCAGAGAGAGATTTTTAACTTTTATTTATATTCCCTGCAGTGCTTAGTCTCCCAGCCTAAGCAAGAATTCAGATCGCCAGTCAGAGGGGGTTCTGGGTGGCCCCTCTCTGGTTGGTCTAGGGGTGGAAGTCCCCTCTTTTAGGTTGGGTGGAGATGGATTTTGGGAACACCCTGGATAGAGTAACAACCTCATCTTGAGTCTCATGGTCCTCCATAGCTAACTTATGCTAATGTATCTGAATAGATTTTGCTACCAAATTATCTATCTGTTGTGTCATAAAGTTAGTCAGCCTATTTAAGGCCCAGGACCAACAGAAATCAGCAAAAATAACCCAATTAATGGTCTCAAGATGGGAGGAAGTGGGGTTGACAACCATGGATAGGTTGAAAACCAATCCTTGTACCAGCTCTCATCTTTCTCTTTCTCTCTCTGTTTTTTCTCAGGGCCTTCTCTGACTTTTTTCATGTTCTCTTTAACCATCCCTGTCTTGTCTATATAAGGGCAACATTCTTCTTTAAGGGCTGTACGCAGTCAAGAGCTGTACAAAGTCTTTTCTATTGTAAAAGAGTAAATCAAATCCAATGAAGTCCATTGCAATTTTTGGAGATCATATCATACAGCGAAACGATGGATGTCTTCAAATTAGTGATGTCAATCTCTAGCTGTTTGGTGTCCTTGTCAATGGCCCATCAAAGGTCTGAGTAGTATAAATCCAGAGGCCAGCATCAGGATTAGAACTTGTACCAGCAGACATCAGGGTGTTTCATTTTTACCTGGAAAGGAAAAAGAAGGGAATTCTCAGGGAGATTTCTCTTCCCTGGAGGTCAATTGTTATTCATCTTATTTATAGTTGGGCCTGGCTTTGTGGTGGTACCTATTTGTTTCATTAATCTTTTTGGCAGCCATTTAGCTGTGCCTTCTGTGGTATCAAACAAGCATATCAGTCCTCAGCCCCATATGAGAACTGGGTCTGGGCCATTCCATTTAAGGGTAAAGGGGTCCTTCCACATAGCTAAGGCATAGTTTTTTTTATTGGTCTCAGGGATGCCAGAGGCAGTCAGCAGCATATTTGCCATAAGCTTTCAGTTTTAGAGAGTTAAAAGTAAACAAGGCATGAAGAGTGTGTTTCAGGAGACTCCTTCTGGGGGGAAATAGTTCCCCCTCTTTATTTTTTAAAACACATTTTTCAGAGTTCTTATAAGATCTGGGCAGAAGCGCCAGCAGCCGCTTCTTCCACACTCAGAGACTCATAAAGACACTATATTTAAAGAAATATAAATCTATATTAATAATCTCTTATCAAAGGACTGTTATAGAACAGCCAACAACTAATCAGTCTTTATAATATATCGATTAATAATAGCTTCTTCTACTTTTTGTAAAATTACTCCTCTTTTGTCAATTGATTGTTGAGGGAAATTAGGATTTACATCTCTCTCCAGATTTTAGATTTAACAGAGACTTAAATTCTTAAATTCTTAGGCAAATGGATGGAGCTAGAAAATATCATCCTGAGTGAGGTGACCCAATCACAAAAGAACACACATGGTATACACTCACTGATAAGCGGATATTAGCCCAAAAGCACACAATACCTAAGAGCAACACATAGACCTCATGAAACTCAAGAAGAAGGAGGAAAACCAAAGTGTGAGTGCTTTTGTCCTTTAGAATGTGTATCAAAAGATTCAACCAGAGCTCCCAGGGTCTAAACCTCCAGCCTGAGAACAGGTAATTGAGGGTAGCCTTGTCAGACATCAGTGGAATTACAGGACCATGGTCCCCAAAAGTTTGGATTTCCTAGTGTTGGTGAATATGAGAGCAGGGAGAAGGGTTTGGGAGGATGTAAGATTAGGAGGAGGGGGTATGGGATAAGGAGTTTAGGGGGAGAATGGAGAGGAGTTAACATTGAAAGGCAAATATGCAAAATATCCAATAAAAAATATATAATGGGTCTGAGAAAAAAAAGATACTTACTTATTTCAAATTATTTTCAAAAGTTTCCAGGAGATGCTAATTAGCTAAGATCTTATTTTAAGCTCTCCACAGACTGATGGTTTTTAAAAGCTGATGTTTAGGACCATTATATCAGCATCCTGTCTAAACTCAGAAGTACAAACTCTTGGACCCACCCCTAGATATACAAATTCTACTGAGATAGAAGCCAGAATAGTCAGGCTGCAGCCAAGTCCTGTAAACAAGCAGTATTAGCTGGATCCTGTGAGCTCCACTCACTGCTTTTGTTTTCTGTACAAGATGAAACTGGTGATGTCACAGAAAAGAGACAGCATCACTATTTCTCCAGAGCTCACCACGTCCTGACAGAGGAAAACTATGCTCCAAGAGGATCCAGTTCATCCTTGGTGCGGGGATAAGATGGTTTCAGATCACAGAGGGCTTCAGGTCAGAACATCGAAAACAAATATAATCAAAATTACCTATCAAGTGTAATGCAAACTCACCAGATGAGGTGGTACTTGCTTGGCAATTAGAACACCAAGGAGGCTAAGCCAGGAGGACTACTGTACATTAAAGCACAAATAGGGTTCAGAGTGAGACACCCTCGAAAAAACAACAAACAAAAAAAAAAACAGACAAACTAACAAGATAGAAACGAAGCCTAGACCAATCAAATGAGGTGGAAAACTCACATATCACATGAATGCTCCAAGTTCACCATCTTTCAATTTGACAAAACTGTAGTATTGAAAGATTTCTCATAAAACTCAAAAGCCACGTTTAACCGAAATAACTGTTATGCACTCAGATTTTGGCAAGCCTTTCAATGCAATATGCTAGTTAACCTTCTCACAGATCCTGTGGGATAGCCATAAATATCATTTTCAGTTTACACAGGATAGAACTTCAGTTTAAAGAGATGTGTTAAGTTGTCTAATTAAAGATGGCTGGTAGACAGAGGTGAGGGAAGGAATAGAGAGCAAACCTGGAGCAGGGCCTAAAGAAATAGCTTAGAGACAAGAAGGGTATATGGCTCTTCCAATGAACCAGGGTTTGGTTTCTGGTATGTTTGTTGGGCAGGTCACAGTTGTCTGCAACTCCAATTCTTCTGTGGTTGATATTCTTGTCTCTATAGGTATGACACACACACACACACACACACACACACGCTCAGATAGGCATACAGATATGTACACATAATTTAAAATAATAAAAATAAATCTTATTTTAAAACAATAAAGTAAAAGTATATTGCGGTATTCTAAAAGCTTGGGGGATAGTTTAATTTGTGAAGTGTATCCTACATATATATGAGGACGTGTTTTCAGATCCCTATCACTCATAAAGACAAGGCACAGTGGTGTATTTCTGTAACTAGTCAGGGGAATAAATGTGTATTCCTGGAGCCCACTGGCCATCCAGTCTAGCCAATTGTTAAGCTTTGGGTTCTTTGGGGAGAGATCCTGACCCAACCATTAAGATGGAAAGAGGTAGTCAAAAGCACTTCTCGTCAACCTCTGCCATTGCACACATGCAAACACACTAAGATATCCACACAGACTACATATGCACACACCAAATAAAGACACATATTCTAGTTAGTTTATACATTTATTTTCACACTTTCCAGTTGCTTGCTTTAATTAACTATCATCCATACAAAAATTAATTTTAAGTTCCTGGCATATATGTTATGGTTTGTTGGCTTTGTGTTTTTAGATTTAAATAAGAATATTTTGGCTAGGGGTAATAATTGAGAAACTCTTAGGAATAAAGAAATACCTAGAAAATAACATACACATGGGTCAAATTAGAAAATGTGAATAACTTACATGCACATGGTTTATTTCATAGCATCAGTGAAACTTGATTCTTCTAATTCCACAGTGAAACTTTATTACTCAATTTTTAACTTTTTACTATGCTACAGTGAAATGCATGTAGCAGGGAACTTTGTTTTTATATTTTAAGCCTTATTTACCTCACAGTTTCTTTAATTAAATTATTCATTTACTCTACTTCTTGATCACAGCATCCCCTCTCTTACCTTCCAAGTCCCCCTCCCCTCCCCTACCACACTTCTACTATCTACTCTGCCTCCCTTTCTCCTCAAAAAACTGGAAGCCTCCCATGGATACCAACCAGCCTTGGCATATCAAGTTGCAGTAAGACTTCTCCTATTCAGGCTAGACAAGGCATCCCAGTTAAGAGAGAAGGCTCCAAAGGAAGGCAACGCAGTCATAGACTGCACCTCCTCTCTCTTAAGACCAACATGAAGATCCAGCTGTCCCACTATTATATACTTTCAGAGGGCCTCCACCTGTCCCATGCATGCTCTTTGGTTGGTAGTTCAGTCTCTATGAGGTTCTATGGGCCCAAGTTAGTTGATTCTGTAGGTTTTCTTGTGGTATCCTTGACCTCTCTGGCCCCTTAAATCCTTATGTAACAATTTTTAAGAGTCAAGACATGGCACAAAGTGACGAGAATTCTGATGAGGGGCTGTGTAGAGAGCAGCATTAGTGTGGCCATGGTTCAACAGCCTAGCTCAATGAGTAGTCAAAGAGAGGCCGTTCAAGAAATCAGGTTTGTGCTTTTAAACACAATTAGCTGCTAAGAAATTACACCATGCCTTCAATGACTAAAGACTGTCCCACCCTGACACCTCTTAATGGTTCTATGGCATCTCCCTATAGCATAACTCAGAAGGATGAGCCTTTCGGTATGCCATCCCTTGGTGCTTATAAGACACTCAACCCACATCACATATTTTCATTGTTGGAAGGGAGCTCAAATGTGGACTCCTGGGGAGCTGTGCAAAGAGCAAGGGTTGGACGTAAAGAAAGGTGCCGTGGTACTTCAAACCCATGGAGTAGTCTTCATGGGTTCCAGGCTGCTTTTCTGTGACTGTTGACCTTCTGTTGAGTGTTTAAAAGATGGATGGCTAACTCAGTGGAAGGCAATCTTCTGAGACCATCCACAGGTCTAGATCTATATTCACATTTGATCTGCTAAGACCTTGTTTCCTATAAGATTTCAAGACTTGGTGCCTTCTCTCGAGAGACAGGCTAAGATACTGAAAGAAATTCTTGGATCCTAATGTTTACTATTTTTATTATCTGTCATGCCCTGGAAACATATCATGGTATAGGTGTTCTTCAAATTCCTGGGATTTTTGTTTAGTTTGATTTCAAAACTCTCTTAAAGCTTTGGGAACATCTCTTTGTTTCATCTTTTCTTAGTGTCTTACTTCTTTATATATATGCACAGTATTTATAAAAAGATAATCCTGAGTTTGAACACAGTTTAAAATGTTTGTTGACAATTTACATTTACCATGATTTGCTCAATTTTAATTTTTTTACTCGTGTGTTGTGCATGTGCATGTGTGCGTGTATGTGGTGTCTGTGTGTGTGTCTGTGTTATATGTTTTAACTTCTCCTGATGACCTAAACAGCTCTTAACATATTCTTGGTACTTCTGTCTCTTTTGGCATCAAAATTTGTCTCTTTGTTGCTTAGTAAACTATATGCTTTAATGTGCTGCTTAAAGGCTGTTACAGCCTTACTTTCGTTAAGTAGATATTTATATTGGCAGATGGACACATACATATATAAGAGCTTTTGCAGTCACTAGGAGTAAAACAGATATTTCTATATTTCTTCTAATCTTTTCTAATCTTATTTTGATACTTGGTACCTCACACAGAAGTTGTTCTAATATGAGTTGATTACTATGGGTTTTTTTGGCAAAATTGTTTTGGAACTTTGATAGAATGTAGTTTTCTTTACTAGATAAATACTGTCTCGATTGACAAAATTCTCCAGTGTGATAATTTCCTTTTATTTCTAGTTGATCAAACTGTGATGATTTCATTTCCTTGTACACTTCTTATATATTTCCTTGTTTAAAGAATGATTCATTAATTATTCACGAATAATTTGTTCCAAAATATTTCATTCAATTTTGCACATACATGCAATTAATAAATTTAACCTATTTCTCCATTACCTTCTCTTGTCACATCTCCTTCCATGGGACCCCATCCCAATAGCTCTCCCTCCTAGTTTCAAGTCATGGAGTTATCTGATATTCTTACATTAAGTGATATGGATCCATATTGACAGGGGCATTATCTTGTTCTCCTCTTTCAACATTTCCTCTACAGAACCTAGAAACATCTAGCACTATGTAAGAACCCCAAATATTTGTTAAATAAATGCATGGGATTTTAAAACCATAAAAGAGTGACTCACTTCTTCAAACCCAAGAGTGACTATGTTTATAGTATTCACAGACACATAAATACAGCTGTGTGCATTTTGTATTTATAGTTGCATCCATGTGCACTATTTACAAACTTGTTACATTGGAATCTACTCGAGTCATTGATAAAATCAAATGATCATCTCTGATCTTTTCAGTGTCCTGGTTAATGGCTTCTTTTTTTCTTTAAGAATGTATCCCTTAAGGGCTTAAGAATTACTCATGTGTTTGTTTTTCCACGGGTAAGGTCTATAGTGACATTTATTTTATTCAATACTCTCTTCTAAGACTTAGCATTGTGTGAGTTCCTTGTGTTTTGTTTTGCTTTTTATTCTCCGTCCTAACTATGAATGATATTCTCAACAGTACTGGGAACATTGCCTTCTAGTGTAGGCAGTGTTGAGTAAAAGGGTAAATAAATCAGACTTTAACTATTGCATCTTTCAGGTTTATATATTTTAAAGGAAGTTAGACATTGGATTGCATTTGTTCTAATAAATGTTGAGAATTCTGCTGAGTGTTTCCAATATAGATATAGAGTTGGTGGAGGAGTCATATGTCTGTTACTTCCATTATCTTGGGATTAAACTGGTAAACATGTGTCTTC
This sequence comes from Mastomys natalensis, assembly GCA_021653895.1. Taxonomy (NCBI): domain Eukaryota; kingdom Metazoa; phylum Chordata; class Mammalia; order Rodentia; family Muridae; genus Mastomys; species Mastomys natalensis. Next base: position 112,540 of record JAJTUV010001626.1, on the reverse strand, counting down.
CTCACTATGTATCATATGACAGTGAGCACACCTATATGTGTGTCTCCATTACACGTACTTGTCATCTCACCAGATGGGAACAAACTTTTTATGGCTATTTGAGAGACTGTGTGACCAAAAAGAGAATTAATGTGTTTGACTGCATACAATTTTTATTCTGGTTCTAAAAATGCATTATATTTTTATATGTGTGCGTGTGCGAACACACAACACACACATGTGCATGCAGATGACTTTGGCTGGGTTACAGGAGGTTTTAACATCCTGACTTGGGTTATGAAACTGCACTTGTATCTTACTACTGAGTCATTTTACTAGATTCATAATTTTTATTCTCAAAAAAATAATTTCCTGATTGAGTTTAAACCTTTTTGATATTGTCGATATATCATTGTGTTCTATATTCTCTGGGATATTTCAGATTTAATTATTAGTGTCTTTTTATGTTTGTGTGTGTGGTATGTGTGTATATGTACATGTATGTGTTTCTAGTGTGTGCTTGTATCTCTATAGATGCGCATACCATACCATACATATGGACAACCTCAAATGTCTGTCTTTGCCTTCCATCTTGACCAGTGCATATGCTAAAGCCTACTGACTTTCAAGGATTCCCTTATCAATACCTCCCATCTGAGATTAACACCACTGCCATTGCAGATACACCATACAGTACTCAGTCTTGTGTTCTCCAGATTCAAACTCAGAGCCCCATACTTGTGCTGTACAGCAAATATTCTATACATTGAGTCATCACTCTGCATGACATTTAAAAAATCCTAGTTTGTATTTATATTTTTTCCCTGGGTATTCATGTTTAAATGGTAAGCAACTTTTCAGGGATCATCCCTTTAATTATATAAAAAAACTATTCACAAAGAAAGCACAAGGGATGAGAAAGTATATGTGGCTTAGTTGTTGATATAAAACTTGAAGCTAGACACCTCACTGTAGGTGATAGAAAAACTTTGTTCTTTGTTATGTCTCCATTTTATGGCAGAGTTATATCTAACGATGTTCCTTTCATATTATTTTTAGGAGAACAAAGGAACCAGACATTTTTATTTAGAGAAGTGATTTTCAGTTAAAAGCAGAACGTAAGTTCATTGTCTTGTGCAATGAGCAGTCTCATAGAATCTGGTGGGGTTATTGTTTGCCTCCAGCAATTTAATTAAAAGCTCAAACAAATAGAGCCCTTGGGGGGTTTCCACCAGCAGCTAACTTATCACTAAATGCTGTTCTGAGTAGTACAGCACAGAAAATAAAATGTTTGCTATAAGGAGCCTAATTTATGAAGGACACTAATACAGTAGCAGTTCAGAAGTGTGTCCCTTGCCATCGTATGGGAGGGAAGAGTCTTTGGCGTTTAGCCTGAATAACTGTTTGTTGGAGATGGTTTTATTATAAATACTGTTATAAAAGCCAACCAAACATGAGTCCTTGGATTTTCTCTTGTACTCTTCTGTCTTTTACTCCATACATACCAACCAACACACACATACTCTCTCTCTCTCTCTCTCTCTCTCTCTCCTCTCTCTCTCTCTCTTCTTCTCTCTCTCTCTCTCTCTCTCTCCCTCTCTCTCTCTCTTTCTCTATGTGATTATTTATGATTAATCTATCATTTATTTATCATGTACTGTCTATTATCACCTAACTGATTCTCTGATCTTATCTGATCGTATCTGTATCTGTCACCTATAAATCATGTATATGTCTACCATATATCTATATATTATCAATCTATAATCTAGCATATATTTATCACCCATTTCGATTATCTATAATCTATCTCTCTTCTGTCATCTTTCTGTCATCTATATATCATCTATCTTCTATAGTAGATAATCCATCATTTCTATTATCTACCATTTCTAGTATATATCATCAATCTACCTGTCTATTATCTATTATCTTACTACCTTTCTTAGATTTGGCCATTATTTTTTATAGGTGTACTTGTTTACAATTCTTCTATTCAAAGACCTATAATTACTATATAATCTTATCTTGAATGATATATTTCAATTTTTTTTTTTTTTTTATTTAATTTTTGCAGCCTGTTCTGAACTACTCTGTAGACAGTGCTGAATCAAATCGCCTGCTCAATATAATTTCATAATATATGTTAAATGTTACTAATAACTATTCATACCAACACCAAATCCCTTCTTTCTTCTCATATTTATGACAAGAGAATTATGACCTTTATAATTCCTAATAAAGCATATCTTTAGTGACTTGAAGTTCAGGACTAACAATGATGGCTTCCCTTAGCTACCAAGTTATACTCCAGGTTCTACTGGAGTATACAACTAGAGACATGAAACAGAACAATAGAATCAGCACAGTGAAAACACCTCACAGGTTTTATTTAGTCTTACTTATATTACTAACTTTACTTATTCACATTAGACATTAGAATGCCTAATATGAAGGAGGTGGGTTCATGTTTCACAGAGTCCATATGGGAGTGTTTCTTGCCATAGAACTTACTACTGGATTTGAATGTTAGATACACCTCTAATACGGGTTATGTGGGCACTGACATCCAAACCCGAACCCTCATGATGCTGCAGTGAGGGCTCTACTGCTCAATTGTTTTCCAGACCCAAGGAAACCTTCTGAGTGAAGGTGGTCTGAGCCATGAGTTCTTATAACTGCTTACTAGGATGTTAGAGAACAACATGAATCATAACACGTCAGTTTGGTACGCATCTTACTAGTCAACAATGGCAATAAATACTGATGATGCTGGAGATGCGTTGGTAGCCTCTCACTTGATGCATACTCTTGACTGTGTACTTGACAGTACTTAAAATCACCATGGAAATAAAATCTCTCAATTTCCTATGAGAGTTTCTAAATTGGGTTAATGGAGGTGGAAAAATCCATCCTTAACCCAATCATAATTCTATGGGCTGGGATTCTGGGCTAAAGAGACAAAAGGAAAAGCTAACTGAGGTGAGCATTCCTTTTATTATAGTGAAATGTGGTCATTCATTCAAGCTACTGCAGCCACCATGCTTTTTCCTCAATGATGGATCGTGTCTTCAAACTGTGAGCCAAAACAAACTTGTCCTTCCTTGTTTTTCTTGTGTCAAAATGAGAAAAGTAACTACTAAAATCACTAAGATTTCAGAAAAAAATTCTCAGTCTTATTAAAGTTCTCAAAGTGGATTTGGAAAAACATAACTAGAAATTCTCAGATTTGACCAGTGTTTCATGATATCATTTATAAACCTATTGCTTAACATTCTACAATAGAATGTTTACTCCAGTTCCTTGTGACTTAATTATATAAATAATTCATAATCATAAAATATTCTTGAGTTTTATATTGTTTTACAAAGGAGATGTTCTTTGTGCTATTAGTTCAAACAGATAAAGAATTTAGGTATCTTGGCATTCATTTCCCAATAGTTTAATGAAATATTAAATAACTGAAATTCATTCTAGTAAATGTTGACATCATCTATTCTTATTAACTTTGACTTAACTTTATCATATTTGTTACTTTTTTAATTTATGGTAAAGAATTCATTGCTTACCAGGGTAGTAATGCACTGATGTATTATCATAGTTCAATAATTTCCCTTTATTTTTCATTGAAGTGTCCATGTTTGATGATTTTAAGTTAGAAAAAAAGGTTTCTCTTTTACCCTTGCTTTGGAGAAAAATAGTTTATAGAAAAAAGTTAAATCTATCCTGTTCTGTTCATGATCAACTAACTCATAGATTAGCAAACAGATGGAGAGGCTAACAGGAAAGAAGTTACATTTCAAACAAATATTCTATTCTAGGAATAGGAAAGGGCCTATGTGTTCAGACACTCCTGTCTCTGAAGATTACCCTAGAATTTTTCCAAAGTAATATTAACCAATAGCTTCCCAAAAAATATTAAGAAGACTAATTTTAATTTGTGATTAAAAAAATTTGAATTACTAGATAATAAGGATGATATACTTTCCATAGGGATTTAAAAAAAACAATACTTGCAGTTGTTAAATGCCTAATAAGGTACTTTCATATTCATTGTCTCATTAAATACTTATGATAATCCTAGGTTGATTCTTTCAGTAAGATAATGGCAGAAGGTTCTCATTCAATATGTTCTGAGGCAATATGTCTTTGGATGCTAATATATTCTAAGACACTGGTTCCCAATCTTCTTTTCCTTTGGCCTTTTAATGCTGTGGCAAAGCCCAATAAAACTGTTTCATGGCCACTTTGTAACTGTGATTTTGCTAACGTTATCTATCAGAATGTAAATATCTGATGTGAGGATATCTTCTATGCGACACCTTTGAAAGGGTCATTCGACCTCCCAAGGGGTTGTGACCCATATATTGAGAACACCGTGCTAAGGAGATAAAAATACAAACCTAACGCACAAATGTTCACTAAACACACAGCTCTCCTACACTGCTAAGAGAGCAGATAAAGAGGGAAGATTCCCTTTTGCATTCTATGTGAATCTTTTTTTTTTTTTTTTGTCTTTTGTGTAGCATCTTTTTTTTTTTTTTTTTTTTTAATTGGAATCTTTATAACCAGTAGAGGTCTTATAGAGCAGGATCTGCAGCAAATCCTGGCGGACTCTTGGATTCTCCCCTGAGATGGCACCATGGCCCAAGGCTGCCATGTCCCAAGGGCTTTGGTTCTGAACAGCTACATCTATGATTTTGAAATCCACCATGTTTTAATTAACCCCATCATGCCTTAAACATTTGGTTGGTTCTCATTGGTGGAAGTAAAGTCCCGGATAACTATATATTACAGTCACTGCTATAATGGTCTAATGAAATCTGTAGCATATATACTGTATTTTGAGTTATTGCTTCATATATTAGTGAATTTAATTAATTTTATTACCCTTATTTTGCCACAGGATTTTTATCATTTTTTTTACAGTGCTTGAGATTGAGCCCGAGGCCCATACATGATAGATTAGTACTCTGACATTGAGCTATATCTCAAGTTCATGAGATTCTCAATCATGTTTTGATGTTTCATTTTAGTAAGACCTTCTTGTGTCTCTGTGTCATTACAGGAAATATCAAGTGTCTCTTGAATTCCTATCTTGTAAAATAAGGTCAGAGCCTCTTAGGTTTAAAAGCATGGTTTGAATTGGAAGATGGTTTCCACTTCTGAGAGTCTGAGTAGATTGAAACTCAGGAATGTTATGAAGCTACTGAATCATGCGTTGGGGGATGGAGTATAGGAAGCTCAGAAGCCATCTGTTTCCTAGCATTCTGTCGAGTTCCAGCTACCATACATCAGCTACCAGGGTTCTAAATTTAGCACATATTAGCAACTCCTAACATGGAATAGCTTGACGAAAGATACAATATAAACTCCCCATGGAAAAACACTTAGTATTTACCATGTGAAATCCCAGTAGGTAAAAAAGAGATGAAGAAAAGAGCAATGTGTCTTCGAGATGGCAATAAACATAGACAGGCTTGAATGAACTTTGATCTGCGGCAGAAGCTTCCTACAGCTATTGACTTCACAGAGACAGAGAGATAATGAGATTCCTGTGGAGGCGCACAGCAAACTTAAGCAGATTCATTGAGACCAACTCACTTGCTGTGCATTAATTTTCAGATAATGGGGCATAACTAAAACAGGTATAGGCTGTGGGCTGCAAATCAGACTCCAAGTTCAGAGAAAATCAGTGGGAAATGAAGAAGGCCAGGCAATGCTCACTGCCAGGGGTTTACACAACAGAAGTCTCAGGCAGATATTAAAGTCAGCTGTAGAGCGATGTTAAGCTCATCAGCTGTGTTTTAGAATGGTAATATTATGTGGCAGATTGAGAGAAAGGTACTGATCCTAACTGTGAATGCTATTTTGACTGGTGAGTCTTAAATTTTCTCTAATGAATGTTGTGAGAGTCATCTGTTCCTTTATTCAAGGAATATAGGAAGAATTCAATATTTGGTATCAACTTACCTCCAGACATGAGGTGATGACCAAAGCATGTTTCAACCCTCTAGGACCTCAGGCTACTAGACTGGACCACATTGGGCTAAGTCATTTCAGTGATATTACTTTCAATATTTCCAGGTAGACAAGGCACTAGAAACCAGGAAGATACCACGAAATTCATTTTAAAGGAGGACAGAGAGACATGATTCCTGATGCAGTGCGACCATCTGTATTTAGTCAAGGATCAGAAAAAGCCCACTCATGGAAAGATCATTAACATTGAAGTTGAAAGACAATAGCAAAAGAGGTTTATCAGTTTTATTAGAACTCAGCTTGTACGTGAATGATGTATAATCTGAAAATGATGAAGAAACAGAAAAACGTCTGCATGGGAAAATCCACAAATGATGCTATGTTTCCATAAATCTATAGTTACCCTCATTTACAAAAAATAATCTCTTAAGTAAGGTACTTAACTCAGTTATGATCCTTAATATGTCAGGTTCAGCATTTCATTTAGAATCCATCCAGGAGATGAAGAGAACATTTTGCAGTTTATCCACAATGGGTTGCTTAGATTTTGTAGCGAGTGAAAGAGAGCCCATAATAATAACTGACAAGGGTTATTAATTCTCACAATGGACCCTTGAAAATGCATCTCACTGACATGAAATACGCCTTTGACATGAATTCTTTTCCGTTCCTTCCCCTATAATTAGCTGCAATTATCAGTGTCGTTGAAATAAGGGAAAGACAGTCTGCAAATTTCTCTTAGGTATAATAGAGAAACTCTTCAAATATCCTTTACATAGTGTCAACTGAGAAAAATTAAAACAAGAAAATATGATATTACCCTATACTTGGGGCTACTTCATACTAGAAAAACATGCAAAGAGTTTCAGAGTTTTCTCTCTCTCTCTCTTCTCTCTCTTCTCTTTTGTGTGTGTGTGTGTGTGTGTGAAACATATATCACTGGTGTGTAAAACACATTTATTACTGGTTTGTGTGTGTGTGTGAAACATTTTACTGGTATATGTGTGAAACATTTGTTACTGGTGTGTGTGGTGTGTGTGTGTGTATGTGTGGAGTGAAACCTGGTGTGTGTCTGTGTGTGTGTGTGTGTGTGTGTGTGTGTGTGTGTGAAACACATCACTGGTATGTGTGTGAAACATTTATCACAGCGATTATATTTATTGATTGTTTATTATTAATTATTTTAATTAATTTTTTATTTTAAAGTAATTTTATTCTATTTCATTTTAAATTATTTTGATTAACTTTTAATTAATGGTTAAAATATCTAAAGGAAGAGTTGTTTATTATTTTCTCATCCTTTCAGGGTATTTGACCCATCATGGTGAGGAGTGTATGGCAGAGGAAAGAAGTCTGTATCATGGTAGCCAGGGAGCAATGACAGGAGACAGAGATGAGCTATGACAGATATAGGTCCCAAAGTCATATTTCAGTGACTTGCAACCTTGTCTGGCTTGACTGTATTACTTTATTAATACTTAATTATTAGTATTGCTCAATGTATTAGTTTACTTATTAAGTCAGAGCCCTCATCATCTTTTTCTCACTGAAAATAATAAGACATACAAAATGATGTACACATTTAGTAGCTCCTAGGTCTCCTTTAATTCCACTGAGCAGACACGATAGTCTACTAAGCAATGAGTTTAACAATATATTAGTAAGGATAGTAAATACTTGAATGTTTAGATGTGTCTTGCCATCTTTACCAACTTAATGTGTCTACCTGCATAGCTATTCATGGATATATGCAAAAATAAATGTATGTTATCATGAGATCAGTACCTTTGCTTACATCTTTGCTTGTGGCAAATCTTCTAAAGGATTAACACCATACAAGCAACTTTCAAGTGTCTATATTCTTGAACCATAAAACACATACGTTACAACTGATGTCACAGTGTACTATGCTTTTCTGTTCTTGTCAGTCATCAGCACATACGTCATACAAATCAACATATTCTTCTCTCTTGAACCCTACCACTTGGAAGTTGTGTCCTCAGTACAAGCCATCTGAGACAGGAAGCTTAGAAGTTAGATTAATGATAAATGCCAGGACAGCAGATTTTTCAGGAAAAGAAATATGATAGCTTCCTATCTCCAAACATGACATGCAAGGAAACAGGGATAGTGACTTCATGTCTCTTTTCTACTGACCCAACTGAAATCGTATGTGTCCATTCTGTGAATTGCCTTTTCAATCAATAAAGAAACATGGTATTTGGGTAGAACTTTTAGCCAATGGTGTTGAGTAATGGTAGCTTCTCATTGTACTTATGGTATAATTTGCTATCACATTTTGTGTCAGGCATTAAACTCAGTTTACTCATTATGAAGGAAAAGGAGAAATCAACGACAACATTGTATTCTTCATCTTTTCAGAAAGAATGAAATAGAGATGTACAATAAATGTATAGCATAAATACTAGTTCTAAAGTTTGAGTAAATATTTCTTTTCTTTGACTAGACTTTTTGATATGATGTTCTCTATTTTGCCTATGACAAAAGCAGAGGCACTAAGCAAGATTATGTGTTAAAGCCAGCAATCAATGACCTACTCAGTTTTTTGCATGATGCCACATTTAATAATGAATGGCAAATAAGCAAACTGTGTGTTTGGCTATTTAATCAGGAAAAAAATGGCCACAAGGACATAAGTCAGAAATTATAGGGTTAAAAATTTTATAAATACACATACTTTTAACAAACTAAATTTTCAGTCAGACTATTCTCTTTTAATCTCCTCCCTCCCCCTTTTCGTGTCATTCCAACATCCACCTATTTTTTTTTCTTTTTTGAACTTTGCATTGTTCTGAAAGAGAACTCAAAGAAGAGATTTTCTATTCGAATTAACAAAAATTTATTTGAAATTTTGCATCTTTTACCTGAATGAAAACTATTACAAGACCAAGAATTGTTCAGCACTATTAAGTTTCTCATCTCTAAACCTTATCCTCACCTCACTGGTCTCCTTTAGTCTTGGGTTTGCTTGTTGTCCCTAAGGCATCTGTTCTAACTTAGAAGCTTGGTTACCATGACTTCTTGTGGCTACATTGTTCCTCTCCTATAGACCATCTCACAAACTTTTTATGTTCTCTGAATTCTAATAAAACTTGTATCTCCATTTCTATGTTCCTTGACAGAGGTGACCTTGAGCAATCATATGTCTCTTGTCATAATCTGTCACTGATTTTATTTACACATGTTCAAGGCACTGAACACATTGCCTTACTTAAGTTTATGTATTAGAAAGGCTTTGGAAAAGGAAAATGGCATAAGAAATGGCTATATACAATTATTTACTTTATGATACAAGACCAGATTCCTATAGCTGTAATCAGGGTGTTGTGTGCATTGATAGCCATAAGACATCTTCTGATGGCAGGTAACCTTTGTGCAAGAGTTGACTCTGAGTTGGTCTAGATACTTTTGCTGTCTCAAATATAGATCTTTGAAAATCAAAAGAAATTTTCAAACAAATCATTGAATCAATGGAAGTAGAATAAAATGTCAAATAAAATATAGAATAAAATATAAAAAATACTAGAAGAAATAACACAAATTATACCTCCTCTAATTCCAGAAGTCTGATTTCAGAAAAGAGCCTACTGCTCAGGCTGTCTGGACTAGCATCTCAAACACATGGTAGGTAGGTACCAGCCTGAACTCTGATCTCCTGAATACTGACTATTCAGAGATTTATCTCTGCCGCCCTGAACTATCTGCTTTGGATCCCCTTTACTTTCAACTCATTTTTCAGTCTTTATCTCTTTCATAACTTTATATGTCTCCAACAAGTCGATGGCATGTATGGGGAATGCATTAATGTCACTGAGTAAATTAGTGGTGGGCTTTCACTCTGGGTATGAGAACTTGAGAATGTGCTTGGCAGCACAGAGATCCAGAGGGGATAACAATCAATAACGCTCATTTATTTCCTATGGTCCCTCTTTAAAAATGCTGACAAAAGACTTTCAAAGCCATTTCAGTTTCCATGGCCAACACCCAAGGAATCTCTTCCGAGCACACTGAGAAAGAATAGTCATAATTTTTCCTCCTGCCCCTGCTACCTTGTGAGATTTATTATCCTAGTTACAGTTGGAGGAATTCTTAGTTATTGACTCTGGATTAGTAATTCTTCCAGTTTTTCCTGGTTGAAAAAAAAAATTGGCATAGAATTCACACTCTACAATTATTCAGCCTGAAATTGATATGAGGCCGCTGCTAACAGAAACATTTACCTAAATGATACAAATTTGCAACTGACCTTGAAAAGTAACAACTTTGCTCACATAGAAGCAGGTCCCCACTTGGCACTTCCCTTCTGAAAATGATCGGGAAAGCAGGTGTTCCTTCTCCATTTGCAGGTTCATTATAGATCTATGAAAGTTTAGAAGTTTAGCATATCTCTCAAGCGATTCCAAATTCTGCCATTTCCATCTGCATAGTGGGTTTATGTTCCGTTGCTTCCAGGGAACATATGCTGTTCAATGCTAATGGGGTCCATTGCATCATGAGTAGTGTGTAAACGTTCTCTGTGAAGCATTTTCCCATGAATGTGACATAGCCTCAGCTTTCCTCCTCATTTTCAAAATTCATTCAAATGACAAATTGTAGGTTTCTTTAAAACATTTAACAGTTTGGCCATAAGACATTTTATCAATTGGTATATATATATTTGTGAAACCTTCTAGAGAGAATTTGTTTCCAAACATACTGACAAACATGTTACTCTATAACTGAAAGGTTTTTTGGGGAAGAGGGGTATGGGGCAAGCAACGTAAGAAAACAAAGTAGAATTGGTAGCTGAATTTATTTCATGTGAGAGTGTCACATGCTTTCATAAATGTGTTGTCCTGTTTGGATCCAAACAATAGTAGATATTAACATTATTTGAATATAATTGTAAGAATGATTTTAACTATATAGGCTGTGTTTCAGTATGGTCAAAGGGTAATAAAGTTACTTCCTGAATCACTGGAACATGAAAAATGGGCAATGTTACTAGGATTAGTGAGAAGAACATATCAGTATAGAAACAATATTAAAATATAACATATTGGAGTTAACAAACTGAACAAAAATAAGAATAGGTAAAATTTATAAAGAAGCCAAGCATATCAGGACATATACCAAGACAACAACACATATAACTAAAAGCATTAGTGAGGTTATCAGTTCAGAAGACATGAATAATTTTAACATGGTTACTTAATTATTATTAAAATTTTGCTTTTGTAAATATCTTATATATTTATAGTGCAAATGTGTTCATCATTTATATCTTGTGACAAGATGGTTATTCCTTCATTTGCTATCTTGAATAATGGTGTAACAATACAAAGATCAGATGCTTCATGACATGTACTTTGACTTTGTCTTGATTTTTAGATTTCATTTTTATTGTAAATATGTGCATGAGTCTATGTTTAAGGGAGGTCATGAACAGGAGTGCACTTATGTGTGGATCCCAGAGTTCTTGGATCCTTTGAAGCTAAACTTAAAAGCTGTTGCTAGTCACCCAACATGGGTCCTTGGGAATTGAACTCAGGCCACTGTATAAGCAATCAATGCACACTCTCAACTATTGAGCCATGCTGAGGCCCTTTGATTGGTTGTGATATATACAAAGTAGTGAAGTTATTGGATTGAGTTTTCTAACTTTCTGAAGAATTTCCACACTCATTTCCTGAAGTAATTCTGATTTCCACAAGCAGTTGACTGAGACAGATGCAAATACTTTTACCCAACCATTGGACTAAAGTCAGGGACTCCTATGGGGGAGTTAGGGGAAGTATTGAGAGAGCTGACAGAGAGGATGACCTCATAGGAAGACTGCAGTCTCAACTAACCCAGAGCCCTGGGATAGCCCAGAGACTGAGCCACCAACCAGGCAGCATACACGGACTACTCTGAGCATCCCTGACACATAGATAGCAGAGTCCTCGCTGGTCTAGTCTCAGTGGGAGAAGAAGCATCTAATCCTTGAGAGACTTGAGGCCCAAGGAAGGATACCTGGGTGGTTGGGGGGGGGGCGAAAACTGTCAGGGAGATGGGAGGTTTGCAATGACTGTAATGTAAATAAAATCAATTAAAAATAAAAAAGAGTGCTGTTTTTCCACCTCCCTAATAATGCTAAAGTGTTTTTTTTTTTTTTTTTCTAGTAACAGTGTTTCTACTAGGATAAGGTCATATTTTTAGGTCAAATAAAGATTTGTTATTTAATTATAGTTATCTGAAAAATGATTATAAGAATATCATAAGACAAAAGAATGAGAGGTAGTTAAAACCTATTAGAATTCAAAGTATTCCTGGAAAAACTTTCATGTAAGTTGGCCTGCTTAACCAGCCAAGTAACTAACAGGTTACAGTATTGTCCTTTTGCGGACAAAACTACTAAATTGTAAAATTATTTTGGAAGCTTATTCACTTTTATGTGTACATGTGGGCACTCTTGTGTATCGGTGTCAGAGGACTACTTGCAAGCAGCAGCTATCTCTTTCCATCATGTGGACCCTGGTGTTGTGTAGTGATAAGACATCTCCTAAAGAGACCAAAACACATGTCAACATACCCCAGACTCTCTGACAAAACAAATCAAACATACAACCAAAGTGTGAATTGTTGAACAAATGAGTTTTATTGAGGTTACTTACAGAAGTATGGGTAAAGGGTTACTACAGGAGCATAAGTGATTTAAAGACAGGAGTATCACCAAAACTGTGAACATGGAGCACACTGCATAGCCTTCAGGTTGACGAGTGTTCCTTCTAAGTGACTAAGTTGATTCAAAACCTTTTCAGGTAGCTTGGCTTGTTTCTGTTTCTTCTGCACAGCTTGTATGGTCTCAGTGTCTTCTTTGAAGCTTGTCTTGTCTGAAAGTGACTTTCTGAAGTCTTTATTGTTTCTTTCCTCTTGGGAGGGAGGAGCCTAGCGGCTCTGGGCAACTTCAGGGACTTCCTGAACCTATTTTGAGTTGTTTGTTGCCCTTCTTTCATAAAGAGCATGCCTGCAGGATGGAATGCTTCAGTCTCAGAGGAAACTTCTACAGGACACTTGGGGAATCAAACTCAGGTGACCAAACCTGTGACTCAAGCCCCTTTTCCCACTGAGGCGTCCAATCAGCTTCAGTTTAAAACTTCATGAATTTTGATGAATACAACTGGATAAAGTTATGCGCTAAGTGACTAACACAGCTAGGATGGAGTCTCTGTCTGTCTTGTGTCATTTTCCTGGTCTTCTAGTTTAGTGATATCTAATTCTGCAGCAAAGTATGTGTTTGCTTAGAGAAAGGATTTGAATTTGTATTAAAGAGCACTGTGAAGTTATTTCAGTTGAAGTCACTATAAAGCAGGGCTGTTGGGTTTTAATGGTTATTAACTGTAGTGGGAGGAAGCACTGCTATGTTGCAGGAGATTTAGCTTAGAAAGAGCTACTTCTGACATAGAAATCAAGAACAGTGTAGTAAAGGGTCTGCAGAGACATGAAGTCCTTTTTACCAGGCCATGTGGCTCTTGGATAAGCACTTGAAGAAAATGATAAAGTATGATGAGCACAGAAGGTTTTAGTGCCTGAGGAGACACAAGGAAACACACAACAACAACAACAAAATCCATGTCTTTCATCTTCTCACAAGAAAAATTTGGAAAGGATCCATTCTATAAATGTCTGCATGCTTGTTTTACTTGCAGAACACAAAGGTAGAAATTTCCAGAATTCTAAGATTCGGCAAAAGCAAAAACAATGTCTTAAAGGCTTGCCAACATGTACTCTGAAGCTGTTTAAAATATTTCAGAACCACAAAGCCATTCCAGTAAGAAGTCTATGAGATCACATTAGTCATAATTCTCCAGAAAAAAAAAAAAAAAACAGAAGTAATAGTAGATAGAAGCATAATGTAGATAGATCATAAGTAGAGCCTTATGCCCTACTCACATGGATATAGGTGGATTGTCTCTACTGTCTATTAACTAATGCATCTGTATCTACCAGTGGAATGTTACTGGATGTACCAGAAATAATGGATAGATAGATGGATATAAAGATATATAGATATATATATAGATAGATAGATAGATAGATAGGTAGATAGATATTGAAAACAATTATTTATTTGATACACAGATACAGATGATATATACATAAGCTAAGTACAGTAGATAAATAGATTAATAAATATAATAATATTGAAGATAAATGGGTGGGTAGATAGGTATGTATGTATATAAATAATAAATGGATGTATAGGTAGATGATAATTACAAGATTTCAATCCATATGCATAGGATTGAAATCGGAGATGTCTATATATACACTTGAAAGCAAGGTATTCATAAAATCCTACAGGACAGACAAGAGCTTGGAATAAATTCCAAAACTGGGAACCCCATTCTTTTGATCCAAATATTGAAAGGAAGCATATGCTGGCTATCCATGCTCAAAGAAAGACAGATCTAGACCATCTACGAATGTTTTATATTCTACAAAAACCTGAATGAGTCCTACCCACATGGATGCAGATAAATCTTCTCTACTGTCTATTGGTTAATGCATCAGTATCTGCCAGAGAAACATTTGCAAATGCAACAGAAATGTTTCATTAGGTACTGGACATGCCCTAAACAGTCAGGTTCACAAATAAACTTAATTATCACAGAGGTTAATAAAGAAAGTTCAGTGATAAGCTGTGGCTATTGAAATGTTGATTATAAAACAGGTAAGGCTCTCTGAAGAGGTTTTCATGAAGAGGTAGATAGATCATTATCAAACATGGGCTTACAAATACAGCATCCATTTGGTATTCAGTGAGCATCTATCTAAATGAAAGACAATTTTCCATCCAACTGCCCATCTAACAGGTAGGAAAAGAATCCATTGGAACATATATTTTAGCACCAGAGCACTTATGATATCTCTTTTGTAAAAGTTTGTAATTCTCTAGTAGTGAATAGTCCCATAGTCTATCAGTCAATATTTCCCTATCTAGGTACAAAGATACACACACACACACACAACACACACCACACACACACACACTGAATAGGAAGATTTCTTTAAGGTCCATTAGCATGCATTGAATGCTATAGAAAAATTTCTACAATATAATGTAATCTAGAAATAAGGTAGAGTAAAATAGTCAGTGATGGTGCATTTTTTGGGTTATTAGAAAATTTAAGTTCTTGTATAGACTCTGTGTCTGGTTAATGTTGGTGTGTATTGTTTTTTTATTTGGACTTTTTTAATAAAGCTTATAAAATTTGACAATGATATACTATATCATATGTAGTATAAATGAATAGACATGTATATATATTGATTATAGTTATGTGGGCAGATAAGAAAGGAGAAGAACAGAGATAGAGACGAGATCAGAATGAGGCACATATAAGGCTATGGTAATATATAATTTTACTTCTACCTATATATGTAAGCTCTGTGTTTGTGTGTATGTGTGTGTTTGTGTGTGTGTCTGGAGAGAGACAGAGAGAGAGAGAGACAGAGAGACAGAGAGACAGAGAGACAGAGAGAGACAGAGACAGAGAGACAGAGACAGAGAGACAGAGACAGACAGAGGAAGAGTTTTGTCTCTTTGTAAATAGTACTCTGATTTATAAGATAGTTTGGTGGGTTAGGAACAATCTCCATAGGTAAATCTGTTGAAGGAAGTGTAAGGACACAATGAGAGACAATGATTAAAGTTGAAACCACAATGTGACCCAAGTGGCAGTCTCAGTTGAGCTCCTGAGGATTTCTATATCAAAAATGGCCCATCAGAGATGTCTCACAATAAGCCAAAACATCGGGCTTTTTATCTCAGTCTGAAGAAGTCATTGGATATCCGTTCCTCCCAAAAGACCTGCCTTGCAGAGTTCAGATAAATTGATGCTGAGACAATCCCTGGAGTGAGAGAAAGCTGCAGACTGAGCTGCCAGCACTTCATGCAGGAGCCGCCTCAATAACTCTTCCTTTGAAGGGAAACTAGCAGGCACAATTCAATAACCAAAGTCAGGGACAAATGAATAATAAAAGTAGGAATAAATATTTGCAAAGAATATGGCTCACGAAGGACTAATTTCCTTAGTACATAAGAATTTCTTACAGCTCAGGAGAAAATAATAAATCAAACAACCTAATAGAAAAGGCACAGAGGACCCAAAGAGAGTTCACATTCTGACCACACACACACACACACACACACACACACACACACAAGAGAGAGAGAGAGAGGAGAGAGAGAGAGAGGAGAGAGAGAGAGAGAGAGAGAGAGAGAGGAGAGGAGGAGGAGGGAGGGAGGGAGGGAGGGAGGGAGGGAGGGAGAGAGAGAGAGAGAGGGAGGGAGGGAGAGAGAGATTACATATATAGGTAGAAGTAAAATTATATATTACCATATTTGACTCACACAAAGTCAAATAATAATTATAAAGAAAGTAGATATTCCTTTATAATTAATAAAAGGCATCCATGAAATAAATTTCATGAATTGAAATGACAATCTAAAGTCTATAAAGATACTTTACATTAGCAATGATTAGGGGAAATATCAGTGAGACATATTGGTACACATTGCCTAAATTTATAATGAATAATTTGATACTGGATGTTCATTATTTTGTAAGACTTGTGCTCTTCGTGTAAAATATTTTCCTTTCAAA
Organism: Mastomys natalensis; assembly: GCA_021653895.1. Lineage (NCBI taxonomy): Eukaryota > Metazoa > Chordata > Mammalia > Rodentia > Muridae > Mastomys > Mastomys natalensis. The sequence continues at coordinate 95,927 of JAJTUV010001626.1, read as the reverse complement.
ATATATCCAGAGGCTGGGAAGTAAAGGTACTCACTTGTAACCAAGTCTGATGACCTGAGTTTGATCCCTAGCAACACACATGATAAAAAGAGGAGCTAACTTTGATAAAGTGTTCTCTGACCTTCCAGCTATTCCTCTGCAGGAATATAATAATACTAAATATATACTAAATAAATAAGTACTCGTTAAAAATTTTAAAATATTTTTAACATATATAGCCATATATGTGCATGGCTATATTTACTTTATCAAATTTGTATTGAAGTAAATAGTAAAAATTTGTAACTTTGTGAAACTTATTAGGTCAATTACTTTAGACTTGTACAGTAGAAAATATGGGCATTTCGGATGTCTCTGTGTTTCATTTTGAAGATATTGTAAAGTGTCAAGAGTGGTTTTTGTTTTTCAAATGATTAAAAGAAATGCAAGGACAAAGATGGAGCATAGACGGAAGAATGGCCAACCCGTGACCAGCTCATTTTGAGACCCATTCATTGGAGGGCACCAATCTCTCACACTATTAATGATGCTAGGTTATGCTTGAAGACAGGAGCCTAGCATAGAAACCCTCTGAGAGATCCTACCTAGAAGCTGATTGTGACAAATGCAGATACCCAGAGACAAACTTTAGTCAGAGGTTAGGGATCTCTGTGGAAGAGTTAGGGAAGGATTGAAGAGCCTCAAAGGAATAGCAACCCTACAAGAAGACCAACAGGGTCAACAAACCTGGACCCCCTCAGAACTCTCAGAGACTGATCCACCAAGCAAAGAACATACACAGGGTAGTCTGAGGCCCCATGCTTGAGGCTGCCTTGTTTTGCCTCAGTGGGAGGAGGAGGAGCCGAATCCTGCAGAGGCTTGGTATAGTAGGGTAGGAGAATCCTGGGGGTGGGGGAGGGCTGCTCTCTCAGAGGGAAGGGGATGGGGAACTGGGGGACAAACTCTAGGAGATGGGACTGGAAGGGAGGGCAACATTTGGGATGTAAATAAATAGTTAATTTAAAAGCACAATAACATAAACCATGTCACATAGTAGGAAAGATAAATTGTAAATATAAAATAAAATATTAATAGATTTCAAACAAGAATAATAGAAAGCACTGATTATTATTTCACAACTTTTTGGGGAAGTTTTATCTCTTTATAAAAGTACCCAAATCTCTCTCACACACACACACACACACACACACACACACACACACACTTTATGTGTTTATACAGGGGTTCTCACTGGAAGAAATGGAAGTTAATACCTAGTTATGAGCATGATAACTAAACAACCCAAGGTCAGGGTCTGAAATCTTGTCTTTCAACATCTGATTGCCAATATTTTTTCCTAGGAAAGTATTTTCCTTTAAATTCCCTGATGTTTTCCAATACTCACAAAACAGGAATGAGTACTTTAATGAAAGAGACTCACCTCAATCTTATCATGCTTTTCTGATAAGGAGAGGCTTACACTTGCTTTCTCCTTGCTGTATGTCTTTCTATACTATATGACTAGAGAATAGTAGAATCTTAATTTTCCATGAACATAAAAGAATATACTGATGAAGATAAATACATATGTTTACCATTTTAAAACATAATCCAGAAAAGAGTTTGAAAGTTAGGGTAAGGAATGCTAAGTTTTCCTCAATTTTTAAGATTCTTTAATTTTTTTTCCCCAGTGTGTTTGCTCTCTTTTGTATTAGGTACTTATAAATGCTCTTAGTGAAAAGTAATGATAAAATTACTTGGTAAGCTGCCAAGCCAAATACAAACATTTCATAATATTCACCAATATAAAAATGAGTGTGTGGGCGCCATTTTGTAATGTATATTCCTACAGTTAGATATAAAAATAATATTCATGCTTAAATTTTAGTTTTTGCACATAATCTACCATGATTATTCTACAATTTGCTATTTTATTATGTTCTTTTAAAAAATCAATAATTTTTATTAGAATGGAATATTTCAGAGTAGAAAAATCAAATATATCATATTTGTACAATCTGTTCACACATAATCAGATATTAATCATCCTAAATTTTCCAAAAGAAGGTAGCTTAGCCACTTAATAACTGATTTCTGGAAAAAGAGCCCCAAGGTCATAAAACATTTTGTTATTACTTTTAATTTAATTTTAATTTTATTTTATTGAGCAATTTTGTCTAAATAGTAGTAATTACTTTCACACACACATTCATGCATATATATACACACACAAACAGGTACATGCTCACATAGAGAACAGCATACACACACACACACACACACACACACACACACACACACACACACATATATATATATATATATATATATATATATATATATGCATAGGTGCTGGCTCACATATCAAAGAACAGACACACAGCACAGGCTATATACAGAGTCACACACATACACATACATACATACAACACATAATGAAAATCCAAGGAAAAATCAGATCCTGTAAGAACGATACAGTAACAACCTCATAACATTTACAAGCACACCATCAGAAGCAGTTCATTAACACTCTGAACTCATATTCAATATGATTGCATCTAAGAGAATGAACTATGCATACAGAGGAGTTCTGGGACTTGGTTTACATAACATGGGCTGTGCTGATCTTCTGCCATGTGAGGCTTTGGACATGTATTCTAGACATTAAATTATGGAAAGTGAGATGGGAAAATGTCTGTAGCCTTTCCGATGTGTTTGGGTTAGTTGCACATGGAATATCTGCTTTCTTTTTATAACCGGAGACTGGAGAATGCCATCAATCTGCAGCATTAACCACTTCAGCTCAAAGAACAGCAGACAGCTCTTGGTTGGAATACTACACTACAGAGTCTGCTCAGGGAGCTGCTTCTAATCACTCACACTGACAAAGAGCCAACAATGTGGTGCTTGCTGCATAGGAGAGGGTGTTCAACCATGTTGTCTGGCTATTTACTTCCTTCCTTTACTGTGTCTGCCCATCCCTGAGCAAATGGGAGAATTCACCTATTTGCAATCAAAAATTCCCATGGCTCCAGCTGAATATGTAGCAAAGGATGGCCTTGTCGGGCACCAATGGGAGGAGAGGCTCTTGGTCTTGTGAAGGCTGGATGCCCAGTGTAGGGGAGTGCCAGGGTGGGGAGGTGAGAGTGAGTAGGTGGGTGGGTAATCACCCTCATAGAAGCAAGGGAGAAGAGAGATGAAATAAGGGGTTTCTGGAGGGGAAACTGGGAAAGGGAATAACATTTGAAATGTAAATAAAGAAAATATCCAATAAAAGAAAAGAAAAAAAGTTTAAAAACTCATAAAAATATTTCACCATGTGTTCCTGTATGTGAATGTTGAAGAACCAAATTCAGTTCCTTATGCTAACATGTTATAAGTACTTTGACCAGCAACCGTCTCCCCACCCTCCTGTTGACTTCTTGAAAATTCCTGTACTAAACCCCAGAACCTGTAGAGTCTCTACCTAATTTATCATGGAAATATGATGTTCATACTGACTTCACTTACTATTGAGTTCCTAAAACAAAGACTCCAGGACTAGTTAGAAAATGTTTTACTCAGAGCCATGAGTCAGAGATGCAGCTGAAAGGGCGTGGCTTATACCTCCCATGATCAGCTTCCAGGGGCTTCTATAATAAGTTTTTACTCTACCAGGTTATCCATAGCTTTCTATTATAGATCCACACCACACAAACATTACTAATGAATCTAGTGGCTATTTTACTTAAAATACATCAATTCATACATGCATAGTGCACATGGAAATTTTGTTTGTAGAGGGGCAATATCCTATATCAAAGCTGGGAAGGCTGAGGGCAAAAAGTGGGACAGTAGAAATAAAGGGTAGGCACTAAAAGCTTTGGAACAACAAGGTTAAAAAAAATGTAAATTGATTTATGGATTTGAGAATGTTGATAAAACTTTCTCATAACTACATACCATCAATATTGATTTTATGACAATTCAAAACAGTTTCTGTAAACGATTGTTCCTCTTCCTGGGTCATTGACAAGCATTTTCTCATATACTAGAACAATATAAACATGCATTTTAACTTCTATTGGATTACTAGGGGAGAGATACTGTCAATAGTAATTTCACTGCTGTTCTACATTTTCTTAAAACTGCAGTCATGTTGAGATTACAGTCATATTTGATCCTCTCTTATCTCACAGAGGCATGAAAAGATTCCAATGGTTTTGTTGGGCAGACAATTTCACAGTTATGCTATAACTAGAATTTTAAGCTTCTTCCTTTTGTCTTAGATTTACTGTTTTTTCAAATGCAGCAACATGATGATCAGGTTTTATGTATTATTAATGGGATAAAATAGGAAATTCTTTGGCCTTATAAAACATGCATTATTCATTTTGTGTCATGTCATTTACTCTTGAGTAAAAGATGTGACCTTAATTTTTAAACAGCTAACTTGTTTTCCTAACAAGCCGTCCAACCACATATCAAAGTTCACTCTCATTCCTGGGGCTTATCTTTAAAATTTGCTAAATATTTTATTTTCTGTAAGTTCTAAAGATTTTTTTAAGCCTCAAATACTTAATTATCACATCTTTTATTAGAAGAATAAATATAGTTTATACCAAAGAGGCAACATGATATGTCCCAGAATTCTTGATGTATATTACTGACTATAAATTTGCATTGCATATCTAAACACGTATGCAGATAAATTACATAAAATGGCCTTATAATTTCAGACTGTATTAACATATTTAACAGAATTCATTGATTTTTTTTCTCCTTCAGCTATCAACTTGACACAGAACTGAGTTATCTGTGAGAGTCTCAATTAGAGGATACCTTTGATCAGATTGGCCTGTGGCCATGTCTGTGAGGCTATTTTTGATTATTGACTAATGTAGAAGGGCTCATCTCACTATGGGTGGTGCCTCACTTGGACAGGTGGGTCTGGCTATTTAAGAGATCAGGCTGAGACAGGAACAGAGGAGCAAGTGAGTAAGCAGCATTCTCCATGGTCTCTATTTCAAGTCCAAACTCCAGATTACTACCTGAATTCTAACCCTTACCTCCCCAATGATGTGATTTGGGCCAAAGGTATAATATGAAGTAAACTCTTTCCTCCCCAAAGTTGCTTAAAGTGATGGTATTTATCACAGCAGCTAAATTGGACTCAGAACAGTACTATAATAAAAATAATAAATCACTTCCTCTTTGGGATATCATTATACCTGTGTATCACTGAGTATTTCATAGACATTGTGATGGTTACAAATGGCAGCTTCTTCCTTTGTCTTCTGTTTTTTCATCCTCAGAAATAAGGAGGCCTTTTTGAGGCTAGTGGTTAACTATCCCCGGGTTTCATACTTGCATGTGTCATTTTGCAGACAACTGTGGATAATTGGTTCTTCAGATTATACCTTCTAGGTCTACCCCTTGACCAGTCTTAATGTCTACCTGCATTCTACACACATCCTAAAATTCAAACTTCCTTCTTGGAATTTCTGTTCTTAACTTTCCACTGGAGTGCAGTTCTCCTGAAGCTGTGTGCCCGCTGCATCCCCTCAAAGTTCCCTCAAAACTTTCCTCCTGTTCAATATTCTCACCTATTTCTATTTAATATATCTGCTATCTTTGATAATTTTGTACATATACATAATATTTTTCAATTATACCCACACATCATCCCCACCAACGGGCTTATCCAACATGTTCTCATCCCACATTCAACTTCCTCCACCCCCGATCCCTTTCTCTCTCATGAACCATTGAGCCTAGTGCTGCCTGCTTGTAAATAGGTGTAGGGCCATTCACTGGGACATGGGTACCCTGCCAGGAAACACATCATAGAAGAAAATTAACTCTCCCTTTCCCAGCATCTGTCAACTGCCAATAGATCCCTAGCTAGCTGTGGAATTTTATGAGCTTCTCCTCCAACCTTTGGAATTTTGTCTGACCATTTCTTGTGAACGTCTTATCCAGGTAAGCACAGATACTGTGATTCTATGAGTAGAAGAGACTAGTCAGGTCCAGAAAGCAGAATTCCATAGTGCTTTTCCCCCATATTCATACTTGTATATTATTTCTACTCTGTCTTCTTCCATGCTGCTACAGACTTGGAGGAGGGAGATATAAAATAAACATCACTTATTTCTTAATGTCTAGTTCTACAGTCCACTTCTGGAAGCTAGTTGTGATGCACTGCATCTCCCGCAGCTATTACATCTTTCAGTTGTAATGTGGCCAGAAGATATTTCTATTCAATAACTGGCGTATACCCTCTGTCTGTAAAATAGGGCTTTATCAATTCTTCATGGTTCTTTATATTAAGTAAACTTTATTAGGATGAATTACAGATGCATCCAAGGTAGATCCTACATAAACAGTAGTGTTTTATCAGGCAAAGCTGTAACATGGTCAATTGTGAATGAAGTAATTGTTCTAGCTATCCCTTATAAAAAAACACATTATATTTTATTTACAAGCTGTAAACCTAGATTGGGCAGATTATACGTTACTCTCACCTATATCCATTTGACCTTGTGATTTGCTGCTTGAGTCTTACCTGGGCTACTTTACTTCATCAGTCTGTCCTCAGGGTACACTTATCTCAGCAACACGATCTGTCCTATGTAGTAGTGACCTCCTGTTCTCTCTGTCTTATCTCTCCTTTTATTTTATTGTGTCTCTCATGACCCCCTCACTGGATTCTCAAGGCCTGCCTTTTTTTCTCTACTGTCAATGACAGGCTCTACCCTTTGATTAACTAATAGCTTCACAAGGCGGGAGCAAGGTTTACACAACAAAGACCTTCTATATGAGGATGTACTCATTCAGAGGGCAATCAGAACTTGAGGATCAGAATTTATCATTTGTGTGCTAGTAACAGATCAAACCCAACAATCAATTATTTATTTCATGCTTGCAAGGATGGCAGTGTGGCAGCAGGAGGTGTTTTTATCATATACTGCTTTGGCTCCCCGCTCCCAACACAGGTCATTGTCTACTCTCCTTTCTCCAACATTTTATGCCAATCCTGAGGCAGGATGCTCTGAAGATCCCAAGGAAAGTACCCATTTCCCATGACAGTACTTTATGATGTTTAGATTCAAGTTTGCACTTGAAGTTTTCAGGACTCATTTGTGGGTTTTGATATAGCCTCCCTTCTTTAGAGTTTTGAATGATTGTAAGAGGCAAGTGTACTTTATACCACTGTCCTACTGTCCCTCAAATTCAAATCTAAAAATCTCAGATGAGCAATATAAGACCATGAGGCTCATATCACAAGGTAAGAATAGTGTACCAAATGAGTTGGAATCTATCTGTTGAAAGTGTGATCTAGAAAAGAAGTGGTGTAGAGAAAAAGGTCTTATTAAACAAGCTGTCCTCTAGAATTATAACTCTAAATAGTTTTAACATCTGCCACGATTTCCTCTCTTTATACCATATATCATATGGTAGGGTCAAGGAACAAGAATAGGTAAGCAAAGGCCACCTTAGCAGAGGGCTCAAACATCCATCAATATCACAGCATCAATGAGAGGTATTTAGTTTAAAATGCTTAAACATATATACCGAGATGAAACTTCGTCTATACAGTGCATATATAGAACTTCCATTCTACCTGGAGCTTTCCGAACTTCTCACATAATGGTTAAATGGTATGGAGATTCCATTTTTACTACTGTTGTATTCAAAGGAGAAATTTTAAAAACCTGTGTTGTTTATCTGGAACCAGAAGAATTCTTGAACACAGCAACTTCAGGATAATTAAGACTCTCAATCCTTTAAAAGAAGTCCATTTCTCTCTCTCTCTTCTCTCTCTCTCTCTTCTCTCTCTCCCTCCCTCCTTTCCTCCTCCTTCCCTTCCTCCCTTCTTCCCCCCTCCTCCCCCTCTCTCTTTTTTTAATTGTAAAATATAAAGTAACAGTTTTCTAATGGTACTTCCATACCTCCTGACTTTTAGTTGGTCTTGGTCTTTACCACTCCTCTCTCCCATCATGATGGCAGAAGCTTGGGATGTATCATACGTCCTCAGCATTCTCCCTTATGCTTCAATCACATGTGTTCTATACCACCCTCCATCATCCATCCTCTCTACTCCCCCATTTTCTACCTCATATTATAAATAGTCACCAACAGGGAGAGAGCTTTGTGTATATACAGAATGTTCTGGCATGTTTAGTTTGAATGGTGACCCAAGTATTTTTGGGGGGGAGAAGTGTGTTTGAACAGCTGTACTGCCTGGCATTCAGCATTTGCTGCTGAAACAGATAACAAGTTACTGCCTATCCTGAAGTCTACAGTCTGCCTAGTAGGTCAGAGCTCAGACTTGTTCACTGGCTCACTAATTAGCTGCCTGCAGTAAACTGAACCACACTTTTCATATGGACTCACCGCATCACCTAACAAGGCATCCGATTGGGCATGGAAAAATTATCACCTAATTTGAGGTCTTTTTGCTGTCAGTTCTTTACTGGGAAACACAGTAATTTGTGAGATTAATTTTAAAAAATGATGTTTCTATACTCACAGTATAAGCCTGTGGAACTAACTGTTTCTGAGTTATACAACAAATTCATTGGTTTCATAAGCCTCAAAGGGGATAGCATTAGAGGAACCTAACAACAGAAGCCATAGCCCACTTGGTTTCCTGACAGTTTTGTAGTTGTTTATTTTTATAGAACAGGTTTAATTTCACTAACCTTTATTTTTCTTTCTTGGCACAATAAGTAAGTCCTTGGCAATGAGGGTTAAATACACTGGGATATGCATAGCACTTAGGCCATGCCTGCCATCCCTCAAGCAATCACTGTGAGTACCACAGTCATTCTATTAGAACTGGTGCTGTCATTGTATCAAATATCGTTTTTATGTCACCTATCAGTTGTAAGACTATAGACCTCAGAAATACTTCCTGATTCTGACTCTCCATAGAGGCAGTGTCTAACGGAGATCTCTTCATAAGCCCCAAAGAATATTGTACAAGGATAGTTGGGTAACTATGTAAGTTCTTTGCTTAAATACAAATCTCCTTATTCTTATTTGGATAGAGTATCAAGACCAATTAATATTTGAAGACAGAAAGTTCAAAACCACAAATACAAGGCACAAAGTCACAAATATTCGGGTTAGAAGATATAGTCATTGACTTGTTCTTGCTTCCTCTTCATCAAGAAATTGCTGGAATTCCCATGAGCCAATTTCTAAAACATTTTTGAACCTCCTGTATAATGACTGCCTTGCCTGCTAAATAATTCTGATATGTTCAAATGAGGTAAAAGACATTGATCATGTTTTAAACATTTTAAGATTCTATATAGAATGTCAATATTTACATAAAATCTACAGACTTCATTAAGGGATTTATTCATATGTTCTTTAATGTTCTTGAACATATTCATAATTGATATTTTGAGGTCCTTGTCTTGTGCCTTGGCTATTACACTTCCCAGAGCCTCTTGCAGTGGAGCTCCTGACTTCCAGTGTAGGCATATTGTCTTGGCTGTTCATGTTTGTGTTTATGTGCTAGGGTGTAGGACCTGAAGTCATGATGTGTAAAATGTTTGTTGGTGTTGATATCTGGGATTGTCTTTGCTGGGTTGGTGTTCCATTATTTGATTACTAAGATCCTGGGCAAGTGTGGTGACTCTCGGGGTCCCTGGTTAAAAGTTCATCTATGGGTGGGTGGGCGGCAGAAGGGAATGGAGATGAGCTAGGAGGAAAGGCTCAGAGGACGTTGGGAAAGAGATGAGGGGAATCAGGTCCATATACGCTTATTTTACCACATTTTCTGTTCTTTCATGATTATTTTTTTTCTTAACATCATTATAAAAGATGTATTGAATACTTTTGATGAGAACCAGGTGAAAAGAAACATTGAAAACAAAAGGCCCCTATTCTGAAAACGGACGTTTGAAGGATACAGACGTGCTTTTATTAACCAAAGGGCAGGGGAACACACCTTCAGAATTTTCAGCAAGCTTTATGATGCCTAAGAATAGATACACATATCCCCTAACCTAGTCTCTAAGGTAGAATACACAAGAAGATATATGTTTTCAAGACTTACTGTGTCTTAAAATTAAAAATCAATTGTTTCTGATCTGTTCCTGGAAATGTAAATATAATAACTATTTTAATACTTTACCAACGATGCCAGTATGCTAGCTATGCCTGTAGGACAAATTTGGTTTCTTTCTCTTTTGATGTGTACACTCTTGTTGAGATCTTAGCATATATTTTTTTTCATTATATGTAAAGTTTCCTTCCTAGAGCAAAGAATACCATGTGTCCAGATATTGCTTCCCGCCTGTATCTTTGTCAGCAGTGTGTGAGTCTGCAGTCTAAGGTTGTCCGTGCACAGTTATTTAGTATCATTAGAAAGCAGAGAGCTGGCTGATTGGCAGCTTGGAAGTCCTCAGAATATTACACTTTTGGCACATACAAACTTCCCACCTGTAGTATCTTGTAATATTCTATACTCTACCCCAGTATCACAATAAGGGCCAAATAACATTATCAGATGCTGTGGGTTAAAACAAAGAAAAACACACGGGGGCCCTGGGCCCGGCCCGCAGTGGCTGCGGCCGGTGGGCTAACTGCAGTCTAACTGCAGTGAGAGAGGCGGAGTCTCACGGGCCAGTGAAGGACCCAGAGTCCTGGGACTGGAGCTTTTCCCGTGTTGGTTCCCACATACGCAAAAAGGTCCAAAGTTCAAAGATGTTGGTGGCAGACACAGGAGACACGTGGAGATTAATGACTTTATTATCCATGGCAGGATTGTTGGATCTGGATGATGTGCGTGCCCCAGCAAATGCCCAGAGGGGCTCCCTTATATTGGGGAGTGGGAGAGAGGAGGAGCTAGGGTGGGGAAAATTTAATTAGCTATGTCCCTGGCCTCATTAATATGTAAATCTCAAGGCAGAGGACTCTTAGTCACGCCCCATTCCTGTATCTGAAGGTACAGGTTAAATGGAGACTACAGGTCAGGGCCCGGGTTCTGGTGGCGTGGCCAAACACCTGCAATCTCAGGGTTCCAGGCCAATGGCAACCCTTCCACGGCCCGACAAGATACTACCCATTTACTAAGGTTTGAATTTCTCTGCTCCAAACTTGATACAGAAACTTCATTCATGGTGTAATGAAATGAAACTGTGAGGGTTTGGAGAAGAGATCAAGTCATATGGGCTCCACCTTTGAGACCATCAGTACTTTCTGCACATGTAGACCTCTGAACCCCTATCAACTGTAACATTCAGAATGTCATCAAATAACATCTGAGATATTTAGCAGGTGTTTCTCCACTTTAACTCAAGGACTGAATGTTTCCCCTGTGTAACTGAAATGTTTGTTGATGTCTGACTTTCTTTGCTGTGTTAATATAAATACTTCATTAACTCATTGGAACATGGAATTTGGAGGCAATCTTACTTTGTGTTTCTGAGACATGGTTAACTTATATTTGGTGACCATTATTTCTAACCCCCTCATGTAAGATCTGTGCATATGGACTTACACACAGGTTTGTAGAATACTTATACATACAAGCACACACACACACACACACACACATACACATCATATCACGTTTGGGTATGGATCCTGAGCATGTTCTTAATAACTGTGTAAACTCAGTCTTTAAGTTTAATCCCTACACATTTAAATTAAATTTTAAGAAAAAATATGTAGAGATTTTAACAATACAGGATAAATATGAACCATAACTCATATAATCACTACAAATAATATTACAGAATGGATAGTTCAAATACACTAAGATTTATATTATTATACTATTTGTATTAATGAAATTTGATGTATAATATCCCATATATAATCACCCTTTTTAGACCAAGCTGGGGCTAGAGATTTGAGCCAGCATCTATTGAAAGTGTTAGCCAGAGGGGATTTTTCAACTACGAGGTGTCCAGTTTGGGAGTAATTTCAAGAAAGCACGTACTGTTCTATTTTTATATCAGTGTAAAGTAACCTTTCAGGAATCAGCTTGAGTAACACAGGAAGATAATCTCTGAAGCTGAAAGGAGTGGATAGTGAAGAAAGTAAAGGTAAATAAATCTAGGAAAACAAAACTGAAACTTTCTTACTCTAAATTTGAACATTGTAATTTTATACCATCTTAGCACTGTAGATATGAAGTTAAGATGAAACAAATCCTTAGCTCCACAAAGAGAAGCCCGTGAAGGTCCACAATTAATGTAGAAAGCAGAAATGTCTTCATGGAAGTACATACGAAATACTATGAGCAAGGCAGTTAATATTAGAAATTACAGACAAAATATCCAATGACAGAATATTAGCGGATGAGCTCTCAAATCTTAATAGTGACAAGGTTCAGATCGGCCATGATTGCAAACAAGGCTGTAGTGATAGCTCCGTGGTTAAGAGTGCTTGTTCTTATGGAGGGCCCAAGTTCAATTGTAACCTCCCACAATACAGCTTACAATCTTCTGTAATTCCAGTTCCAGTGGATCTGATTTCCTCTTCTGGCCTTCATAGACAGTAGGCATATACCGATGGTGTACATATACACACACACACACACACACACACACACACACATACCCCACATATGCAATGCAGATATATACTAAAAATAAATAATTTAAAAAATATTGCTAATATGCTTGCCTAATAGCTCTAGGAATATGTAAAATCTACATATTTTATAAGAAAAATATTCTCAACATTTTCCATTTCTGTTGAAAAGAAACATGAAATATGATATGGGGGGGGGTCCAAGGAAGAATTTAATTTTCTTTGACATCAATGGGTTCCCCTACTCCATAAGATATTTTCCTTTCCTATCCAAGGTTAATCAGTCAGTGTGAAGACTCAGGGTTAATCATCTAGTGTGAAAGTCTATGAGTCTTTCTGCCTGTGATATGCAACTGCCATCATCACTGACCTCAACATCATCCCTTTTCTGTCCCTCATACTTTGAGATATGTATATGGTTACGTCAAAACCTGTAAATAGGATAATTTGGATTTCTGTATGTACTAATCTAGCTAGAGCTGAGAATATGGAAAGATAGATTCTTGAAACATTGGATCTGGGACAAGAGATTGACTTTCTTAGACTCTGGTTTGTTTCTAAGCCGTTCTGGTCTTCAAAGGATTCTGAAGGATCCCCTCCATTATGGGGAAAGGCATCCTTCAAAAAGGAAAAAGCCATGGAGATGACTCAGATCATATGTGTTGTGGACCTAACGACAGCCCTCTCAGAAAACTGTTTACACCATGTTTATACCTTGCCAGGTAGCACCTAGGGAACTGCAACATCTTAGGGGAGCTTATAGCCAAGCCTCCAGACACAGCCCATAACTGCTTTCCTAGTCTGGGTACTACCTTAGCATGCCTAGCCCTGCGTGCTCAGGTTCAAACATGGCCAGAGGTTTGTATTCTGGACTCTTCTCCATGAACAACATTCTCAGGAATTGATCCTATGATCTTCCCATCCCCACTAATACATCTCACTTCTGACTCTTGTCCATACTACTGGATGGATAAAAATCCTATTACAGAGATTGAGCCCTGGTATGGGGCTGGGAGAAGCTTTCCCTCCCTGCAACTGAGCCCTGTCTCTTTGCTCTTGATAAAGGAAAAGCAGTTCTTTGTGACTGCATGCCTGTAAGAAGCAGTGTGTGTGTGTGTGTGTGTGTGTGTGTGTGTGTGTGTGTGTGTGTGTGTGTTCTGTTTGTGAAGAAACAATCTCCAGAAACATCAGGAGCTCCTGAATCAGTATTTCAGCCATGTCCCTTTGCCCACTGACTGTGTTGAACAGGACTTTGCAGAAAATTATTACAAATACCATCTCATTGGTGTTCAAAGGAAGTCAGTAACCAAAGGCAAGTTTCACAGAAGTGTTAATATAAAAGTCTGCATTATTGGAGGGAACTATACAAATTAAGCGATCACAATCTTACACAAAAGAAGTTGTTCCAAAGGAGAAAAGATGAAAAATTTAATTTTAAGATAATCCTCTATTGTCTGTAGCTGAGTCTCTTCCTGCTGTTTCTCTGAGTATCAGCTATAATGAAAGGAAAGGATGAATTTAAATACATAATTTCTCTTCTGCCAGAATAATTTTATACTCATTAAAAGTCCTTGATAATAAATGCCCCAGTTTCATTTCTGTTGCTAAGATAAAATACTCTGACTAAAAGCAACTTAGCTGGTAAAGTGTTTATTATAGCTCCCAATTCCAGGTTACAGCCTGGGTATTTACAATGTCATGGACTTGAAAACGGTAGTTATACCATATATACAGTCAAAAGCAGGACGAAATGAATTCATGAATACCCATTCACTTGATTGATTTCTCAAATAGCATAAGATCCCATCTAGGATATGGTGCTATCTACAGAGGTTTAGGTCTTTATATAAGACAATGGTCATACAGCCTGAATCACTTTCAGAGTTGTGCAAGAAGACATCTTTCTGTAAATTATATAGCCTACCTATTTCTATCTTATCAAGGAGCCAGTCATCTATCTATCTCATATATCTATAAATCTATAATCTATTTCCATATATTTCTGTGTTTAGTAAGTATATTTTCTATCCAATTCATCTATTATATATGTACTGATAACTATCACCTATCTATCTATCTATCTATCTATCTATCTATCTATCTATCTATCTATCTATCATCTATCATCTGTCTATCTAATATATCTGATAGGCCACAGATAGAATCACCTAGCTTAGCCCTTCATTCTCAAAGATGGCCAGAGGTTTGTATTCTGGACTCTTCCCCAAGAACAACATTCACAGGAATTGATCCTTGATCTTGTCAGCCCCACTAATACATCTCACTTCTGACTCTTGTCTATACTACTGAGTGGATAAACATCCTATGACAGAGATTGGGCCCTGGTATAGGGCTGGGAGAAGCTTTCCCTCTCTGCAACTGAAGCCCTGTTTCTCTGCTGTTGATAAGGGAGAAAACAGTTCTTTATGACAGCATGTCTGTAATTTTGATCAATTCAAGGTGATATCTCACAGACAGGCACAAATCCCAACTTAATCTAGCCAATTCTTTAATCAATTGATACTCTCTTCTCAACAATTCTTGGTTGTACCAAGTGGAGAGTTAAATCTAAAATTCAAATTAAGTAAATGCCAACATTTCTAATTCTTCTTTAGGTTTTATTTTTCCCATTGCCCATTAGCTCTGAACTCCCCAATTTCACAATTTGATAAGATTCTCTTCCATATTTCTATTGTTTGCCGGTTTTATGCATCAATATAATGAAGCTTAGTTACAACCATAACCCTTTGTGCTTACCTTAAGACTTGAAGCACCTAGTAATATACAGCAAGTGTACATGCACTAAAACAGTAAGAGGGAAGTAGGAATGTATTTATTTGGATGATGTAAGTACAGCAACTTTCACTGTTGAACATCTAATTCTAAGGTTCTCAACTGAGCTGAATACAAGATTTAAAAAGAAGTTATAAGTAGGAGATACAGTCTCTAGGAGTTTAACCCTTATCCAAGCTCAGAGTGAAAACCAAGAAAAGAAGGTTTGGAGAAAAAAAATGAACGATACTATGATATGGGGAGAAGATATATTGATAATAGGAACAGAGGCAGTTTGGCAGTTTTAGGTCTTATAGACCAGTGGCTAAGCTTTGTTGTTGGTTTTTAGTTTGGTTTTGGAATTGGTTTTTGGACTTTTAGACACAAACCTTACCAACTCTCAGTTACAGTTACAGAAAATAAGGGAGCTTGTGACATCATGACTATATCGTTTAAAACTGGCAAAACTTGGTAAAATGAAGAGACTACAGTTTCCTGGTTAAGTAGCTGCCATTCAGACTAGATGCAGGTAGCTACCCTTTGGAAATAACATCCGATATTACCAAAGATGCAGCATCATATGCCATTAGGGAATCACAACCTTCGTAGCCCCTGTCTGGATTACTTAGAATTGTTTTTACTACATTAATTAAGTCAATCAAAATATTGGATTACTAATTTTCTCTCCTTCTCTTTTCTTTGAGACCGGATCCTAGTAAGTAGCCCAGGCTTGCCTTCACAATCCTTCAGTCTCATCCTCTGGATTGAGTTTGTTTATTTATTTACTTATGTATTTATGTCAGGAGAGGTCACATCTTCATGATTTGGTTATTCTAGAACAATAGGAAAACTTATACCACCAAGCACTTGTGACCTCTGTTCAGAGGACAAAACTAAAATTCAGAAAAGTTTTGCTAATACAGTCATTTTAGGCTGCATATCTCGCAAACAAGAGTCAACAAAATTAGTCTTGGCTTCAAAATCCAGGCAAAAGAGAAGTTAGACCACATAATATTTATCTAAAGATCTAAATGAATAATGAAAGATCACACCATAAATTCTAAGCTTTGACAAGTGAATGTCTGAAAAAATAAAAAATAGCCACTTTGCGTTTAAATTATACCCTGGATTTGAGTTTTATATGAATATTAAATGGAAATAACCTAATTCTGAATTTCAAATTTTTAAAGTATTTTAAGCCTTTGTGTTTCATACTATGCCATTGGCAGAGTGAGTAGGATATATTTATAGAGACCTGTCATTGCAGGAGCCTTCCATACAGAGATGTAGATTTTCATTTTAGGGAAATTATGTAATGGTAACATCTCTCCTTTCTTTCATTATTGCATGTTTAATGATACTGGTCATTATACTTGGAGTATGATAACATTGTAAAATAAAGTTACATCTATACAATTATTTATAGTAATATTACCTTTAAATTTTAATCCTCTTGATAGGATTTCTTTTATTTTTCTAAAGTTTATATGCAGAGAACTATCTCTTCTAGATACTTGTTCTCTCTCTCTCTCTCTCTCTCTCTCTCTCTCTCTCTCTCTCTGTGTGTGTGTCTCTTTCTCTCTGTGTGTCTATGTGTCTGTCTGTCTGTTTATAGGCCACATGTGTGTTAGTGTCCAGAGAGGTCAGAAAGGTATTGGATTCCCTGGAGCTCAAGGTGGAGGTGTTTATTAGCGACCTGACATGGGTCCTCTAGAAGATCGGTGTATCCTTTTAACATTTTCCATCTGCCCCTCTTCAATTTATATGTATGAATATATATGTATGTACACTTACACACCCATATTTCTGTGCTCATATGTTGAAGTAATTATTAAAAAAGTGGGGCTGCGCAGGTCGACCATCTAAGCTGCAGAGGTTCTGCCTAGCCCAGCCGCCATGTTTCTTGGCCAGAGGCCATGTGCATGCTGCAGCTAGAAATGACCAACTAGAAACACCAGTCCTGCTACCCACGAGATGTCAGCATGGGAGATAGTCAATTTCCCACACTGTCTCTGTAAGCCTGGGCATTGCCCAGGCCATCCCACCATCAATGTCGGCTCAGTAGAAAGATGAGGCTCTAATGCTTAAAGATTAATCAAAGGCTTATAATTTGATAATGATCAGTAACAAGATACCCATACAATCAGAAGTGTAACCCAATACCCAACCTAGATATACCAACTACCTTTGACTGCTACAAATATAGGAATATCCATCTCCATCTCCTCTCTCTCTCTTGCTCTCCTCTCCTATCTCTTTGCTCCTCCTCTTCCTTTTCCTCCTCTCCTCCTTATTCCTCCTCTTCCTCTTCCTCTTCCTCTCCAACTCCTCCCACCTTAGCTCCTCCTACACTCATATTTAGGAAACCTGTACTTTGGGGTCCCTGTTAACCTGTGAGTATCTTCACACAATCTGAAAGTCATTTTTTTGTGTGTGTGTGGTAGATTGGGAATTATCCTCTTGATGCTTTCCTTACATGTATGTACAAGTTCAGAATCACAAACCCATGACTCTTCTGTGTGTTTATGCGCTGGTATAGATCTGGAGAATAGACACTAGAAATTAATATGCAAATTTTAATGAGTAAATTATTATAATTTGACCGAATATTTTCAGAGAGGTAAATGTACACTTTTGATTTCCTTTAATATCAAACAGTAAAAACAAAACAAAAATAGAAATAATTATGATACATATGGTACATGGCTGAACTATTCTTGAAGATAACTTGATAAAAGGAACTATCACATAGACGTCAACTGATATACTTCTTTATGGGTACTGAATACATTGCATTTTAGTCGATATATTTAGTAAAGGATAACATGAAATTTAGTTTTAATTAGCATTTGTGTGCCATAGTATAAAATCTAAAGCCACATGTTTGCTGATGCTCAGAAAGGCACAAAATAAAATGGGGAATTATTTCCATTTTTCAAGTAAATAGTTGAAAACCTAGTAGAGTCAATTAAAAATATATAACTGTGTCCCTAATTTCTTTTTCAACCTATTTATCATTTGTATAATGGAAGGCTACTGATTTGTTTGAGTTAATTTTATATTCCACTTTGCTGAAATTATTCACCATCTGTAGGAGTTCTCTAGTGGAATTTGGGGAGGGTGCTTATGAATAATATCGTATCATCCAAAAATAGTGATACTTTGACTTCCTCCTTTCCAATTTGTATCCACTAGATCTACTTTTGTTGTCTAATTGCTCTAGCTATAACTTAAAATATTGAATAGATAGGGAGAGAGTGGGCAGCCTTGTGTTGTCTTTGATTTTAGTGGGATTGCTCCTAGTTTCTCTCCATTTAATTTGATGTTAACTTTTGGTTTGCTACATATTGATTTTATTATGTTTAAGTATGTGCCATGAATTCCTGATCTCCCAAAGATTATAACATGAACGGTGTTAAATTTTGTCAACGGATTTTCAGCATCTAATGGGATGATCACATGACTTTTTTTCTTTGAGTTTGTCTATATAGTGTATTATGTTGATGGATTTTCATATTTTGAACCATTTCTGCATCCCTGGGATGAAGTTTACTTGATCCTTTGAATGATAGTTTTGATATGTTCTTGGATTCCAATTGCAAAAATTTTATTGAGTATTTTTTCATCTACATTCAAAAATGAAATTGGCCTAAAGTTCTCTTTCTTTGTTGAGTCTTTGTGTAGTTTAGGTATCAAAGTAACCATGGCTCCATTGAATGAATTAAGTAGTGTCCTTCTGTTTCTATTTGTGGACTAGTTTGAGGCGTATTAGCATTAGGTCTTCTTTAAAGATCTGGTGAAATTCTTCACTAAAATTATCTGACCCTGGACTTTTTTTTTTGCGAGTTTTTTAATGACTACTTGTATTCCTTAGAGGTTATGGGAGTGTTTAGATAGTTTACTTGATTGTGATTTAACTTTGGTATGTAGCATCTTTCCAGAAAATCATCCATTTTATCAGATTTTCCAGTTTGTTAAGTATAAGCTTTTGTAGTAGAATATGATGGTTTTTAAATTTTCTTAGTTTCTGTTGTTAGGGCTCCCTTTTCATTTCTGATTTTGTTAATTTGGATATTGTCCCTGAAACAACACCATTCACAATAGCCATAAATAATATAAAATAACTTGGTGTAACTCTTACCAAGAAAGTAACAGATCCGTATGTTAAAAACTTCAAATCCTAAAGAAAGAAATCAGAAGATGGAGAGATATCATGCTCATAGATTGGTAAGATTAATGTAGTGAAAATGGCCATTTTACCAAAAGAAATCTGCAGATTGAGTACAATCCCATCAAATCCCAACACAATTCCTTACAGACATGGAAAGAGCAATTCTCAATTTCACATGGAAAAACAAAAAAATCCAGGATATTGAAAACAATTCTCAACAAAAAAAACAATCTTCTGGGGGAAATCACCATCCCTGACCTCAAGTTATACTACAGAGCAACAATGATTAAAAAAATGCGTGGCATTTGTACAGAGACCCACGGATCAATGGAATAGAATCGACAACCCAGAAATAAGTCCATACAATTGATAAATGGGAACTCATGAAACTGAGATGCTTCTGCAAGAAAAAGGACACCATCAATAAGACAAATCAACAACCTACAGATTGGGAAAAAAAATCTTCACTAACATCTAATAGAGGGCTAATATCCAAAATATATAAAGAACTCAAAAAAATAACCTCCAAAAAACCCAATAATCCAATTTTAAAATGGGGTACAGAGATGAATAGAGAGTTCTCAGCAGAGGAATCTTTAATGACCAAGAAGCGCTTAAAGAAATGTTCAAATTATTTACTTATCAGGGAAATGCAAATCAAAATGACCCAGAGAGTCTACCTTATACCAATTAGAATGGCTAAGATAAAAAAAACTCAGGTGACAGCAGATGCTGGGGAGGATGTAGAGAAAGAGGAACACTCTTCCATTGCTGGTGGAATTGAAAACTGGTACAACCACTCTGAAAATCTGGAAGTTCCTCAGAAAATTGGAAATAGCTTTACCTGAAGACCCAACTATAGTATTCCTAGGGATATACCCAAAAGATGCTCCACCATACCTTAAGGACACATGCTCCACTGTGTTCATAGCAGTCTTATTTAAAATAGCCAGGAGGTGTTAACAACCTAGATGTCCATCAACTGAAGAATGGATGTGGTTCAGAAAATGTAGTTCATTTACATAACTGAATACTATTCAGCTATTAAAAATGAGGACATCATGAATTTTGCAGGCAAATGAGTGAAACTAGAAAATGTCATCCTGAGTGAGGTAACCCAGACCCAAAAGAACATGCATGATATATACTCATCAATAAGTGGATATTTGCCCAAAAGTACAGAATACCCAAGATAAAACCCACAGACCATAAGAAATTTAACAAGCAAGAAGGCCCCTGTGAGGATACTTCATTGCCACTTAGAAGGGGAACAAAATAGTCACAGGTAGCAGAGGGAGGGAGAGACTTTCATAAGAGGGGGAGGAGGGGAAAGGAAGAACGGAGCAGGTATTGGGTGGGGGCAGAAGAGAAGCCCAGAGGCCAGGAGAATGAATAGAAATATGCAGCTTCTCATGGGAAGAGTTGGGAGGATCCTTAGAGAGTCCCAGAGACCTAGGATGTAAAAGACTCTCAGGACTCAATGAGGTTGACCTTGGCCAAAATGTCCAACAGTGGGGAGACGGAACTTCAAGAGTCCACCTCCAGTAGATAGACCCCAATATAGTGATGGGGTTAACCATTCAAAATTTCTGACCCTGAATTGTTCGGGTCTAAAAGAACTGCAGGTACAAAAGGGAGAAGAGACTGAAGGAATGGCTGTCCAATGACCAGTCCAACTTGAGATCCATTTAATGGGGGCACCAATGCCTGCCACTATTACTGATATGCTTACAGAACCTAGCAAAGCTGACCTCTGAGAGGCCCTACCAGCAGCTGACTGAGACAGAGGGTGATAATTACACCCAACCATTGAACTGCAGTCAGAGACCCCTATGGAAGAATTAGGGGAAGGATTGAAGGAGGTGAAGGTGAGGGCGACCCCATAGAAAGACCATAGTCTCAACTAACCTGGACTCCTAAGAGCTCCTAGAGACTGAGCCACCAATCAGGCAGCATACATCAGCTGGTCCAAGGCCTTCAGGCATACATATAATAGAGTACTGCCTGGTCTGGCCTCAGTGGGAGATGTGATTAATCTTTGAGACTTGAGGCCCTAAGGAGGGGAAATGTGGGGAACAGCATCCTCTTGGAAGCAAGGGAAATGGAAAATCAGATGAGGAACTGTGGGAGGGGGGCTTAGGAGGGGGAAAATAAATAAATAAAATTTATTTATTTATTTATTTTAGAGGGGGAATGTAAATAAATAAAATAATCAATAAAAAATAATGTAACTGAATTTCAGGTGATTAGACCATTGATGAACTTAATATTATATTTATAGAAATTTGCACATGTTTAAACATGTTATGAGTCTCATAATTATTCTCCAAAGGTATAGTTAAAGTTCCTTATTACTATTCTTTCATACCTTATGAATAGCTAGGGTTTAGTGGGATACACATCAAAAGAATAGGGACAATTTAACATGAACTGAAAACTAAAACTCTCAGTGGCCTTTTTCTTGTAAAGCTGATTCATCTCTGATATTTGTTATAGCAACAGAAAGCCAAGTTGTGGCTAAATGAATATTATTTTCACACATACACAAATAAAAAAACCCCACCACATGTAAAATTTTGCTCTTATGCAGAAAACATGTATTTAAAATGGTAGTAAAAAAAAAAAGGTTGTAGAACATTTGCAGGAAGAAGCAGGCAATGAAAATAACAGCTTGGGACACGTTGAAGTTTACTAGTTTCATGAAGAGATAAATATGTATAGGTGGTGTCATGAATATAATTGAAAAGTATTCTATGCAGAGCCTACAGTGAAAGGGAACAAATTAAATATGTAAGCACGAAGACAGGTTAGACAAGATTGCTTGTTGAGTCCTACAGAAGAAAAGTAAGGCTGACACTTTTTTCCCTTAGTGTTTACTAAATAACAATGAAACAATAATGCAAACTTTATTCCTAACTCAAGCTGTATTAGGCTTGGAGGACCAACATGCTATCAGTTTCCTAAATACATAAGAAACCAGATTTTGTTTGAAGTTAAAACATCTTTCTCTTTTTTTATTTATCATCCATTTTGTTTGTTCCTTGACATTTTCATCCATGTGTAACATACTTTCTGATTATTATAATTCTTCCATTCTAATCTCCTCCTCACAACATGTCCCTTTTCCACACTAAAGCAAGCAAACAAAGGAGAAGACAACTGATCTTCTGCCCTCTGCATTTTGAGAGGTTGTAGTTTTCTCTAATTGGATTGTCTCAAAACAAGAGCCCACGAATTTGAGAGAGATCAAGGAATATTGTATACAGGAAGAGACTTGAGGGGAGAAAGACAAGAGGGGGGGGGTGATGCAGTTATATTATAATTTCAAAAATGAAGTTTTATAAAATCCCACTGCCACAAAAAGAAAGGATATTTTGAATCTTATGTAGAAAGCAGTGATTTTTTTTGAAGCTTTTCTTACTTTGATATTCTAAGTTAGTGTTCTTTGCTAATTAAAATGTGCATGGTTGCAGATTAAGTTGAGTTCTTTATGAAAAACTTCATGCTAACTGGTGAGAGGAAAGCAGAAGGATATGGACCAGTTCAAATAGAAAACCCAAGTAAACTGTTTTCTATGCCTTTGGTTCTTCTGGTGTTTATTTATGCTGCTTTATCTCAGACCATTCCAGGTTCCTTGCTTCACCTTTCTCTGGAAGAGTCATCTATACTTGATCGTTGCAAATCATTGAAATTTGAAAAACTAACTCAGAGGGTCTTTCATAATTAATTGCTCAGCTGCGCATATGGGCGGATACCTCCTTTCACTTGTTTTCAGTACAACAGAGGCCCTGATAAATTACTTCTAACAGAATGAAGGTATTAATATCTAAAACATCTTTGAACATCCATCTGTGCCCGAGCGATTCTATCTTGGCATGGTTTAATTAAGGAATATTGTTAGGTTATAGATGTATTACTAAAAAAAAAAAAAAAATCTTTTTATGTGTAACTAAGTAAAGAGAGGATGAGTTATTCATATGTTTTCTTTGTTTTAGTACATTTGCCTATAAATTCACATATATTCTAAGCATGACAATAGCAAATGGTTGGCTCTGGAAAAATGTGGAGATGTTAAAATAAGGAAAAACCAGTAGAAATCATAAATGTTACGATTTGGTAGGACCTTTGGAAAACATCTAATTTCACTTCCTGGCTCAAGCATCGATGCCTTTTCTATAGTATAGGAGTAGTGGCTGTGGGATTTCTGATTGATTATCTAAAGAGAAAGAAAATTTTGAAAGACAAAATATAATGGCGAATGAATTTTATCTCTTCCATTGACTCAATGTATGCTTTTGTATGCCAAACAAGCTTAAAGATTATTTTTGTTTTTTAAAAAAGCATTTAAAAAATCAATCAAGTCTTTGATTGTAAGCTAGACTCATGATATATCTCTATCTCTATCGATTGATCGGTCAATCAAGAGAGAGAGAGAGAGAGAGAGAGAGAGAGAGAGAGAGAGAGAGAGAGAGAAGAATCCCAAGGAAGACCAGAAAAATAACACTATTTGACATGCCAAAGTAGATGGCTAAATCTGCAGACTTAGAAAAGAGCTACAGTCAATTAATGGCTATTGAGAGTTGAAGAACAAATCTTCTATACGGATGTGACCCCTGATAGGTTAGATTGGTCCTATGTCATCAGCAAACCTGAATGGACTCAGCAGATTTTATTTATATATACACATATGGGTATGTGCATGTGTATATATGTATCAATAATAATTTAGAAGAAGAGATCATGATTTTGAAAGACAGTGGGGTATAATAGAAGTTAGGAGGTAGGGAGAATAAAAATAATGTAAGTACAGTGTTCACATAAAAAATTCTTTAAGAGTTTAAAATTTTAATTCAGGCTACATTATGTGAGAAAAAAATCTATTATCAATGAAAGGCAAAATAATTTTGTAATATGTTATGGCAAGGTGTAACATCACATCTGGAAGTCAATATTCTCTACCCTCAATGAACAGTCAAACCCTTAAACAAATTATTGTTATGTCTATTTAATGCAATATTTTCTTGAAAGAAAAGAGGAAAATGAGCTTCCATTATATACAACAGAGAGAAGGGCCTCAAAAATGTTATAAGTGAAAAAAAACTACTTTCTAAAGAGCCTAGCATTTCTCTTTACAAAATTCTCAATATAAAGAATATCATCTGTGTGACTAATACTTAGATTGGAAGCTTCATATTAGGACAGAAATTTGGATTCTTAGGATCCATGTATCAAAGTTAGGTGCAGTGGCATGTACTGGTGATCCTAAAAGTGGGAAGTAAAGACAGGACTATCCTGAGTAATCACAGGCCAGCCAGAGTAGTCCAAATGTTGAACTTCTGACACAATAATAGACACTGTCTCAAAAAATAGGGTGGAGAAATACTGAACTCTTTAAGTAAGAATAGATGATAGAGCAATTTATCTAAATTGACAAAATTGATGGACTAGACATCATAAGTGTATATAATTTGCATAATTGTTATAATTGTGGTCAATTCATATCTGAGAGAAAAGAGCCTTTTTAATTGAACAAAAAGAGGGAAATTAGTGGGTTTGGCCTAATGTTCCTTGTATTGTAATGTTAATTTTGGTCCCCAAAACTGCTTATAAGACACTGGGGAACCTGCCTCCAGTTGGTTCTGATTGGTAAATAAAGGTGCTGGCAACCAATGACTGGGCAGGGCAGACAGAGGCGGATTTTAGGATTACCAGGTTGGGACAGAGAGAAAAGAGGAAAAAGTAGAAGGTCCATGAGGGGAAAGTGTGGAAGAGAGGGAGACACTATGTGAAGAACCAGGAAATTGTGTCCTAGAGTGTTGCTGACTGGGTAGTCCTCTGGGTCCAGAGCAGCCTAGTTAGGACATAGAATTAGTAAGTAATAACATGGGATTAACTACATGGAGGTTAGGAAGTAGCCCAGCTACTGGGAAGTTTAGGCATACCAAATATAAAGGATAAGTGTGTCTTTCATTTGGGAATGTAAACCATTGGGGTGGGTAGGGAACAAAAACCCTGGGACTATTTATTAAATATTTATTTCTACAGAGAAATAATTATAAAAAGACTTCATAATTTTAGCCTCTGCCTCCACATTCTCCTCCATGGGCTAGTGTTTATGCACAGACAGAATACTGAGAAATGGCTGGATGGACACATACATATACAAACAGGTATGTTGTGTGTGTGGATAGAGAGGAGAGGGGCAGGAGAGGGGGAAAGGGGGAGAGAGGAGGGAAAGAAGAGAGAGAGAAAGGGAATGGGAGGGAGAGAGGGAGAGGAAGGGCTATCTGATAGTCTCTAATACTATTAAAAGGCACCTATTACGAACTGGAAAAGTGCTTTATGTGAATAAAAAAGACATTTTTAATTTCATTTATATTTAATAAGTTAAAATTTAGGTTAAATGGCCACATGTGCTACTAGTAGCTATCAGACATCATAATATTTTTACCTTGTTTGGAATGATTTTAAATTGGTATCTAAGGATGCCAAAAGACATCAATCTTAAATGTTTTTCCAAAATGACATGCTTTTAAAAGCAAAAAAAAAATGTTGCATTGTTTAGTTGTAATAAACTATAAAAGCAAAACCCTGAATATAACGTAACTTTGTTTTTAAGTTATGGTAGGAAAGTAAGGAAAATAAAGCCTCATCTATCTATTCTTGGATTTCAAATAAACTCCAACAGGTTACAAGATTAAAGAAATGCCTGGAGACTCTACTTAGTCTCTGTCTCAGCTGAATCTAAATCTTTAATTTATAAGCTGGTTCTAATACTACACTGTCTTTTTCTACCATTGCATGGCATTGGTGATTAATCGCATTGCCATAATTAAACAGCAGTGATATGTAATCACCTATAGTGGCAAACTTCTAGCAAATGACTTTTGTGAACTCATCTCAATTCACTCCTATTTCTGTGCATCCCCCAGAGAATCTCAATATGCCTGGTTTCAAGGTTTGTAAGATTTTGAGAATTTACCTTACTCAGAAGCTAACAATGGAGCCCTACATAGTGCCATAAACGCCGGGAGACTATGTAATGCTCATATGTCACAGGTGAAAGCTTTGCTATTCAGAGAATAAGTAGGACACGAGCTCACATGAGCTCTTTCTGCCTCTCAGATGCTTTGGGGGTGCTATTGTGACCTCACAGCATTGGTGGAGCCTTGGGAAACCCCACCCTTGCAGCAGCTTGAGAAACCTTTACTGAAAAGATTCATTGTGTGGAAACATTCCCTTTTCTCTTCCAAAGCCATTTGTTAGACAAAACAACAACAAAACAACCAAAAAGACAAAAAATAAAAAAGATAAGAGAAGGAAGAAGGAAGGAAGAGGGAGGGAGGAGGAGGGAGGGAGGGAGGAAGAAGGAGGAGGGAGGGGAAAGGAGGGAAGGAAGGAGAGAGGAAGGAAGGAAAATTGAAAATATTGTCTAGAAATTTCTACTTGTGACCATGAAATAAAGTATAAAACAACCATGACTATAAACTCCTTCTAAGATTGGTCCTTGGTGAGGTTCTAGGGAACGTGAATGATAAAGTGTTCCTTATATTAACATAACCTTTTGAGCATAACTCATTCGGCCTAGCTTCGCTATTTATGTGATTTTTATGTGATCTAGGCAGAGAGCCACCTGACCAGGTCCAATACAACTCCTGGGTAATTAATATCTGCTGAGCCTGTCTGTCAGATAGGGACAAGTCACACCGAGTACCCCACATTTAGTCTCTGGATGAGGGGTGGAACCTCATGAGAATGCTTGCTGGAAGTTTGAGTGTGCTTTTCTCAGGAATTTCAGCAGGTGCCTCAGTTCTTGCTTGGATGATTTTCTTCTCCCCTCACTCTAGTCGATTCCATGTACATTGCATCTCTGTATGTAGTACTGATATCCTTCCTTCCTTCCTGCACACAGTGAGACATGCTCAAACAAAAACTCCAGCATTTTCTGTCTCAATAACTTGAGCTCAAATTTCATGATACTTTGGTACTCACACTTACCCTGGCATCCAAGACACCTTTGTGCAATAGAAAAGATAAATGGATAGTTTATTAACTATTCCTCTACTAATTCTTTATGTCCTGTACCACCATGGGACTGGTAAAATTTTACTAAAATATGACTATGAAGAAGTATATTGTATGCAGTTTTCCTGATGTTTTAGATCTCTTCCTGAATTAAAAACAAACAAACAAACCAACCAACCAAACAAAAATACTTCCACTACGCTATTGTCATCTGCTCATTTATCGTAACTTCCAAAGTCCCCAAGGACTAAGATCCTATATTTAATCATTTTTAAAGACCATTTTCCACATAGGGGCAAATGCAACTCTACCACCCAAGGAGTTAGCTACACTTTTCACAAGCTGGGACAAACATACTCATATATTCTAGGAACATCAATTTTTACTAAAGATTTGGACTCAGAAAACATGAACTGCATATCATTTGTGAGTTAGATACGCATTGTTTAGGTGACAAGGAATACTTCATATTTTCTAAGGTTAAAAAGGTTTTGTACATTGAAAACAACTTGATCTGGTAAAGTGAGATTTGACAGGAATTTAGGTGGGATACATTCTTGAGAATATTTGGTAAATTTTTCAGTACCCCCAAGTTTCAACAGGCCCTTCTATAAAATAAAAGAATTGGAATACAATTTCTAAAGTACCTGTTAGATACATATTCCCTATCTGTATTCTTTAGTTAGGTTCTATTGCTGTGATGAACACCATGATCAAAAGTTACTTGGAAAGGAAAGAGTGTTGTTGTTTTTTGTATCTGAACAACTTATCACTGAGTAAAGTCGAGTAGAAACTCGAGGCAGGAACCTGGAGTCAGGAACAAAAATAGTGGGCATGGAGGGTGCTGCTTACTTGCTTGGTGTCTATGGTTTACTCAGCTTGTTTTCTTATACCACCCAAGACCACCTGCTCAGGGGGTAGCACTGACCACAGTAAGCTTGGCCTTCTCACACCAATGTTAAAGCAAATACCCTAGAGACTTTTGTACATGCAATCATATGAAAGGTACTTTCTTAATTAAGATTCCCCCTTCTAGATATTCTAGGTACACATCAAGTTGACAAAGAACCAACCATTGTATTCTGGTTTTTCTTCATTTGTCATCTTGTCTCATAATTATTATATAAGAATAATTACAGAAACTAACTTTTCATTATCCATTATATGCCAGGTACTTGCAGAAATTAGGCATTATTGGTATCAAGAACAGCAAACACTCAGTCAACACTATGTTATTTCATTGAGTTCTCATTTTAAACCTATGAAATAATTTATTTACCAAATATAAAAGTTTGAGGTCCTAAGGTAGACGAGCCAAAGTCAACTATGTGCTAAAATTATGTGCGCAAAATTATATCTTTTCTCACTAGTATGTTATATTAATTGGTGCAGAAATCATCCTTATAAGCAGGAACTTCGCATTGATTCCTGCCTCAGGCTGAACACAGGTTGACTCTCAGGTATGCTGTCAGTACAGCACTACAGGGAACACTGTTTCCTCTGGCCCTAGGGCTTGGGAGAGTTTTCAAACTTATTTTATAATGACACATACCATTTCTCTTCCATTAATTTATGTGCATTGACTTGTTCTTACTCACTAGGGGAGATGCATAGAAAAGGTAGTTTCTAAATTTTATTAAGTATCTCTTGGGATACACATGTAAATAAGATTCACTGGCTACCTGATTGGGACTCTATAGGAAAATAAAGAGGGGGTATTTGAAAGATAGATAATTACTGTTGTTTCAGTTTGAAAACGAGAAGTCTGTGAGAAAGGACTCATCTGTGTGCATTTCTTATTACATCCATCCTTCTGACCTTGGAGAAGGGTTAATTCTTTCTGTCTTGCCATTACTTCTCTCAGCATGTATGTGTCCTAGACTGCTCTAATAAACACAGAAGTCTTATTATATTAAGGCCTACCCTAAGCACTTCATTTTACTTCTTTATAAAATTTGTATTGACAAGGATTTTTCCATATAATATATTCTGATTACGCTTTCCCTCTCTCCAGTGCCTCTCAGAAATTTCCACTTCTCCACCTACTCAAGTTCATACTTTCTTTCTCCCAATAGAAAACATATCTATAAATTAATAATACAAAATAAAAATCAAACTGGAATAAGAAAAACTAAACAAATAGACAAATACACAAACAAACTGGGTAAAAATGAGCCACAGAAAAAGCACAAGAAACACATATAGACGCTGGAACACGTATTCACATTCCCAGACAACCCGGAAAACCAGAATCAAAAACAATAAAATATAAGAAAAAAAATAAGGGAAAAAAAATACAAACAAGGTCAAAAAGCATTATGCATCAAAAATCATCCAATGATAGTATTTGAGTTTGTTTTTGTGTTGGTCATCAATCACTTTCTATGGGACCTAGCCTGAAGCGTGGTTTATGTACCCAGGGGAATCCATTTGAGAAATGAATTTTTCATTTATGAGCAGTTATCAATTAGAAATAGGTTCTAGTTTAGAAATGGAGGCTTATATACATCTCAGTGCTAGGACCCCATATGGGTTAGACCTGTTTAAGCCATGTGTATTCTGCTAAAATCTCCATAAACTCGTATGTGTCTCATTCCTGTTAAGTTTTAGAAAGCCCTGTTTCCGTGGTGTTTCCATCACCACTGTGTGTGTGTGTGTTATAAATATATTATAGTATACTATATATACTATAATATATAAAATATATATAAATATATAAATTAAATATAATATAATATAATATAAATATATATGTACTGTATTTATATTTGTGTTGTGTTTGAAATCTCTAAATTCTTTATTTGGTTTCCATATGAACTCTTGAGTGCCTCTTCTTTTCAGCTGGGTCTGCTTATATTCCCTACCTTACCCCTCATTTATCCCTCATTTTCTCCCTCTCCTGATTTGATTCTTCCATTCTATACCTCTCATCCTGGTCCTTATTCATATAAGTATAGCAGTCACATTATAAGGTTCTAGTTATTAGAATTTCAACATAGGAGTGTGTGTGGTGTGTGGTGTGTGTGTGTGTGTGTGTGTGTGTGTGTCTGTGTCTGTGTACCTACCCATCTGTCTGTGATCATGCGTATATGTGTATCTCCTTCTATGCAGGTAAGCACAGATGTGCACATGCCCAGGAAGACAGCAGACTGATGTTGAGTACCTTGTACATTCACTCTCTAACTTATTATTTGAAAGAGTAAAGATGGATCTCAGGGTTTCAGTTAGGTTTGTAAGCTCTAGGGAATCTGCCTATCTCTGCCCTCCATACACCAAATATTCCACTTACTGATACAACTTCCACACATGATATTTTGCACATGGGTGCTATAATTCAAACTCAGATCCTCATGCATGTAATTTTCCTGCTGATCCATCTCTTCATTCCTTCAGTATAAAAATTTTGGAGTGATACATCTATAACAGTGTTTTAACAGTCAGGCTCAGTAAGCAGTCTTCTGAAATCAAATCCCAAGCTCATCAACAAAGAATCATGGACCTTCACAAGCTCATTAACTTTCCATGCCTCCTTTTATCTCATCACTAAGATTAAAGTTTGGACACTACTAAATGTTTTGTCCAAAACAAAAGCCTCAGAATGCTTACTATTTACAGAAACTCAGGGTGTGTTACACACTGTTTTATTTCAGTTTCTCTGTGTGTGGTGCTCCATTGGCACGTGTGTTCTCTCTTTCCTTTTGCTCCATGGTATCCATCTACAAAGGACAGTCTCTTTAAATGCTTTCCTCATTTATTTCCATCCTGATCAATGACTCCAGCTTCTCATTGACATTGGGGTTTATGAGCATCAACCTCAGACTGGAAAAATTGTAGCCACACTTAGATGCTGTTTAACTCAGTGGGTTTTTCCATAGTACCATTGATGTTACCATTGATGATTGATGAGTAGCCCTTAGCTGTATCTAGCCCAACACCAAAGTCATTGTCAACTTCTTTCATGATGATCAGTTTCACTGTCTGCTTTATATCCCTCGTTGGAAGTACTTTTTAAAGAAGGAAGAAGAACACAACTACCATCAGCATATATAAACTGAGAACATAGTTATCTTCTAATGTCTGGTGAAGCAACATGTCTGGAAAAGTGTGTCACCAAGAGATCAAAAGAGACACTCTTTTTCTCATCAATCTCTTGAGAGCAAAAAAGGCTGTAGAGGTGGGAAGCATTTTTCTCCTTTGGCATTCTGTCCTTCTCTTACAGCTGATTTATTTTAGCAAGGGAACAATTTCCTAATGCTCTAGCTCTGTATTTGCAGCAAGCATGACTAAAGCACCGAGGGAATTGGTTACTGTTCCGTATCCTTACTGAGAAGAAACAGCCCCATGCTTCCTTTCCTCCCTTGATAATCTTGCAGTTCTCTAGGTGAGAAGCACAGTCACAATACCACCACAACTCACCTCACACAGTTGGTCTACTCGGGAGCTAAAGTTGAGAATTCTTTATCCTGTTTCTCATCTGCCTTATGCACCCCACCCTCAGCTACTGTCGAGGACAACTTAGCACAGAATATTAAAAGAAAAGTGGTAACGTTTCTCTTCAACCAAACACTCATGGTTTGTGTACTTGCAGCTCTTCCAAAATACCCTCCTCTGGTTTCTAGCATGTATGTGTTTTTGCTCACTACCACCTGTTAACTTCATCTCCAGGAATCAAATCACCTATTCTGGTCTCCACAGGCATCTGCACACCATGCACATACAAACACACAAGAAATAATAATTCTTTTTTAAAAGCTGTTTTGATAAAGATGACATTTATCTAATACATGAAAGGGAAATGATAGTCTCCTTACTCCTGGGTAACATGTTAATGAAACCTGAAAACAGATCATTTTTAGTATTCTTAGCTTTCTCTCATTTGGTCTAATGGGAATATTTTCCAAATAAATAGAAATAAAGTTATTTCCAGAGAATTTTTTTTAGTCTGTAAGGTTGTTAAGAAGTCACATGGAGATATGAGATATTTATAGTGATACAAAGAAATTAGAGAGCACAAAACTAATAACAAAAGTGAAAATGCAATATACTGATGTAAATTGAAGCACATAAGACTTCAGAAATGTGGAATTTATCTCAGTACATCTTGAGGATAATGTACTTATATCTGTTATTGTTTTAGACTTACTTTATCCAAATATTTCTTCATGTGTGTTCATGCTTTCAAACAATTACAACTAGAGTATAGAGAAAAATGAGTATAATTTCATCAAAGTCATATGACTAAGAAAAACAACAAAGGATCCACAAACAGTCAGATAGTGTATATAACATTAGGCATACTACTTGGGCCACTGCCAACACCATCATGAAGCTACTTCTACTACACATCTTAACAGACAGTTGTGTAGAGATGGATGTTCTTTGGACCAACTCACTTACTTCTTCTAGTATTTACCTTGAGAAGTAGTTCTGAACATCTGGGTCATGACCCCTTTGGCGTCAAATTAGCCTTTCACTTACCTAAGACCATATTTCACATCAGATATTTACATTAAGATTCATAACAGTAGCAAAATTACACTTATGAAGTATCAAAGAAAATAATTTTATGGTTGGGGTTCATCACCAGTTGAGGAACTATGGTAAAGGATCACAGCATTAGGAAGACTGTCAATCACTGGCCTAGAGGTAGCATCATAAGACTAGGTGGCTGTGGTGGTTTGAGTAGGTTTGACTCCAATAGATTTATGTATTTCAATGCTTGACCAAAGGGAATGGCACTAGTAGGTTTGGCGTTTTTGAAGTAACTGTGGCCTTGTTGGAGGAAGTGTATCACTGTGTGGGTGGGCTTTGAGATCTCTATGGTCATGCTTTGCCAGTATGAAATTTCAGTCGCCTGCTGCTGCCTTTGTATCAAGATGTAGAACTCACAGCTCCTTCTCTAGTACCATGTCCTCCTGTATACTGCTATTCTTCCTACCAGGATGATAATAGACTAAACTTAAGAAACTATAAACCAGACCTAATTAAATGTTGCTCTTCATAGGAGTTGCCTTGGTCATAATATCTCTAAAAGCAATAGAAACCTAGCAAAGACAGTGGCCAAGACTACTTTTTATCTGGATATTAGCTGCTGGCATTAAGCCTCAGCTTATTCTTTTGTTTACTTTGTTTTTATAAGTACTGAATTCTTAATGTGTATATATTATTAACACTAAAAATATATAGATACATACCTTAAAGGAAAATACTGCCTCAGTTTTTAAATAACTGAGAAATGTTACAAGCAAAAATTTTGGTAATAAGGCTACATTTACAGATAGATGTAAATCTATAGATGCTAAATGTAGAAATTATTATCTTTGATTAACTATGACGTAAATAAGTTACATACTGTCTAACTTGGAATTGCAAATGTTTAATTTCTATGTTGATTGTTGATGACATGGGAACAACATGTTGAAATAACATATGTCATTTTAATGAATTAATGAAACGAAAGTGGTCTAGTAGAAGATCTTTATTTACATGCCAGTACTCAAACAACTTACACCTCAATCCAGTGGTTCATAGAAATTATGTCTTTTTTTTTTTTGTTATGGTCCTGACTCTGTGTTTTGATTTGTCTAGGGGCGTTGTTTTGGTTTAGACCAGAATGGCTCTTAGAGAATCATACTATTCACTGAAAACTACCATTATTCTATTCTGAGTTCTACCAAGGATTCTGAAATATTCTGAAGTCTATTTCTGTACATGAACTACCCTATAATTGAATGTCCTTATATGACATTACAATTTTAAATCAAGTACATGTTTATTTTCCTTTACCTTAAAAACATATTTGATATTGAATTATATGTAGCCAGCCATTTAAAAATATGCACAGTAATTTGGAGTTGACTGATTATTTAGAATATCAAAGAACCATAAACATTTGTAACATTATAATCCCTACTGAATATCTTCCTTATATCTTAGTACAATGTAATGGGCCAGCTAGCGTGAATTTGAGTCTTTGCTCTGCTCACTCATGCTTTTGAGTATACTGTGTTCATTTATTTTCCCTAATAATGAAGATTACTGCATGTCATACTGTAGATACAGAACCACATCCCTGATACAGGTCTCAATTTCTTGTCCTTTTAGCCTAAGTAGAGCTTTTAGAAAGCTGTTCTTTGCCTAACATCAAATTTTGATGCATTTCTCTTCCTGCCTTAGCAAATCCTTCTCCTTGGTTAGTGTGAAGATCATTTCAATTGTGTTATAAAATTTACATAAGAATATTTTTAAATTAATAATTGGAAGAGAGACTCGTAATACACACAGGTTGATAATTGTGATTTGAAAAGTTGTCATTGTTTTAATAAATGGTGTAGTGTTTATTATTAAGATAGCATTTTTAATTATACTGGCAATACTAGAAGAGTCCCAATAGCAATCATGTTATACAGTTAGACAATGTGTTTTCCCGATGTTATTGGTAAAGCAATTGTATTAAATCAAATACTCTTGTGCTGTCTAAATACTTCCAAATGTAAAAATTCTCCATTGAAGTATTTTAGAATCTATATTAAATACTCAAATCTCTCAATGCTCTATTGTACAATCTTTAAAGATTTTCCACTTTCAAATATTAATGAGCATACACTAATAATTATTAAAGTATGAAACAGACACTGTAAGTAGATTTAAGGGTATCGTATAGTTATAGACAATATAGCATTTAAATCTTGATTTGGTGTTTGAATTTAAACAAACATATTAAGCCTACTCTTAATACGTTTACTTGTGTCCATGATTGTCTCTTTGTTTTTATAGTCATTGCTCCCTTTTCTGTATACTATAACTTAAGAATATTAACTTTAGCCGGCGGTGGTGGCACACACTTTTAATCCCAGAACTTGGAGGCAGAGGCAGGTGGATTTCTGAGTTCGAGGCCAGCTTGGTCTACAGAGTGAGTTCCAGGACAGCCAGGAATACACAGAGAAACCTGTCTTGAAAAAAAAAAGAAAAAAAAGAATATTAACTTCAACCTCTATATTAGTAGGTCAGTACAGTATTTTATCTATTTAGTGACACTACTAGCCACCACTTACTACATTCAGGTAAATCTAAGTTGCAAAAAGTAAGTAAAAATGTATTGATTTTTAAGAAAATCGTATTTAACACTTGTATCTCCTAATTATATTTAAAGTTGCAAATCTCTGTATTACTAAGTTTAGGTCAATAGCACATCTTCATGTGGACAGCTGTGTGGTGCAAAGTTGACTTTGAATGCAAATCAAGGATTGAAGGAAAGCTGAATAAAAGTAATGTTAGTAATGTTTAAGAATAGACTTGAGGTTTTTTATTTCATTATTTTGTGTGTGTGAGTGTGTGTGTGTGTGTGTGTGTGTGTGTGTGTGTGTGTGTATTTACGCATGAGTATAGGTGTCTTTTGAAGACAGAATCAGTTTTGGTTTCCCTGGAGGTGAACTTAACAGGCAGTTGTAAGGTGCTTGACATGTGTTCATGGTTGCATGGATCCTCTGGAAGAGCAGGAAGAACACTTAACTCCTGCATCCATCTGTGGATCACTCTCCAAGCTATGGTGTACAGGAAGCATCCATGCAGGAAAGTCAGTTGGAGGTCATGATTTTGAAAAATTAATTAATCACAATTTAAAAATTAACTAAACATGAATGTGAGGGATGATGGAATCAATACTCACAGAAGGTGAAAATGAAGCTTTCCAGTAACAAAGAGTTTGGAGAAGTTGTATAAAACCAAGTTTTGAATAACAGGTGGATGAGTGATTTGCAATGGTTGGCTGAAACCAAAGTATGTGAGTTTGAGAGCAGCTGCAGAGCTGTGAGACCACTGGAGGGGAGTACCATGCTTTGACCCTTTCCTAGTGGCTGTAGAGACAACCTAGAGACTGCAAGGAAACCCACACCTATGTCTATGGAGTCCACATACCTCAAGGATGTCAAGCTGACAAACAGAAATTCTGTTTGACCACAGGTATTAAACCTCAATGTTTATCACTCTTTCATTCAACAGGCATTGGTACAAAGTAGTTAAGCACACAGATTCATATACAACTGTGAGATCAGTCCTGTGACAAGTACTTATCACTTTATGCCTTTAGAATAATGATGGTTTCACCATATGAGCTGACAAAATATATCTCAAAATTAGAAGG
The DNA here is from genome assembly GCA_021653895.1 of Mastomys natalensis. NCBI lineage: Eukaryota > Metazoa > Chordata > Mammalia > Rodentia > Muridae > Mastomys > Mastomys natalensis. The sequence continues at coordinate 59,301 of JAJTUV010001626.1, read as the reverse complement.
ATCTGTTATCAAATTTAGACATGAAATTATTTTTCTTCCCTAATTTATTGCTAGGTACATAAACATAAAAATTACCATATTTTTGTGCATCAGTTTTATAGAGAGATACTTTATCTTTTAATTATCTTTAGTGTACACATGTTGGTCATTTCTTGTCTATAGTGAATTTAACCTCTGTGTTTTATGAGGCTTAAACTAACAGTGTTACCATATTTGTGGTTTATTTCTACAGGAAATCACTTTAAAATGAGGTTCACTTTGGCTATCGTCTCTGTTGGTAGTTAGGGGATAAAATACAAAAATTCTTAGCATACTTCAAATGTGGCATATAAGAAATTATACAAAAATTACTAATTTTACTAAAGCTAATTTGTATTCTTTTTCAGCAGATATAATCTGCAGGAGTCATTAAATACCTCTAGTACCCTTGTTGCAAAGTAAAAATATACATCACATAAAGTTTTGAAAATTTCTACTTCATACATTACTTTTGTATGACAAAATTGCTATTTATTTCAAGCACTTCATATGCAAACACACATCTAATCTGCAAATTTTCATGCACATATGTATGTATATATGTATGTATGTATATATGTATATACTTTAATGTTTGTATGCAAATAACAGGAAAGAAGGGAGTTTGTAGTAATCCAGGAACCTGTGAGCTTTCAAAGTATTTGTAGTTTTAATGATAATATTTGAAATTTAAACTCTGTATATATTGACAAATGAACAGATTCATGAGAAATTGACAGATGGATCCCTTTTTCTGGTAGAAGTCCATTACTATTATCACAGTGGGATTCTTTTATACTTTTAGGTAAAATAGTTTTCGGGGAATTCATTGAGTATTGATCCTCTGTTTTCATACTCAAACACTTGATATTTTATAGACTATGTGCGCAAAAATGATGACTGAAAGTTTGAGAGATGAACTAAATCAACGTTAGGTGTACATTTGCTGAAAGGTAACAGCTTGGGTAGAAGATAAGATGAGCCACTGTTGTGTTCATGGACAGTATGAGGCTCCCTTAGTGTAGCTCAAAAAAAAAAATACTTCCAGAAATTATTGACCAACTGGGAATTTAAAGTAGAGAAATTTATATACATGGTAAAGTCATATATTTTAGGGACTTATAGGATCATAAAATTAAACACTTAAAATGAAAGAAAGGAGTCTACATGGAGGATAAAGATTCTTATAAGTAATGGGCTGCCAGATGTCCTTGTAATAAACCATGAACAACTGTAGGTCAGGCATGCTTGTGTTAATGTCCTCGGGTATTCATCAGAATGACAGATTAACAGAGTATACAGACATCTTAGCGGGATGTCAAGGAACCTCATCTTAAAATATACATACGAAATAAAATCTACCAATCCATTTAAAAATATCTATCAATAGAGAACTACTTATCTTCTCTCTAAGAGAGTTTAATTCCTTTGAAAATTGAAATAAAAGCATATAAGTATATATTTGAAATATCCCCTTTGTATACATAGACTCATCGGATGTTTCTAAGTATAGAAGATGATTACCAGTATTATTGATCAAAACAAAGTATTAAAAGGTCATTTAAACACTCAAATCAATAGACTTTGTACTACCACAGGTGAAAGTTGAAAGATCAGGGCTGGAGAGATGGCTCAGCTATTTAAGAGTGCTTAGTGATCATTCAGAGCACTTGGGTGTGGTTCCCAATACAGAAGGCTTGTGGTTCAAACTACCTACATCTCCAGTTCCAAATGCTCTCCTGGCCTCTGTGTGAAAACACAGAAATGTGCACATATATTCATATATAAACATAAAAAAAATCCTCACACAAAGTTTATAATAATAATAAAATATTAATGATATCCTTAATTTTTAAATTGAAAGAAGAACCTTATAATAGCAATAATAAATTTTCCTGTTAATATATTCAATGTTTCTCAAGTCACGTGCCCAACCCAGAACGGAGTTGGATGCTATGAAATATATAAAGCAATAGACTTGAAAGATTATTTAGTCATTAAAGTCCCTTGTCAAGAAGGACTGGAGACATGAGTTGGATCCCTAGAATGTTGAAGAATACAAGTACAGCACATGTATACACATACACAATTATCAGAAATGTTTAAAATTGTCCAACATGGTCTTGGAACGCAGGGTCAGATAATTAGCTACAGAGCAATAAAATGCAAGTAAACTAATGTAGGAATCTGAATGATCAAAGTTACAAAATAACAGGAACTAGCCTTTTATGTATATTTTCTGTTCTATTTTACACTTATATATCTAAATATGTATGTAACTAGAGACATAAAGAAAGATGTGAATGTTTGCCTGATATTCCACACAAAACTCAATTTCAGAGCTTAAAACTGGCTTTGTTTCATAGTTGAGTGTCCAGGAATACGATCTGACAATAAAACCAAATAAATAAAAAACCAAACATAAAACACAAATATAAGTACTACCAAGCCATTAACCTTTCACTAGTTTTTCAGCACTTAATATAAAATTAGTTTAAAATATTATTTTCATGACCTTAACATATTTCCTTAAATATTAGTATGGTGACTTGAGATTACTGAAGGATTTGTTTATTTATTTAGCTAAAATTTAACTAGCTATTTAAATTTGAGAATCTCTTACTTGTGTTCTTGGACTCTTAAGCAGTAACTAATCTCTCACCCAGGTAACTATGCAGATTCTTGTAAATAAAAGCAATAAGGATACTTAAAAATTAGTTTGGATATTTTCGGGTGGCAGAGGGAAAGATACATGACATGAGAAAATAAGAGTACCTACAGCTAAAGATCTCCTGCAGAAGACAAACAATACAGAATAATCAATTTGTCTAAAGGCACTTTTTTTTATTTCTTTAGTCTTTGTCATTTAAGAGCACCATTGTTTTATCTAGTATTGTAAACTTATGTAAGCCTTCTTTAAAACTGCCATTTCTAATGTATTTATTGTGTACTTAAGCTTGCCATTGTCTTCAAACACTAATAAAGCCAACAACATTGCCTGATATGTGGAAAAAATAAAATCTATGGAGATGCTACATAAAGTGTGCATTAGGTATCTTTTTGTGACATCATCAACTTATAGTGATTAAACCAGTTTGTGTTTAGATCACATTTTCAAAGATTTCAGAAGATGCTCAGATGCAACCATGGCTGTGGGCTTGTGATGGTGCCTCTAGAGAGGATAACTCACTGGAGAAATTGTCTACATGGTAACCAGTATGCAATAGAAAGGAGGAGAAAATAAAAAACAAGGTCCCACAGTTCCCTTCTAGACCATGCTGCTATGACACAAATATTCCCCATCCCCACCAGGCTTATCAGCTTCTCTATAGCCCCAAGTTAGAGACAAGGGCTCTAATAAACAAGCACTAAGATCCTTACTATGGAAGTGGAGTCAAAGGCATATAAGCTAAAAGGACTAAATATGGTTTTAAATCAAATGTCTCTTCCAAATGAGAATGTCGCCATACGTCAGTTAATAACAGACACTTACTAATATTGATAAAACTCATAAGTTCCAGATAAATAGATAGCAGATACTGTTCTTGAGAAAAAAATATCTATATGAACATTTGGCAGCATTTTATCCATTCCAATATAGGCAGAATAACATATTATTCATTTCCCAAATTTGAATAATTTTGAGAGAAGGCTGCTCTCACCATGATGATGCTGAGTAATTATTAACTCTGATGCACAGCCAAGTTGTTAGGTAGTTAGTTCCTTCTGCTTCCCAGTATTTATCTAAGAGGTAAAATACCTTCTGTGGCTTTCTCTGAGAGCTTGCCCATGTAGAATCCTTGTTCAGAAACTACGTAAGGAAATAGAGTAACTTACAAAATCTGAAGATTTGCAAAACAGAAAACAGTATGAGGTTAGTTTATTCTGGTGTCTATTCTTCCTTATTTTAACTGGAATAAAGAATGCTTTTCTTTTTTGTAGTCATGTAGATTGAGAACAATATCTATCTACAAGGACTGAGAAAAGAATCCAAGAAAGCCTCCTTGATGTTCTGTGCTGACATTTAGAGAGTTTGAGCTTTACAAAGGAATCCAAAGAGAAGTCTTTACATCTGTGAAATTCAAGTGCAATTCTCTCCACAAGTTTAGTGGCAGAAGGGAGGGATTGCCTCCTCTTTGAGTCTAATACCTATATTACATATGATGACAGTACAGAGAGATCTCTTTAATTCAAGAAAATTTGTGGTCAAAACCAAGATGTATTTGTCTCCAGTGCAATATTTGGTGGTAATTATATTACTTAGACTAGGATTATAAACAATTTGATACATATTGCCTAATAATGAATCACGTTGCAATGATCAATCACATCACAATAAGGAAACAAATATTGAAACCTTTTTGTTTGAGTATAAATAATAGAAACAATCCAATTAAAGCATAAGAAAAGGATAAAAATAGAAGTTCACAAAGGAACATATATACCTATTGTGATATATATGACTATAATCAAACAAGAAGATATTTGTAGAGGAATATTAATCCAGTATCATGGCTGCTCTGGCAAGGGAATCACATCCAAAGACCTTAAAGGTCTTTGTGGTCCAACTGTAATCCAGACATGCTTTGGATTTCATATGATTTGGCTGGAATATAGACACAACCTTAATACACACCTTTAATTCTTAACAATGTAAATTAACTTAATTTATAGACAGAAGCAGCAGTGTTTGAAAGTGACATCTAATTGAGGTTTTAAAGTGAAGATTAAGAGAAAGATTTGCCAGAATGAGATAAGATATGCCAATACTCATGAGAACAGCAAAAGAAGACAGGCTACTTAAGGCGGAGCTGAGCAGAGAGAGAGGAGAGAGATAAGAGGCAGTTTTACTGAGACAGTTTTACAGAGGCAAGTTACAGGTGAAGAGAGAAGGAGCCAGAAGAATAGAACGAATTGACAGTATTACTTTAAGGCCAAGCAAAGAATTCAACTAGAAGCTGAGAGAATCCAATTTGGATCAGTTAACTTTGAAAGGAGTTTGGGCTAGAACATCCAGCCAGAGTTCAGAACTAGCTAGAGAGGGTGAGCTTATTCAGCAGTAAGGTCTCTAAGATGACAATTACCTCAGACTAATAAAAGTTAAATTTACACATATTGAGTATTTTTGCTCAACAGGAGAAGACAAAGAGTGCTGACAGATTTCATTTCATTTGTTTTACTTTGATGTTGGATGGCTGTTTTGTTATTTCCCTAGGTATTTTCTTCCTTTTGTTAGTGTTTTGAAGTCAGCTATTTCCCAGTTCCCTGTACCAATACATTAATTACTTCCTAAGACTCTTTCTTTGTGGAAGGGTGGAGGAGGAGCTTTTCAATTTATAACTCATAATTCCCCCTGAAAATACTAAAATAAATGATTATATTTCAATTGACAATTTTGTTTGGAAGCTATTATAGTGAGTGGAGACATTTGCCTCTTGAATTTTTAGTGTTTTTGTTAAAAGAAGCAGAAATATTCATAGGCTATTTTACATTATCAGTGGTTTTCAACCTGTGGTCACCACCCCTTTGGGAGGTCATATATCTAATATCCTGTATATCAGATATTTACAATACAATTCATGATAGTAGAAAATTGTAGTATTGAAGTAGCAACAAAAATAGATTTTATGGTTGGGGTCACCAATACGTGAGGAACTATATTAATGGGTCACAGACTTAGGTAGATTGAGAACCACTGCAATATAATCTCAATTCTAGGCCGTTTTTTCAACACAGCATATAAAATGCCAAACCTTGACATACTCAGACAACTTATTTGTGCTTATGGATATTTAGGAAAAGAGATGAAGTTTTCAAGCTCAATATCTCTATGGAAAAGAATGATAGACAGGTAAGCCTGTTAGAATGCCCTCAGATAGATTGGATTTTCCTACAACTAAACCCCATGGTGATAAATTAACTACAGATGAAAGTTGTAAGCATTGGAAGGGAGTTTGACAGTTAGCTACATTCTGGAAGCAAAAGCAGCAGTGGCTACAGAGAAATGCCATCTTGGCTTTCTGTGCTCAGAAGATTTATTTTGCCCTTCTACGGTGCCTCTTCAAGTCTTCACACAGTGAAAGCTCAATCCCATTCAAGACTGTAGCTTCTCATATATTTGAAAAGTAAACACTAGGGAGGGAGGAAAGTGACTGAATAGTAATAAGACAAGCTCTCGAAGAAATGGAAACTGATGGATTACTCACTCTGGAAACTGTTCACTTACTTACCACATGGAAGCCGGGGATGTGCACTGTCTGGGGATCGCTTTGTAAAACTGTAAATTTCCCCACCTAGTAAAGAACTGAATCATCTGAATCAATTCATCGTTGCTGGGGACCTTAACTGTGTTAGGTATGTGAAAGCAAGGTGCCGAGATAAATAACAGGACCTCCCTGCTCATCTTTTAGAAAGAATGTTAAACTGAGTACTTAATGCTCCTGCTTTTAAAGAGCTTGTAGAAGAGACCCAAGCTGTTATACAAAGTAATACATGAAAGTTCAGTAATAGAGATGAGTGTTATAGAACCTTATAGGAAATGTTATGCAACTCTTCACCAATTAACCCAACCTTCCCAACCCTTTCAATTTTGTGCCCCTTTGTAAATCGTTCAAGACCAATATTCTGCTGACCAAACTTTCTTAGCATTATTAATACAATCGTTTCACCAAAAGTGGACCAACAAGACATCACATTGTGTACTTCAAATACATTTTAATTTGTAAATCGTAGATTTGCTTTATTGCTTTAAAAGCCTGGGGGAAAATAGATGTAGTCATTCCTGCTATCAGTCAGCACTTCTCACTCTTTGGAAGCCAGCACTATCAGTGACAATGATTCATTTGGCAGCTCCCAGATTCATATATGCAGAATGTTCCAAGAGACACTGTGTGTGTGTGTGTTTGAGTGTGTGTGTGTGTGTGTGTATGTATGTGTAAGAACTTCTGAGAGGTTTGTTTTCTGTTCTCTCCCTGAGATAGTTCTGTTGCCTATGAAACTCACCGTATTGCCAATATCTGCTTGTTACTCATGACAGTCCCACTGACTTGGGCCTAAGTGCTAGGATTACAGGTATATCCCCCCATGCCTAACCAAAATGACATATAAATCAAATATTTTTAAAGAAATGAAATTTGTATGAATATCTCAACACAGGCAAGGTGGATAACATTAGCAAATTCATAAAAAAAGCAACATGTAGAAGAATACAAATCAATTCATTCTTATCTTCTTGTACAAAGCTCAAGTCCAAATGGATAACGGACCTTCACATAAAACCAGGTACACTGAAACTAATAGAAGATGGGGGAAAACCTTGAATACTTGGGCACAGGGGAAAAGTTCCTGACCAGAACAGCAATGGCTTATGCTCTAAGATCAAGAATTGACAAATGGGACCTCATAAAAATTGCAAAGTTTCTGTAAAGCAAAGGACACTGTCAATAGGACAAAACACAAACCAACAGTTTGGGAAAAGATCTTTACCAATCCCACATCTGATAGAGGGCTAATATCCAATATATACAAAGAACTCAAGAAATTAGACTCTAGACAACCAAATAACCCTATTAAAAAAATGGTGTACAGAGCTAAACAAAGAATTCTCAACTGAGGAAACTCGAATGACTGAGAAGCACCTAAAGAAATGTTCAGCATCCTTAGTCATCAGAGAAATACAAACCAAAACCACCCTGAGATTCCACCTCACACCAGTCAGAATGGCCAAGATCAAAAACTCAGGTGATAGAAGATGCTGGTGAGGATGTGGAGAAAGAGGAATACTCCTCCATTGTTAGTGGGATGGCAAGCTGTACAACCACTCTAGAAATCAGTCTGTTGGTTCCTCAGAAAATTGGACATAGCATTACCTGAGGACCCAACTATACCACTCCTGGCATATACCCAGAAGATACTCTAACATATAACAAGGACATATGCTCCACTATATTCATAGCAGCCTTATTTATAATAGCCAGAAACTGGAAAGAACCCAGATGCCCTTCAACAGAGGAATGGATACAGAAAATGTGGTACATTTAAACAATGGAATATTACTCAGCTATTAAAATAATGAATTTGAGAAATTCTTAGGTAAATGGATGTAACTAGAAAATATCATCCTGAGTGAGATTAACTCAATAACAGAAGAACACACATTGTATTCACTCACTGATAATTGTATATTAGCCCAGAAGCTTGCAATGCCCAAGATTCAACTCACAGACCACATGAAGCTCATGAAGAAGGAGACCAAGTCTGGGTGCTTCAGTCCTTCTTAAAAGGAGTAACAAAATACTTAACGGAACAAATATGGAGACAAAGTGTGGAACAGAAACTAAAGGAATGACTGCTTGGAGACCATTCCACGTGGGTATCCATCACATGTGCAGTCATCAAAGGTAGACGCTGATGTGGATGTCAGGAAGTACATGCTAACAGGCACCTGATATAGCTGTCTCCTTAGAGGTCTGCCAGAGTCTGACATATTCAGAGGTGGATGCTCACAGCTAACCATGATCTGATCAAGGGGTTCTCAATGGAGGGGTTGAAGGAGGAGCTGAAGGAGCAGAAAGGGTTTGTGGCCCCATGAGGAGAGCAACAATACCAACCAACCAGAGCTCCCGGGTCTAAACTACCAACCTGGGAGCACATAGGGAGGGATCCATGGTTCCAGCTGTAAATGTAGGGGAGGATGGCCTTATTGGGCAATAGGGGGGAGAGGAGATCCTTGGCCCCCATGAAGGCTGCACGAAGAGTGTGGGGAATTCGAGGGTGGGGAGGTGGGAGTGTGGGGTGGGTGGGGGCACATCTTCATGGAAGCAGGAGGAGGGGGCATGGGATAAGGTTTCCTGGGCAGGGGGGGGAAAGGGGTAAAGGGATAATACTTTGAAATGTAAATAAAAATGTCCAATAAAAAAATCCAAACATCAAAAAATAAAAGAGCAATATATTTAAATAATAGTAAATAATAGTAAATGTAAATGCCACAATGATGAAATCTGTTTATAGGTTGGAAAGTACATTGAAGTATGCAGACTACTTGCTTAGGTTGAGAGATTCAGATAATTACAGTCCTGAAAATGGCATTGTCTTTTCAGCATTTTACTTCTAATTTCTCCTTTATATGTATGTATTTATTAAGTGTTCCAGTGATGGCATATGAAAAACATCATGGGCCAGGTGCTTCCAGGGGACATGCATGATCAGAAAGATAAGCAGCAACTATATGAACTTGCAGGTTGCCTTTGATTGGATTGGTTAAACCAAAAGTGGTCAAGAATCAAGTTAGAAAATTGCTTAGGGCAGAAAAGAAACAGAACATGACAAGAAATAAAAGTGATTGATGGGATGGTTTTCAACTGTATTATCATTGCTACTGCTTTCTGGGACCTCCAAATAGTCACCCTGCTATATCTACAGTGGACAGTTTGCTTTTTTCATGGGACTTAAAATTTCTACTTCAAATTTCAAAATCCCAGAGAAATGGAATTCCCAAGACTTAAGAATTCAAAACACTGATTCAATGTAGCTATAAGACAAAGATAATGTACGTTGAACCCAGCACTCAGGACTCTGAGGTCATTCAGTCACCTGAACTATATGAGTTCATACTAGCCTGAATGCTACAGTGATACTATCTCAAAAATTAAAATAACCAACTAAATATGTGACTATGTTTTTGTGTACTAACTGTTATAGATTCAAATAAGCCAGTATATAACTGCTGTGAAAATTTTAAATCCGAGTGGGATTTCTAGGGAAGGGAGATACAAAACTTATTATTTGGTGGCATTAATAGGCATAGGAGAGTGGTGGCCTGAGATGGAAAACCTGGGCAAGAAGTCAAGTAGGCGGGTTTATAGATAGATGATGTGCTTACTGTCTTTCAATGGTAATTATGGCATGAAGAGAAAAGAAAATTAAAAAACAGAAGTCCAATAATTATAATCCTTACAATATCATTTTTAACCACCAACATATTATATATATATCCCCCCCCCCCCCCCCCCCCCCCCCCCCCCCCCCCCCCCCCCCCCCCCCCGTTGGGGTGGCCCCCGAGAGAGAGAATAGAGATAACTTAGAGAGATGATACAATCCCCAAGTTCACCCCCCCCCTAGTTGTAAGGTAAAAAAAAAAAAAAATAAACTACAACCTATCAAAAAAGAATGCTATCCCTGATGTTGTCCGCAGCTTTCTAGAAAGCTAGTTCTCTTGGTCTGTGACTAGGGAGCACCTAGATACGTCTCTATTACCTGTCAATGATACTGCAATTACATGGATAATCTACTTGAGCGAATGTTAGATCATGAAAGCTATCTCAGTCAGTACTACTATCATTGATCGCCAAGACGTCTTCCAAGGTCTTAAACACAGAAGACCTCTCTTAGACCATTAACGGAATAGAGGATCAACCGGATATGTCATTATTCATCTTTTGTGATCAAAAAGGCTATGTGATAATCATCCATCTAATTTAATTAATTTTGAAATTACAGTCTTCTTCCCCCCCCCCCCCCCCCCCCCCCCCCCCGCATCTGTGGTGTGTATACACATATTCAACAACCCGTATATAATATATATAGATGCCCCTATCCCCCCCCACTTCAAGTACACCCCCACCACCCACTCGGGATAGTCAGGTGGGCCCAGGGCAGCCTCTCATCTCATGGCAGAATGGATAATTTTCATCGCTCAGTATCGTGCTGATAACGAAATTGCTTAGACCAGACCTGACATGCACTCATGTATGTAAGATCATCTTAGTGCACTATGGGTTTTTGGTTCTCAACCATCGTATGAAGTGAGAACGTAGAGTTGGTATTTTGCAAACTTGTCTCACGCTGATGAGTTTATTAGCTTAATGATCATGAATCGGTATAGTGATCTATCATGATCAGATCAACACACAATACAGCGACTACGACACACACGACACACACACACAACACACGACACACAATCACTCACTGTGAAATTGTTTGTTTGTATTCATTGCTTCGATGCAAGTAAGACAGAGCATTAGACATATAAAAATAAGATTAGAGTTACTTATAAGGCCAATGTTGTTGGGATGATTTAATCAGTGCTTCAGAGATGCCTACTCTGCGACACAAGGGAACATTAAAACTTACTGCATATGAGCTAACCTATTAAGCCTACAGTGCCCCTAACAGCAAATGCTATTATAAGAGTACTGAATGTAGAGAACACAACATGAGTACAGAGTCAGCTTAATATATAGCAAGTATATTATGATCCACACTATCTCAAGTCCTTTCTCCAATAAGCCTGCTTGTAAGTATGCTTAACTTTCATCTAGTCAACTGCAATCTGTGTCTTTCCACCTCTCCTGACCCTCTTTCCGCACACACACTCCACCCACTCTCCCCGCACCACCACGCATCATCTCCTACCCTTTTTACAACATAATCCTATCCATAGAGCAACTATCTAGTTTGCGCTCTATCTGTGCCTAAGAGGTATGATTAGTCAAACCTCAAAGAATGACATCTACTCTGTGTTGCTCCCTGTTCCCAATAGGCCCTGAAAATGGGATATCACATGTCATTAGAATGTACGAGAGCATCAAAATGAAACACAGAAGACATCCCTACCTGTTGTAAGCTGCTTCTCAATAGTCTGTAGTCAGGCAAGAGAGATGCTAGTATTATTGTTGTCTCATCTAATCGACAATAGTGACGAGTCGACACCCCTCCCCTCTCCAATGTGTGTTCCCTAGTGTAGATGAAAGTGATAACCAATGGTGGAAAAATAAAGTGAGAAGTCTTCGCCCGTTACAGACCTTTTCTGATCATAAGACGACGATCAAATTGCCTCTCGTAATTTCGATCCTACTTTAAACCAGCACTCTTCTGTCTCTCTCTTATACAAACTACATTCCATCCCCTCCTCACCATGTGCAGTGCCTCTCAAATGTGTACCCGCTCCCAGAGTGCCTTGTCGACGCACTGTGTATCCTAATCTATATGTCATATATTCGCCCAAACCCTTCCATTATGCCCCACACATCATGCGATGAAGTTGATACCTTTTGTGTACGCTCTCTTATTAACCATTCGTGTGTGAAAGTTAGCACGATAGTTCTCTATACTTCAATGATCCCATCAAATTATGTCTCTTCACAAGTGATGATCCTCTCCTCCCAGTACCATCCTTTAACAGTCTCTACCTCTATCTATCGCCTCCCACTATGTACACAAATGATATTCTCATAGAGATGACCTCGATTGTCTCTCTGAGTCACTCCATTACATCCACTTTTCAGTCCTGTAACATACTTTAGCTTTGAGTCATGCGAGTTTAACCACATTTTCCATTTATATTCTTTCATCGTAGTTTCCTAGAAAACATTGTTGCTTCAGCTCACGCGCCCCACCCCTCCCCTCGCATCGGTCTTGTCACAATCGGCCCCCACCACCAATACCTTAGGGCGAGCTTCCTGAACTTCTAAGCAAGAGAGAGAAACTTATTCATTGTGCAGCATAGATAGCGTCATTAGCTTTCTACATGCCCAGCGTTACCCTAGTGGGTTCTCGCAGGACATGCCAGCCCTGAAGGAATGTGATCCTGTATTCCCTCAGCTCTATCCAATAAATCTCGCTATACCTCGCTCGCCCCCCCCCCCCTGAACGCCAGATAGCCCTCCAACTGCAGCCTACACCCTGCTAGCAAAGGAAAATCCGCGACATTAGCTTATAGTTCAACAAGCTGCCTAGGTTCTAGGCATTAATTGATTTATCCCTTTCATAAGTAATTAGAAATATCATGGTTCCACTTTTGCCTACTGCCGTGTGCCCCCTGTAAATGTGTGCTGGACTGGGCGACTGAAAGTGCCGCGCACAAGTATTATTATTCCTTCAGCATATCCTCCATACTCCCCCTGCCAACCATCACTATGATTCTTGCTAATCTATTGACTTTAAATGTCTATAGGAGCTTCTCAACTACTCCCCCCCCCACGGCAACTTTCTTAGAATTTGCCTGCATTGTTTTGACTGCTTGCCTTCTATTCTAGGCCATCATGATGTCGGGTAGCTGTAGTAAGCGGTGATATATCATGAGAATAGTCTGGTGCCAATAAAGCGAAGATCTATGGAGTCACGTGGGCAATGAAAGCTATCAGCGACTTATGGGCCTACTCCGTCCAGGAAGGGATATATAGATATCCAGATTAAGTAAATGCCGCAGGATCTCGTTCTGATACCATCTCGACATCCAGGCCATCTCGCAAATAAGTCCCAGCCCATCCTCATGACGATTTGAGCTCATGCTCCTACTAGAATTCTCCCCCCCACCTCGGAGTCCCTCTCATGGCTTGCCTGTCAAATAACAGAGCCCGTCATTTACTCAGAGCGATGCGCCATACAGCCCACATAGCACGGCCAGGGGAAGATCCACCCCACACCCCACCCTGGAGTATAGTAACTACATGGTCTACTTAATGATAGCCTAGAAGATTATACATACTAAATGTAAGAAATATCGATGACAGAGCGTAGCGAGACACTAATTATAGCATTCTTCCTCTAGTACACCAACTACCTACCACTAGTCACAATGCTCGTCTTACTATGCTACTAAAGAATTTAATCTCTAGTGTTGCTAAGCCAGTGTGAGCTCTTACACCTGAGCGCCCCGTCTCCCACTTGTTACTGTTCAAGTGGTGGTCGCTTTCGAGCTAGATCAGCATCCACATTCGAAATCAGAACACTTTGCCAGACACTATAGAAATCTGTAAAACACTTTTTAGTAGAAACCCAAATCGTTGGAGAGCAAGCAATTTCACCACTGTCAGCTCTCTGATATTTCATATGTGTTATCCCTATACCCATCTCGCCCAAAGCTTCCAAGCCTTTGGAATCAGACCTTTATGCATAATCCCCCCCCCCCCCCCCCCCCCCCCTATTTCCCCTCTACCTTCCCTCTCCCTCCCCACACCCCCATATTCCCCACCTAAACGCACATATAGAATAAAAACTGTTATATGCTATGTGATATTTTTTAGTCTCATGTATGATTGCTATAATCAGTAATAGACAAATTAGTTAAGAGTTATATGATTTTCGGAAACTGCTCCTATGACAATTTCCCGTTTAAATAAATTTATAACCCACTCCAACCCCCCCCCCCCCCCCCCCCCCCCCCCCCCCCCCCCCCCCCCCCCCCCCCCGCGAACCTACACACACATCCCCCAAGGTGATTTTGGAAGTGATTTATTATAGTTATGTCAAGAAATCACGAAGATATATATCATAATTACAAGAGTTATTAAGTAGAGAAAGACGTATCAATATATCTAGGTGAGTTAGGGTGTTCAAGTGAATGATCTATAAGAACTAAGCAGAGACAGGCGTTACGATGAGCCGTAACGCTCTCACTATGCACATTACCAAAAATCTATTTCACTATCTCGTGCTCGTCAGGTTTACCCTATTGATATTTCATTTTATAATATAGTTTAGACTAGCTTAGAAAGTGATAAATCCCTTCCACCACACCAATACTATAATCTATCTCATTAGATAGTGTTGCTCTCGGCTATCATTAACAACTAAATACAAGACTGCAAGACATAGATATGCATGCCTATGAAACAGCGACTACTGATTGATCCGTGGCCTACAGAATATGATCAAGGTGGCTCAGGATTGGAGGTTCGAGATATGCCGCACAGGCTATGCCTCAACTATAAAAGCATGAATAAGTGTATCAGACTCACTTGTCATGTGACCAAGTATCTATGTTCTTAAAGATCTATATGTGTAATATCATGAACGTGTGCAAATCTTAGCTGGGTAAAGAAGGAGGTAGAAAAGTGACTAGTCTAATATATAGAAATCCCCCCCCTCCCCCCCCTCCCCCCCTCCCCCCTCCCCCCCCCCTCCTCTCCCCCTATGTCATTAACACAATGTTAAAAATTTATTATTTTACTCGATTGTGTAGATTGCTCATATGTCGTCTCAGGTTCTATCAGTATGAAACATGTATATGTAGGCTCAGTGTATTAGGTAAGGACTAGAAATAGTGTCAAACAATATACTATACATGATTGACAGGAGATACATCAGGCATATGATATACTTTTGAAACTTATACATCAGATTTGCAAGTAGTGATCCTAGATATACATCACAATATATGGAGTATACTTGAATCTATATCAGGATCTACATCGATGTGAAACTCATATACAGTACCTGTAGGAGTATATAGTGAGGTAGTGATCTCTGATGGCCTATAGCTCACATAAGCTGCTCCCAAATACTATTATTTATTATTCTATAATACTATCTTATTTACTTCTGTATATTATCTATATATTATTGTATAAGATTATCAATATTTTCCATGTTGTTATGTTTTTATTGTGATCATATAGATTAGACCCTTATCATCAGTCTCATGTACTATCTAATACTAGAAAGAATAGGATCCCGTTCATTGACATGATAGCTGACATTAGCATGTCTAATTACGTGTATTTAAGTTTGTCACTCACTTATTTTTCGTCATTGCTGACTTTTACTCTAATGATAAATGGAGCTCTTGTGTTTATTGTCCCAGTCCCCCTCCCCCGGGACCAGATGACAACTGATAAATTGTTAACTGGTAACCGCATTATTTCTAAGGGTTTTTGGTATCTGGATTGCCACTTGCCCTACGAGTTATTGTACTCGAAGGGTGTGTTCACTTTTCCACTGCCCACTGGCCCTCCCCCCCCCCCCCCCCCCCCCCCCCCCCCCCCCATTATTGACTCTGGGTCTACTCTACTGCGCTCTATATCTTCTACCCTCCCATAATATGACACCTCCCTCCACAATCCTCATCTCTCTGTACCTCCGCATATCCTCTCTGCCTGCGACACTCTGATCGATGTCGCCCCATCCCTCTCCAACTATCTACCATCTGTCCTCACCACTGCCCCACCACTCCCTCCGCACCAACGTAGACACCCACCTCACCTCCATTCCTACTACTCTACTCTCTCATACGGCTCTGGGCTAGATCTCTGTCTCTATCATCGTAATATACTACTACTTAAAACGCAGTTAAGTATGTTTCACATCTAACCTACTCCACTGTCTTCAGAATCCTAATAACTCTGGATCTAGTTATCTCTTGTCTTCTCTTACTTATCTCTGCTATAGCCGTATTGCTTCCTATGCGCCCACCCCACCCGCCATTAATTCTACCCATCTCATTGAGTCTACCTAAATGACTTCTTGCGGATGGCAGATTACCTGATGGACTTCGTTTGATTTACTTGGCGAAAACAAAAGAATTAAATACATACCAATGTGCACTTTTTTAACCCACTGCATAGTTAGAAGACCTAGCCTATAGATACATATTCGTATGTCCATGCGGCCTATACAAATTTTGCATGAACCTGATAGATGTTCCACCTATACACATCGTTGCTGCTATGTACGCATTCCTGCCCAAAGACGGAGCCTAACGCAAGAGGTACTGACCCGGAAACCTTGCAGTTTATACGTACGTGCCAAGTACTACTTAGAATAGTGATGCTAACGAGTATAACGACCCTTTCCTCACTAAGACAGCTAAGAGGATCGTGGTCATACTAATGATCTCGTGCCCATGCGACTGTTCAGAGCTCATATGCCCAAACCAGAGCTAAAAAGAAGTGCTCTCTGTATATCCACCGCTAGCCACGCAGTCGCGCCGAGTCGGACTGCCCGCTACTAACTTATTCCCTCTGTTTACTAAGCTGTGTAGCGCTAATAGTCAGTCCATGAAGCGCCACTCGCAGCGCTGTAAACCCTCGAAGAGACATAGACCTGGTATCGACGCTAACATCGTTTGAGATTATATTCCTCAACCCACCGAGAAATACCCCCTTACATCAAGCCGGATCAAGTATAATGACAGATTGTTTGTTGATGAAGTGAAATCTAGAATGGAAAGCTATAGTGCACAATCATCATGCTGTGAGATGCGAGTAGTCTTCCACACTAAGTTACACGGGCTCTCCTCCACCCCTGTGACGTACTAAGTGAGACGAACAAGAATTGTCAGTATCGTTTCAGAAGACATGTGTAAATTTGTGTTGTAGCCCGCCACAATCGCCCCTCCGCCCCGCCCCTACTCCAGCGTGTGTTGTAAAGTTTCAAGAGATATATGTTAGATACCCTCCTATGATGCTTTAACTGAGACGTTACTTTAATGTCGAAGAGTACTAATGAATATACTGGCCACTAGTATTAATAAAATGATGTCTCTTAATTGTAGGATTTGTTGTATGTTGTCATCATAAGATAAGTCCTCCATCACGTCAGCGCATGTATGAGTACGATATTATAGTACTGTATACGCTGTCAGCTCCAAGTTTGAACTACTGATAAGTGTATGAGACTCAATTCTACATGATAACTTGCTGAAACCTAGTGCGAGTCCATACTATGGTCTCAGCCACGTAAAGAAACTACATATTTCCATAGTATGAACACTAAAATAATACAAAAACATATAAAACAGAAGCGACCTAGTAAGTGGCCTCAGACACGTAGCACGTATCCGTTCTGTCCAGATTGAAAGATGAATAATATTCTGACTCGCAAATATGATATCCTTCGGATGTTATTAAATTGAATATGCGTATAGTATCATCCTAACTACTTATCCAACACTATATTAGAGAACAATATCACATTCATAGCTATCCCCTCCATAATCTTAATTCTTTAGTCATAGAAATTCTGATTATACGCTCTCACCCACCTCGACACGCCACCCACACAAGCAATAACTTACTTATCTTCGCTCGCAAGATTAATCAGAGTTGCAGAGATCGCTATAGATAGTTTTCCATGATGTGGTCCAAAGCTAGTATCATACTAATGCTTAATGAAATATATAAGAACACAACTATTATAGAGATTATTTATTAAAGAACGATCTAAGTAGAGTAATAGTTCTATTGTCTATGTCTGTGATGTCGTCTCGCGGAGAGTCATAAGCTCCTCTTCATCCTATCCCCCCCCCCCCCCCTACCCACCCCTCCCCCATCAATAGTCAGTATGCTTGAAGATGACGTCAGAATTGCTCAGATCATTTGTCATGTGTGAAGTGTCTAGTTTGCCAGCATGCACGTTGACTAAGAACATAATCAGGATGTAGTATCTCATCCATGTTACAATTATCATGTAATGTAGTTAGATCTTTTTGTATCCTCTTTTATTTACTTCCCCCTTCTTTTTTCCCCTCCTTTTTTCCCCCGCCATATCTTTTCCCCCCACGTGTCGCTATTCCGAATATAGAATAGAGAAGAATTAAACGAATACGACAGAATGATACAATTATATGTAGTTCCTTTCCTGCAGACGTCCTCTGAGTGAATAATCAACCTGTGCTATTAGACATGTAATCTAGACAGATGATAGCTTGTATGTTACATAGTACAACCTGTAGTTATACGCACCTGTCCTTCCCTCAGCAGCTTAAATAGCCCTAGAGAATGGCTTGTGTGTTTTTAGATAGTAATAAGAATATTGTCAAAATAAACACAACGAGTTCTGCCTCTCAATTGTAGCTATTGCCACTATATGACAAATGTTACGCCATGATCAATCTGCAGTAAATAATGACATGACAGGTAGAGTCCACTTTCGACGTCAATAGCCTGAGAACGGTGCATTATGTATGCAAAGAATAGTACTCTGCTGCTAGAATCACTCTACTACACTGGGCACTAATCAGTATCCATCCCCCCCCCCCCCCCCCCCCCCCCCCCCCCCCCCCCCCCCCCACTCCCCTCCCCCCAACCACTACAATGACAAACCACTCCACTCGCTCACACACACGAATCAACATTCTATCTTGGTATTTGTCACACTCAAAAATACTCACACTTCCTACACCATCCCCCCCCTGCTACCCCCCCGCCCCACCCCCCCCCCCCCCCCCCCCCCCCCGGAGCACTCGATACGCACACAACACTAATTCCCTCGGCCTAAGCTGGCAGTCAGAGTAAATTGTGTTAGTATTAATGTTCTAATACACACGATGCTTCACAGACATTTCCTCCACTCCTCTCAGAAGACAGGCAAGTTCTGCCAACATCTCACGAGCATGTTCTAATAGTCCCATAGCTACAGTTCCCATACGTATTCCCCAGTACACAATTATGTAATATGTCGACAATGATCACTGTCGCACAATGTAACTAAACATCGTGACCAATGAGAAAATGATGACCCTGTTAATGCTGGACGTTTGTCCCACACCCTATCTCACTGGATAGTTCAGTTCAACCTTCACGGAAATTATAACAGAGTCCTCTAGCTACGGTCATCGGATAGCTATTATGACTAAGACAAGAATACATCTAGGATAAATGTAGGAATGTCAATTTGGGCGGCCGCCCACTCCTATTAGTAAGATGATGAAACTAAACATACATGTAGGACCATCGAGATTGCAGGCTACGATTCTGTAGTAATCGCTCTCTGGATAAGAACGATGTCTCTTCTAGCACACCGCTTCAACAATTATTTGTGACACCTACTCCTCAGATCCAGTAAGACATAAACCCCACCTAGCCCTCCACAACAAGTAGTGATGTACACCATATTATGCGAGACATCTGTTGCCTATATACAGACACAGAACACACCATACTGTAGCTAACCTACCCACGCTTTTATCTCCGCCTCGCGGAGTGATAATTCCTACCCGCACCGCGGTTTCACCCCACACTGCATAATGCCTCCTAAACGCTTTCTGGTGTCTTCTGATCTGCCCATGCTTTGGCCTTTTCTGTTTCCATCCTAAGGTTTGACCTTGTATGAAACCAGCTTCCCCCTTAGTTCACCGCCCACTACCCTCCAGCTCACCTCTCAACCAATATACAATCATACACCCCCCCCCCCATCTGCACCTCTAGCCTACTTATCTGTGCTACCTCCGTCCTATGCTCGACATCGGTTTGAAATGACCTATTGGGGACAAAAAACACTTTGAAGTGCAAGTCACAGTATGGAACGTTATGTATAAGAAACCTAGGCAGTGGTGTGAAATTGTGTTGTGTTGTGTGTGTTCTGCCATGATATAAACAAAAATAAAATCCCTTCCTACATTTTCTTTATAGATAGACTTATTTTGATACCTGTGTGGTTCTGTCAGATTTCTATACTTTGCCTCCAAATCTGCATCCTTTGAAATCAAGTTTCATTACATGTATAAGAAGTTGATCATTGTAACACATGTAAAGTCAAGGCAGATGATGAAACATATTAACAAAAAAAAAAAGCTTCTATTTGAATATTGCCTGTTTTCATGTTGTTCATGAACCTATCGGCCCCAAAGCGAGTCTGTGCTAGCCAAGCATAAGACCAACACCTGTACAAGAGTCCTACATATGACATGCCTGTCGACATAATTCTCTCAAATGAAGGAACCAAGATTTACTCATCATGTAATGTAACACTGAGCACATTATGAGTTGTCCATGTGGATGCTGGAAACAGAATTCGTATCCTACCTCTGAGCCATCTCTCCAGCCAGGCTAATTAACATTCTTAAAGAGATCCAGCTTAGATGATTTTTCTAGTGTTCTTTAATAAATATTTTTATTCATTAAAGTTGTCTGCTTTTAACATTCAGTCTTAATAAATTTGATAAAAAACTAATAGTTTTATATTTTTAATGTTTATTTTTCAATATGTATTACAAATATTCATATAATTAAAACATCTAATAAATGTATTTGTCCCAAATCTAAAGGCACTTTGAATTTTGTGAAGGCTAATTTATACTTTTAAAGAGTTATTTTATTTTTACTCTTGTTGTGTATCTCTGTGTGTATAAGTGCACATGTGTGCAGGTATCTGTGAAGGCCAATTGGAGCTGGAGTTACAGACAATAATGAGCTACTGGACATGGGTACCAGGAACAAACTTTATTCCTTAGCAAGTCAACAAGCAAGCGTTCCTAACCACTAGGCCATCTCTCCAGCCCTTAAGTGATGTTACTTACAGAAACAGGGAACGAAAAGAATCTGAAAACTTGTTTGTCTCCTTTAGTAGTCAAGGGGAGAGTTCAAATGGGAGTACTCTGTTCCATGAATGAGTGCTATAAATAAAATTTAAAAAAAAAAAATCTGAATATTTCACATTTTTTGGAAATTATTATGAAATAATCAAAGAGTTAGTGAACTCGGTTTACATCTGCTGTTTCCCCCTGGGGCCGGCTCACAGCTTGCACTTGAAGTTGTAAGTATAATCTTTAAAGTGTATATCTCTGAGTTCAGCATGGCAGCGTAGATGAATGGATTCCATTACTGTCTTTGGAGGAAATGGTGTTAAATCCTCTTTTCATTTGCCTCAGAAATGAAGCCCTAAGCAAGTTTTGCAAATGGCAAGAGTAATAACATTTCAGCTATGAACCCAGGACTCCGAATGTTAATGTTCTAATTCATTATAGCAACCCTTTCTCCATCCGAAGTCATTTTCTAAATGGTTTCTAGGCCAAGCTGCTTAGCGTAAGAAAAAAAAAATCTAGATTTTGGTTACTTTATTACTTTCTCTTTTTATTATTCTTATGCTATAACAACCATGGAATATTTTTCTATGTAATTTTTTTTCAAAGTTTAAGAGTCTTCCTGTTCGATTATGATCAAAGATTTCTATTTAATGGTGAATTGGCAGTGTCCCACAGCTGAGAAAATTCACAGCTGAGTATTCTGTAGCAACAACAGAAAAAAAAAAAAAGGGTTATATTTTAATAGCTCCAGAACAAAAATAAATGAACATTGACTTAAAAGTGTTGCATTTTCTTATGTATTATCAGTAGCGTGTACATCCATATTGTAATGGAAAAATTGAAAGAGGATAAAAATGGGCTTGTGAGATGGCCAGAGCCTGGAAACCTGAATTAGATCCCCAGGACACTACTTGGAGAAGGAGAAACCTGACTCCCATAAGTTGTCCATCAGCTTCCTCATGGCCTCTGTGTTCACGTGAACATGGACACATATGGCAATAAATGAAAATAATAATTTTTAATGTGTAAAGAAATGAAGAGTGAAAAGATGACAGCCTTCTTTAACCCAGCTAAGCTTCAACAGACAGACAAACAGAAAGTCTGCACTCACTCACTTTCCCCTTCTCCTCAGTTCTTGCCACCTTACAGAGAACCAATATTTTTTAATAGATACTAATTAAGAAGACAATTAGAAGCAGACAAGTAATTTATGATAGGCTACACTCCTTCTACCTGTCTGTTCTTTATCTTCTTGTCCAGTTAAACGCCTATTTTCTGTTAGATTTTTATTTCTGATTTCCTTTATTATACTTTTCCTTTTAACTAATTTTTATTCTTAAGAATTTCATACATGAGTCCTGCATTCTTATGCTGAGGCAGCCACTTTGCTACGATAGTTTGCCATGCTGGCTAAAGAAGACCAAGAGAAACTCAGATTCTTATTTCAAATGTTCTGATTTCTATGTCTTCCAAGCCAATTGAATAGTAACAAGTGTCTCGGGTTACATATGATTTCTCTTCTATTTTTTTTTACATTTGTAGCACTTTGTGTATATTAATATATATATATATTTGTTTTTTGTGGAGTGGGGTACCATGCTGTGTAAATGCCAGCAGAAGCCAGAGGAGGACTCGGGTGCTCTGGAGATAAAGTTAGGGACATTTGTGAGATGCCTGATTAGGATGCTGGCAACTGGATCATAATCCTCTGAAAGAGCAATAAGTGTTCTTGCCACTGACCTATTTTTTTGGCTCCTCTCATAACATATTAACAAGTAGAGCAAAAGAAGCAATTGGACATCAGGAAATCTAAGAAAGTTGCCCAGAAGCTCTATAGAGAAAAGTAGGTCGACCGTGGTTCTTATCTAAATTCTGAAGATACTTGTCCCACTTTGCCCATCCAGCCATTAACACCCAGTAACAATCCCTGATTTTCTTTACTTTGAGAAATCTAACCTGGGCTTTTATTGTTGCCATTTTCCTTTGCTACAGGTGTTACTCCTTCATGCTCAATAGCTATTTCAATTAAACTGTCAGGACACATTTTACACTCCCCCCAAACCTGGCATGTAGAAAGCCAGCATAGACAGCCTTTTGTTAGAAGTTCAGGGAACTCGCAATGAGCATAGAAATACTTTTCTCCCACACTGATTTTGATCCTGAAATGAACAGCACTGGGAAAATCATTGGCTGTTCAAAGGAAAAATCAAAGATTTGGTGAATTTTATGTAGATTCATAACTGGGTTTCCATAGGTGCCAAAAGTAAAAGGCATGAAATTTTGCCTCGCAAGCTCTTCAAGGAATGAGTTATTAGTGGCCTCTTGAAAGGGCCCCAGTCATCACTTTCTGAGGCATTTAATGGCTGTACTAGATCTAAATCATAGCTTGCATGAGCAGGGATACTTGCTAGCTATATTAGACCCGAGTCAGCACTGTTCACAGCTGAGCAAGATCAGTTTATTTGGTGGCTCCCACCCAACTGGAAAACGGTGTGGCTCTCACTGTGATGATGATAAACCATCTCTCTTTGGCCTGATAGAGCTTTGAACAGCTTCCATTGTCCTTGCATTGCTTCTAGATTTAAATGAATGTGATTCATACTACAAAGTAAAATGTTCTTGTAATTATTTTAAAAAGGATTATGCAATTTTCAGATAAAGGCAATTGGTAGATAAAACAGCTTATGAGCTGAAGTTACTTTAAATACTCCCATTTGTGTTTAAAGTACAAATGCCTGATTGGTAGATTCGAATTTTATTGCTTGGCGAGAGTAGGACTGAAGCAGATTAAAATAAAAATTGCCTTAACTATTTTTACTATCCTTAACTGCTATGATTATATGACCTAACATTGTTTTGACTATCAGATAAACTTAGTTAACCACTGACCTCCAACAACCAAAACTAGAAATATCATCATATAACATGTAAGATCCACGCCAGATATTTCTCTGCTTGCCTACCTGATATCCATTTTGTTTGATAAATACATTGATTATATATCTTCTCTGATTTCAAACCTTCATATAAAACACTCCATAATGAAACACGCCATTGAAGGTTAAAGGTTTTGTTTCTGGAGTTTGGGCTCAAGAGAGACCATACCATGGTCTTTTCATAAGAGATTTATTATTAGAGACATTGACACTACAGACAGACAGGCAGAAAGCAGCACATAGGAACTCTGAGGGGAGATCAGACCTAAATGTCAGAGTGGGTGTTAGTTCATAAGAAATTGGTGGCAGTGAGATTGAACATTTCTTTTATTAACCTATGTTTGGATGTGTTTAGGGACAACTAATGCATGCTCAGAAGAATGGCAGGTAATCAATTAATGTGCCCCATGGTGGTCACTACTGAAGGTCCTCAAATCATTGAAATTAGGTATCTAGAGTAATAGGTTACGTTACATCTAGATTCCAAATGCTCTAATTTATCAAATTGCCACTGTCCACTTAAAGGGAGGAGTTTCACAAGGTGACCTGTGATGTCAAATAAGAAACCTGTGACCTTGTGCTGTGATCAGTAATATTTAGGGCAGAGTAAACTACCTCTCGGAACATATTCTTCCTTTGAGAATGAGAGTTGTGTTTGGTAGTCACAAACCCAAGCACTTATTCTAAAGTTAAGAACAACTGTATATGTTATAGAGTCACTTCTCCAGGCAACATAGTAATAAAGTAAAAGAGCTACTATGGAGATCACAGATTCAGAATAGAAGGTGATTGAAACGTTTATATTATGCTACTAAGGTCTAGCATTTACTGTTCAGACACAGCAGTTCAAAGCTAAACAGAGAAACAGAAATTCAGATCAAAAATACATCCCATTGCTAATTTTTTAAGATTTTCTTTTAGAAGTACCTGTGTAACTAGAAATTATTTGAAACAGTTTTATAAAATAACAGAACAGACTTTAGAAACAATCACAATAAAATCTTCAGAAACAATGGTTCTTGCTAAAAGATCCATATTTTATTAACTATTAATTAGTCATCTTCTGCTTTTTAATTACTTTATTAATTGTTATGTATGCACATAGTTCATAAAATATATAATATAGAGTTAGTGAGTAAATAATCGTATACAAGATAATTATCCCATCAAGTGTTATTTAGGATCAAGACATGTAATGCTGCTTTCTACAAATCTTTTCTATATTTCTAAAATACATAAAATATACTTTTGAACATAGTGATGATTTTGTTGTCCTAAGAGATGTATTATTTTTCAAATATAATGGAAATATAACATAAATGAGTATTCTAGGGACACGGATAAACTAATGTAAGAGAAGTAGGTGAGTTACAAAAAAAGAAAGATACATTTGATCAAGAATTTGGTTGAATGGCACTGTGTTCCAAATATAAGGCTTAAAAATATTTTTAATAAGGAAAAAAATCTTATCATACCATGGTACTTTTGTATGGGAAAATATTTGAAAGTAAATTATGTAAGATTTAACTATCTTTCAATCTATTATGATATCATTGCATATAAAAAAAAGCTTTTTCTAAATATCATGGACTGGCATAGATAGCATCTCCTAAATTAAGTCTATCACTTGCTGAGATAAATGTATATCTCCAGTACACAAACTACTTGGGAAAAAATATCAAGGCAAGTACAATGGGAAATCCACAGATCGTTCTTTTGTAGTTACATTTCTCAGAGCCTTCTTTATCTGATATGAATTCTTATTATTGAACATCACTTACTTTCCTACAATATATATTATATTACCTTTCATCTAAAATTGAAATTTCTGAGTCCATAAAATTAAAAACATGAAGAATTTCACACTTTTTTTTTATAAGATGACACATTTAATTTCAAATGTGGCAATTTTCTCAATTACTTAAATGAATAAAAACATTCTTTACTGCTTGCTTGAATTATATGAGACATTTTTCCAAAATGACATTTATGAGCTGCACTTTCTAAATCTATAAAATCTGTTAAAAGTAAAACTTGCTTTCACTTTGGAAGGAAATAATTTAATATTTATTTCAATGGCTTAAATTAATTATAATGATAACTAGGCTTTGATAATTATATAATAAGATTATTCTGTCCTCTTAAATTAACATTTAGTTTTAAAATCTGAGGAAATTATTTTATTCAAATAACAAATTCATGACCCAAGTTAACAATAAATAAATCTATGCTGATATGTAGATTAAGAAGTTTGATGAAGATTTTCTTATTCTTCCAAAAACTGAAACTGGTCTGTGCTTTTGTCTCTACTGTCCCATTGAATAATATAATATTAGAGTTTTAGCTCCATTTGCCTAGTCCAAAATCATTTTATAAATGAGCTTTATGATAGACTCCTTTATGTTTCTTGGAAAATCTCAACCTCTAGGGTGGCAATTCTTGAACTGGAGTTATCTAAACCCATCAGAAACACAGTGTAGACAAAAGCACAGACCAGTTTTAGCTTTGGCAAGAGGTAGAAAGTATTCATCGACCTTTATAATTCATATTTTTTAGATAACAGACTAAAACCTTTATGTCTTTATGATTCAAAGACATGGGGGATTTTAAATCCACCCAAGTTAACAGTGAAGAGTCACCATTTCAGATGTACAAGCATTAAATCTAGTTGGTCTGTTTCTGGGAATCCAAATGAGAGACAAAGCATGGTTATCAGGGAGAAAATTATTTCAAATTTTCAGGGACAATAGTAGTTGCCTACAAGAGCTGCTCCAGTGAAGACCTTTTCCTTATTTCCACTCTCAACCTACCCTCCTTCCTCATTGTCTCCATTTGCCTTCCACAGGTCTATGAAATTAAGGAGGAGGCAACCGGAAAGGTGACATCAACCACTCACCTGAGCCCAGAATGATATATTCACCCTCAGAATCTACAGTTAGTAAACAAATATTAGCGTGGACTACCATATCATGAAGTGGGAGAGAGGTAGCAGTTCTCGGCTGTCCAAAGCAGAGAAGTTGGTTGACTTTGGTTAACATATTCCAGAACCCTAAGTCTAGGTGATGGACAGCTCTCTCATTAAGGGTGTTGTTACTATGGTTCTTGCCTCTCCCATTCTCTCCCCTCTAACTCTTCTGTTCAGATGCAGAGTCATGGTTGAATTGTGGCTTTAGGGCAGGGTCTTAAAGAGACCAAGAAATGCAGGACAGTTTCTTATCACACCAAATCCTGAGAAAGCTGGATGATACCTTAGAGAAAGTGCTAGAAGGTAGTCCAGAAATTGAGGACATATGAAACCCAATTTGGACTCAGCAGAAATCAGACTTTTAGCACAACTATTTTAGTATGGGTAACCTGAAATCTCAAAGTCTCATTCCATAGGGTCACACATGTGAAATCAAATGAAATATGTGTTCCTGGTTCAAATTAGATTTGCAGGGATGTTGACATTAGTTTTAAGTCCTTCCCTGAGATACTTGCCATTGCTGTTGCCTGTGTTGGTTATGTTTTCTTTTTTGAGACAGTATCTGACATAGCTAAGGTTGACTTCAAACTCACAGTATAATCAAGGATAAACTTCAACTCTTATCCCTTCTGTTTTTATCACCCAAGTGCTGAGATAAATGGAGTATGCCACTATTCCTTGCACACAAGGTATTTTAATACAGAATTAGCCCAGATATGATGGACTTTTCTTTTATAGCTTTAATTTGGAAAAAGAGACATAAAAGTATACATGCATGGAGATGGTTGGAATTTCCACATTTTTGTAGACGAATAGAAAGCCACCCTGGCAAGTATTCAGTATAGACAGTGAAGGAGAACTGAGCCAAGCACACCTCCAGTGTGAGGCATTGTTCAATGTCTCCACACATTGTTAATCAAAGAGAACTTAGTCTGGTTCTGAGCAATGCTTCCATGCAAATGAACATAAAAGCTTTTTATCTTCCTTTTTTATTTTTTTTACATACTGAGTGTCATAAAGGCACTTTTCATTTCCCCCCAAAAAGGCTACTATGGAAATGATGGATGAGAAAGGAGGAGCAGCAACCTCATGGCACTTAGACAAAGAGGGGCATTTCCAAAGGATGGACAGCTATACCTGGAGCCAACAAAGAAGTGACTAGAAATCATACCACACAGTAAAATTAAGGAAGAGACTGGGAATTCTGTTTTGTTAGTCATGTTTTCTCAAGGCCCATAATTAAAAGTCGGCTTCATAGCCATTTGAGATTCCTCTCTTGTGAATTCTCTGTTTGGCTCTGTACCCCATTTTTAATTGGGTCATTTTGGGTTTTGGAGGTTAGCTTCTTAAGTTCTTTATATATATTTTGGATATTAGCTCTTTTTCTGATGTGGGGTTAGTGAAGATTTTTTTTCAGATTCTATAGGTTGCTGATTTTTCCTGTTGACTGTCTTTTGCCTTGCAGAAACTGTTCATGAGATCCCATTCATTAATTATTGATCTTAGAGTCTGATCCATTGGTGTTACGTTTAGGAAATTTCCCCTGTGCCAATGGGCTTGAGAATCTTTCCCTATTTCTTTTCTATTTGATTAAGTATATTTGGTTTTATGTTGAGGTCCTTGGTCTACTTGGACTTGAGCTTTGTGTCATTTTTCTACATACAGACCACCAGTTAGACTAATAGCATTTATTGAAGATACTTTCTTTTTTTCCACTTTATGGTTTTGACTTCCGTGTCAAAGATCAAGTGAACATAGGTGTGTGGGTTTATTTCTTGACCTTCAGTTTTATTCCTATAGGTCAAAGGGATTGACTAAATAATAATGTCATTTTAGATTTGACTAAATACCACTTCCAACTTGATTTACTCTTTTACAATAGAAAAGACTGTGTACAGCTCTTGACTGTGTACAGCCGTTAAAAAAGAATGTTGCCCTTACATAGACAAGACAGGGATGGTTAAAGAGAACATGAAAAAGGTCAGAGAAAGCACTGAAAAAAGACAGACAGAGAAAGAGAAAGAGAAAGAGAAAGATGAGAGCTGGTACAAGGATTGGTTTTTCAACCTCTCCATGGTTGTCAACCCCACTTCCACCCATCTTGGGACCATCAATTGGGTTATTTTTGCTGATTTCTTTTGGTTCCCGGGCATTAAATAAGCTAACTAACTTTGTGATACAACAGATAGATAATTTGGTAGCAAAACCTATTCAGATACATTATCATAAGTTAGCTATGGAGGACCAGAGACTCAAGATGAGGTTGATACTCTATCCAGGGTGTTCCCAAAATCCATCTCCACCAACCAAAAGCCTAAAAGAGAGGGGCCACCCAGAACCCCCTCTGACTGGTGATCTGAATTCTTGCTTGGCTGCGAGGCTAAGCACTGCAAGGGAATATAAATAAAAGTTAAAAATATCTCTCTGGGTTCCCTGAGGGACAAGCCTGACTACATAGGGGTTGATGTAAAAAATATTCCCTCTCCAGGAAAAAGACATTGCGATGGGTGTGGACTTCATGCCTCACTGGACACTGACAGGAAGACCAGAGCCATTACAAGGTCCTCTTCAATTATTGGAGGTCAGGCCTCTATCTCCACCTTCACAAGATTAGAATCGCCAAGGCCCTTCTATACTTAAAAAAGGGAGGAGATGTCAGGGGCAGCCCTGCTTATACATTGAAGGCCTAAAATCAGCCATAGGCCTTAAATCAGCAATAGGCCTGACATACATACATGCTAACACAAAGTCTTGGGTCTCTGTGGAAAAACACTGAAACAGATGGCTATAAGCTATTGTAAACAGGCAGCTTTTGTGGAAATTTACCAGCCTGAGTAGTCATAGATCTTTTAAATAGGCAGCCTCGGCAGACAGTACCAACTTAGACAAGGACAAGTGAATTATAGGCAGAGTCATAGTGACCTGTACCCTGAACCTTCACCCAGCTGATACCCTGTTCTGAAAGGTATCTGTACACCCCTTGAACACCTATGCTCCGGTGTCATTCCCTTCCCAACATCCTGCATTTTTGTGTTTATAACCCTTGTGTGAATGAGTAAATTATGATTTGATGTAAATAATTAAATAAATTAAAAAATAAAACAAATACCACTTCCAACTTGTATGAAGGGATGCCTACCTGTAACATACAAATGGAGAGACTGGCTTTGGGAAAGTTGGACTTGCTGAGAAAAGTGATATTCCAGCCCTACTGGATTACAGGATTGTGCTTTACCTTAGAGTCAAACCATTCCAGTTTTGCCTGCAAGGCCCATGTGGTTATTGTGCTAACACCTACCCTACTCCTGGACTTTGATATTCTTTCTACAGTTCTGGGTGCCCCAAATCCAGACACTCTGCACCTGGTGCTCATCTCTGCCTTCAAACACAAGTTCCCTTTATATTTTTGATGGCACAGAATAAAATACAATATCCTTAGAAAATCTGGAAGTAGAAAAATCACATCATGCCCTGTGCAAAAACAAGAATGGTGCTATTCTGCTTCTCTTGGTGAGTGATTTTAACACAAATTAATAATAAAACCTGTTGGTACCACACTTCGTACTTCTGTAACACTCCTGAGTCTTCTGGCACAACACACACAAAAAAAATCAATATGCAAATCAGGAGAAATGCAATTTAATTTTTTTTTTATAATGGACTTATAAAACTTTCTGTTGAAACTTACAGGCATTGTCTGTTAGCATAAACCCATGCTTATGGTAACCCTGGATATCAGAGACTGGGGCATTGTGGACATAGGTTCAGAGATGTGAGACTATGCTTACAATAGGGCTCTCCTCCTTATTTTCCCTGAATGTTCTTGGTCTGATAAAACCTCTGCTGTGGCTGAGGTAGAAATCCAGTATTTGCTTGCTCTCATCAGATCCAAGCAGTTCTTAGTTAATCCTGAGAGTTTCATTTGGATCACCTCTCTTAGGGCTTCACCTAGAGGAATGTACAACTCAACCTCCAGCTGCTTCACCCAGAGAGGCACACACTTCATTTTCCTGGGACCCTCCCCTCTCACATTGTAGTTCTATCTTGAGTTCTGACCTCTCTTCCCCACTGATTGAACTCAACAAGATACCAATATTTGATTTAAAGAGTTCTTGAGACCTAAGCTTGTTAAATTTTAGTGTCTAAAAGCATCACCTGTGTCTATTTTAGGCAATACACATTGATAACCCAATATTAGCAGGAATTATCGAATTTTTTAAAAGTGGAGAAAGAAATAAATTCATTGGAAAAATTCTCTCCTCAAACTATTGAATAATTGATCATTGCTTATTAGGTTAAATTCTATCATACATGCTAAGTCTTAGTAAGTAACAGGAGAAATACCCAGCCTTTGTCCCATGGACCCTGACCATCAGAACATAATGTTAATGACTTAATATGACTAGTGTCTACATTTAGAGCCTAACTAACTCTTCATAACCCATTGTACTTCTCCCCAAATGGCTAGTACTCTAAGAAGATACTAAAATTGTCACTTCTCTGTGTAGGTATGGACTTCACATGGACATGGATAGCATACAAGACAAGACTAAACAATTCCCTTTAAGTGTTGTGAAGGAAGTTACATTCTCTGAGAATACAGCTAGCATCTGTCTATCATTATTTGGGGTGCATTTTTAAAAGAAAAATGTTTCCCTTTTGTTTTATTTCTTTAAATTGTTTTATTTATTTACATTTCAAATGTTGCCTCCCTTCCTGGCCCTCCCTCCAAGAGGTTTTCTCCCCCTGCCCCCTCCCCTTTGCCTCTGAGGTACATCTTGTTTCTCTGTATATTTTCACTCTGGTCAATTCTGTCAATCTCACATTTTTGGCATATACATCTTTGTGAGGAATATGATTGACTTTCCCCCTCCTTCTTTCCCTTTCCTCTCTCCCCCTCCCTCCTCTATTCTCCCCTCCTCTCACTAAATCTGTATATAGTAGATATGTGTTAGCTCTAAAGAAACCTAAAACAAATGGCTAATTGAGGTGCCTATTAAAAGTATATGCTAGCCACTAGTTTCTCTTATCACCAATACCTGTTACAGGGTCCAGGCTCATCATATCTCATTATATATTATATAAAAATATTATATTTTATATGTTATATGTGTAACAGTTATGTATAGTATATAATTATTATAATTATATAATTACATAATAACATATAAGTATATACATACAGTTATTAAATTTGCACGAAACAAAGCTGTTCATGTACTCACTTTTATAAGAAAAGCTATGAATTATGAAAACTCCATTTTTTAATCTAAGATTAAATATTCTTAATTATATATTTTAAATTTTGTAGCATTTACATTATGCTTGTTAGGAGCCTTTGAGACAATTGAAACTTTTTCCTTTGCTAACTTGTATAACATGGTATTTTGTGACCACAAGCTAATTCTATTAATTTTGCTTCCTTGTCTTTAATGTGAATGGAATAAGGTTGATATTTCAGAAGACCTGAAACATCTATTCCACATCTTTCCATAATTCATAAATAATATGCACTAGCCCATTGTGTGAACATAATATATAAAGCTAGTTATTAGTATTATATACATTAAATGTCACTGGCATTAAATCTTTATATGTCCTAGAATGAAACTTCATGCTCATAAATACAGCATAGGAAAATGTGGGTTATGATTTCACCTTTAATATTTACACAATACATTTAACTGCATTAAGTTTATGCATTAAGTACAAGTCACACTTTCCCTTTGAAATAATCCTAAAATCACAATCATAAATCTTTTTTCTGCTAAAGTCTGGCATCTGATCTTCCCAAGGGGATATCTTCAAAGGATCTTCTGGTTATTTAATCAATGTGTGTTAGGTGCTTATCACCAGTCAATTACAGCAGACATAAATTAGCAATATCAAGATAGATGATGCTCAAATAAGAATTTCACAGACTAAGAAAACACATTACATGTTGGGGGTATCTTCTACATAAATGTCATTAATAGAAATGTATGAAATGTGACTGTTTTCAAACCATAATTAGTTGTCAAAATAGATGAAGAATATTACCCATGGACATGTACATGTACAAATTTTTCATGAAGAAAGTAGTAGGACAGAAAAACTGGCAAACTATTTCAACTTTTCTCTGTGGATTTCATTTAACTATTTTATTTAATAAGGATTCTTGGTTTGAGGGTGTGTGTGTGTGTCATACACGTGCGAGTGCCCATAGCAATAAAGATTAGGGTGTCGGATAGTCCAGTGGTTCTTACATGCCATGTTGGATTCTGGGATCTGAACACTCAACCCCTCTGGAAGTACTCTTAATCCCTGCCATAGCCATATCTCCAGACTCTGGAGATATCACATCTTTCTTTATGAAGCTAAAGGTAGAATTTTAAGTCCTATTTGAGCAGTGCCCAGTGTTTGCTTGTATTCTTTCTGTATTCCCATCCATCCCTGCATTCCTTGGGTTAGAAGGAACCTCCCCTTCCAACACAAACTGGGGGTTTTAAATCACTTAAGACACAAGGAGGAGCATCATCATGTATCAATCAAATAGCTCTTCACATAAGCCCTTCGTAAGTTTTTTATACCGCTTCATATTACTTTTTTTTTTTAAGTTTTTGTTCTTGGGAACTCACCTTGTAGTTCTGACTATACTGAACTTAAAATGTAGGTGAAGCTACACTCACAGAGATCCACCCCCATGAGGAGCAGGATTAAAGATGTGTGTCTCCATGCTATGCAGTTTTACCATAGGTTTAAGGTAGTTCATGTTCTGTACTGTTTTGATATCCCTATATATTCTGTCTGAACTTTCAATTTCCACGTTCATTTTCCCTTTAGCCTCAAGGAGAGTTTGCGCATAAATATTACATGCACATTCTTTATACTGCTGATGTGACTGTTTAAATGGATTTCAACACTATCCATTTCTTCCAAATGCATCTGTCTGTATAAATTAATTTAATAAGTAAACTGTAGCCATGAAGGTTGTGTTGAACAAACAAACAAGAATAACGATGTGTGGCTATTTAAAAGAAAAATATATGGTCACAAATTCTTGAATTTCATGGATGGTGTTAGTTTTCAACCTAAAATTAACATCATAGACAGTTTAGAAAATTTCAGAAATTATAAAATACATAAAAAAATATATATAGCCACACATGTGAAGTAAGTATCTTGTAGATTTATTATGTTTTTTCCAGAATACCTTTTTATGTGATTACAATTACTTTTGATGTTTATTTTGTTCCTTTTTTGTTTGTTTGTTTAGGGTATTTTTTTTTCCAAATGAACACAGTTCTGAAAAAACACAGTGCTGATTTTTCAGCTCTATGAAACGCAGTACAGACTGCAGTCTAGTCACAAGGTAGTCACATATGGGAATCCACTTCCCTGAGCCATTATTTCGTATCAGATAACATTGAAAATATTTTAGGCAGTCCCCAGTCAATAGAAAGTGAATTTTTGCTTATTTCTGCTGAGCATTTTTTTTATTGGTCAGCTTTATCCTTAGAACATATTTTTCAGGAAATAACCCTATTATTTAAACTGTTAATCGAGTAGAGAGACAAAACATGACAAGGCATGTGAGACTGTGGAAGAAAACCGAATGAGAGAAAGCGGCTGCTATCTACTCTATGCTCAAATGTCACACTCCTACCCCATTAGATTCAACCACACACCAGAAAATCAATTTGCCTCACAGTATAATTCCCATTGTGAAACAGTTTAAAGTTTTTACCACATAAACCTTTTTAAAGTTCTAAAATAAACCACTAAATTGATTTTTAAAATGCTAAATTCTAAAATTCTCAAATTTCTTAATGGTACACTATAACCAGAAAAAAAAGCAAAACATTAAATTTTTACTTTTCCAAAAATATTTCTGTGTTGATGTTGCAGTTGAGAGCTTTATTTTTATTAGGAAAAAGACATTTCTCCCCAGAATATAAAGCAGAAAAAGGATACAAGCTCTGCAGTTTAACCAACCTCAAATACTCCATACCCATATCTGGCTCTTTCTAACATTCTGGGGGATTGTGTCAATTATTCTTTAATTAGAAAAACACATTGATTTCCTCTGTGAAGAAATGAGTGAGTAAATAGTTCTTCTAAAAAAATAAAGCTTTGAATGATTTAGAGAGATAAAATAAGTAAAATATCATTCATCAAACAGTTTCTAATGACAATGCAAAGAAAATTATAACTCAAAAAAATAAAAACTTAAAACTTGGCATTCAACACTCTCGTGGTATACACAGGGCCTCAGGCTCAATCTCTAATTCCTAAAGTCAAATAATGTAAAGGTTTTGGATCAGTTATAAGTGTTCAGAATCCTGGGTGGTTTTATGACATTGTTATATGTGTAGATATGGTGTTCGCTCATATTTATATTCTTTACATTTCACTAGGTGGGCCTACCCTCTTGCTGGTCATCTTTCCAAAAATTTGAATACAAATAAGATATGAAATATCCAGTTTTCTATGTCTGTTTTATTTAATGTTGTGTTTAACAGGATGACTTTTCTTCCCCAGAGACATCAAAGTTGATTTTGTAAATTGGCCATTTTGAATGGCATTCTGATAAACATGAACAAGAGGTGTCTCTCTGACATATTGACTTAAACTCTTTCAGGTATGTACCTAACGAGTATTTTCTGATTAGTACCTTATTTCTATTTTTAGTTATTTGAGTACTATCTTAACTCATCTCCAAATGTGTAAATGTTCTCCTTTTCATGCATTTTTTGTGAACATTTATAAATGATTGTCTTCCTGTAGAGATGGCTCAGTGGTTAAGAGCACTGGCTGCTCTTCTTGAGGATACAGATTCAATTCTCAGAACCCACATGGCAGCTCACAACTTTCTGTAACTCCAGTTCCAGGGGATCTGACACCCCCATACCAATACACATAAAATAAAGTTAAATAAAAAAGTTAATTAAATAAATATTTGTCTTTTTAGTCATGGTCATTCTGAGTGGGATGAACAGAATATCAGAGTGGTTTTGATTTATAATTCCCTAATTTCTAAATAAATCAAGTATTTTAAAGTAGATTTATGAGCCTCATTAGGTTATTTATTGATTGGATTGGTTATTCTCTTGATGATTCATTGCTTCTTTCTTTTTTTCTTTCTTCTTTCCTTTATTGTTTCTTTATGCATATACTAACTGTTGTATAATACTTGAAAAGGAGCAGTATATCTTTTGCACTTTATCTCTTCATTCTGATAATGGTTTTTATTGTTGTACAGATGTCATGAAATCCTATTTTTCAATACTTGTAAATGTAACTTTTAATAGTCAGATGCAATTGTCATCTTGGAGGCTTACTGCTGAATAAGCTCACCCTTTCTAGATCTTTTCTCAACTCTGGCTGGCTGTTTCAACTCAGCTGTATGGTTCAAATTCCTTTCTAGGCTGACTGATTCACACTGGCTTCTCTTAGCTTCTGACTGAATTGCTCTATTTAGCTTTAAACAACCTCGCAATCTGTTCTAATCTTCTGTCTCGTTCTCATTCTCTGGCTCTGTCTGTCTTCACATGCAACCTGTGTCTGTAAAACTGTCCTAGTAAAACTATCTTCTCTCTCTCTCTCTCTCTCTCTCCTCTCTCTCTCTCTCTCTCTCTCTCTCTCTCTTTCTCCACTGCTCTCTTAACTTTCCTCTTTTTCTTGTCTTTTTCTTGCAAGAGATGGTCATATCCTATCTCTGACTCATTCTGTCATATCTTTCTCTAATTTGTTACTTTGATATTAAACGTGTGTGCTAAAGGCATGTCTGTATTCCAACCAGAGAGACTTAAAGGTGTGTTGCATATCTGCATTCCAGTCTGATCACATAGACATAGGTCTTTATAAGTGGTCCCTTGCCAGAACAGCCATGTTCCTGGATTAAAATTTTTCTAGATAGTCTATTATTCTTTGAGTAATTGGAGATTTTTTTCAGAATTATGGATATTTGTATCTTAAAGTATTTTTCTATTTGACTCTGCTAGTTTCAAAGCTCAGTGTCTCCATGTCTAAGGTTTGTTTTATTTTGTTTTAAACTGAATTTTGGAGTCAAGAGATAGGGATAATGTCATTATTCTAAATTCCAACACCCAGTTTTCCCAGCCTTATTTGTTGAAATGTTTCCATTTCTTTCATATATGTTTTAGCACATTTTTGTCCCCTATTCCTTTTTGTATCATTCATATTTCTTTTTCTTGCTTTATTGCTCTTACTAAGAATATAAGCATAATGTCAAACAAGATTAAAAGAGGAGGACACCCTTGTGTCATTCTTGGTTTGGAAGAAAAAAATTATCTCATAAATTGTCTTGGCTACTGGATTAATTTTCATAAATCTTTTATGTTACGACACAATCTTTTGTTCCTGTTTGCCCTCCAAGAGATTTATCACAATGAGACACTAAGTATAAGCAAAGATGTTTCTTAACTCTATCAATATGGTAGCTAAATCTGTCTAATGAAACATCATACTAAGTTCTTTACTTGGTTGATAAGTTGTTCTCCATTCAGGTATCAAGTTATAATTCTTTAATAGTATAATGGTAATAAAAATTTTTATTTTCTTAAATGTCTTTTTAAAATTCTTCTTATAGAAAATATATTTTGTACAGTATATTTTGATTATAGTTCTTGCCCAATTCCACAATTCTCACTACCTCCCCGCTTCATCATTGTTTTTTGATTGTTTTAGATCATAGTATATTTTTTAGTAAGAGAGTCAAATAAAGAAGTTTTAACTAATATAGTTAAACTGTATTCACAAATTTTTGCAAGTGCTAGAATTATGTATAACAATAGTAAGAAATTGATTCATTTAATATTAGCATATTTGCATAAATTAGAGTAATTGTTTTAAACATAGGCTATATTCTACAAATATTTGTCAAATCAAATTTTATTTAAGTTATTATACTATAAAAAATTAACCAGATGTTTAAATAATTAAACAGATTTATTTAATTCCAAAAAGGTTTATAATCTAGATTGTTTTTTAATGTTTCAAAACTCTGCTTTATATATATATATATATATATATATATATATATATATATATATAGTGGCATTAATAAACTTTATATATATATATAAATTATGTAAATATATATATAAATAAATTAGATTGGTACTTTATCCATGATTAACTATAGCTATACCAATATATAATTATGTATTTAATTATAGTTCAATAGATTTTATATAATATGATACATATTATATGCAATATATAATCATCAATTTTCTATATGAATCAGTCTTGCAGTTATTAACATTCATATCTTTAGAGCTTCTTTGATTTCTAGACAGATTCTTTTACTTTTTAATTTTTTGACATTATAATATAATTATACCTCTTCCCCCTTCTCTTTCTTCCCTTCAAAATTTTTCATATAACTGACCTTACTTTTTTTAAAAACTCATGGCCTCTATAATTACTTAAGTACAACTTGTTCAGTTTGTATAGTGTTCCTTGTATATATGCTCTCAGGGCAGGTCAGTAGGATAAACAATTAATATTCTCTTCCCTCGTTCTGTAATTTTTTTTGACAGAACTGATATTTACAAACTGAAACAAAATCTTTGGTGCTGGTGTCCAAATGTGCTATTAGCTAGCATTTAGGAAAAAAAAATTAGATGGTTGCTGGAGGTCTTTCTTAGTTCTAACGATTGTGATTTGATACCAACAAAGAAATAAGACATTAGGAGTGAGTTATTTACATAGCACAATCACAGCATTGTGCCAGTGGCATTAATAAAGTTTCAGAACAAATCACACCTCAACTATATCTCCAGTTTTGCTTATAAATGGCCATTAAATCTGAGACATCTTGAAATTTTCAGGACTTGAGACCAAATGTTATTCAAGAACCTAATAATATTTATTAGCATGGATCATCTATCTCTTAATCATATTATATTTATGGGGAATATTAATATCAGATTATGAAGTCATCGCATGAGACCTACAAATTTGCTGCTCACTAGGTTTGTTAGCCAGAGAAGTTTGAACTTTTACTCCAAAGATTAATTATTATATTTTAACCACATGAAAAAGATCCTCAAAATATTCCTGGGTGGTCGATAACAATTTTTCTGGTTTTCCAAGAAACTACAATTAGTGTTATATTCCAGCTGATAGCTGAATAATTGAAATATCTCACACTGTGAATTTGGACATTACTAAATATTTTTGCAAACTATTCTTTAGTGATTTCATTGTGGGTGCCTACTGCCTGGAAAATGCTATAGCTCATTTAAAAGTAAGCATTTTGAAGTCAGCCTAGATTCTCCTTGGATAACATTTTCAATAAAGTATTGGGATATTGATTTGTATGTGATGTAGCCATTTTCTTCCTTTTCACACCTCTTTTTTTTTTTTAAATCCTGATTTTTTTCCCTCCATTTTGTTACTCTCAAACACACTGTTAAAAAAAAAAAAAACCACATCAAATTTTACATTTATACATTCAGGCATGTAACACTCTGATTTGGCTGTCTCTTCAGTGTATGCCAAGTAGATAATAATTTGCAAATGTGATCTTCAGCATGTTTTGAATGAGGGATGGCAAAACCTTTAATGATAGTATCAAATGGGTCACTGGAAGAACCTCTCTGGAAGGGCATTTAGGTAGTTTCCATGGTATATTTATTATTTCCTAATAGACTGAGTTATCATGCAAAAGCAAGACTGTCCATTCTATAGCTCATATCTTCTTGCTCTTTCATGTGACATTCTCTCTCTGACTCTCTCATGATACAACCTGCTCTCATGGGGTATAGACAAAGGACCACTTACCTGACCTTAAGTTTGTACTTTCAACCTCAAAAGCTGAGATGTGCATGTACTTGTTTGCCTCACAACATACCCAATCTCAGATATTTTGCTTTAGCAATGAAAATGGTCTACTATGTTTAGGATACGGAAGATTGGGTAAAGGCATTTTTAAAACTAGGATACTTTTAGAATCTTTCTAATCATTGTAAAATTGTTATGTAAAAGATAGCCATATGACCTACTATAGTCATATAAATAATCAAATTTTGAGATTATTTGACACATTTTATAGTAAAAACATACTACTTAGAATGCCCAGTTCTAGAAACAGATTGCTTCCATTCATTGCCTTGTTCTAACACTTGATTCTTTTCTCAGTTTGAATAGGTTATTTCTTGTCTTTGTTTCCTCTTCAATGTGATCTGTACATTCACAGTAGCATGTTTTTCATGAGTAATGGATACTAAATTAATTAACTTACGTTATTCTTCCAGCTATCAGATTGTATAAATTATTGCAAATATTCATAAATTTTTCAAAGTTAGATGAACATGTAGTTTGTTCTACAGATTTCAAGACTTTGTCGCGTGATTTGAGCTCCATGCTTTATTCATAAGCTGAGTACTAGGATAGATATCCTTTGATGCTCAAGTTACAATTAAACTGTTAATTATAGAGGTTATGGGAGACATTTGTGCTGTGTGAAGGATTCCATTACAAGCTCTATTCTGATTTTCAATATTAGCCACAACCGCTCTCCAAAAAGTTGAAGTCAGCTTTTATTTTAAAAGTGCCTTAAACATTTCAGGGAGATAATTTAATGTATTGGTTTAATGGAACTCTCATGATACAGTAGAATAAATGGGCTGTTAAGAATATTGAAGGAATTAGGGAGCGGGGAATTTAAAGCACTATATTCAACTTTTCTCAGACATTGTAAATGTAACCATTAACACATAGTTCCCTGCTAAAATACAGCATACTTAAAAGAACTTTTTTTAACGTTTTTTATGATTTAAGGAATGGTACCTACAATATGTTCAATGAGGAACTCTTGGTTTTACATGTAAAGGAGCACTTCCAAGACATAACTGGTATGATTTTCCTATGGAGCTAAATCGTCTATTTAATGAGATTCAAATAAATTGTCATGCAGAACTATCTAGAATTATCAGTAATACTGGGGTGGATTTCCAAAGTCTTTCCAGCGTATAATTAATGAGAATAAGTTAGTGCTTTAGAAGATGAAAGCACATTAGAAAGTTCACCTTATAATGATGACCCCAATTTATTAAATATATACAGCACAGGCGACTGCATATGTAACATCTTTTATTTAATCTCATTTAATTTCTGAATAATAGTTGCTAGAGTTGAGGTCAGCACCACTCCCTATAAATTTTACTCTGCTTCAAAAAATAGGCAGAGACAGAGACTCCATTTAAGTTTAAACTTAATTTCCATTTAAGATTCTGACCTACAGTCTGAAATAGGAAAGACCACCATGAAAAAAGTAAAGGAAAGACAGAGAGCACAGGAGCAGGCAAGAAAGAGAGGACGGAGGAGGAGGGAGAAAGAGGGAGAAAGAGGGAGAGAAGAGGGGAGAGGGGGAGAAGGATAGACAGAGACAGAGAAACAGAGAGATCCTTGTATTCTAGGCACCTTAACCTGTGAGCATATGTAGGACCAAGGACAGTTCTCCTGTGAGCTACTTGAGAAAACCTATGATAGCTAAGATCACCTCAAGATCCTCTCAGAGATCAATTCTCCCAGTTGACTCAAAACAACTGGACCTATTTATATGGCTTCTTTCACTTATTATCAGGAGCTTAAAATTGTTACAATAGCTTATAATACCTCATTAGCTTGTTTCACTTGAACACTGAGTAGTACTCTGGTTTCTGTGGACAATCAACTGAGATAGCTCACTGCCTTCGGACCAGCTCTATTCCAGTTTCTTGATGCTACATCACTTGTTTATTTACCTACCCTGCTGGCTAGTATTTATATTAACATGAAACAATTAAATTTGTGTGGAAAGAAGAATCTTAGTCTAGAGAAAATGCCTCTGTAGGTTGGCCTTTGGGCAAGTGTCCAGGTCATTTCTTGAGTGATGATTCATGTGGAAATTGGCCAGCCCAGTGTGACTATTGCTACTCTTCAGCAAATGGTCCTGGGATATATTGGCATGTAGGCTGAGCAATCATGAGAGAAAGCTTGTCAGCAGCACTTCCCCATGGTCTCAGTTCCAGATCCAGTCTAGGGGTTTCTGCCTTGAGTTCCTGCCCTGACCTCTTCCAATCACAATAGAACCCCTAACCAAGATCTGGGTTGCCTCAAAAATTTGCTAGTGAGAGTAAAGCAAGTGTGAACACTTCTGTGGAGGTTTTTGCAACAGTATATTTTTCAAGTCCTTTGTTTAGATTCCTGCGAACATGGTTGGTTGCTGTAACACAGAAAGTATTTGGGAAGAATTTGAAAAGCTGTATTTATTCCAAGCTGCCTCCTCTGTTTTGCATTTCTGTTCATCGTGTTCCAGATTCTCTCTTGTGTTCTGTGTCATAGCATCCCAGATAGGGGGTTGTTTTAATTCCCATTTCCTCCTTGACCACAGAGATGGATCTCTTTCCTTATGCATATTTGATCACCTGGACATTTTCTTTTGTGACATACCTGTTAATGTCCTTTGTCCATCTTTTAGTTGAGTTGGAGTTTTACTATTCTTTGCTTATTTGGATAACGGTCAACCCTGAGAAGACTTTTCCTATTATTCTTTCCAATATTTAGGTTATATATTTGAATAATAGTCCATTAGGAGAAGTATCTTTCACATTTGCATCTCTGAATTTTTAGGCTTCATTGTCAATATAATTTTTTTCTCAGAAATTTTAATAAGGTCACATTATTATTTATTTCACAAATGTTTTTTTGATGTTGGGTCAAAGAGTTTCTCTGCATACTCAAGGAGATCTCTAGTTACTTCTTTATCATGTTCTAGAAGTTGAAAAGTTTTACATTTGAATTTATGTCTGCATGACATTTTGGATTAATTTTGTAAACTATATAAAATCTCTGTTCAGTTTATTGCTCACTAGTTCCTTCCCTCCATCCCTCTCTCCCTCCCAACTCTTCCCACCTTCCTTCCCTCCCCCTCCCTTCCTTCCTTCTTTCCCTGTTGCTTTCTTTCCCTTTCTTTTCTCTTCCCTTCCCTTCATAAACTTCTATTCTGTGTGTCATTTCTTTTCTCCTTTGGTCATATGTATGTCCAGTTGAAATATTTTAGAAAAATTTTACTTCTACATTACATAATGATCATAATCCATTTATGTAGGAGTTGCTGGTTCTATGAGTGCTCAGATAGGCATCATTATTTTTACAGTTTAATTTAAATGGATATGTTTCCATATACTACTTAATTATTACTTCATATTGGCTCTAACATGAAACAATAATATCTTCTCGTATGTGTGTTTCTAATATTTGTATCTGTCTTTTCTATTTTACTATGTGTCTTTCATTATTTTTTATGTTCAACTAACTATATTAGTCTTTTTAAAAGCTAATATTTTACTTTGATAATGTGTGGTATATTTATGTTATAATTTATCAAATTCTGTTCTATAATTGTTCTTTCCATATATTCTCTTGCTATAAATTCCAAGCTGTTTTTGTTTTTATTACTATAGCTGTGTAGTAACAGTTTGCTATTGGTCATGATGATACCTCTGACAGTACTTTTATTATTCAGAATTGTTTTATCTATAGTGTGTGTATGCATGTGTATGTGTGTTGTATATGTGTGTTTCCATATGAAGCTGAAAATTATACTTTTAAATTCTGTGAAGAGTGTTTTAGAATTTTTATGGCATTTTTTACTGGATCTGTAGATCACTTTTTGTAGGATTGCCATGTTCTCTCTATTATTACTGATCCATGAGATGGAAGATCTTTTTATGTATGGATATCTTCTTCAATGTCTCATAGTTTTTATTATATGAATCTTTCACTTGCTTGGCTAGTGTTACCACAACTATTTAATTACTTTCTGAGGCTATTGTTAAAGGTATTGTTTCCCTGACTTCTTTCTTAGTTCATCTGTCATTTGGAAGGCTCCTGATTTATGTGTGTTAATTTTGTATCCTGTTACTTTGCTAAAAGTCTATATCAAGTTTACAAGTTTCCTGGTAGAGATTTTTGGATAACTTTTGTATAAATC
Source organism: Mastomys natalensis (assembly GCA_021653895.1). Taxonomy (NCBI): domain Eukaryota; kingdom Metazoa; phylum Chordata; class Mammalia; order Rodentia; family Muridae; genus Mastomys; species Mastomys natalensis. The sequence continues at coordinate 15,370 of JAJTUV010001626.1, read as the reverse complement.
TTATCATCTGCAAATAAGGATACGTTAACTTCTTCCTTTTTATTTGAGTCTCATTGATCTCCTTTGATTATGTTGATGCTCTAGCTATGATTTCAGGTTTTATACTAAATAAGTATAGAGAGAGTAGACAAGCTTATCTTGTTCCTGAATTTAGTAGAAATGCTTTGAATTTCTGTCTGTTTAGGTTGACATTGGCTATAGGCCTACTATAAATATCCTTTATTATGTTATGTCCTTCATGTCCTTAGTCTTTCCAGAACTTGTATCATGAAGGGATGTTAGCTTTTGCCAAATATCTTTTCTTCATCCAGTTTACAATGAACATATGGCTTTTGTCTTTCAGTCTTTCTGTGTGGTAGATTACATTTACCTATTTTATACATGTTGTATCATCCCTGCATCTCTGAGATTAATCCTCCTTGATCATGATAGATGTGTTCTTGGTTTTGGTTTGCAAGATGGCATTATTATCTGAATTATATTGTTTCATAGCTTATATAATACCAACACTTGTCTTTCTAATATGTTTTATGGAACTAATGAAATAATTATCTATATAGCCATGGTTAGTTTAATGAAATTGTATGGATAGTTCTTTTAAAAAATCTAGCAGATTAATATTTTCACAGCCATCAGAATTCATACACTGAAGGACCCCACTCAGATGTTATAATAATGTAAGAATAAATATGTATAATTTTCTTGAGAAAAAAGTAGCTTAAAAATAAGAAACTTGCAGAGATTTTTCAAGTATTTTTGAGACTTCGTGGGACAGAGTTATCTTTAGCTGCTCCCACACCTTACGTATTCTATGCCTACTTGGTTTCCAACCCCAGCTCTATCGACATTTTCTAAGATATGATATGAGTTAGTGGGAGGAATACTGAGATTTTCTGCCTTGGCATTAGCAATCACGACTATGTTTGCTTCACTGATTTTAGGTAATATAAATGTATATAAATTGGAATATGTAGCAGAGATGAATCTTGAGATTTTTTTTTTTTTTTGAGTAAACCTGTATAAGTTTCCTTACAGAATTTAAGGATTCATGGAAAATGGGAAAGGAATTAACTTCTTGAAATTGAAAATAGCCAGGGAAGCTTGAATTAATCATGTCACTGATGCATTGGACCAGTTCATTGAAGGTAGTCTGAACTACCGAACTATGAAACAAAAGAAAAAAAAAAAAACCTGGGTGATTTACTTAAAAAGCATTATAGCAAATGAGTGATATTTTTGAATAATAAATACAAAATAAAATCTGAACTTATACCAAAAATCACTATAAATTCTGATTCAGCTTGTGATTTTTGTTAAAAAAAACCCAAAAAGGCCCAAGTTTGGGGGAAAAAAAAAAGGGGGGAAAAAAAAAAAAAAAATTTTAAAAAAAATTTTGGGGGGTTTAAAAAGGGGGGAAAAATTTTTTAAAAAAAAAGGGGGGGGGGGGGGAAAAAAAAAAAAAAAACCCCTTTGGGGGGTTTTTCCCCCCCCCCCCCCAAAAAAAAGGAAAACCCCCCCCCCCCCTTTTTTTTCCCCTTTTTTTTTCCCCCCCGCCTTTTTGTTTTTAAAACACCTGTGTGAAAAAATTAAAATTTTTTGGAAAAAAAAGGGGCCTTTTTCCCCTGTTCCCCCCGTTTTTTTTTCCCCCCCTTTTTCCCCCCGGGGGGGGGAAAAAGGGAAAAATTAATTTTTTTTGGCCTTTTTTCCCCTTTTGGAAAAGGGGGCCCCCCCCCCCCCAAACAAAAAACCCCCCCCCCCTTTTTCCCCCCCACAAAAAAAAAAAAAAAAAAAACTTAAAAAAAATTTTTTTTTTTTTTTTTTTTTAAAATTTAAAAAATTTTTTTTTTTTTTTTTTTTAAAAAAAAAAAAAATTAATTTTTTTAATTTTTTTGGGGTTTTTAAAAAATTTTTTTTTTTAATTAAATTTTAAACCAAAAAAAAAATTTTTTTTTTTTTTAAAAAAAATTTTTTTTGGGGGGGTTTTTTTAAAAAACCCAAAAAAAAAATTTTTTTTTTTTTTTTTTTTTCCCTTTTTTTTTATTTAAAAAAAATTTTTTTAAAAATTTTTTTTTAAAATTTTTTTTTTTTTAAAAACCCAAATTTTTTTGCTTTTTTTTTTTTTTTTTAAAAAAAAAAAAAAAAAACCCCCCTTTTTTTTAAATTTTTAAAAAATTTTTTTTTTTTTTTCCCCAAAACCTTTTTTTTTTTTTTTAAAAAAATTTTATTTATTTTTTCCCCTTTTTTTTTTCCCCTTTGGAACCCGTTTGTAAAGTTTCTGGAATTTTGGGGGGGAAAACCCAAAAAAAAATTTCCCCGGTTCACCAAAAAAAGGGGGGGGGGGGAAAAAAAATTTTTTAAAATTAAAAAAAAATTTTTTTTAAAAACCCCAAAAAAAAAAATGGCCCCATTTTTTTTGGGAAAACAAAAAAAAAAATTTTTTTAAAAAAAAAAAAAAAACCAAAATAAAAAAAATTTTTTTTTTTGGGGGGGAAAACCCCAAAAAAAGGGGGGGAAAAATTTTTTTTTGGGGGGGGCCCCTTTTTTGGGGGTTTTTTAAACCCCCTTTTTTAAAAAACAGGGGGGTTAAAAAATTTTTTTTCAAAAAAATTTAAACCCCCCCCCAAAAAAACCCGGGGTTTTAAAAAAAGGGGTTTTTTTCCAAAAAAAAACCCCCCCGGGGAACAATTTTAAAAAAAATTTTGGGCCCCCCTTGGGCCCCCCAAAAAAAGGGGGGGGTAGGTCCCCTTTTGGGGGGGCCAAACCCCCCTTTTTTTTTTGGGGGTTTTTTAAAAAAAAAAAAAGGGGGGAAAATTTTTTTTTGGGGGGGGGGGAAAAAAATTTTTTTTTTAATTTTTTGGGGGGGGAAAGGGGTTTTTAAAATTTTTTGGGGGGGGGGGGGAAAAAAACCCTTTAAAACCCAAAAAGGGCTTTTTTTCCCCCCCGGGGTTTTTTAAAAACCCCCCAAAAAGGGGAAAAAATTTAAAATTTTTTTGGGGGGGTTTTTTTTTTTTTTTTTTTTTTTTTAAAAAAAATTTTTTTTTAAAAAAAAAAAAAGGGGGAAAAAAAAAAAAAAAAAAAAAAAAAATTTTTTTTAAAACCCCCCCAAAACCCCCCAAAAGGGGAAAAAAAAAAACCTTTTTTTTTTGGGTTCCCCCCTTAAGGGCCCCAAAACCCCGGGTTAAAAAAAAAGGGGTTTTTTAAAAAAAAAGGAAAAAGGGGTTTATTGGGGAAGGGGAAAAAAAAAAATTTAAAGGGGGAAAAAAAGGGGGGAAAAATTTCCCCGGCCCCCAAATTTCAAAATTTTTAAAAAAAAAAAAAAAAATTTCCCCCTTTTTTCCCCAAAATTTAAAAAATTTTTTTTTTGGTTTTTGGGGGGGTTTTTTTTTTTAAGGGGGTTTAAAAAAGCCGGGGGTTTTTCCGGGGGGGGGGGGGTTTGGGGGGGTTTTTCCCCCAAGGGGAAAGGGGTTTTTTTTTTGGGGGGAAAAAAGGGGGAAAAATTTTAAAAAAAAAAAAAAACCGAAAAAACCCCAAAAAAAAAAAAACCCCCCCTGGAAATTTTTGGGGGAAAAACTTTTTAAAAAAAAGGGGAAAATTTTTTTTTGGGGGAAGGGGGGGTTAAAGGGGGGAAAAAAAATTTTCCCCGGGGGGAAAAAGAATTAAAAAAAAAGGGGGGGGGGCCCCAAAAGGGGGGCCCCCTTTTAAAACCCCAAAAACCCAAAAAGGGGGGGCCCCGGGAACCCCTTTTTAAAAATTTTTTGGGGGTTTTTTTAAAAAAAAAAAATTTTTTTTTTTAAAAGGGAAAAAAAAAATTAAAAGAAAAAAAAAAGGTTTTTTCCCCCCTTTTTTTAAAATTTTTTTTTTTTTAAAAAAAAAAAATCCCCAAAAAAAGAAAGGGGGGTTTTTTTTTTTTAAATTTGGGGAAAAAAAAAAAAAATTTTTTTCCCCCTTTTTTTTTTTTTTTTTTTTTTAAAAAAAAGGGGTTTAAAAAAAAGGGCTTTTTCCCAAAAAAAAATTTTTTTTGGGCCAAAACCCCCCCCGGGGGGGGTTTTTAAAAAAAAAAAAAAATTTTTTTTTTTTGGGGGGGGGGGGAAATTTTCCCCCTTTTAAAAAAAAAAAAAAAAAAGGGGGAAAAATTTTTTTAATTTTGGGGGGGGTAGGGGGGAAAAAAAATTTTTTTTAAAAAAAAAAATTTAAAAGTAAAAAAACCCAAAAAAAAATTTTAAAAAAAATTTTTAAAAAAAAAATTTTTTTTTAAAAAAAAAATTTTTAATTTTTTTTAAATTTTTTAAAAATTTTTTTTTTTTGGAAAAAAATTTTTTTGGGGGTTTTTTTTTTAAAAAAATGGGTTTTTAAAAAAAAAAGAAAATTTTTTAGGGGGGGGGGCCTTTTTGGGGGCCAAAAGGGGGTTTTGAAAAAAAAGGGAAAAAAAAAATTTTTTTTTTCCCTTTTTTCCCCCTTTTTTTTTTTTCCCCTTTAAAATTTTTTAAATTTTTAAAAAAAATTTTAAAAAAAAAATTTTTTTAAAAAAAAATTTTTTTTTAAACCCCCCCCCCTTTTTTTTTTTTTTTAAAAAAAACCCCCCCCCCTTTTTTTTTTGGGTTTTTTTTTTTCCAAAGGGAAAAAGGGGGGAAAAAAAAAGAAAAAAAAATTTTTTTTTTTTTTTCCCAAATTTAAAAAAAAAACCCAACAAAAAAAAAGTTTTAAAAAAAAAGGGTTTCCTTTCCCCCAAAAAGGGGGGGATTTTTTTCCCGGAAGGCCCCCCAAAATTTTGGGGGGGGGCCCCAAAAAAGGGAGGGAAAAAAAAATTTTCCAAAAAAAAAAAAAAAAAAATTTTTTTTTTTTTAAATTTTTTCCCCCAAAAATTTTAAAAAAAAATGTTTTTAAAGGGGGGGTTAAAAAAAATTTTTTGGGGTTTTTTTTTTTCCCTTTTCCCCCTTTTTTAAAAGTTAAAAATTTTTTTTAAAAATTTTTTTTTTAAAAAAAAAATTTTTTTTTTTTGGGGAAAAAAGAAAAAGGGGGGTTTTTCTGGGAAAAAAAAATTTTTTTTTAAAAAAATTTTTTTCTTTTTAAATTTTTTTTTTTTAAAAAAAAAAAAAAAAAAAAAAAAAAAAAAAAAAAAAAAAGAAAATTAAAAAATTTTTGGGAAAAGGGGGGGGGATTTTTTTTAAAAAAAAATTTAAAAATTTTTTCCCCGGGCCCCCGGTTTTTAAAAATTTTTTTTTAAACTTTAAAAAAAAAAAAAAAATTTTTTTTAAAAATTTTTTAAAAAATTTTTTTCCCCCAAAAGGGGGGGTTTTTTTTTTTTAAAAAAAATTTTACTCATTATTGCTAATCCTTATGTAGGAGTTGCTGTTCTATGAGTGCTCAGATAGGCACTTTATTTTTACAGTTTAATTTAAATGGATATGTTTCCATATACTACTTAATTATTACTTCATATTGGCTCTAACATGAACAATAATATCTTCTCGTATGTGTGTTTCTAATATTGTATCTGTCTTTTCTATTTTACTATGTGTCTTTCATTATTTTTTATGTTCAACTAACTATATTAGTCTTTTTAAAAGCTAATATTTTACTTTGATAATGTGTGTATATTTATTTATAATTTATCAATTCTGTTCTATATTGTTCTTTCCATATATTTCTTGCTATAAATTCCAAGCTGTTTTTGTTTTTATTACTATAGCTGTGTAGTAACAGTTTGCTATTGGTCATGATGATACTCTGACAGTACTTTTATTATTCAGAATTGTTTATCTATAGTGTGTGTATGCATGTGTATGTGTGTTGTATATGTGTGTTTCCATATGAAGCTGAAAATTATACTTTTAAATTCTGTGAAGAGTGTTTTAGAATTTTTATGGCATTTTTACTGGATCTGTAGATCACTTTTTGTAGGATTGCCATGTTCTCCTCTATTATTACTGATCCATGAGATGGAAGATCTTTTTATGTATGGATATCTTCTTCAATGTCTCATAGTTTTTATTATATGAATCTTTCACTTGCTTGGCTAGTGTTACCACAAACTATTTAATTACTTTCTGAGGCTATTGTTAAAGGTATTGTTTCCCTGACTTCTTTCTTAGTTCATTTATCATTTGGAAGGCTCCTGATTTATGTGTGTTAATTTTGTATCCTGTTACTTTGCTAAAAGTCTATATCAAGTTTACAAGTTTCCTGGTAGAGATTTTTGGATAACTTTTGTATAAATCTTATCATCTGCAAATAAGGATACGTTAACGTCTTCCTTTTTATTTGAGTCTCATTGATCTCCTTTGATTATGTTGATGCTCTAGCTATGATTTCAGGTTTTATACTAAATAAGTATAGAGAGAGTAGACAAGCTTATCTTGTTCCTGAATTTAGTAGAAATGCTTTGAATTTCTGTCTGTTTAGGTTGACATTGGCTATAGGCCTACTATAAATATCCTTTATTATGTTATGTCCTTCATGTCCTTAGTCTTTCCAGAACTTGTATCATGAAGGGATGTTAGCTTTTGCCAAATATCTTTTCTTCATCCAGTTTACAATGAACATATGGCTTTTGTCTTTCAGTCTTTCTGTGTGGTAGATTACATTTACCTATTTATACATGTTGTATCATCCCTGCATCTCTGAGATTAATCCTCCTTGATCATGATAGATGTGTTCTTGGTTTTGGTTTGCAAGATGGCATTATTATCTGAATTATATTGTTTCATAGCTTATATAATACCAACACTTGTCTTTCTAATATGTTTTATGGAACTAATGAAATAATTATCTATATAGCCATGGTTAGTTTAATGAAATTGTATGGATAGTTCTTTTAAAAAATCTAGCAGATTAATATTTTCACAGCCATCAGAATTCATACACTGAAGGACCCCACTCAGATGTTATAATAATGTAAGAATAAATATGTATAATTTTCTTGAGAAAAAGTAGCTTAAAAATAAGAAACTTGCAGAGATTTTTCAAGTATTTTTGAGACTTCGTGGGACAGAGTTATCTTTAGCTGCTCCCACACCTTACGTATTCTATGCCTACTTGGTTTCCAACCCAGCTCTATCGACATTTTCTAAGATATGATATGAGTTAGTGGAGGAATACTGAGATTTTCTGCCTTGGCATTTAGCAATCACGACTATGTTTGCTTCACTGATTTTAGGTAATATAAATGTATATAAATTGGAATATGTAGCAGAGATGAATCTTGAGATTTTTTTTTTTTTTGAGTAAACCTGTATAAGTTTCCTTACAGAATTTAAGGATTCATGGAAAATGGGAAAGGAATTAAGTTCTTGAAATTGAAAATAGCCAGGAAGCTTGAATTAATCATGTCACTGATGCATTGGACCAGTTCATTGAAGGTAGTCTGAACTACCGAACTATGAAACAAAAGAAAAAAAAAAGAAACCTGGGTGATTTACTTAAAAAGCATTATAGCAAATGAGTGATATTTTTGAGTAATAAATACAAAATAAAATCTGAACTTATACCAAAATCACTATAAATTCTGATTCAGCTTGTGAGATGGTTGAGCAGGTGCAGGCACCTAGTAACAATCCTAATGTCTCAAGTTACACTTTTTTTTTTTTAACTCACATATGTCAGGGGCAACCTTGTTTATACTGTGAAGGACTAAATCAGCAATAGGCCTAAGTTGGCCATACATGCTTGCTAACACAAAGTCTTGATCTCTGTGGCAAAACATTTGAAACAGATAGCTAAAAGATTTGTTGGCAGCTTTGGTGGAAATTTACCAGCCTGGATAAGAACTAATAGTCATAGAGTTTTTGGATAGGTAGCCTTGGTGGGAAATACCAGCTTAGATAAGAAACAAGTGATTTATAGAGTCATAGTGACCTGTTCCCTGAACCTTCACCCAGCCGATACCCTGTTCTGGAAGATATCTGTAATCCCCCTGAGAACACCTATGCTCCTGCGTCATCTTCTTCCCCACATCCTGCCTTTATGTGTTTATAACACCTGTGTGAAAAAATTAAAATTACGGTTTGATCAGACTATCAATAAGCCGTGGTCCTTTGCGTTCCCCTGTTCCCCAGTTCTCTCTTCCAGGTCCCCTGGATCCTAGTTCACTGCCCGCGGGCTGGGGCACACATAATGTAAGGAGATAATTGATTTCAATTAGCTGTCTTCTGACCTCTATGTGCTATATGGAACAGGCAGCCTCCACCCCAACACATACACACACACTCACACACTCACATGCATGCACACATACACACACACACAATGAAAAAATAAACTATAAAAACTCAATTGTAGATAGTGCTGTTCACAGTTTGATACATTTTTCTTCATTATCAAACATATTAATGTGATTTATACATATATCTATATATATATATATATGTAGATATGTATAAATTTAGTCATGTGTAAACCGATGTAGTATGTGATTTATTAACATTCTATTGGAAATATTTAAACTGTTAGAACATTTTCTTGCTTTGCCTGTAATATGTCTATTAAAATGTGATATTTGTTTGGGTGTATACATTCACAAATAACTTTGTTGATATTTCCAATTTTTTCTTTGGATTTTTTCATTCCTTCTCTCCTTCATCTTATAAAGAACTTTTATCTATGTTCTAAAGTGTCTGAATTTATGCTGCATAGATAGTTCTTGTTAATATTCTTAAGGACAATGTTTCAATCTGCTTAGCTTTCAGAAAGGTTGTATTAAATTTTTCTCCCAGCAACAATATTTAAAGCCATAGCTCTATTTGCATTTCATAGACTAGAATATGATTATTATTTTACCTATTACCAACAAGCTTCATTTTATTTACTTTTATATTAAATGCATATTTATTTAGTTTCACTCCTCAGTGTCTGTCACACATTAGGAATGCAAGTTTGTAAAGTTTCTGGAACTTTCTAGACGGGAACGAGACAAGCTCAAAAGTAACTGTAAATTACACCCATGGTTACACACGATAACAGTGTGTGGTGGAAGGAGAAAATATATGAGGTTAAAAACACTGGCATGGAAATACCTCATTGAACTAAAGAAGTTCAACCCACCATTAGGGGAGAAAACACTGAAGCTTATTTTGGCCATCAAGTGTGTGCAAAGGCTCATAGGAAGGACATCATACCACTCTTTGGTAGAATAATCTGAATAGACAGGTAGTTTATATACAAAATAAAGATAAAAAAGAATTGCTCTGGGGTAAGAATGAGAAGCCACTAAAAATATTGAAATGGAAAATGGTTATATTTGATAGGGCATTCTCTTCTTTTTTGAGATTCTTCTATTTGACAATTTCATGCACATATAATTCATGTAGGTTATCCTTTACTCCATACTCTCTTCTCTCCCTTCAATCATTATCACTTTTACCCTCCCTCTCCATCTTGTTCCTAGTTTCATGACTTGGTTTTGTTTTGTGATCCAGAGCGATCTATGAGGTCATTTAATAGCAACTAGCTATTGGAACCTGATGGAGTCATCAGTGGTCAAATTACTGAAGATAATGCCCCCTTTTCCTTGAATCTGCCAATAGCTAATATCCTAGCAGGGAGGAGAAAGACCACCACGTAGCTCCTTCTCCGTCCATGCAATACACATCCATGGCAGCTGTCCATAGCTGCTCCAGTTCATGATCCTAATGAGAATAATCTCTGGAAAGTAGGGGAGAGAGGGAGCTGGGAGAGAGAGATGAGGGAAGGGGAAAGGGGGCCGGTTCACAGATGGGAGGAGATGGGGGAGAAGTACAGAGGGTCAGGAATATGAAAGTAGGTGTGTAGCAGGAGGTGGGAACTGGGAGCAGACACTAGAAAGTCCCAGATACCAGGGACCCAAGAGGTTCCTGGGATCCAACAGGGAGGACATTACCCAAAATACCCAACAAAGGGGAGAGAGAACCTGTAGAGACCATATCCAGTGGATAGGCACAGGCCCAGTTGAGGGATGGAGCTACCTATCCACCTCAAAAAATATTAATCCACAATTCCTCCTATCAAAAGGAAATGCAGGGACAAAGAGTGGAGAAGAAACTGAAGGAAAGGTCATCCAGAGATTGTCCCACCTAGGGATCCATCACATCTGCTGATACCAAACCTAGGCATTATTGCTGATGCCAACAAATTTCTTACAGACAGGAATCCAGTATAACTGTTCCCTGAGAGGCTCTGCCAGAGCCTGACCAATACAAATGTGGTTGCTCTCAGCCAACCATTGGACTGAGAGTGGGGACTCCAATTGGGAAGTTAGGGCAAGGACTATAGGAGCTGAAGGGTTTGCAACCTCATAGGAAGAACAACAATATCAACCAACCAGACCCCTCCCAAAACTTTCAGGGACTAAGCCACCAACCAAAGAGTACACAGGAGGTACCTATGGCTCCAGATGGATATGTAGCAGAGGATTGCCTTATCTGACATCACTGGGAGGGGAGCACCTTGGTCCTCGTAGAGGCTTGATGACCCAGGATAGGGGAACCTAGGCAGATGAGGCAGGAGTGGGTGGGAGGGTGGAGGAGTAACCTCATAGAGACAGGGGAGGGGAGGAAGGGATAGGAGTTTTTTTGGAGGGGAAACTGGGAAGGGGAATAACATTTGAAATGTAAATAAAATAACCAATAAAAAAATGAAAAAATTTAAAACATAAAAAGCACTACTTCTGAGCACGAATCTGCCATCTATTGTCAGCCATCTTTCTTCATTATTGTTTAAATGCTTTATATTTGTCTGTCCATGTATACTTGAATGTTGACGTCTGTGTACCATGTGCACATAGTGCTCAGTGGTCAGGAGGCACCAGACCTCCTAGAATTGGAGTCAGTGTTGGTTGTGAACTGGCATGCAGATGCAGGGAACCAAATACATGTCCTCTATAAGAGCAGCCAGTTCTGTTAATCACTAGGGTATCTCTCCAGGTCAACTGTACTCATTTATTAACCTTTATTTACATCAGCAAAGCTATTTTTATTCTTTAGAATCATTTCAAAGTTTATATCATTTTAAGCAGAAAGTAATAAATGGTAATGAAATTAGTTAATAAAATATAGGTTTATCACAGGCTTAAATCCCATCCCAAAGTATCCTTTATTTTATTTTAGAATCCAATTTTATTTTCCAAACTTAATCACATATTATAGAATAGAGATGGTTTTGTTTTTTAATATTTCTAGCATATGCGATCCTCAAAGTGATAAAAAAAAATAGAAATTCCCACATTTTGTTATTCTTCGTTTTCAAATCTATAATCTTGTAAATGACTTCTTGACATCACACATAAGAGAAATAGTTAAAAATAAATGGGTTTTCTTTAAGCTTGATCCTGATGAGTGAGATTTTGTAGTTGAGTGTTGGCCAAGAATGCCTTCTGTTAAGCTGTAACAGGACTGACATCACTGGCAGAAGGACAAAGACAGTTATTCACTGGACTTGTCTCTAAGATGGTCCAAATTTGAAGTCCACAGTCACTAACAAAAACATGTACTTCAAAGGAACTGGCCTATATTTAACAGACAACCCACTAATGTCCTTATGAGGCTTCTCTGGCATTGACAATATGCAAATAAATTACCAGTTTTTATATATGACCCTTCAACCATGCATGGATTGCATGTAACAATGTCAGCCTATATCCAGATTCTCTTGAATTCTGTGGAAGAGTCCTGAATTATCTAAAGTCTTTGTAAAATTGAAGAAAGGATGCTATTCTGTTGTGATTAAGATTTTGAAAATGAGCAATGAAAGCTAGAAAAAAACCTTCTCTCCTAACAGTTTGTGGCTCTAGTTCAACATGACCAGTGATCTTTTAAAAAGAAATATTTAGAAGAAATAATCATCAGAGAGACAGTGAAGGAAACCATAGGGCTAAGAGTGAGAGGATGCTAAGGGTGAGAGTCAACTCTGACTCCATATTCCAACCAATACACTGAGAACATTCAGAACCATTGAACATTTTTTGTGTGAAGTCCTTCCATACCTACCATTCTCCATTCCTCATCTTTCTAGACATCTCTTCAGTGACTCATACTCTCCTGGAGGAACCAGTTTCATGATAGTAAAGAGAAAACATGTATACTCACAAAGTTAACATATATAGCATCCATCCCAGGTCACAGCATGAATAGAACACATCAAAAGATCAGAATTAATACCTAAATTTTGCTGCAAATTTTAGAGGAAGTCTTATCATGTTCTCATAGATGGCTAGAGTCATTCATAGATATGTATTCTAGAGATTCCCCAGGCATTTCCTCTACTCATGGTTTATGTACTCTAACAGAAAAGAACATAATCAAATAATTTCAGAAACACTCTAGAAAATTCTAATTATACTTGATATTATGTTGGTGGGTTTTCTTTTAAGACTGTGTGTTCTGTAGTTTAGGCTGGTCTTTAACGCACTATACAGTAGCCTAGAATTCTTAATCTTTATTACACAAGTACTGATATTCCAGATTTGTACCACCATACTTAGCTACGTTTTATATTTTTTAGCCTGAATTTATTTCCTGTCAATCATAATTTTGACAATAAAAAATCAATGCTGATGAAGAAATCCCGATTGTTTTCTCTAGTCTTACTATCTTTTTTATTTTATGTTACTTAAAATTTAAATACATATGTATTGTATACAAAATGGAATATTTTTCAATCGTACAGTAAATGAAGTCATGAATTTGCAAAATTGGGTTGGAATTAGAGGATAAATATTAAACCAGGTGATCCAAACTAACAACCTGGATATTCTCCCTTGTGTGTGAATCCAAACCAATGTGGTGCATCTGTTAACATTAAACAGCTGTAAGTGTGAAAGCAGTATAACTTTTAAAAAGAACACAAAGAAAATATAATATTAAGTGATTGGTAGGGACAGAGAACAATCAAAAGGATACATTAACTATGAAAGAGTATATACATTTAATTGCTTTTCTAGTTTCAAATTTATCATAATAATTTTATATGATAGGTATATAAACATGCAATTGATAGTAAGAATGGAGAACACAAAGAAACTTTGGTCATTTATATAGCTTTTTATTAATGAATATTTTAATTGTGTCATTTACTAGTATTTATTGAGTTCAGGATAGGCAATCATTTGAACGACAATCTTAATCTAGCTGTGTGATGTGTTTATTGTTTGTAAGCTAAATTATGATAAGGTGATAACAATCAAATGAAATAGAATTTAAAATAATTCAAATACTCTAGTCCAAATTAAGCTGAAGGTGTGTCAGGTCTATTAAGAAATAAGTGACATGAATCAACTATGAGATATAGACCCCAAGTCCCAGAATTTAGGAGACAGTGATGGTAATGTAAATGTAAATATCACTTTATTCCTCAGATGAAATGTTGAGATAAGATTTGTACCCAAACTTTATGAATAAATGGCTTGGGATGAGACCAGATCATTTCTATTTAACTAACCCTAGGCCTAGGCCTGGAAGCTTCTAGTCTCCCTACAATCTAGTCTTCTACAAGCCTGGACTTGAAGGTTCCAGCTTCCAGCCTCCAGTTGCTAACCTAGGCCTAGAATGTATTGAGACTCTTTGCTGTATAAGTTCACCCTTTCCAGCTCTTTATGAACTCTCATTGGCTGGTTCAGTTCAGCTGTTCTGGCTCAAACTCCATTCCAAGATGCCTGATTCAATCTGGTTTCTCTCAGCTCCTCACTGAATTGCTCTGGTTGGTCTCAAACTAACTCTGGAAGTTTGTTCTATTATTCGGCTCCTTCTTATTTTCTGACTTCAACTGCCTCTGCTGACCTGCACTGAATTTCATGAACTCAGGAATAAACTCAATCCCACCACCTGAGTGCACTGCACTGACTTCTAGCTAACTCAACTCTCAACTCACTAAATTTACTCTCTGTCTTTGTGATGCTCTTTCCTGTCTGCTCCCATGAGAGTTGGACATGTCCTATCTCTGACTCATTCTTTCAAATCTTTCTTTGATTTCTCACTTTTTTTTGCCCCTGAATTAGACATTATTGTTTGAGATTAGAGGCCAAACCTACTTCATCTTGGGACCAGCCTTCATATTAAAAGAAAGAAAAAAAATCTGAGAACTGGACTCATAGCTGAACCCAAGCTACACCCTAGTACCATAAAGGACCCCATGGCTTGTTTGGCTCATACCCCAGAGTTACTCACTAGCTACTCCATAGCAACAGTTAATCAAAGATTAGTCTGATTGTTTAGGATGTACTTTCAGACCATTTATAATTGTACAGGGTCTTGCTTCAGAGCATCCACTTGTCAGCTTACAATTAGGTGCTTGTCAGTCATTCAGTTAGGTACTTGTCAGGATGGATACCCCTCATTTGCTCACATTTCCTATAAAACCTTGTCTTAATGAGAATTTGAGGCTACTTTCCCAAACTTTCCTATAAACCCAAACTCGAATTTGTAATCATGAGACCCTAATATGATTACATCAGAATTGACTTCCTGTTGGTCTTTTGGGGTTCCTGGCACAACAAGAGGCATGCAGTAAGTGTATGTCTGCATTCCCAGCCAGATCACACTGACCTAGATAGTCCTTGGATGTGATCAGAGCAGCCATTTGCTGTATTAATTTCCTCTATGTGGTAGGAACAAGCTCTCAACCATTTTCCTCATCACATATTGAGGTTGTAAAACCTGCCTGAGCTATATGAACCTTGACTCAAACAAACAAACAAACAAACAAACAAACAGCAACAAAAATATAATTTGACCATTCAGTAAGATAAAGGGTCTGTTTCTAATACATACAGCATCTTCAGATTTTCAGGACACCTGAGTGACTTGCCTCCACATGTATTTAGGTCTCTACATCATATGTTTGTAAAGCATATATAGCTACTGTGCACAGCTTATCCCTGACCAGTACTGAGAACTAGTGTATCAAGATTAAGAAAAGGTTGAGTTGGTTCATTTGAAGTCATTGTTTCAGCATACAGCCCTTCTTGCTAGAGAAGTCATAGAAGCAGAGCACGGTGAGGTGATTAGTTAATATCTGATCATGGACAAGATGGAAATTCTTGGTTCTAACCAACTTCCTCCTTTTTGTTCCATCCAAGACTAAAATCTAAGGTCAGTGCTACCCACATCCATGCTGAGTCATCTTCTCTTCATTTAAACATTTCTGAAAACACCCCAGAAGTGTGTTTCTATGGTGATCTAAATGAGACCTGTTACCTCATCTCCGCATCTCCAGAGAGCTATCACTCAATACATCATACATAATCTTTGTTTCCTTCACTTTGCCACCAGTGTAAGAGGTGCCCTTTGACTCAAAGAAATGGCAGCATGTCCATGCTCACTGCCTAGAGCCTTCAACTCATTTCATATTTTTTTCCTTTGAAATCTGAGGTTCATATTCTGCTCCCAACCCAAGCTTTCCCAGA